>JAJTUV010000813.1:0-724262 GCA_021653895.1 Mastomys natalensis
CAATTTCTAGTTTATCTATTCTAAACCAATTTCGCACTTTTCTTACCCAATAGGGTACGATTCTTATGAATGTTTACATGACATCTGATTGGATTCTGAACACCTCTATGGCATTGCCTAGTTCTTTAGCAACCACACTGAAGTTCTGTTAACTAAGACAATCTGATTTATTTGCATATTCCCCATTATAAGGCCCTAAGACAGAGACTGGGGTTTAGTAGGCAACAGACATTGAAGTGAGACAAGAGAAGCTGGACAGTAATTGTTTTATGAGGCCATGATTAGGAATTGGAGATTAGTGCCAATGGGAAATTCTTGGACCAAGGTAGAACACATGTTTCAGTGTCATCCAAGGGTTGAGGATTATTTATGCAGAAGTTCCTGAATTCCCAGTACTTTCAACTTACTGCAGGGAGGGGCCAAGTGGGCTCAGCAGCTGGGAGCAAAGAAAGGAAAGAGCTGTGCTGCGTGTGATCACCAGCCTTGTGGTTGTTTGCTTCTTTGGAAGTGTCAGTTGCACTAAACAGCAATGTACTGTCACTGTTCTTAATGACCATCGCCTTCAAGTCTATCAATGATGGATAGAGATGTTGTTTTGTTAATACTTCATCCTCTCCTTGCTCCAAGTCCCAACTCCTGGAAGTGGATGTCTGCAGCTGGGTGGTCACTGAATGTCTAGGGTTGTTACCATGTCAGGTCTTGTCATTGGCTGGGCATCATTTAGATCTAGAGTCTGGATCTGCTTCTCAGGACTTGTTATCTTACCAACCTCCCTGATATTACCCTTAGGATAAAGAGGTGAGTATAGAGAAGGAATCTGGGCGATGAAACAAAAAAACATCAGGAGGAGAACTGGGTTCATTCAGAGGTACATTATCTCACCTGTTAGCACTGTGAGCTGGTGGGATCTAGACACAGTAAGAGTAAGGGTAGGGTCTCTGGGACCTTATGTACACACACCTTATTGTTTATCTTTGACCTCCTCCAGGAGTAGGGGGGGGAGAGGGAGAGGGAGAGGGAGAGGGAGAGGAGAGGAGAGGGAGAGGGAGAGGGAGAGGGAGAGGGAGAGGGAGAGGGGAAGGGAGAAGAGGAGGGAGAGGGAGAGGGGAGGGAGGGAGGGAGGAGGAGAGAGAGAGAGAGAGGAGAGAGAGAGAGAGAGAGAGAGAGAGTTCTGGGGTGTTCCCTTACTAACTTCCTTCTACTTTGGTGGATAGGAAGGATGTTAATTAGATCCACTCTGAACCTGCAATGAAGTGGCCAGGAAGAGCTCTCAGGGAGAAGAAATTCAAGTACTAGGAGTAGGAAGCCAAACACACATGGATTGAAATGTTAGGGGTGGGAGGATGTTAAAAAGCACGCAGACTTACTTTACTGCTCTAAAGGATTTTACTCTAATTGGACCATAGGTATTTAGATAAAATGAAAATACTTAAAATGGAATTTAGTAAATTAGAATTTCCAAAATTGTCAAAACCCTTTAAACAAAAGCATCTTCAAAATGCTGACACCTAGGATGACTTGTTAAGAAAAACAGATTTGTTCTGCTGATCTATTTAAGCAAAGTTATTTATTTTTGCTTTTGCTAATAAGACTGCCAGAGGTAAATGTGATGGAGAATAAACAAGTTTCTTGGCTCACGAGAACAAGGAAAGAGTCTGAGTCACGCTTATGCAGACAGGCAGAGATTTGTTTAGAGAAGCATTAGTACAGCTGAGTAGAAACGGATCTATTTTAGAACACGTAAATAAACCAGCCCTGGGCTTTGGGACCCTTTGGTAGCATAAGACAGCATCAGAGAAATTAGAAATGTTTTACTTTAATATTTAGCATAATGGAAATATCTCCTTTTTAAGGGAGGAAAGGTTTATTTTGGCTCCTGGCTTAGGGGATACAGTCCACCGTAGTTCGGACGGCATCGGTGGGAGGACCAGCTCCTGTCTGTGGTGGCAGGAGGCTGTTTAACATTTTGTTAGAAAAGGGGGCAGAGTCAAGGGAGACTGATGTTTTGATTGCTTTCCCCCTTGCCTTGTTTATTCCAGCATGTTGGATGCTACCTTCCATATCCAGTGCAGGTCATCTTCCACCATTAGCTAATTCTCTCTGGACAAGTCTTCCCTTTTCTGCTCAAATATGTGCTTTCCTAATTCCATGGTCATTTTTTTTTTAAATATTCATTTATTTATTCTTCTCTCATATATTACAATCCTCATAGAAATAGTTTAAAGTACAAGATTCGGTAGAGATCTGGGGGGATGTTACTGATGCTACATGAACAACTGTTGGGCTTACATTAGTGTGATGGCCACATCAAAACAGCCCACATAAAATACTGTAAGAGGCCTGAGAGATGGCTCACTGGGTAAAGGAGTTAAGATTGCTGCCTAGGCTGACAGAGTTCAGTGACCAGAGCCTGCATCGTCGTAGATACACTGTGGAAGCACAACCCATTACAATAAAGTGTTCTAATTGTAGGCTAAATTGTAGTGACAAATAAGTTGTGTTGTGTGTACGCCATGGTAGAATCAGTTTTATGGTTTCCCATTCACTGGGCAGCTTAGGCCCTTACACATGAAACATGTGGTTTCTATTTACTGAAATCAATACTGCCATTCAGCATGTATTATATGCCAAGTGTTCTGCTAGACTCGATGGAATATAAAATCAAGTTCAGTGGTTAAAGCTTGTGGGCTAATTAGTGACCACTGATGAGAGAAAATCTCAAATCAGTTATTGAAAGCACAGGAGACTCAGACTTCTATAGAGAAGTATTATATTGTGTGTCATTATCTGGGGGGATATAAATAAAGTTCTGCTCACCCAACTAGGGCCCTGACTACAGACCAAAGAGACAATTCTATCTATGCCTACCTTAGTGAGCCAGTGAGTTTATTGGGGTTACACAAAAGGGTAAGGGGAGGGGTGGCTTACAGCAGCATGTGTGACTCAAAGGCAGCTACATCACCATCATGGGTGACAACTCATGAAAGCTCCATCCCTGGTGCTCCCCACAGGACCTCTGGGCAGCCTGGCCAGTCAGAAGCCTTTCACCCTAGCAATTACCTACTGCCCAGAAAGCTTTGTGGAGCTGTCTTGCAAGTCTCAAGACTTGTTAGTTTGGTTCACTTCCGGAGACTTTAGAAGCAAGCCTCCTTCCAGGAAGGAATGGTTCAGTGTGGAGGAAACAGCAGCAACTACACAACATTTCGCTTTGCAGGGCAGCTCGGGACTCTGCCATGAAATTAGATGCTAAACAAACTCCAGCAGCTGTGAAGAAGGTGCTTGGCCATGCATAGCTAGTGAAGAGACTGAGAGGGTTTCTGAATGATCTTTTAAAGTACGGTTGATCCACCCCTAAGGGAAATTCTCTTAGGCAGACAGTGCTTCCCTCTAGGAAAGAAGCTCACTTTCCCATCTCCGAGTGGCTGCAGATGTGGATGGGGTGGATGCTGAAGCAGCAGAGGCGATGAATTCCAGTAGCACTGAGTCTTTTTATTTATTTATTTATTTATTTATTTATTTATTTATTTATTTATCTATTTAAGCAGTTATAAAATCCACGAAATGGGTGAGTCTCTGCTGGGTCGTTGGCTTGTGTGCAGCCAGTGTACACGAGCCACTAGACATGATTGCAGTGAACTGTTGTGGTCCACTTGCTTGATGGTCAGTGAACAGATCTACTTAGTAGGCACTGTCCCTGGTCAGGCTCAGTGCAGTCATGGAGGAGTCAAGTCCTGCCCAGCTGTGTGATGATGTGAAGCAGGTGGGAAGCAAGCCTGCAGGGAGTCCTTCCCAACCCCTCCCTGAACAGAGCCAGTTCCAGGGATTACCCTCTCTTTTACTACCCATGGGAAAGTTCAAGATGCAGAGATCAAGTAAATTATACTGATTTTTAAATGTTACACAAAGCTAAACCTAATTCTAAGGGAAAGCTCATTTTTTTTCAGTTTCCTCTGACTGAATTTTTAACAGAGGCAAAATCAAAGCACAGAACATCTTCCCCCCCCCTTTTATTCTACACAGCTCCATTGGAAATGTGTATTATATTTTGCAATATCTTCCATCTTCATGCAAATATGTACTGTATTTTGAACATATATCCTACATACGCCAGTCCCATGGGAACACACAGGTAGGAGGGTTATCTGGAGCTGCCAGGCCTGGCACTGGGCAATCGTGGATATTAAAACAGGACACTGAATCATCAATTTGGTTGCATTTTTTTTTTGTGTGTGTGTGTTCCAGTTCCAGTCTGGTTACTGAAAAAGCTTTTCCAGAGCATGGATTGTGTGAAAAGATTCAGATGTGTGTGTGTGTGTGTGTGTGTGTGTGTGGATGTGGAAGCTGGAGGTGACATGGGATGGTTTCCTCTATTACTCTTCTCCTACTTTTCTGATTGGGTTTTAGACTATCTGGTCAATAAGTTTTGGGATCCTCCATTTCCTTTTCCCTAGCCCTAGGATTACAGGTTAGGATTACCATATCCAGGTTTTATGTGGTGCTAGAGATCTAAACTCAGGTCTTCAGGGTTCATGAAGCAAGTAATTTACCCACAGAGATATTTCTTCTGCCCCAATTCTATCAATGTTAAGCCCTCCATTTGTTTGTGAAGTTATGTATACCAGTGGCTTGTGGGCCTCCGATATCCCTAAGACTTTTCAGGAGTCTATGAAATCAACATTACTTTCACAATAACATGAGACATTATTTGCTAATAGTATTGTGTGGACATTTCTGCTGATGGTATAAAAACAATTGTCATAAAAACAAAATATGTCCTTAATGAGCCCAGGATATAGCTCAGTGACAGTACATATGCTTAGCATACAACAGGTCCTCCATTCCCTTCTCAGTATCCAAAAGTACAAGTTTATTAATTTTGTGGTATCAACTGCTGATCCATGAGAACATATTGCATTAGAAATCCTCCTAAGCACCATTATTGTATCCTGAGGTTGCTGTTGTCTTTATCAGATAGCGTCTCATTCTACAGTGGAAGCTGGCTTGCAACTCACTATGCAGTGTAGGCCTGTCTCAAACTCATGACAATCCATCTGCCTCAGCCTTCTACAGGCAGGAGTTATGGGTGGGTCAGCTTGTTGTCTTAAGGTGAAGAATGTTTCTGTGGGCTATACTGTAAGCTGAGCTAGAATTTTATTTTTTCAAGACACACACTACTTTACTTCAAGAATGCTCTGAGAGGAATATTACAATTTAGACTTGAGGATTTGGCCTGTGGATTTTTAATAAATGAGTGAACAGTGCTGGATGCTCTGAGGAAAGAACTAGCAGCACTGGCATTAACAATAAAAACATCTCAAATGTGAATTAGAATTTGGGGAACCTTAAATTTGATGAAAATGAAATGTAGCTTTCTGACATTTTTCTGATGAGCATGATATTTATAAATACTACCTTTAAAAGCATATAAGAAAATGTATCGATATTTGGAAGGTGACTTTGAGGCTTTGTTTATCAATTAGATGCAAGCTAGAGTTATCTGGAAAGAGGAACCTCAGTTGAGAGAATGCCTCCATCAGGTGGACCTGTAGGTAAGTCTGTGGGGCATTTTCTTGATTAATAATTGATTTCCAAGGGCCTAGCTGTTGTGGCTAGTGCCACCCCTGGAAGGTTGTCCTGGATGGTATGAAAACACAGGCTGAACAAACCATGGGGAGTAAGCCAGGAAGCAATGTTCCTCCATGACCTCTGCTTCAGTTTCTGCCTTGAGTTCCTGCTTTGGCTTCCCTCAGTGTTGAGTTGGGATCAGTCAGCTAAATAAGCCTTTTTCTCATCTATAACTGTCGGCTTCTTGCCAGCAGGTCCAGGAGAGAGGAGAGAGGTCCTGGTCCTGCCGGGTCTCTCTGGGGCTGAGCGGGATGGTGAGTGTCAATGGCTCAAAATAAACACACTGGGCCGGGAGTCTTGTCGAAGCAGGAACTCAACTTTAATGTATCAGTCTCTTACTTATATAAACTCAGAGCATAGGAGGAGGAGTTTTGGTGGAGTGAGATGACATAGGGGGAGAGGAAGGATGACAGAGGGTATGGGTGACTGACAGGGCCAATGGCAATGCTCTATATCAGCAACAGCGGGGCAGAGTCAGGGCCAAACAGGTCTTGCTGAGTCACCCCAATATAGAAGTGACTGAGACAGGTCTCAAAACTCAACCAGGCTCAAGTTTGTCCACAAGGCCCAAACCAGGGCCGAAATGGGGCCCAACATCACAGCAATAGGAAAGTAACTGATACAGGAAGTCTGATTACTCTCTGACCAACATTCTCCAAGTGATCGACCGGTGCATGAGATCATGAAGTTATACTCTAATGGCAATGGGCATCAAATGGGCAAGTTAGACCAGTGCATCGTAAGTAAAGCAGAGATGTGGATTTCACTGGTGGATTTTAGATCCCACATGGTGAGTAACCTTTAAGAAGCAGTCATTTTCTGAGTTTTAGCGCATCACAAAGAATACTCACAGTTATCTGAAAAGACTCTTGAAGCCTTCCACCTTCCAACTATATATCTGTAGGTTCACATGGTCTTCATCTAGTTCATCTAAAAAAGCACATGGCAGAAGGGGCAAGAGCAGAGTCAGTGAACAGTAATAGATGTAATAGATCTAATAGATGTCACTAAATAAACGAGTTGGTGATCAGCTTTAGTTTAGTCTGTAAAAGATGGTTATATCTGCTATTCAAAGTATGTCTGGGCAATATAAGCCATGTCCCACATTTGAAAGCTAAGAAGTGAAAAACTTTATTCCTCCCACCTTCTCCCGGAACTGACTCATTTTCATACCACATGCTAAATGTTAGTTGAGATTTTTACACTCATAATTTTTCTTCCTCTTCTATTCTACGAATGCTCAGCAACAGCATCTAATGAGTAAAGAATCCCTTACCAGTGGTTCTTAAGCTTCCTAGTGCTGCAACCCTTTAATACAGCTCCTCATGTCATGGTAACCCCCAACCATAAAATTATTTTTGTTGCTACTTCAGAAGTGTAATTTTCCTACTGTTATGAATAGCACGGCAAATATTTGATATACAGGATATTTATACAGGTTGAGAATGGCTGCTTTAGAAGTAGCAGTGTCCATCTGAAGATTATAGAAATTCCTAGAACATATGAAAGAACCAGTGGTGTAAGGCTCAGAACACCCCAGGACCAAGTTCTCAACAAAGGAGGATGAGGAGAAGGAAAAACAAGGGAGGTAGGGAAGGGATATTTGTCTGAGTTGGGGGTGGGGGAGGGATGGGGGATACATAGGACCCCATGGGAAGGGGGAGGGATGGGGACAGGGGCAGGGCACACACAGTGACTGCAACAAGGACTCCCCCTGGATAGTCAGTAGACAAGAGGTATAGCCCATAGGCAAATGGCAGTTTATAAAGGTAAAGGAGAAACCCAGTGTTAGGATAAAGTGTTTAATTTTGATTGGGCATGTTAATTAGGGCAGCCACAAGGGAATTTTTAAAAATTAATTAATTATTTTGTTATTTACATCCCAAATGTTGCCCCTCCTCCTGGTCCCCTCTCAGTGTTCTTCCCCCATCCCCCCTTCACCTCTGAGAGGGCAGCCCTCCCCCACCCATGTCTCACTCCCCCCCCCCCACATCAAGTCTCTACAGGACTAGGCACATCTCCCACTGAGGCCAAACAAGCAGCCCTCTGCTACATATGTGCTTGGGGGTGGGCGATCCAGCTTGTGTAAGCTCTTTGGTTGGTGGCTCAGTCTCTGGGAGCTCCAGGAGTCCAGGTTAATTGACATTGTTGTTCTTTCTATGGGGTTGCCATCCCCTAATGGAAGACCCCAGCATACTGGACTTCTGCAGAATAAAACACTCTTTGCATTTACATACTAGTTGAGTGTGCGGTGTCATTCTTTGGCAAATCATGGACCCTTACAGAAGCAACCCAGATGTCCCTCAGCTGAAGAATGGATACAGAAAATGTGGTTCATTTACAAAGGGACTTTTAATTGCTGGACTTCAATGCTTTAATGGGCCTTGGTAGTCAGCCTCAGGAGGAGAAAGTGGCCAAATAAGGGAATGGACCTTGGTGGCTAGTTTTAGGATTCTAATGTAACAGTTTTCAGCAAGGCAGAGGGAATGGGAGGAAAGGGCAAGGCCTGCCCAAGCCATGTTTGCCATGCTCGGGCTCCTTCAAGACAGAGGTGGCATGCTGCACTTTGAAAAAAAGATTCTTCTAGATTGATTGTTCTTTTACTTTCCCCATGAAAAGTCAGCTTCCAGCGTGATAAAACATTGCCATCCATAACAGTATCCTCCAACTTGCCATTGCGAGCTTCCTGAGAACACAGGCTTTCAAGTCTCATCACTAAGCCTAAGCCTATAGAATTGGAATCTGTTGTATAAACACCATGAAACTTTGGCAAAGTATTGCTACAAGGATGTACATCATATTTTTCTCCACATTTTTGGTGTTTTCTTTTGAGTATTATTTGACTTTTACTTTAGTATAATTAAAAAAAAAACATGGTCCTCTTCTCAGACCTATTCACTAGAGTGTTACTTTGGGGGCTAGAGAGATAGCTCAGATTGAGGGCACTTGTTGCTTTTGCAGAGGACCAAGGTTTGTCCTAGCACCCATCTGCTGCTTCACAACCATCATAACTACAGTTTCAGGCAACACCACGTCATCTTTTAACCTCCACGGGTGTTAGTAATGCCTGTGGTACATACATTACATGCAGGGGAAACACAAAATAAGTAAATTTACAAAAGTTTACTTTTACTAAACATTTGGAAATAGTGGAGTTTTGGCTCTCTTGGCACTGACCATATCACAGCATGGAAAATGTCAGACAACTAAAGAAAGTCCACAGAGAATGGAGTCAATTGTTTATTTTTACAGTATTTTGTTTTAACACCAGTTTTTTGTTTTTTAATTTTTATTTTACTTATTTAATGTATGAATGATCTATCTGCGTTACCCCTGGATGTCAGAAGAGGGCATTGGATCCCATTACAAATGGCTGTGAACACCATGTAAGTGCTGGGAATTGAACTCAGGACCTCTGGAAGAGCAATCAGTGCTCTTAAGTGCTGAGCCATCTCTCTAGCCTTAGCTGAATATTTTTTTAAAAAAATATTTTTATTCTTTGAGAATTTCCTATGATGTGTTTTGATCATAGTCACTCCAGTTCCCCCCAGACCCTCTTTAGATCCCTACCTTTCATACATCCTTTCCTATTCTAAAAATAAGCCATCAACTTAAATTTGTGCTGCTCGCATACTACATGAGCTTTTCTTAAAGAAAAGTCTTTTAACCTGGAGACTCTTCCATCTCCTTCTTTATCTGAGTAATGCCACACAATCATGCACAATGCTCACACACACACATGTATGCACACAGACACAACATATATATGCACATATATACATATGTACAAACACATATAACACACACAGACACATCCACACACATTTCTAATATATGCACAACATACACTAGACAACACATTACACATGCACAGATGCACACACATACAGATCTTTTTAGTAGCACAGGGATAAAACCAGGACCTTGCACAAGTAGGCAAGTTTTTCAACTCAGATCTACATTCCAAGTCCCAATAACATGATATTTTTGTTAGAAAGTGACGATTTACAACACTTTATTACATCAGATAATCTGATGGTAGACACATTTAGATTGTCGGTCTTTAAGACATTGTATTTGCCTGCCAGATACCAGTGGTGGGCCTCCAATTACGAATGCTCCTTAAACCATGAAAATGGTGATGTCACTTTCATAAAGAAATTGAGACCCATTCTCCAAAGCACTTTTTATCTATTTCTCAGAAGGTGGCCTGTTTGCATGGCAGCTCTCTGCATGGCCAGCTCTCCACCCGGCTGCTGTGTGGTAGCTTGCCATGGTGAGCGAGATCATTGGCAGACTTCTTGGGAGTGATGAAAAGGTCTTTTTATAAAGCCAGACCATGTTTTGTAACAGCTGGCTATTTTTGCTTCGGAGTAGCTATCAGGCAAAGTGTAACATGACAGCACAATGCCATCTTTTCATGCTCTGTGTATCTCAATGCAACTGTCAGGCAGAATAGGCAGAATGTGTTGTTTTCTCAGTTGAAGAGGGAGAAAGAAAGACTTAAATATTATATAGTGACTTGGTACCTACGTACTCATGGCTATTAATGTCAACTGAATAAACAACTGTAGTTTATAAATATAAGGCATAGATCAGACATCCCTGTGTGTAAAACATTATTATAATTAAAAGCTAGAAGCTCACATTATGCACTTCCTGAATTTAGATGACTTCTTCCTTGTCTCTGGGCTGCTTCCATTTTCATGTAGCCCTATGATAAATGTTTAAGAGCATGTGCTGTCTGTCCTCTGATGAAGATGCCTGTCAAGTCGTAAAAGCGTTCCATACTTCCTATAAATCCCATTAGCCAGTTCTAGAGGAGAACAACATGAATCATTTATTGGTGAGAAGATTGGATTAATTTCTCTGTCAATTTAAATCATAAAGATCGCTCAGAGCGCGCAGCAGCGGGGTGGCAGACATGCTGCTAGTCGCTAACAGTGGAACCTGGGAATGTGTGCTGATTCGATTTGCTCCTTTGTCGGCAAGCCTTGGTACTCTGTCTTGTATGTGCCATTCAAAGTTGGTGAGGCTTTTTTTTTTTTTGACTTATTGGGGTTTACCCAGTATCTCTACCTCTTTATTGAATCCAAATGTCAAGCCCCACAACTGTCTTCACTCCTCCGTTCAGCCATTCGTTCCTGTTTTCCTTGACTTCACTCCTTCTGTTCCTTTCCTCTTCAATTTCATTCAGGCATTTATTTATGACTCTTTGATTTCCTGTGTGCTATTCTGATTTGAATGTTCTATAAGGTAAAAATGTAGGGAAACATCACACCATACCCTATGATAGTGTTCTTGTAAACATCAGTAACTCCAACATATTAAGTTTGGATTTATGGAAACTTAGAATTATTTTAAAAACCAAAACAATAAGACAATTGAAGCTTTTTCAAATGTGAGACTCAAAAAGATTGCAATGAATAGCAAAATATAGAAAAGCAATATGTATGGGGTTAAATGGGGAAAAGTAAAATTGGACTGTATACTTGGTGAGAATAGTTTTGAAATCCGTACTAGAAATGATTATGTTAAACATAGAAAACCTAAAGTAATTCATCACAGATGATTGTCTATGTGAAAGGATCTAGGAAGTTTTTCGTGAAGCAAGGAAGTTGTCCAAGATGGAATTTCTGAGCATCATTTCCATTTAACACTTGCTTTGGTTGGCCGGAGAGTGGCGCAGCAGTTAAGGGCACCTGCTACTATTGCAGAGGACTTGAGCTTGGTTTCCAGCACCCATGTGATGGCTCACAACCATTTGTAACTCTGGTTCCAAAGGATCTGACCCCTGTTTCTGGACTCTGTAGGTACAATATGCACATGCAGGTAAAACACCCATGCACATAAAATAAAATAAAATGTGAAAAATGTTTGAGTTATTATTTCATATTTAGCAAAATTGGTATGTAGTTTTTGACATATGTGGAAATGAGATACAAACTAAAATAATAGTGAGGTTGAGACATTGAAACATAATTATCAAGTTTTTATAAATGAGAAGCTAGTGTGATGGGGTACACATGTAATCCCAGCACTTGGGAGGCTGAGGCTGGAGAATCAAAAGTCCCAGGACCAGCTTAGACTACGTAGTAAAACCCCATCTTGAATGGTAGTAATAAAAATGCTTTCTATTTAAAGATTTATAATATAAATTCTAAAGCAATGAACAAAAATTTCAACTGATAGAACAAAACAAGAATAAAGAAAAGAAAAAAAATAACCCCTCCTCTTTCAGAAAGTAGGCACACAGTTATGGTCTTCTAAGTGTGATGCCCTTGTTTCATACACCATAACTGGTGTTTCAAATTATAGAGGTTTTGGATGTATTTAGTCCTGAATATAAAATAAAGTAGTTTAATTTATTTAAAATTATACATTTTTGTATATTATTATTTTGGAAAGAGCAGCTTTATATCAACACACTTGCCAATGCAAAAATATTTGAATTCAGAAGAAAAAATAAAATTAGAAAGAACAAATCACACAGGGAGGGCCTTATACAGGGAAGCCATACATGGGAACAGGAATAAGATGGAATGAAAGAGGGATTTTGAAATAGGAAGTCACAGAATAGAACACACATGAAGTGATTTGGAACTATGTCCAGAAGGTGAATTACAATAATTTCATGTGATGATACACTATTATGAAAATATCTCTAATATTCAAGGAGAATGGAACTTCTGCTGAATTTCACAGCCAGGTTCATAAGACATCTCAAGGGCACTTAAGACGTCAGACTGACTCCCAGTGTACATTGCTTTTTTAACCTGCTTTTGTGAAACAGTGTAACAATCAGTCATACATGCTTTGGATTTCCCTTGTAGTTCAACTGTTACAAGTTAAGCTAATGCATAGCTGTAACCTTAAACTAGGTACTTCCCATGCCAAGAGTAATACATGTGTGTTCATTTGAGTGTTATAATAATCATTTTCTGGAAACGAGAAAATTGGCTAAAAGCAGTCTTAAAGAATGAATTCCACCATGAACATTGGAAACAATGTATTGCTGTTTCTTGATAAACTATGATACTTGTGATACTGTTTGTTATCTGGGTCAGCTGCAGTCTGTGAATTGATCTCTTGTAAAACTCTGTTAAAGATTTCTACAGGGGCTAGAGAGATGGCTCAGTGATTAAGAGCACTGTCTGCTCTTCCAGAGATCCTGAGTTCAATTCCCAGCAACCACATGGTAGCTCACAATCATCTGTAATGGAATCCGATGCCCTACTTCTGGTGTGTCTGAAACAGCTACAGTATCCTCACATAATACAATAAAATATATCTTAAAAAAATTATAAAAAGAGTTTCTGCAAAGTATCCCTTATCCCTTCCCCATGTGATGCTTTCTGTGCTGTTTAATAAAAGATAGATACTCAGACACATCAGACATACAGACACAGGATATCACTCAAGCAGGCATGATTCAGACTCATACAAGGGACAGAGAGAGGACAATAGATGACAAAGGAAGAGCAAATGGAGAAGTTAAATCTGTGTGAACAAATGACACCAAGGGGAAACATGGGTGACTTTCTTTAATGACACACTGACACATTATTGGTGATCTGAATATGGACCTGAGTCTCTCTCTCTCTCTGTCTCTCTGTCTCTGTCTCTCTCTGTGTCTCTTGCTATGTCTCTCTCTCTCTTCTCCTCTTCCTCTTCTTACTCCTCCTCTTTCTCCTCCCTCCTCTCCTATTCTGGTCTGTAAGCTTGGAATGTCTCAGGATTAAATAAAAATGGATAAGACCCTTGTAGGCATTTATTTTCAGTTGAAGAGACTAAACATTTTTAGAGTCTCTGTTATTGAATACTATGGAGTCAGGTCAGAGCCCTAGTGTCTCAACCCTCCCAGAGATGAGTAGATACAACTTAACTATGCAAAAGTGCATAATGGCAGTAAAAATAAACGTTACTATCATAGCTGCTTGGGTAGGCGATATGTGGGAATGATGGCATTATTCTCCCTTGTCTCTTCATAGGTTGCTATTCTTTGGCATGTGTGACAGGAAGCATAAGTGGTCTCTATGGCAACTTTGAAGAGTCTGAAGATGTGTTAAGGTTGAAAGAGGAGGTAAGTGAGCTGACTGGGAAGTCTTTGTCCAGTAAGGCAAACTTGCCCTCCACAGCCAACTCACAAGGTTCATAGAAATTCTAGGTTTGGCTTGCTTACAGGCCTGTGACATCCTCCTAGGTATCTTGGACCCTGTCAGTCACCTGATTAGGCTCTGAAGACCTAACACTACCTTATAAATATTTTTAAGTTCTAAAGACAGAGATACATAAGTGCGTGCATAATAACTCTTGCTGCATAGGCATGAAGACACAAGTTCAGATCCCATGGAGCTCCCTAGCACAGTTACCCATGCAGGGAAGCCTAGCCCTGGTGGGGAGGTTGGGATGGAGGCAGGCATGGAGAATAGCTAGCCTTGCTGCTGTCAGCTCAGTCAGATCAGTGAGAGACCCTGACATAGGAGGATAAGGCAGAAAATGATAGAAGGGCTCACAACATCCTGCTCTTGCCTCCTCTTGCCATGCATGCTTGGGTGTACACACCTTCACACCGATTATACACCACACACATGTGTATACACCACCATGTCTATACAACACACAACACACATGTGTACGGCACATATGCATAACACAGACACAGACACATGCACATGTACAAATGAACATACTGTGTCAACTTTTATTAGGAAGCAAAAGCACAGGACACAACTTAAAATACGAACTGCATATCTCATAACAACAAGCATTCAGAAAAAAATGACTGTTAAGCATGTGAAATTCTAAGTAAGTTTACTTCTTTATTTATAATGTATTTTTCTTTCTGAACCAGATTTTTCTAGATATCACTAGTCTTTGGATGCAAATGAACTTACATGGAGAATAGTCCATAATCACTGTTGGTATGACTTTTATATGCTTACAAAAGACTGCTGGCTCCAGTGTCAACCTAACATCTTTCCCAACACACAACATTCTTGAGCTTCACTGATCTAGGTAGAAACTCCAAGTATCCTAAGTGCAGAAGAACTTTTTTATTATTATTATAGGCATATGTTTCAGCTAGTTATCAACATCTGCAATAAAAAGATTTACTTTTGCTTTATATGTATGCATGTGCCTGAGTGTATGTATGTGTACTACCTGCATGCAGAGGAGCCTGCAGAGAAGAGGGCACTGGAGTCCTTGAACTGGGCTTAGAGGCAGTTGTGAACTGCCATGTGGGTACTGGGAACTGAACCTGGCTCCTCTGCAAAAGCAGCAAGTGCTCTTAACCATTGAGCCATCTCTCTATTTCCATCATTTTTTAAAAAAATATCAATAACCTTGTGTGCTTTTAAAACTTTATTCTTAATCCTCAAATGAATAATTTTTTGTGTTTTTAGCCATCCTTGTGGACACATTCTGAGTGATAGAAAATTTGTTACCTGGCATGATGTCCCCAGATGAACAAGCAAGGCAAAGCTCTGTCTTCTTTCTTTAGCATCAATATTAAGTGTCTGTCCTAGTTTCATTTCTATTGTTATGATAAAATACCCTGACCAATATACTTATAGAATTTATTTTGACTTACAATTACAGGTTATAGCCCATGATTGTGAGAAAGTCAAGGCAGGAACTTTAGCCAACTAGTCCCATCATATCCACAGTAAAGAGCAGATGCATGTGTACTTGCTTGTGCTCAGCTTGGTTCTTTTCTGTTATACAGCACAGAACACCCTAACTAGGGAATGGTGCTGCCCATAGTGGGCTGGTTCCACTATGGAATATAGTTAATATATAAATTAACCGCATTAAGACAACTGCCCACAGACATAGCCATAGGCCAACCCCATGTATCTAATCCTTCATTAAAACCATCCAGATGATTTTAGGTGGTGTTAAGTTGACAACTAAAATTAATCACCACAGTGTCCCTTTTAGAAGACCCAACCAAGGGTATTGCAAGAGTACTGTCTACTTAAGACTCAAGAAAGCTTAATGTATCTTCTGCAGAAAGCACGTGTCTTAGATAGGCTTAGTTCAGGTTTGAGTCACTGCTACTGGCCTTGAGCTTCTTGCTAATAGCTATCAAAATACATTAAAGGTGGTGTTTAAACAGAGATGCACATGGAACTGGGCAGTGTATTGATCAGTTCATGGACATGTGATTGGGAGCTTCCAGGATATGAGTCCTGCATTTTCATTAAGAGAAATAGTTCTATGTTGGTTAAGTCAGTGTTCTATCATGAATTCATAATTCAGAGGAAAATAAAGATCTAATGAAAAGATAACTAAGAGCACATATAAGGCATTAAGAGTAACACAGCCATGTTAACTGATAGAGAGAGACCGGAAAATATAAAAGCAGTTCAAAGTATAGGAGACAGATTATTGTGGTCTGAATGTGAAATGCACCTAATAGGCTCGGATACTTGGCTCTGGCTGATGGCATTATTTGGAAGATTGTGAAGACTTAGGATGGAGCCTGCTGCGAGGAAGAGGATCGCTGAAGTGGATTGAGGTTTATAGAAGGGCCCCAGTTCCTGGCTTCCTTTGATTTGTTACCAGGATGTGAAGATGGAGGAGCCCAGGCTGCACACTCGTGCCACCGTGGGCGTCTGTGATATGCTCTTCCCTTCAGAAGCCTCTCACACTGTAAGCCAAAGCATCCTTTCACTTTCAGATGCTTCTTGTTGATATTTGATTTATGTATAATAAACAACCGATGCAGACACATTTTTGCCTCAGATTGTGGAGAAAGAAATAAGGGTAATATGGTAAGAAATATGGTAAGAAAGGCTGAAGGCAGAGGGGAATGGCAAAGCTGAGCAAAGCCATGTTCAAGGAGCTGAGGTCATCTCTAAGGGTGATGAGATGGCTAGAAGCTGAAGTCATAAAGCAGTTTAGCCACCTAGAAAAACTTGGGTTGAAAACAAAATGGCGTCTACTGTGGAAGAGTCAGAAACACAGATTACCTTCTGGCTGTATTTTTTTCATGCTCATGCAGAAAAGCAAAGTTTATCGGCAAGGTTTGTGGTAACCTTTGTGGACTGTGTAAGAGGTCAGAAATGACATTTCCCCCAAGCCTTTAACCTGATTCTAAATTGAATGGGTAGTGACAAAACTATAATTTTCAGGTCAAAAGTATATGTTCTTGATACTAAAGTAAGTTATGTGTTTTCAGGTGCCAGTCCATATGCAGTCATAAAATATAATGATTTTTGGCGTCTCTCCTTGAATAGTAATTGAAATTTATTTATTGACTACCTAGTAGAGGCTAGGATCAAGAATACAGAGTAAATGAGACACAGCCTCAGCCATCACGAGCTTTCCCGCTGCTGGAATATACTATTGAGGAGACAGTTGTGTTTCAGAGTGGTGTGTGCTTCATTGGGACGGACACAGGGCACACAAGGGGTTACACATGAGGCCCACACTCAGGCTAGAGGTTTAGAGATACTAAGTTGAGAATACAAATAGCTGGTTGGGAGAGAAGAGCGTCTGGCCATACAATGATCCAAAGATACAAACTATGTAGAACTGTCCAAATCAATGGTGAAATACCTACTTTGTCTTATGTTATATTGCTTTTTTATTTGGTTTATTGAGTTTTCAATTTTCAGCACTTGGTTCTTTTCAGAAATTCTGTCTGTGCCTTCTGGCTTCACTTCTGGGTGGATTCCTTTATTTCATTCATTTTCTTGTTTTTGTCTTCTTGGAGTTGTTTGAACATACTTCAGACCATTATTTTGAATTCTTTCTCTCATTCTTCTTCCAGGTCTTTTTCGTTAGGTGGCATCATTATGGGATTGGTAATTTGCAGAGGACACAGGTTGTTCTGGTTTTTCCTGTTGTTTCTGTTTCTATGCTAGGACGTCCTTTGTTACTTGAGCTTGGTTCTTCCTTCTCTCCATTCCCAACCATTTTTCTTTCTTATTTGTTCAAGTTGTCTTTCTTCTTCCAATGAAAGTGTTAACCATGCTTGGGAAAGAACTAAGTCTTAGTAAAATAGAGATGTGCATTTTCTTCTGTGAGGCATGCAGAGGCAAAATCTCAATTCTTACCTCCAAGGTGATAAGAAATAGTTTATTCTGGAACCAAATATGTGTGGCCATGGTCCAGGAATTCCTGTTACCACCATTGTTTTTTTTTTTATAGTAACAGAACAAAGAAAGTCATAAATCAAGACACTAGTGAATCTCTGACACTGTCAGATGACATTCTTAGCCTCTGTGTGGGTAAGCAAAGTGCTCTGTTTGGACATTCCAGATGATTTACCTGGTGGCCACAATGTTATCAGGTCAGGTATACACGAGAGAAAAAAAAATGGCTATTAGGGCTAAAGGTGGCCCAAGATAATTTGACTCTGGATTTGCAACATTCCAAGCTGTCTACAATCATAGAAGTTAAACATCACTTGAAAGTTGAGTCTGATGGTAAGCTACTTTCTGGAAACTGCTTTGACATGCTGAGGTAGAAAGTTTGAGGCAGCATGGCCTGGATCCCTGGCTGATTGCAGGGGCATGTGAGTGGTAAACTACCAGAACAACATTCTTGGGAGCTGTGTAGGTAGGCTGGTCAATGTACCTGGGGTGTGGCTCCAGGGTAGTGTATGAATGCTAATCAGAGGACCTCTGCAGGCTGTGCTACTGAAGCAAACGTCTTAGGGTCTGTACGTGCCTGGTGTGGAGGTCATGGCAACCTGAGCCTGATAAATGGTTCCAGGATTTATAGGAGCTTGAACAGGAGACAAAGGATGAAGGAGGGCCTGAGGGCCAGTGACTGAAAAGTGGTTCCTGTGTGTGTAGTTGAGCCTAAGCAAGAAAAGCCTCTATCCCCTGCTTGTTGCAGGGCTTTTCTTGTTTTGCATTTTTAAGAGTAGTGCTTGATATGACTGCTCTATGCTCAGCACACGTAACTTATTATGTCAAAATTAACACAAGTGTCATTAAAGCTTTAATGAAATATCTTAGGAATTACATTGTTACTCTTTTAAGCTATGACACGTTCTCCCATTTTATTATTTTAATTTATCTGTGTATGTATCTATTCTCTGTGTGCACTTTGCATGTGTGTTGTATGTGCGTGTTGTTCAATGTGCTACTCTGTCACTCTCTACCTTATTCCTTTGAACAAGATCGCTCTTCAAATCTTGAGTTAATCTGTTAGCCAGCCAGCTCCAGCAGCTTCTTGCCTTTGCTCCATACAGCACTGGGTTACAGGAGCATATGTGGTCACATGACTATGCCTGGATTTTATGTGGGTGCTGTGGATTTGAACTTAGGCCCTCTTGTCTGTACAAGAAATGCTCATACCCACAGAATTATCTCCCTACCCCTTATTGTAATTATTTAAAAATTGGTTATAAATCATAATAGATCACAACAAATGTATAGATGCTATACAGAAAGGAAAAGAGCATTTATTATGAAGGCTTTTTTATTATCATTTATTCATCTATCACCAAACTATTTTAGACTCCCTCACAAAGATGGTTTGAGATCTGTCTTCCATATGGAATGGATTTGAGGTGAATCCCTCACTTGGCCTCCTTACTAACCAGCTTTCCTAAAGTGGTCTTTAGTACCTTGAGCACTTTTTATAAGCCAATATTTCTCTCCTGAGGATGGCTGTGACAAACCATCAGCTGACAAGCCTCAGCTTTAAGGAACCTGGCAAAGTTTGATGTTATAAGCACAAATATTTTTTGAGGGTTTGTGCATTTCTATAAATACTCTTTCATGAATGCTCTTTTTGGAAATGTGTATTTCAACTCAAGTAAATTTTACATTGGCCTCTGATTGTGGTGTGGGAGGTATAAGTGCTTTCAGATGTGTTGGGATTTTTTTCTTCTTCTTTGGCTTGTGTTAAAACACTTCCTATAGAACATGCCTCTGCTGCCAGACTCTTCTGTCTAAGGCAGTTTACAATTGCCTACATGCCTTTAAAATTTCCCACACCTGGTCTCATTGTCTAAAAGCAATTTGGGGGTCTCAAGAGAAATGCCCTTGAGCTCTATGGATGTATGTTGTAAAACAAAATAGTCATTTTCTAATATTTTAATTAATAATTCTAGTATTTGTAATCTTTTCTAATATTCTAATTCTATAGTTATACCTACAGAATGGAAATATGTTGCTGGGAAAACAGCATATAAAATATATGGTCTAACTATGATTTCATCGGAGCTGTTGAAGAGTCATGTGTAACATGAAATGTCTTTGAAAGTTTGTTAATGGCTAAAGGAGCACCTGTGTGCATGTGTCAAAGACATGAGCGGGTGCAGGATTTCCTAAGAAATGTCTTTATGTCAAAATGTCTCCTTGCTGCTGCCATGGTTCCAAGCCTAAACTGATACCTCATATTGTCATAAATGGGCATTTGGGACAATATTTCTTAAAGTCATTTGATTAATAATTTGAATGGAATCCTGTCCAGTTTTTCATTTGCTATTTGGTGTGGATTGTTGATTCAAAACGTTGGGCTGCCTAGTTTTATGAGAAGAATGGAATGTAAGATTAGTGAAAGAAATCTTTTTAAGTAGGTTTTAGGAGCAAGAAGGAAGACAAAATACCACTTTATTAATTTGGCATTATAGATGTGTGTCTGGGCTGCAGAAGGAGAGCCTGTCTTTAAAACAAAGAAACAAGCAAGCAAAAACAAAGTTAATAGAAACAACAAACAGCAAAGCCATAGAAATGCAGAAGAGAAAATATTTTAAATGGAAAATGTAATTTTTCTAAAGAATTACTACTTATTTTAATATGAGTTAAGCATTTCCAGAAGTAGAAATTAACAGAACAGGATAATGTGTGGTAAAAATTGGAGGTAAGTCTGAAAACATATTTGCCTTAGCCTGAAAGTACTATAAAATGGGGATGGGCAGTAGTCAACAAGGCTTCCCTGAAATGATTCCTAATCCTGTGTTCACATACATGACAGGCTTTCAATGAAAAAAAAAAAATCAAGTTGGAAAAATTCTCAGTAGTTTCCATACATTGTAGTGGATATGTCAAACTGTGGTCTGCATTCCCGACAAGCTGTATTTCTATAAAGGACTCACATAGCCAAAGCTAGTTCATGCAGATTGTACTGGGACATGTTTGAAGTAATTTTCTATCATAAAAAACTGTAAACAGTTTAAAAAAGTCCTTGGAACGTTACTGTCTGCAGCACTGCAGCAAGTTATACCTAATTACTAAGAATAGATCTATTCTGGTAACACACTTAATGACTGCTGGCCTAGAGGATCCTGGCTGTGCTAAACACCCAAGTATTACGAGTTATCAGGATTTGCTGTTAGCAGTAAAAAGTGGCATCACAGGACCGTACTTAATAGCAACATGCAGACTTTATTGGATTGAGCTGTTCACTCAGCAGCACAATTGATTATGTTTCTGTGATAAGTGTTCTTGATGGAATTTTGAAATCAATACATCCTTTTGCATTAGGACTTTAAATCATTTTTTTTTTTGTGGAGGTGCTGGTTACTCATCTGGGACTATAACTTGATAAATAATGGATTAGAATAATGACTGTATTTCAACCAGGGTTTTCTGGGAGCCGGTTGAGTACCGTTTCTAGAGCTCTAGAATTAGGACCTCTACATCACTGGATGGACACGCTAGTAACAACACAGGGGTCATTTTCTTGGTCAGTAAAGGCAATGCTTTGATGGTATAAAGCTGTGGTTAGGTGACCATCGTGACATCTGCAAAGGGGAACAGGATGTGGAAAGCAGCAGCTTTTCTTTTTCTCCAGTGGAGAAATGAGAAATTAGCAACAATAAAGAGCTTAGCAGAGGCTGGAGAGATGGCTCAGTGGTTAAAATTACTGCTGGCACCTTCAGAGGACCTGGGTTTGATTCTCACAGGCACCAACATACATACATACATACAGCATACATACATACATACATACATGCATACATACATACATAATGCATACATATATACATATTCATACACATAAGATAATCCTAAAAAAAAAAACAAACAAACCCAAAAGGCTATGGAAGTTGAGCATGGTGGTTCATACCTCTAGGCCTAACACTTATGAGATTTAGGCTGAAAGGCTGTGAGCTTGAGGCCAGCCTGGGCTACACAGTATGTTGCAGAGCAATCTAGGTGTGATGAAATCTTAATTTCTAAAAAATCCCCAAATCAAAGTAAAACCTAACTCAAAGGAAAAACATTAAAAGTTCCACAGAACACTAAAGATGTTCTAAATACAATTCATTTTAATATAGTTTAGATTTTTTTTCAGAAGGGAAACTGTGATAGGAGGAATTACATGAGGAAGGGACTAGGAAGAGTAAAGAGAGCTGAGGACGACCGACCCTTAAGGCCATGGCAACCTGTGGAAACCTACTGCTCTAGAAGTTTCCCAAAACATGCAAGAGGAATTTGAATGGAATTGCCATATAATAGGGGATTAAATGCCTGTCTTAGTTATGGTTTTTATTGCTATGGACAGATAGCATGACTAGGCAACTCTTATAAAGGAAAACATCTAACTGGGGCGGGCTTACATTTCATGGGTTTAGTTCTTTATCATCGTGGCAGGAAGCATGGCAAGCAGACTGATGTGATGCTGGGGATGGAGCTGAGAATTCTGCATCTGGTCCGCAGGCAGCAGGAAGAGAACAGAGACCGTTTCCTCCAACAAAGCCACGCCTTCCCCAGCAAGGCCACACCTCCTCCTAACAGTGCCACTCCCTACGGACCCATGGAGGCCATTTTTATTCAGACCATCACAATGCCCCAACTAGTCATTTAATACCATCAAGTAAGAATCTCAGCATGGAATGGGTTGCATCTTGTTGAATTATTGGCTAATGAGTCCCCTAGATTCCCCCAAATGTCACAGGCCATTGCCAATGTTATCGATTACCCTCCACAACCTGATAGTAAGGCCCACTTGCAGCTGGTGCCCAACAGAAGTTTGACTGATCAGTGACCAGTGTTCACAGTGCTGGAAGTTGCTCTGCGTGCTACTGGAAGAGAAAGTAATCGCTGATCTCACTCTGCCATGAATGCTCAGACCTATAACAATGATATGCCTTCAAGACATACTGGTACGATAAGGGCACACATGTTATGAACATAGCCAACTACTTTTTGATTGGATTTAAGGCCTACTTCCATGAGATGGAACCTATGCTGGCCACTTAATGAAACCAAGAACCTAACACTAGATAGGTCACAGTGAGCTTCAGGCCAGCCTGGACTACATAGTATGCTGCAGGGCAATCTAGGTGTGGTGAGATCCTAATTTCTCAAAAGCAACAACAAAAGGCAAACCTACTAGTATCCTGCTAAACGAACAGAGGGAAGAAAGGATTTACAGTGGCATATTACTATGTCCATAGGTCACTAAGTCACTTAAGCCTCATCAGAGAAGCCTCTTATTGCAGTAGACGGCAATTAACACGGCGTCTCACAGCTGCACAGTGTGCAGAGCGTGAGACTTTGGTTACCCAGTTCTAAATAGGATCAACCCCCTCCCTCAAGACTCAGAGATCTTTGTTAAAGAGGAGGTGGAAAGATTGTAACAGCCAGAGCTGGTGGATGATGCCAAGCGAGGAGTGTCTTCCAGACTCAATAGGGTCGATGCACATACGGATTCACAGAGACGGCGGCATGCACAAGTCCTGCATGAAGAATTTAAACTAGAGAACATCCCAGTACAGGCAACAGAAATGGACAAGAAGTCCCTTTCCTAATCAAGCTATTTGCAATTGATAAGTGCTGGAAGAGGAAAAAAATGAGTTTTCTTCAGTGTAATGATATCATGTTTGTCAACCACAGTCCACGCAGGCCCCATGCTCAGGAAAGCTTACCATAACAAAATGGACTCCATTTCTTGTGTCCCTTGTTGTTGCTGTTATGGTTTGTTGTTGTTGTTGTTATTTTGTTGTTGCTTTTGAGAAATGGAGAAAGAGCATGAAGTCAGATGGGTAGGGATGTGGCAAGAATCTTGGAGGATTTGAAGAAGGGCAAAAAAATAGGATTAAAATATACTATATGAAAAATTTAAAAATAAAAATTTAATTAAAAAGAAAATAAATTACATTGAGAATTTTAATCACAATGCTAAATATACTATTTAATAAGAGAAACAAGTAATGAAAGAATAGATTTTCTTTGATACTTAAAGCATAAATGATTTGAACTCAGTGATAATTTTTCAACCTTTATAATAAGGGGCACTGAGGTCTTCCTGCTACTAAGGACATCAAGGAACAATTAGAACATTCTTTATTGTATTGTGAACTGGAAGAGTATTGTGCCTTTGGGACCACAAAATCTAAAGGGAAAATAAACACAAATTTTTATGGAAAGTGGTGTTAGTGGAAACAGAAATGTATTAAGTCTCAGTTCTGTTCCAGGTACATTTTACCCAAACAATCTTTCCTGGATCCTTTGAGGGGTATCCTTTGCCTCTGTTTGACATCTGAAGAAACTAAGGCACAGAGAGCAAACTGCCCATGTGATAATGTCACATAGTTAACATGTGACCATAAAAACCCCGTCTGTGGGAGCTGCAGAGATGACTCAATGGGCAGGAATGCTCTTCTTGACAGCATAGGACTTGAATTTACACACAGGAAAACACCAGCCATGGCTGTGCATTCCTGTAACCCCAACCTGGGAGGGGTGGGGAAGGGAGGATTCTTTTTTCTTTCCCCAATTAATTAATTAATTAATTAATCTATTCATTTTATATCCTGATCACTGCCCCCTCCCCGTCCCACACTCACACAGTCCCTCCTCCGTCCCCCCTTCTCCTCTGAGAGGATGGAGCCCCCTTGACTATCTCCTGATCTTGGTGCACCAAGTCTCTAGGCAATCCTCTCCCAGTGAGGCCAGAAGAGGCAGCCCAGTTAGGGAAATGGATTCCACAGACAAGCAACAGCTTTTGGGATAAGCCCCCCACTCCAGCTGTTGGCAGACCCACCTGAAGACTGAGCCACACATTGGCTACATATGTGCAGGGAGGCCTCTATCCAGCCAATGTATGCTCTTTAGTTAGTGGTTCAGTCTCTGAAACTCCCAACGGTCCAGGTCAGTTAACTGTTTGTCTTCCTGTGGAGTTCCTATCCCCTTCAGGGCTGAAAGGAGGATTCTTTAGCCATACTGGCTGCCAGCTCAGCTTCACTAAAAAAAAAAAAAAAAAAAGAAAGAAAAAAAAAAAACCAAAAAAAAAAGTGACCTCTAGGTTTAATGCTGCATCTACCCTGTCTCAACAGAATAAGGCAGCCAGTGATAGAGCAGGACAGATGATGTCATCTTCTGGTTTCTGCATGTGTGTCTTCACATACATGTGTACAGAACCACACACACAAACAACACACACACAGTGACACAGAGACACATAGGCAAATACTACATAAACACACAACACATACATTCATAGAGACATACATATACACAGACACACATACACAAACACACACAGACATACACACACACACAGACATACATATACACATACAAACACATGAATAGACACACACATAGACAAATAAATAGACGCATATACACATAGACACACACAGATACACACACGCAGACATACCAACAGACAGACACATACACACACACATAGACACATACATAGAAACACACACAGACAGGCACAGACACACACACATATGCACACACAGACACACACATGCACACAGAGACACAAACATACAGACACATAGACACATACATAGAAGCATACACACACACACACACACACACACACACACACACACCCCAGTACCAAATCTATATATTGTACTTTGCTCATGCTGGAAAATTGTTCTGTCTTTCTTTCAACCCCCATCCCTGTTTCTATTTTCTGATTCTCTCTTTTGCTGTTTCTTCCTTTCTCAGATTTATCAGGCTATAACTGGCAGGTGGAAATCACGTATTTCATTTAAGGTGTATGAGTTGACATTTTCCTACACCAGTTCCTTGTGAAACAACCACCACAATTAATCTAATTAACATGCCATCATTTCACACAGCGATGTATCCCCATGCACACTCTGGGTCTACCTCACAGCAAGTTCCTATCATGTGATTTGGTCTTGTTTAATTATCTGCTACTGTGTGTACTATACACCGCGTGTATAAACAAGACACAGAACTTGTTCGCTGGACACAGCCAGAACTTTACACCCTTGACTGGCATCTCACTCCCTGCCCAGCCCCAGGTCCCTAACCCTGACAACTGCATTCCTGTCACGTGCTTCTGTGAGTTCCACTATTTTCTACTTTATGTATAGTGAGATCATGAGACATTTGTCTTTCTTTGTCCGGTTTACTTAATTTTGTACGATGGCCTTTAGATTGATTGTGGTGTGTGACAATGATTTTCTTCTTTCTAAAGGCTGAGTAATGTTTACCTCCCCTCTCACCCTCTGTGGTGTGTTTGAGAGAGAGAGAGAGAGAGAGAGAGAGAGAGAGAGAGAGAGAAGAGAGAAGAGAGAGAGAGAGAGAATGTGTCCCACCCAAACGTTTTTTTCTTCTTGATCTACTCTGGCTGTGGGAAAACACGTTTTTCTGAGAATTTCTTGTAACCCACAAGTCAGGTTTGGTGTGTGACCCACAGTGTAGCAATGGGATCCATACAGACTGGTGTGTTTCTCTGTTAGTCAAAGTGGCAAAGGGAGCAGCCTTGATATTAGTGAGCTGCCTTGTCCAGATATTTCATGCATCAGTTGGTCCTCATGATTTTGACTTGGGGAAAATTTTGAAGAAGCCACATATTCTGAGGTGAATATGAAATAAAAGAATTGAAAAGAAAAAGAGGTAGAGCAGAGCCAGAGTCTGACTTCCTGCTTAGTTTAATGAGTTTCTGGAACTTTCTTTAAGGTTTATTTTATTTTATTCATTTTTTTTTTATCACAGATTATTGTGCTGCTTTGTCTCTGTGTCTCTCTGTCTCTGTCTCTCTGTCTCTTTTCTCTATCTCTATCTCTGTCTCTCTGTCTCTCTCTCTCTCTTCCTCCCCCTCTCTCTTTCCCCTTTGTTTTTGTTTGAGACAGGTTTCTCTGTGTAGCTGTGGCTGTCCTGGAACTCACTCTGTAGACCAGGCTGAACTTGAACTCACAGAGATCCCCCTGCCTCTGCCTTCCGAGTCCTAGGATTAAAGGTGTGCCCCCTAGGTTGTGTGCTTTTCCAATAGTTCTATGGTACAAACAACGGATTAGATTATCTAAGAGACTGAATCTGTCGGATCAGAGAACATAATTAGAGGAAAGAAACTGTATAGTGTAGTTTTGTGGCGTTAGCAATAAGGTTTTGTTTTGATATTTGTTCATCTCTGATGTACCTTTATTAGAGTATTATGTAATTGCATTCACAGTAATAATTTATGAGGTTTAGAGTGGTGTTCTTATTAATTTTCACTTTGTAGACAAGTTCTCTATGGATAGCCTCACATGAAGGCCTTTGAGAAGGGGAGAATCCTATGAAATACTTTCACAAAATCTTAATTTTTTTTTTTCAGGTCTGGAAACTTTAAATGCAGAGCAGAGCTGTCATTAAAGTCTGCAGAGGAGTTCAACTGAAGAATTATTTACCACTGAATGGAAATGAAGACCTGACTGCTCCAAAGTGTGTTTGAGGGGAAGGTTTTTATTATATAGATATGTGGGGGAGAACAGCCAGAGACATCTGGAGGAGTCCAGATCAGGGGAAGACAATAGTAGACTAGACATGACCAGCAGCAGACTGGAGAGGACTGGAGAGACTGAGGGATGATGGAGACAGGGAGAATGAGAGAGGGAAAATGGATCAAGAGAGAGCCAAAGGAACCAAGAGAGCCTGTGGCCAAAATGGTCGGGTTACACAGGAAAGAGAAGCTGGGGGAAGGAAAGTGAAGGCCCCCAGACTGGAAAGGTTTAAGGTAGGGGTGGGGTGAGAATGTTGAGGGGAACCAGGCACTGAGTGGGCCTAGAAGCCAAGTAGACACTTTGGTCTGCTAATAGGCACCAGTTAGCCATTCTTCCAGGTTTCTTTGGTACCTGACAATTACTTTGTATGTACTTGTGTAATTTGCCTGCTGGAAATTGAAGTCAGATCTCAGAAGAATACCAGTGCTCTTAGCTGCTGTATCTCTCTAGCCCCTGCAGAGGAGTTCTTACCTGGTTCTGTGACTGAGATTTTATCCCTCACCTCTTTTCTCTCCTCCCTCTTCTCTCTCTCTCTCTTTCCCTTCGCTCCCTTTCCTTTGCATTATTACCATCTTTTCTTGTCCTACTCAGTGTTCTGGTGGCCTTTTGGCTCTCACACTTCCTGGAGGGTGGGTGACCAAGGCAATGGGATTATATCTAGAGTGTCCTCAAGAAACTGGTTGAACATGAGAGTATGGAGATTAACTTTTCTCTCTTTCCCACTCCCTCCTCCCCCGTCTTTCTTCCCACCCTCCTTCCCTTCCCTACCCCCATCTTCTTCAATTTCTGGAATTTCATTAGCTGGAACTACTTCTGACTCATTTCATAAATATTTACAATGCTTTAATCCATTTATCTGGAAAATTTCCTTTCCCAAATGCCAACCTGGCCCTGGGAGTCTTGCAGTAAGTGCCAGAAGGCAGAACTGCAGCTTTAGATGTATTGGTCTCTGTTTAGTACTGGGTGGCCCCTTAGCTGCCCCAATCAGTAGTATAATTGGGGGCATAATTTACATATTTACTATGAAGTGTTTAAGGCATTATGCAAGATATTGGGAATGAACAGAAAAGAAAAAAAAAGGCAATAAATCAGTCCTTAATAAGCTTGCAACCTAGTAAAAGGATTGCAGGACCAAAAATTATGGGGCATCTTATGATTCTGCTTCTCTTATAGCCTGGCAGGCAGAGGGTGGAGCACGCCAAGGACCAGGGGATGTAGCAATGACTAACAGTATACTGGAGTCTTCTAGGTGGTAGGAAAGTGCTTGAATTGCATCCTCACAGATGCAGTCTGGGGATTGGTAAGGGTTTTATGGAGTAATAAAATCATCTGATTTCATACTTTATATTTTCAAGTACTTTCATTACTTTTTATTTGGGTGAATTTCAGAACATTTCTCGAAATGTTATAATAGGGACTGGAGAGATGGCTTAGCAGTTGAGAGCACTGACTGCTCTTCAGAGTCCTGAGTTCAATTCCCAGCAACCGCATGGTGGCTCACAACCATCTGTAGTGGGTACTCTTCTGGTGTGTCTGAAGACAGCAACAGTTTACTCACATAAATAAATAAAGAAATTAAAAAAAAGAAGTGTTGCAATAACAATAGCACAAGATGTTCATGTCTACGTTACATAAATCGCCTGATAGCAACACACAGTAATCTGTTACTACCTGCCTCTTCTGCCTGTGTTTTTCTGATCTGACTCTGTTTCTCTTTCCCACACAGACAAATATTTTGAGTCATTTTAGAGTGAGTTTCTGCCATCATAGCATTATACCCCTAAAGCTTTTAGTGGGTACTCCTTTTCTTGTTTTGTTTTAGAGACAGGATCTTATAGCTCAGGCTACCTTGGGTCTTACTATTTAGCCCATTGGCATGAATGTCTTCATAAACATATTCCTGTACAGAGCTGAGTGCAACAGAGCAGCGTATGACTGTCATCCAGCCTTGGAGAACAGAAGCGGGACAGTCTGGGCTACATAGTAAGACCGCACTTAAAAAAGTATTTTACAAAACCTAGTGCAATTAATATTAACACAATATCACAGGAGAATCAAACCTCTGTTACTCCAATTTTGTTAGTTGACTCAAAATATCCTCTAGACTTTTCCTGTTTGTATAGGCAAGTGTGAGATTGTATGTGGCATTGAATTGTCATCTCTCCAGCTTTCTTTAACCTGGCACATTTGAACAATGCTTCTCTGTATTCTGTGATGCGGTGTTGACATTTGTGAGGAGTACATCCCTGTGCACTTTGTGGAAGCTGGGTGAGCCTCAGCTTAGGGCCACCTGAAGATCCTCCAGGGTCAGAATGTGATGCGTGTCAGGCAGGAAGATAAAAGAGAGTTGACATCACTTTCTTAGAGTGTCGGATTTGCAGGCACATGGTATCGTTCATCTGCTTTATGGTAATGCTACTTTTGTTGGCCTGGTCACAGTATGATCCAATTTCTCCTTCTCATTCCCTTTCTCTTCCTTCTCGTTGCCCTCTCTTTTCTCTTTCTATCCATCTCCATTCTCCTGCTCTTATCTTCCTTCTCCCCTTTTTCATTTATCTTGACACTAACAAGTTTCCAAATTGAGAAGTCACCCCAAGTTGTGCAAATGTCCTGTTTCTCATCAGAAATTTTCATGGATTTACTTGAAGCACTGCTAATTTACCCAAAAAAGTCTTTATCATGACTGTGGCAAGATAGTGGTGAACACCTGTGAGCCCTTTGAAACAACCAGTCAGCTTCAGCCAACGTGGAGGCGGAAGGGATAGTGAGTTCCTGGAGGGAGGGGGAAATGGGGTAAGGAGAGAACATCTGAAATGTAAAAATAAAAAATTTTTCAATAAAAAAAAAAAAAACACAAATGGAAATCTCCCCTGTCTTATGTTCCTCTTCATTACGGACATGGACACAAGCTATCTTATTTTTCCCAGTATATTGTGGTGACCATTCTGATTGTTTTGGTACATTTTCACCTCTGTTACATTCCAGTTCATGAATACTGTCCTTACTCCTTTTATAGTTCTTAGTAAGTCAATTGTTGCACGTACCATGTTTCTTAATCTCTAATATTAACCATGCTCTGGTTTTTAGTTTTTACATTTTCAAATAATTCTACAATGAACATCTTCTGCACGCATAACCCATGTGGCTGCGGAACTGCCTTTAGACACATTTCTATATGGAGAGTTGCTAGATAAAGGGTTCCAGTGCACATATGTATAGGAGGACACGTCTCTCTAGAGAGTAGGCTATTTGCACCAGCAGTGCTTTATCTGAATAGCCCACATGTCTATATAGTTCACAGCAGATGGGGCTGTTATTTGAAAGCTGTTTTAGTTGAGACAAACTCATCTTTCTTGTGGACTCCCCAGGAAGGGATCATGAGCACACTGGGAAATTATTCCCTGAGAGTTTACACATGAAAGAGTATTTATCGACAACACTGATTCCTGAGGGCAGCTAGGATGGATGCAGGATTGTGGGTTTACACATTCTTTTCTAAAGCTTTTTGAAAATGTTAGTTTGTTGTGCGCGCGCACGTGCGCTCACACGCGCACACACACACAGTCTCCCTGTGTAACCGTGGCTAGCTGGAACTTGCTAAAGTAGAGCAGGCTGGCTTTAAACTCAAAAGAGATCCATCTTCTTGCTGAGATTGTGAGTGTGCACCACAATTCTCGGCTGTGCTTTTGCATCGTATACTGGTGCAGTCTGTGTAGTCGTCAAGCACCAAGTGCTTTCATTTCTTGTTTCTCATCTTTACTTAGTTTTATTCTTGGATGATGATCTTTTAGATACAGGACTCTTGCTTGGCAGTTTATTTTAGCACCTTGGTTATTCCATCCTAGTGATGCTGTGTTACCACAGCATCTAATTTTAGTCAGCTACTAATTTTATATAGATCCTATGTAAAGGCAAGTTCTTCATGCTTTACTTTTTCCCCTTTGTGTTTGTGTTTCAGGGCTGATGTGTCGAGGGCTGATTCTCCTTGTTTTAGACTATCTGGAGTATTTGCTTGCTTATTCATTTATCATATCGTTTTATTGATATTTCCCTTTTATGTTTCATATTATGTCTTAATCCACGTTCTGTCGATCTGAAGAGACACTATGGCCATGGAACTTTTATAAGGGAAAGCATTTAATTGGGGCTTACTTACAGTTTTAGTCTATTGTCATTATGACAGGGACCATGACAGCATGCAGGGAGACTGTGCTAGAGAAGTAATAGTTGAGAGTTATACATGTGGATCCACAGGTAGAGTGAAGAGAGAGACATTGGGCCTGGCTTGAACTTTAGAAAACCTAAAGCCCACACCCAGTGACGCTTCCTCCAACAAGGCCACCTCCTAATCTCTCTCAATAGTACCGCTCTCTGCCGGCCAAGCATTCAAGTATATGAGCCCACAGTGGCTGTTCCCACTCAAACCACCACATACTGTTTTTTTTTCTTTTGTTAGATTTTCATTTGAATCTGATCTCTGTATCTTCATCTTTTCTGGTTATTTCTTTTTCCTGTCTTCTTCAGTTTCTGCTCATAGTCTTTGTGACTCTAGAGCTTTTTCATATTTGTAAATGTTCATGTGACTCAATTCATTTAGGAGTGTTGAATCACACAAGTTCTACAGCTTTGTGTCTGCTTCAGGGCCCAGGGTTTTAACCGCTGTTTTTATTCCTATTTATTTATGGTCAGGGCTCCCACTTTGATGACTCTCTGTTCTGACATCTCACTGCTTTCTCAGAGTGGCATTTTATGGATGGGTGGATGTGTCAGGAAGGTGACGGTTGGTATATTTTGATTCTCTTTTAATATTTTATTAAACTTGGTAGAAGTTTTTGTTTTTGTTTTACTTCTTTCTTCTCTGTCATTAATGTGCTACCAAAGATTACATCTTGATCTCTGAGACAATTTTCTGTCCTCCCTCCTGTTCTCTGCCCTCCCCCCGCCCCGTTCTCTGCCCTCCCCCTGTTCTCTGCCCTCCTTCTGTTCTCTGCCCTTCCCCTTTCTCTGCCCCCTTCTCTGCCCTCCCCCTGTTCTCTGCCCTCCCCCCATTCTCTGCCCTCCCCTCTGTTGTCTGCTCTCCCCCTGTTCTCTGCCCTCCTCCCCGTTCTCTGCCCTCCCCCCATTCTCTGCCCTCCTTCTGTTCTCTGCCCTCCCCCGTTCTCTGCCCTCCCTCCTGTTCTCTGCCCTCCTCCTGTTCTCTACTCTCCTTCTGTTCTCTGCCCTCCTCCCTGTTCTCTGCCCTCCTTCTGTTTTCTGCCCTCCCTCCCTGTTCTCTGCCCTCCTTCTGTTTCTCTGCCCTCCTCCCTGTTCTCTGCCCTCCTTCCTTGTTCTCTGCCCTCCTCCCTGTTCTCTGCCCTCCTCCCTGTTCTCTGCCCTCCTTCTTTTCTGCCCTCCTCCTGTTCTCTGCCCTCTCCCTGTTCTCTCCCTCCCCTGTTCTCGCCCTCCTTTCAGCAATTCCCGAGATTTAGCTCACTCTTATACATCTCTCTAGCCTGTGTCTAGTACTAGAATCACCTTCTGATCCCTAGTTTCTTATGTTCTCTTTCTGCATTGATTCAACAGTACCATGCCTAAGTTCGGCATTCCTTTAAATTTTCTGAAGTTCATAGGACTTCCTCCTCTTTATACACAGGCTTTCTTCAGTGTGTTGTGTTGGAAATAGCTGAACTTTGTTAATTTCTCCATTACGTTATTTTGTCATGATATTTCAATCATACATGCTAGAGGGGATTTTTGATATGTGATGTTTTCCCATATGGGATTTAATAATACATTATAAATCAGTAGTCCCATTAGTGGGTTCTTCAGCTTGATCATTATTGAAATCAGACACCTTATCAGTATGTTAAAGTTTGGTTTTCCAAAGGTGTCTTTAGAACTATGTTATTGAAGATGTATGGTTTCAAAAATATTGTTCTTTCTGCTCTAGGATAATTTTAATGAAATAGAAAGAACAGAAGTGACACTTCCATAGCAGTCTGGATAAGTCGAGAGGACCAGAGTTTGGCTCCCAGCACCTACATTGGGTGGCTCACAACCACCTGTAACTCTAATTCCAAGATATACGAGACCCCTTTTGGCCACCATGGGCACCTGCACAGATATGCAGAGATGTAAAAATAATTAAAAATAAAGCTGCGTTTTTTAAAATAAATAAAACTAAGACATCTATCCTAAATTTTTTTAAAAAAATCTGCATTTTTATGAAAAATGATACCTTTTACCAGGAAATCAGGGTTTTGTGGTTGAAAATTTAAATACATGTCTAACTGTAAGACATCACAGTGTGCAAGACATCTGACAACAGACAGCTCTCTCTTGACAATCTCATATGGGAACCAGCAGATTGATTAGGGGCTGTCTAAATACCATTTCCAGGTCAAAGTCCTTAGGTTTTTAATCTCAGCATTCAGGAGCCTGGGGCAAATTCATTGCTGTGAGTTCAAAGGTATCCTGGTTTACACAGAGTTTCAGGCTAACCTGGGCTACATTGTGAGAGTCTGTCATAGAAGGAAAGAAAGAAAAAGTGAGAGAAAAGTGAAATTATCACTGTCAAAAGTTTAGATTTCTTTATTAAGAGATAAAAGTCCTATTCATTGATAAATATCAAGGGATTATTATTACTTAAAAACAAAAAAATAATTTCATGTGTAAGGATCTTTCATCTGCACCCATGTCTGTCTACCATGTGGGTGCTTGTTACCCTTGGAGGACAGAAGATGGCACTGGAGCCTCTGAAACTGGAGTCTCAGATGGTTGTGAGCTGCTGTGTAGGTGCTGGGCATCAACCATGGGTCTTCTGGAAGAGCAGTCAAGGCTTTTAGCCGTTGAGTTAGCTCCTTCAAGACAGTATTATCATTGGTCTTTTGGTATGTACTATTTTAGTTAGTACTATTTCCAATATTTTGTTTTATAACAATTATCCACCATCAGATAAAAAAATCATACTGACACTTGTACAGTTGGCTTATCACTGTTTAAAAGAAAATGCTTTCCCTGTCTACTCTCTCACTTCACTTCTGCCTTCTGGAGCTTTCTCTGTCATCTGTAATAGTTCTGTGACCTTGGCAAACAAGCTAGGCATTTCCCATATAACCAGCAAACCTCCCAGTGAATTTGCCATGGTACATTTGATGACTTGGCAAGGTCTCCACATCAAGAGGATGGGTGAGCACACAGGTGCTGTGGAGAAGCAAATGCTGTCCTGGGGTATCATTAGCAAGACATATATTTTTTTCTCTCCTACATGGAGACAGGCTGGTGGCTTCTCTTGTACACTTCTGGGGCTGAAGGGTTTGTTTGTTTGTTTATACAACCTCCTATTTTGTTATACAAGGGAACAACTTTCTGCTGCCTTCAGAGGGTAGTGTTAGAAATTATGCATGGCCCCATGAAGGGTGGGGAAATGGCTATAGAAGATGCTGGCCCTAGTGCAATCAGACCTGAGATTGGGAGTGAAAACATGGGGTCAAAATGGAGTTTAAGGGACAGGAAAGTTTGGGTTCAAAAGGTCAAGAAAATCATAAAAATGCTGTGATATTATAATATAGATAGATAGATCAGCTGGGTATACTGGTGCAAGTTCCTAATTCCTGTATGCAGAGGCAGATGCAGAGACAGAGGGGCAGAGGGACAGAGGCAGGGGCAGGGGCAGGGGGGCACAGGGGCAGAGAGGCAGAGAGTCGCAGGCAAGGGAGGCAGGGAGGCAGAGGAGGCAGGGAGGCAGGGAGGCAGGGAGGCAAGGGAGGCAGGGAGGCAGGGAGGCAGCAGGGAGGCAGGGGAGGCAGGGAGGCAAGGGAGGCAGGGAGACAGAGAGAGGAGAGGCAGAGAGGCAGGAGGCAGAGGCAGAAATCTTGAGTCTCAGGTTAATATGAGCTTCACAGTAAGTCCCTGCCCCCAAAACAACAACAACAACAACAAAACAAAAAACAAACAAAACCAAAAAACAAACAAGAAACCCCACAAATCAAAAAAGCACACAAAAACACAACACAAAACATACAACAAAACCAAAAACAAAGAAACAAACAAGTGCCAAAGCACAGAACCAAACAAGCATATATATGAATATGTGCACACATATTCATGTCTTTGTTTCTGGCACAGCAGCTAGCAACCTTGATAATGGGGCACCAGCAGAATCCTTGTTCTAATATTTGTTCTTTAGTCCCCGATTCTGACAAAATGCCTCTATGAACTAATGATTTCTTCAGGGATGGGGGTGTCCAACACACAGTTCCTAAGTCCTGGCATTTCCTGGGTTGACAGGAGTGTTTTCTTTGGCTTTATTGAACAGATTCTTGGTGCATGCCTCTGGAACCTTAGGATCTGTCTGGTTGCCAGGGAAACCAAGAGTATGATTAGAAAGTTGGAATTTTTAGCATAATCTTTTAACCTAGAGGAGGGTGAGGGGTGAAGATTGAGCAGATGGACAATATAACCAATTACACTTATATAACTTAAGCCTTATAGACCCCAGAAGGTTGTGTTTTGATGGACTGATATAATGAACATACAGATTCCTGGAGGGTGGTGACCAGAGACATCCAAGTCACTGCTGAAGACCAAGGTCACAGCTCCAGGCCTTTCCTTGCAGAAATCCCAAGAGCTCTTAACTCTCCATCTGTTCTCCTCTTTGGTGTGTGTGTGTGTGTGTGTGTGTGTGTGTGTGTGTGTGTGTGTATCTGTACGTCTTTGTGTTTGTCTGTGTGGTGTGTGATTTGTGTCTCTCTCTGTGTGTGTTTCCCAGTGGGGCCATTCTTCCTGGATTCAATGGCAGAAAGCACTCAGTCTGCTGCAAACTGAACCCAGCTTTGCTCTGCTATCCCCACTCTCCACTCCCCACTCCTTCGCTGGGCAGCGTGGTGAGCCTAGGCATCGACATCGGAAGAGCAAAACTGGGACTGTGGATGTGCACATCCAGCTGCTAGCTGAACCGAAAGTCAAATTGTGATCAAAGGGGATGCTTTCTGCAGCAGACGAAGCTCTTAGGGAACCTGTGCCAGACAGACTACAAAGCGCTGGGTCAGGCAGCTGGAGAGGTTCTGAAGCCTGGATTGCTGCTTTGCTGGGGGCTGTGTCTAGGGACAGAAATGTAATCAAAAGATCAGAGTCTTAATCCGATTAACTCTGCTCTCTAATGGCTACACCAAAGGACGCTTTCTTTTGTTTGATTTAACTAAGGGTGACTCCCCACACACCTTCATTTGCTTCTCCAAATTCTTTGTGTTAAAGTTCATAAAGTCCAGTATTTGCTAGGGTATTGCAGAGCTTGTACACAGGCAAACTTCAAAGATTTGTAGTGACAGGTTGCGCTTCTGGACTAAAGCAGGGTGGAGCCGAGGCATGGAGGAGGGCCTTCTGAAGGGGGACTTCCAAGTGAAAAAGCAAGATAAGAATGTATTGGAGGTGCAAGGATTAGATAGACAGAAGCCCTGAACATTATAATTTGCTTTAAAATCTTTAAAAATCTGATCTCCCTATTCCTTGGTTTTGAAAACTGTGTTTACTTAAAAGTTGAGAGGCTAAGAAAAAAAGGTTTTTTTTATACATGGTTCTGATTTTATTCTCTGATATTATCACTATTAAAAAAATTAGAAAAGAAGGCATGAGGTCAGCAAAAACAACTTTGGAAAAGGTGCACCACATCTTTCTGAGGTGGAGTAGAAGGAAGAAAGTAAAGGGGCATGAGAATGGAAAGGGAGTCCTACTCTGGAGTCTTGCTGAAGTCTCAAGCATGTGGGCAGCACGGCTTTTAAATGTGGAGCAACAGTGAGTCCACTTAAAGCCTAAGCACACTATCCTCAACCATGGCTCTTCTCTTTTTTAGAGGAAAGCTTGTGATTTCTTTGGAGGAGGCTCTTATAGACAGGTCTCTAACCGTGTTGATAGTAAAAGACAGTCTAACTCCCTTGTGCAACTCTTGTGACCCCCCATTGTTGCTTTATTGGGTTGTAATGCCATCCAAGGACACCAGAAGCCACCTTAGGCTCCCTTGCCAAAGAAGCCAGTTCCTTAAGAACACTTTGAATGTAATCTCAAAGGCCTTCAGAAACATTCATGTGGCTACTTCAATGACACAAGTGTGACTGTCTCTCAAAAAGCATATGTCTACATTTGGATGTTGTCAACCTGACAAAAATCTAGAGTCATCCAGGAAAAAGGCCACTAAGCAAGATATGTGTGCTAGCATATCTTGATTACTTTGGTTGATGTGAAATGATTTGCCTAGTATGGGCAGACCATTCCCTAAGCAGGGTCCTGGGCTGTGCAAAGATTGAGAAATACTCGAGCAGTGAGCCTGTGGTTATTACTCTCGTTTTCTGACTGTAGTTTTGACATCACCATCTGCTTCAAGCCATGGCAGTCTGCTCCTTGGACTACAAACTAAAATTAACCTCTTCTTTAAGTTGCTTTCCTTAGAGTGTTTTATCACAGCACCAGGAAGAAGAATTAAAATTTGTACCATCCTTTTCCTAAGCACCTCTCTCTCTTTCTTTTTCAGTTTTGAATAGTTTATTTATTTATTTTTTAATAATCATTCCATCCATTTACATCTCAAATGATATCACACTTCCTGGTTACTCATCAACAAACCCCCATCCCACATCTGCCCTCTCCCCACTCCCCTTTGCCTCTATGAGGGTGCTCACCCACCCACCCACTCTTTCCTACCCCACCTCTCCAGCATCCCTGTACGATGGGGCATCACACATCCACAGGACCCAGGGTCTCCTCTCTCATTGCTATCAGACAAGGCCATCTTCTGCATATATGTATCTGGAGCCATGGATCCTTCCCAGTACACTCCTTGGTTGGTGGTCTAGTCTCTGGGAGCAGTGGGTGGTCCAGCCAGCCAATGTTGTTCCTATGAGGTTGCAATCCCCCCTGCTTCTCCAGTCTTCCACCAGCTCCCCCATCAGGATCCTGAGCTCAGTCTGTTGGTTGGCTCCAAGCATCCACATCTTCACTGGTCAGCTGCTGGCCAGGCCTCCTAAGGAATAGCCACGCCAGTTCCTGTCAGTAAGTGACTCTTGACCACAGCAACAGTGTCGGGTTTGGTGTTTGCAGACATGATGGATCCCCAGGTGGGGCAGTCCCTGGATGGCCCTTCTTTCAGTCTCAACTCCATTTTTTGTCCTTGATTTTCCTTTTGACAGGAACATTTCTGGGTTAAAAACGTTGAGATGGGTGGGTGGCCCCATCCCTCTACTGGAGGCCATGCCTATCTACAGGAGGTCACACCTATCTACTGGAGGTGGTCTCTACAGGTTCTGCCTCCCTCTTCTCTGTGCATTTTGGCTAAAGACATTCCCGTTGGATCCTGGGAGTATCTCGCTTCACTGGTGTCTGAAACCAGCACCTCTCTCTCTTAATGCCTGCACTCAAATTGTATTAAAATTCATTCTTTATCTTTTTTTCCGTCTCTGTGTGTGCTATGTGCATATCTCTCTGTGTGAGCATGTGTGTGTGTGTGTGCAGATGTGTATGCATGTGTGTGAGCAGTGTGGAGCCCTGGGGTTGATGGTTGAAGTCTTCCTCAGTTGTTTTTCCACTTTATTTATTAAGCAGGTTCTCTCAAGCCAGTCTAGAGCTAGGCAATACAAATTTTCTCCTAGCAAGCTTGCACTGGGGTCTCCTGTCTTTGTTTTCAGGGGCAAGCTGACTGCCCCTTCTCTTTTGACATTTACACGAGTTTGGGGGATCCTAACTCTAGTCCTCATGCTTGTACTAAAAGCAACTTTAAACTCTGGCTCCATAAACTACCTCCTAAGGAACTCAAACTTTGTTTGTGGTAACTTTTCTGGACATTCTTGCTCAGGTCTCAGAGCACAGCTGGATCTACAGGATCCCAGCTTATGCTATGCTGTTTGGGTCTGGTATTTTCTTTTATTCAGAAAATACTGAGTGAAGAACAACACCAAGAAAACTGTTTTTTCTTTTTACATGTTGTGTTAGTTGTTTTTCTTGTTGCCTGACAAAATACCAAACAAAAAGCACCTTACGTGAGGGGAGGTTTATTTTGGCTCAGTTTGTCAGTTGGAAGTCATAGCAGAAGGAATGTGATCACATTCACTTTGTGGTGGATACAGAGACAGGAATACAGGTGCTCTGTTTGATTCCTCCTTTTATTCACCCTCGATTCCCAGCCCATGTGGTGATGATGCCTCTCACACCAGAGTGGGTCTTCCCACCTCCATCATACCTCTCTAGGAACACCCATCGGTGTGTCTCCTAGGTGATTCTCATGTAGAATGCAGCTTCTTTTTAACCCAGTGTGATTCAGCTGCAAAGTTTTCCCAACATTTGTGAAATGAATCACTTGTCATGGATGTTGAATGCAGTGATAGAATGGTCTAGTTGGCCATCAAAGTTGATGGTTACAAATGTGTACAGAAGAATCTGGCTGTTGTTGGAGCCTCTGGTCCATAGTTTACGGTGCTCATGTAGAAAGTCACTTACCTGCACTCCACCATACCGTGTCAGTCACACTTTGCTCATCTCAACCACAGAGTATTGGCAGAGAACGCAAACCTCATAGTGTCAGTTTCTATTTTTTATCCTTTTCTATGAACTTCATCTTGGATATTACAAACTTCTGATGGGGAATGAACCCCTTACCAAGCCTTTTATTTAAGGACAAAGAAACCAAACTGAATTTGACTCAGGCGCAATGCAGTTTCTTATTAATTTACTATAATGAGACTGCCAAAAAAATTCTTTGCATTTGAGAATTGAATTCTGTTCTGTCACAAATACTGAAGTGGTGGTAGAACAACAATCTCTTCTTCAGAGTGAAATTTAAATAAAAATGGATCCACAGGAAGGGAAAAATATGTCCCATTGAAACCAACTATGTGAGCTGCCGTATTTGTTGTTATTGATGCTTTCAACACATACACAAGAAGTGAGCTGAAGTGAAATTCCCTTAGCTTTGATTGTTGGCTGTTATTTGATCAGATTTACCAAGGATGATGTCAGGGTTGATTGTATAAGCAAGAGAGGAAAAATTATTATTCCTAAAACAAGTAAGTAGATAAATATGTTAAAAGATGTATGGGTAGGAGGGTGAATGAATAAATGAATGAATGGATGGAAACACAGTAGGAATGACTTCTTTGGATAATTCTTGCTGTGACCCAGCCATGATGTTATGACTGAGGAGCTATAGTTTCTTAGAAAATGGCTCATTGTACTTGAAGAATAAATGGTTTCTTTCTTAAGCTCAACAAGACAACACAGTATCATGTCCTGAACCACCAGGTGGCTTGTGAACACTGTGTCATTTATATCTTCATCTCATCTGGCATGCTCCATTCAAATGAGGGGCAGATTCACAGTAAGGATACTGGAAATAATATTCTCATATACCATATTATTTGCACGACCCCCCATTAAGTCATCTAATTTTCTCACTTAGTTTTTCAGATATAAAACAGACATGAGAATAATCTTCTATCAGGATAGTTGTGAAGATGAAGGCTGACAGTGGCTGTGTTATGGACTGCAGAATGTAGAAATAGAAGAGTTATCGGGCACTGATGACCATCGCTTTCTTTTTCCCATGTCTTTTTCTTTTCTTTTTCTAGACAAGGTCTCATATGTAGCCCCAGCTGGGCCAGGCTGACCTTGGACTCACAGACAGCTGCATCTTTGACTTCGAGTGGTGTGATTAAAGGCATGAGCCACTATGCCTGGTTCATTATTTTCTTTTTATAGTCAATGTTATTGTGGCATTGTATATAGTGTGATGTTCATTACTTTTTGTTTTTTAAAGATTTATTTTTATTAGTTTCAAATTGTGTGTGTGTGTGTGTGTGTGTGTGTGTGTGTGTGTATGTGTGTACATGACTGAGGTGTTGGATCTCTGGAGTGGGAGTTTCAGGAAGTCGTGAACTCCATGGAGTGGGTGCTAGAAACAAAATTTTGATCCTCTACAGAGAATCATGTGCTTTTAGCCTTTGAGCTGTCTCTCCAGCAGGTTTTTATTATCACAGATAAGTGATAGAAATACATGAAGGCAGCAAACTTGACCCTCCCACATCAATCATTAAGAAAATGCCCCACAGATATGCTCACGGGCTAATCTGTTGGAGACAATCCTCAACTGAGGATTCTTTCTTCCCACAGGTCAAGTTGTCAAGCATAATTCAGTTGTCACAGTGACGTCATCTTGTATGAGAAGCTCATTGTCTAGTCTGTGATTCTCACATGTGGACATGCTACAGATAATCAGAAATACTCATCTATTTAAGTGGATGACGTGTAAGGTGCCCATGACTTCCATTTAGTCAATTATTATTATATAAAATATTATATAATATATTATTATATTATTATAATAAAGCAAATTGTTTATACTACTGACTTGCAAGGAACCAAAGCAATACATACCAGTTAAAAACTGAAACCTTTAATGAGCCAATGAAATGCAGAAATCCACAGCTCCCTCCAACAGAGACCACAATGAAGCTACCATTTTCTGCCCCAGTATAAACCACAAGAACATATCTCATCAAACTACCCTGGGCTTGGTGTGCAAAAATCCAAGTTTCATTTAGCATAGCTCTTTAGTATCAGTAAACAAACGCTTCTGTAGCAGCAGGCCAGGAAGGAGGTGATGGCTGACTTTCAAACCAAAGAGGACACTAGTTCCATGTGCACGATGATGTCTGTTGGGTTGTGGAAGGGAGGCTCACCCAGGTCACAGGGATCTGGCTCAGAAACACTGGGACCATTGTCTTCAGAGGCAACAAAGGGGTTTGTTGAAAAACTAAGCTTTAATATGAAGCCAAAAAATCTGTGCTTGTCATCTTGTGTTTGTTTGGCATTCAAGTGTGGCAGTCATTTTCTGTACTTGGTGCTGTTTACATTAGGAACAAGGTTCACAGCCATTAAAAGGGACAGGTTTCAATACATCACTCCTAAAAAAACAAAAGAAGAAGAGACCGAAACAAAACTAACATAAACCTTACACGTTTCATCATGTATCCTGTGACTTTTTGTCTGAATGCTTTCCGTCTGGGGAAATAGTGTCAAATGGTAGCTTAGGAACTTCTTGATTCAGGAGCTTGCTAACCCTCTGACGTTCATTTATATAATACACTATTTGAGTTGTCTGGGGGAAGGGGGCAACATTCACTTGCTATGGATCACAGGTTTTCTGTGTCTTGTGTTTTTGGTTGTGTGGACTTTCTTGTCAATTCTGTGTACTGTGAATGTGTGTTTATTGTATGTATGGGCTTGGTGATGTTGTGTGTGTGGTGTATTTATTATGTGTGGTCACTATGGAATTTGGTTCTTCAACTTGGTAGTAGCTACATGGGCCTTGGGGAGAGGAACTGTTTGGTCGAACAGGCTTTCCTTAATGCTGGATTGGTAAGGTTAGAGGGTGGTGATAACACCAGTAAACCTGCAAAGATGGGCAAGGCTTCTTACAGAGCTATGCAGGCTCATGAAGTGCCCAATCATGCAAACTTTTGCCTTAGGGCTTCTATTGCTAGATGAAGCACCAGGACAAAAAACAGTTGGAGGGAAAGCGTTATTCAGTTATTCTTCCTCATTGTAGTTCATCACCAAAGGAAGTCAGACAGAAATCAAGCAGCGGAGGGTCATGGAAGCAGGAGCTGATGCAGAGGTCATACAGGGGTGCTGATTACTGGCTTGCTTCCCCTGGCTTGCTCAACCTGCTTTTTATAGAACCCAGGACCAGCAGCCCAGGGATGGCACCACACACACTTAGGCTGAGCCTTCATCATTGATTACTAATTGAGAAAATGTCTTATAGCTGGATTTCATGAAGTCATTTTCTCAGCTGAAGCTCCTTCCTCTCTCATGACTCTAGCTTGTGTCAAGTTGACACAAAACCAGCCAGTTCAACTTCTTAAAAGATGAGAGGAAATTATCACAGTATGTCCCCGACATAAAAATTAATTAAGATAGACTACTAGAATTGAATGGCATATTATATTTCTGCAAAATTCTTTTCATTTGCATGATAAATTACTGTATAACTCTATTTCTATCTTACTTCAGTCACTTACCTGATCATCATAGCTAAATAATTTTAAAAACTTTTATATTCTCAATGAAGTTTTGTTGAAGCTAAGAAATTAAGTGGCTGGCCAAGTGTCAAAATAGTCTTACATTGGTCTAGGTTACTAGACTATTTTTCAGATGTCATGTGACTTTGTGAAATGTCATACAGCTAATACTACATGATTCCTCTGTTGTATTACACAGTACACCTCTGTTCTTTAATACTACCCACTTTTAACATTAAAAAAATGATTAAATTTTTATTTGTTAAAATTATTCTTAGACATGTTCTCACATGCATATGTAGCACATATTGACCTATGTCCTATCCCCCATCTCTATGACCCCTATTTCTCCTCTCCACAATTCTTTCTTTCACAGTTCTGTCTCTTGATTTTGTTTTGTGATCCACGGAGACTAACTAAAGCCATCTGTGTGACACCAGATTTGGAGTTATTCCTTGGAGCCTACTGAGATCAGCATTGGATGTACGTCTGAAGACAGTGACTTCCTTCCTCATAATACATTAACAGCCAACAGTTTATAGGTAAGAGGTAGGGTCCTTGATTGACTGTTGACATGGACCCTTTGGGTGAACCCAGTGTAGATGACTATAGTTGTTTAAGATCATGGTTGCAATGAATATATTAAGTGTAGGTAATACTTCTTATGGATATAAGCAATGGCATATGGTTTGCACATTTCTTTGTTGTTTTTGGCTGTTAGAACTGTTTTTACTTGATTCCACGAGGCCTTCATGTAATTCTGTATTTAACGCAAAGTCTCTCTCCTCCATCAAATCTTAACTTTGAAGGAGTTATGTTCTTTATCAATATTTGTTTTATAGGTTACAACCAAACCCAAGCACTCTGTCCCTCCATTAATATTAGGACTAAATTGTCTTCTAAGTTAGACTTCGTTATAGATTTCCTAGCCTAACTATTTTACACAAATCCTTTTGCTGAGCAAATATTTGAAAACCCAGTAAAGGTTGGTGAGTAGAAGGTCATTAAAGGATCTTGTGAAATTCCAGTTAGTCAACTGGATGAGCAAAACATAATGGTCCTATGGAAAGTTTGGAGGGTGTTGGTTCTTAAAAAAAGATCTTGATGACACCTTCAACTCAAAATATTAATTATCTCAATAAGTACTTATTGATAGTTAGCATTGTGACTAGGGATTTTTTGAACTGTATCTTATTTTTCCAAACAGTTTTTATAAATGAACATTTTGTGAATGTTGAATGTAAATATTTAAGGTTCAAACTTATGAGAACTTCCTGTTTTCAATCTCTTGTTTATTCTCCAGTGAAAATGTACAGTAACGCATTTCAAACTCTGGCTTGCATGCTTCTCAACAAGACTTCCCTGAGCAATGAATGCCAGGGCAAGATTGAAGCAGATTGTAATCTCTCAGCCTGGCAGAGTGACATGATGTATGTATACTGCCAACATTCCCTTGAAAACAGATGTTCCTACAGAGGAATGGTTATCACATCTCTCCTCTTACGTTTGTTTGGTAAATGTTAATTGTGGAAAGAATGAGCTTTAAGATATAGCTAGGGACAATTCTTTGGGGATATGCTCTTTGAAGGGGGAATAAAGAAATTATTCTAGACATGTTTTTTCTTTTTCTACCAGTATCTTTCATTATACAAATCAGGCTATCCCAGGAAGAAATTACCTATCCCCTTCCCTAAACAGAAGCTCCCATGTCAACATGCGGGTGAATAACATTTAAATATTAGCACCTTTTTTTCTTTTAAGCTTTTATTCATGTTCTAACTTATTTATGTGTGTGCATATACAAGCATATGTACATGAAGATGAAAGTGTGCAGGTCAGTAGGATAAACTGAGGGATTGAAATCAGATCATCAGGCTTGGCAGCAAATACCCTTACTCATAGAGACATCTTGTTGGTCCAGCTAGCAGTATTATCTACCATCTAAATATAAACTTTGGTTCTTGTGGTTTTAGAATTGTTTCTTTCAACCAAAAAATGAGGACTAAAAAACAAGATCCCCAAAGAGGCGATTCTACTGATGATTTACTTAAAATTAGGACTCAAAACGACACCTTGATTATAATGGCCTTTAATTATGGTGATGAGTGTGGTTGTGTGTGTACAGGAAGATACTGTGGCTGGCATGAGAGTATCAGAGATTTTCTGTGTGTGTTTGTGCACGCACGTGTGCGCACATTTAAGGACAATCTTCTATATGGATCATAAACCTAGTAAAACTGCTGCAAGACTGGTCTGTACTTGCTTAAATCTTCAGACAAACAATAAGTCTTTGTTGGCAATTGTCTTTCTGCTGAAGTAATTTTCAGATGAGTTTCTGACATATGTGGTGAACACTCAAAGGTGAACTCTTGCTAACTCTGATACCCCTTCCCCAGGAAGTCTGGACTATGTCTTACATACTCTGTGTTGTGTTCTAATTTTCAGGACTGCCATAATGTATTTGTTTCATATTTTAAGCCTTGGGCTTATTCACATATTAAAGTAAAATAGTAACAAATTTCCTCCAGAAATTGTTGACGCTGGCATCCTATAATCTCCTACAGATATCACGGTATAGTAGAAAGTGTTTCAGATGTATGAAGACCGTCATCATCTCATTGTAGATGAGCCTTTATAGTGATTATTCGCTTTTTGATTGCACCGACGGAGAAAATCTCTATAAGTCACATTATGTCTTCCCATTCAGAGCCTATTATGGGTTGAATTTCAGATGTCCTCCCAAAAGTTTGTATTTTAAATGTTTCTGGAGATCATGGAGTCTTTAGGAGATGGGGAAGAAGGTTGTTGGGGTCAGATGTTAGTGGGTATGTATTTGTTATTTTCCTGTCTCTAACTCTGCTTTCTAACCTGTCAGGATGTTGAACCTTCCAGCCACCATTCCTGTCACCATGACTTGAGCTGCTTCTCCAGGCCCACAAAACAGGATGGATAAAACCTCTGAAACAAGGAGCCAAATTAGATACTCACTCCCTTAAGTTCTGCATGCTATTGTGTCATAGAAATGAGAAAAAATAATGAACAGAATTCAAACTCTTGTTTCTTTCCAGATAGAGCCTTGGTCCAACAGGTCACTAGACAAAGTATGCCATGGTTGAAACAATGCCAGAAACAAGACTGGATCCTGACCCCTCTCTTTGAATGCCTGTTTAAAGATCTAAAATACTTGCCTCCACCCTTGATGGGCTGAACAATGTCTCTCTGTCAAAGGAAATAGGAACACTAGTCAAGAACCTGGGCAATATTTTTCAGGGGATCTCATGAACACATTAATTCTTATAGTCAATCCCTGATTTTTTTTGAAAGAGCACAATATTAGTTATTCCAAAAGTCAGTTTGACTTTAACAAGTTCTTTAACATATAGATTTGTGAATGGCTCTAACCGTAGACATTTCATATAAAAAAAAAAACCCAAAGGAATCTACAGGTATTCTCTTCTCAGAGAGTACAAAGGGAATTCTGTTAGTGACATATCTTGGCGGGATGTCAGAGTAGAGAAGTGATTTAAAAAGAAAAAGATTCATTTATGGTAGAATAGACATTATCCTTAAAGTGCCCTACTTTAAATTGATCTTATGCTTAAAATTTTAAATTAATTTATGTGCATGAGTCTCTCTCTTCTGTCTCTCTCTCTCTCTCTCTCTCTCTCTCTCTCTCTCCCATCTTTCCCCTCCCCCATCTCTGTGTGTATTTACTTGGCATTCTATATATACAGATGTCATAGGACAACTTTTCTCTCCCTCTACCACGTGGGTCTGGTGATCAAGCTCAGTCACGAAGCTCTGTGGAAAACGTGCTTACCTACGGAACCATCTCAATTGTCCCTGATTCTAGTTGCTCTACTGCACAGAATTCAAGGTGAATTTAATTGTCCCTATTTTCTTGGACAGACAAATCATTCTGATATCTTGAGAACTAAGAAGTTTCTCAGGATTTTGAGCTTTTGATACTAAAACAGGTCTGTCTCAAGGCTATTGAACTGTGTCCTGATAAAAATGCTGGCTTGCCATCAGAAAATATGTCACAGTCTTTCCTTCCTAGGACAGGCATGATGTCCTCTGAGTTTCAAAGCATGGAGTCATCTGGTCAACCTTCTACTTCTAGTGTGCACACAGTCTGTCCCAACCAGAGGGTCAGCTATTCCAAATTCAGAAGGAATCCTGACCATGACACCTGCTACTTAGAAGAGAAGCCTGAGGAATTCTGCAACCATTTTGTTTTCCTCTGTATTCATCACTCAATAAGAGCATCAGGAATTGGGTTTGGTGTTCTGTAATGACCCTGCTCTCATCAATGACCCTGCTCTCCTCTGGCTAGTACGTAAACAAGCACTATTGAGGAGCCTGTCTCCTTAGGCCACAGCAAAGCTGGTGTCCTCCAGTCAATAGTTCTACACTGTGTATCCTATACTCATCTGATTTAGCATGGTGCTGAGTGATAATATGTGTGATTTTTGTGTCTTTTTATGAATTGATAACAGTCCCTTATATTTGTTAATGATGCTGTAGGCCTTTACAATATGTTTTCCTAAGAAGTTTACGACTGAAGAGACCATCTGTCCTGCAGTTGAACAACTATGGGCCTTTCTTGGAGGAGTGAGAGCCAGGAAGTGAGAATAAAAGGAACACATGTTTTATTGGATGACACAGAGATTTTTCAAGCCTGTCTTCTCTCCTCCCCAACCCCACCTGGTTTTTAAAAGCCTGTATTCTCACAGAGGGTCTTTCTCTGCTCACTCTACTAAAGCGCTTTTAATTGATTTTAAATAGAGCAATGTTTATTTTCTAGTTATGTTATTATATTTTTACTTTGATTTGCTTGTTTTTGGAGGCAGAGTTTCCTAGTGATGCCTAGGTGACTTTGAACATGGGATCCTCCTGCCTCAGCTTCTTGACTTTCTAGATAACAGATATTCAATACTTTGTCTGCTTTTCTAGTGAGGTCGAATAGATTTTGTTTGATTTGTGCATAAACCAACTAATTTTTCAGTGGATTTTCTGAAAATAAAACTTTGGTCCCAATTTTGTGGTTGAGGATTGAAAAAGTACACAACAAAACGGAGGGAGAGTTTCTGATGAGCTTCTAGCATGCCCAGGTATTTTGCTATGTGTTTCAAATGTATTGATTCCTTTAATTGGGTCTCACAGCAGCCAATAGGTACTGTCAAGCGAACTCCTTGCCATAAATGGCAAAACCATATCTAAAATTTTATTTATATATGTTCAGAGAGCTAGAAAATTTTGAAATTTCACCTCTTCTTCCTCTGAAAATAGTGGAGGTAAGTGAAATCCCAAAAGTAAAGAAAGAAAGAAAGAAAGAAAGAAAGAAAGAAAGAAAAGAAAGAAACTGAGAACTTCTCCACTCCTCTCCCCGGGTCTATGGGGGAGCATCTTCTACTTTGACTTGGTTGTTAGAATCTGGTCCAAATGTAAAAATTCACTCCTTTAGCTTCTCCTATAGCTTAATCTGCATTTCAAAATATAATGTTTAGAACCAGGCTATTCAAGATTCATGTCTAAAGGCAATCCCTTCAAGTTTCCATTACTTCAGACATTACTTCAGAAGTGAAATGATTTTCTCTGTTACTTAACCTCTCAATGTATGATATTATTATAAGAGAGGGGTGCTAACTTAGGAAGTTCAGACTCTTTATGTCTACGTTCTTGGTCTAGTCAATAAAAGAATTTACAAAGAAGACAGCAGGCCAGCAAGCAAAGGTTGGGGTGACATTTTTTTCATGTGGATTGGGGAGGTATTTCTAGGGTAGACAGTATTTACTGTCAAGTTTATATTAGCAAAGACTTGTGTAGCCAGGTATCCTCTTCAGTGGAACCAGTTCCCTCTTCAGTTTCCCCGATTTGTTTATCACCACCAGCAGGTCATAGTGTGGTCACCTGCTGGAGGTTTTAGGGGTCTGTGTATGCTCTGGGTTGTTGTAGCTGTCAGTGGTTTTGATGATCTGGGTAAGTATCCAGGGGAATATTGGTAAGGAAAATGCCTTTCCCTTTCTAGAACCTGATGGTTTGCCTCAGTAAGTGCAAACTGAGTAGGGGGTAATTTAATGAGAGAGGCATTGCCCTTGGTTTCTTACTTCTTACCTAGTACCTCCTTTCGGTGTCTCCTGCATTTCTTATGTACATCTGTAAAACCTGGTTCCACCATCAGAAAATATTTATAGCAAGACCTTCAAGCACCTACTGAGCCTAAAGGTGCCATTGCTTCTTTTGCATGGATCATTGCAGTGACATCCTAAGACATTTCCCTACAGCATTGTTGGCAGAGTTTCTTCCTATATCCCAAGAAGCCCGATGAGTTCCATGCTGGATAAACTCAATGAAATCCACATTGAGACACATTATAACCAAACCACAGAAAGAAAAAGATAAAGAGAGACTCTTGGAAGTAGCAAAAGATATTGTTAACTACAAAGAAGATGCCATAAGCTTAACAGCTGATTGTTCATCCAAACCTATAGAGGCCAAAGGCTGGTAGATACCTAGTCAGCAAGAATTCTCTATCTGGCAAACTGTCTTTTCAGAAATGAGAATGTTAATATATTCCAATAACAAGAGCCTGGGACTTTTTCTACCATATATTCTCAAGGGGATCATCAAGTTGGAATGCAAAGATATTAAACAGTAACTTGAAGTTATATGAGAAACCAAAGATTCCAGTTAAGGTAACTACAGGGACAAACACATCTTACCACAGGGATTATCTACCTGGTCTTTGCATGTGACTGCTGGCACAGAACTTCAAAAACTGTTGGAATATTTGTGCAATAGGGCTGTTTTTGTTAGGCTAATGAGAGAACTCATTGTGTGTCACCATATGCCTTCAGGATGATCACCATGTGATTATATAAGTGAGACTCTGAGCAAGGCCAGCCTCCAGAGGAGGGAGGCTGGAGACTTAACCAGTTATGCCATTGTCATGTAAACCTCTTCCTAAATCTCTGGACACAAAGGCTCCAGAGGGCACCTGGATGACAAATGCATGTTTGTGGTGGGGCAGTGACATGATCAGATTCCCCAAGAAGAAGACATAGTCACGCTGTGTCTGTCTCACCAACTTGCCCTTCATGTTTCTCATTTAGGTACTTCTGATCTGTAGTCTTTATAATAAAACTATAACTGAGAACATAGTTCTTTCAGTGTATTCTTCAATGAACTATTCTAATGAATTGCCTACAGTGAGGGAGCCATTGGAACTCCTGAACTCACTGTTGCTTAGTAGGAAGTATGAATAGTCCTATAGACTTACAATGGTTATCTTCTGTTTCCTTCATCAAGCATCCTGCTCTAACTCTGAATAGTTAGTGTCAAAATTCAGACTCAGAATAGCCACTTGTGAGGCAGATAGTTTGAAGGTATAGCTTAGCAACTAGGACCCTCCGATGCACATGGAGCTGTATACACAGAAATTAATCAGTTATTTTGCCTTTGTCTTTTCTTATCAACTCTCCAATAACTCCCTTTTATGGTCATATATATCTTGGAGTAAGTTCATCCTGGACCTAGAGGAGGTGAGATTATTGAACCTGAACTAGTTTTGGGTGCATATTCTGTAAGCCAAATGGCCTCTTCTGAGCAGACTTTTAGGAAAAAAAAATCCCCTATTTGGCATTTTATGCCTATGTGTGATTGGTTATGTGTATCATTAAAATAGGATGCATCAGGGAAAGGACATGCACAGTAAATGGAGGCTTACATTAGCATATACATATACATGTGTGTATGTTTTTCTTCTTGGCATCCAAGCACTGGAAGGAAAGGTGTTTACTAAGAAAGAACTTCAAGGAAAGCAGCTATAGATTACCCTAGGGTACTAGACCATTAAGCTGGTCTGATGGGCTCTATTCTTATATTTTTAAGGTGTCCCTGCTTCAAAGCTAGAGTAGCCACAAGAGAGTGCCAGGAAAATGATTATGTTTCATGAGTCATTCGCTTGAGTGCTATTTATGTTACGATGGCTGGATAGCCATTTTTTGCATCATTACCTCTGGGGTGGTGGTACAACCAGGCACTGGAAAGTGAAATGGTCAACTATAGGCATTATTTAGCAACTTGGACACCCAGGACAGCAGATTAAGAGATACAGAGTATATGTGACCTGCATTATATCGTTATAAATTTGCTTTGTCTGCAGCTAAACTACTTAGCATTGGAAAAGGAACAAAAATTGTTATGTAACTTGACCCATAAGCCTCTGATATTTTTAATGCTATCTTTAAAATAAAGTGGGCACACATATAATTTTCAATGCTCTTTGGCCTAACAATACAATTGAAAGAGAACTGTTCACTATTGAAATGTCTACAATCAGACATGCAGTCCAGGGGTGAACGCAGGAAGGGTTGTGAACAAATCAAAGCCTGTTTAACTCAAATGCTTCTTATCCATCTGCCCAGGTACTCTAGACATCTGTGGCAGGGAGCCTGAGCAAAACACAGCAGCTCAATGAACGCAGTAAGAGTATCACCCATAACTCTACACTTTAGACTTTAATTTTTAGCTTTTTTTCTCAATGGGAATAGGGAATATTGCTTTAATTGTTCAACATTCCACTAGTGGTTTATATTCCAGGTGATGGGAGTTGACCTGTCTTCTTTCTTTGAGAACATTCCATGTTGCTGTAAGAAAGGGACCCAATGGAGGAGTTAGGGGAAGAACTGAAGGAGCTGAAGGGGTTTGCAATCCCATAGGAAGAACAACAGTATCAACCAACCAGACCCCCCCCCCCAAGCTCCCAGGGACTAAACTACCAACCAAAGAGTACACAGGGGGTACCCATGTGGATATGTAGCATATCCAACTGGATATGTAGCAGAGGATTGTCTTATCTGGCATCACTGGGAAGGGCTAGCCCCTTGGTCCTGTGGAGGCTCAATGACCCAGGATAGGGGAACTCCAGGCTGTTGAGGCAGGAGTGAGGGGGTGGGTGGGGGAGCATCCTCATAGAGGGAAGGGAAGGGAGGATGGGATAGAGGGCTTGTGGAGGGGAAACTGGGAAGGGGGAAAACATTTGAATGTAAATAGATAAAATAACCAATAAAAAAGGAATAAAAATGCATAAGATAAACAGGGCAGTGGTGGTGGTGCGTGTCTTTAATTCCAGCATTTGAGAGGCAAGGGAAGGGAGATCTCTGAGTTGGAGGCCAGCCTGGTCCACAGCACGAATTCCAGGACAGTCAGGGCTACACAGAGAAACCATCTCAAAAAAACCAAAGCAGCAGCATCAACAACAAAACCCACTAAAATAATAGTGTTTTAAAAAACATTTTTAATGAAGAAATAATTCCATTCCAAAATATAGACACACAATTAAATAGTTTAATCACTTCAAAATATAACATGTCCCCAGGAGGTTCACACACACACACACACACACACACACACACACACAAAACAATACTTAACAGCAATATCAACAAAACAAAACAATATACTATAGTAGTTTTGTTACAATAACAATGAATATATTGAACTTTAGTGTTTCTGAATTGGTTATTTCAAATGGGGTCAAATTACAGTAGTCACAATTTAAAATGTCTTATGTTAATTAGCTTCAAGATGTAATGAATGCTTCTGACATTTTTCTTTTTCTTTTTGGTTCAAAGGAAAAGTGCCCTGTCTTCTGAGGACACAGTGGAGTTCGTTGCTTGTGGCTCCTTATGTGGAATCGAACCAATGTGAGCATAGCAACCCAAGGCTGCCATATTTACAATATCTATCTACACTTAACAGCCAAGAACTAATAACAGTGGACGAAGATGGTCAAAATATAAGAACAGACATCAGTGCTAAATTATATCGCAACAGTTTGGCTCATGCATATAAGAAAATACATAGTATATATCACACAAAGGCCACAATCTTAATGCAATTCAGTTCATATTACTACTTACAAATGAACCTTCCCTGCCTTACTATAGATCATCCAATAATCCATCTTCATAGTCTCCAACACGTCTCCCTCTGACCAACCAAACTTACCCCAACTTCCATCCTGACAAACCACAACCAGCTCCTGAATCCTATACAGTAGATTTCACCCACCCCTTGACCACAATGCTGTGGGGGAGGTTTGCTGCCTTAGACCAGTGCTCATTTGTAGGCCATCAGCTCTGATGGACATGGGTGTGCAGTTCATTGTGGAATAAGAAAGAACAACCCTGCGGGATATAGTTGAATGGAATGGACAGGACGGACGAAACCTGCTGGGTTTGCATTTAGAACAGGCCCCAAAAGTAAATTTGGAGAGCCATGGAAAGAAATCCACCGACAATCACAAAACCCCAAAACAACACACGCCATTTTGTCTCGGTTACAGGACAGGGTGCTTGAGTCTGGTCTCAGTGCTGACGTGGAGCTAAGAGAAAGAAAAGGTGGCTGGTTAGTGAGAAATTGCCCACTGGTAGTGGTTTCCAGAGAGTTCTTGTCATGGCTTTGTAGGATGGAGTCAGTACCATGGGATGGAGCAGCTTGGCAACTGAAGCTGTGACATGAGGGAAGGTTTTTTAGTAGAATAGTTCAACCTTAGACACACATTTTAATGTAGAAAACCAAAAAGACAAGGTGGGTCAGTTCAGTCCAGCCAGCGACGGAGGGCCACCAGCAGGGTCTGAGTTTTAATGTAAGTATTTGCACTCTGATCTGAGCTGACAGAAATGTGGGTATCTGGGATGTAGTGGTTTTCAGTACTGAGTATGAGGCACCAATGTCCTCCCGCACCATCTAGAGAGGTGTGATTTCACAGAGGATGATGGGCAGGGGGAGAGAGAGATGAACGTGAAGACACGGCAACAGAACCCGCCACAAAATCCACCTGTGCAAAGAAATCAGAGAACTGTGCAGTTGTGCAACTTTGGTGCTAGCCTGTGCTCAGGGAATTTTGCGAGGCGGGTTTTCTGGAAGAAAATAGACTAAGAATACCCAGGGACAGCAGGGGTCCTCTCCTGATGCCAATCATGACCTCGGCTATCCTCGAGGCAAATGATTTTGTTTAGAGGGCAGCCACGGAGATAGTTTCTGACCAAATGCAGAGGCAAGAACAGGAACACCCCTCTGCAGACTGCGGTCAGAAAGTGAGTTCTTAGCTACTCAATTATAGACCAGATGTGTGGGGTAGGAGAAGGCTTTTGCCAGTCTGGTGAGCAAAATTAAATCTGAGGTCCACTTAAAAGGTTTGTTATTTATTCTGAACACCACCCTGCCCTGTTCTTCAAGACAGAGTGTCATATCCCAGGCTGGCCTCAAAGTCACTATGTAGCTGAGGATGACCTTGAACTCCCGATCTTCCTGCCTTTATCACCTGAGTGCTGGGGTCATAGGCAGGTGTCACCATGCCAGATTTACACAGGTCTGAAAGTCTGAACCCAGGGCTTTGCATATGCTAGGCAAACCCTCTGCCAATTTAACACCCTCAGCCCTGAATAAGGCCTTTTTCACTCATTGCTATACAACTCTATTCTAGAACAATGATTTCCACTTCATAGCACGCATCACTGTGAGGAGGGCCAATTAAAACATGGATCACTAGGTCCAGACCCCAGAGTTTCTGAGTCAGCAGGCCTGGGTTGGAGCCTAGGAATTCACGTTGGTAAGACTTTTGGGTGACATTACCATTGCTGGTCTAACAGACACATTCTGAGCAAATCATTGTTCTGAAATGATGTTCCCTTCTTTCTTTTAGAAGAAAAAACCGGAATTCCAGAGAGGCTTCTAGTTTTAAGACAGCCAGCAGGTGTGTGGCTTTTTCTTATACATCAGATCTTGAAACAACCAATTACTTTTCCAGTTTCCCCAGAATTGCTTAGGGAGGCTCCTTTGAGGTCTCTCTAATGAGGGGACCTTCCACAGGCTCTTATCCTCTTGTCTTTGACAGTTTTTTACACACCAGCTTCCGACTGAGTGTGAGATCCCAATACCACACTGGAGAGCTTGTCTGTCTCCTTTCACATGCCCACACAGCTGCTGCATGCAGAACACCAGGTGGCCAGGTAAGGCAATCAACATTCAGAAAGAAAAGCAGAGCAAGCGCACTTTAAGCCCATACATTTAAAGCTAAAGGCCTCGGGACTACTGATGAGGGAACTGTCAATGAACAGTGCTGTGTAAGACATGCTTCCTAAGGATACAATGTGGAGAGCAAGACCTGGAGGAGTGCAGATAACTGTAGTCCGTTGGGGGATCTTATGGCACCTGTGGTTTATAAACAGCTTTAGTAACGAGTATTCCAAAACATAGTTCACAGTTTTTAAAGAAGATCTGTGCTGATTTTAAAAACTAGATTCTATATCATTTGACTGTTGTCTCTCTTTCATTTTTTTTGAATATGATATCTATTTGGAAAAAGTATTTACACTAAATTCTATGGCTGATTCATTAGAGTATGTTGAAGGAAAACAATCTAAGTTGGAAATAAGCTCCCAAGAACCCATTATTCCTGTTGGTAGGTTTAAGTCATTTCTCAGAGGGACTTGGGGACATGGGCAGGCCAAGGACCCTTCTTGGCTCCTGGGTTTTGAGTTTGGACACTCAGAAACCAAATCCTATTGTAGATTGTTGTCCCCCCCCGACCCCTCCCAGTTGCTGTGGGGGAAAAATGTATAGTATATAATAAAATCATCTTTGCTAAAATCTCAAAGAATCCAGAAATAAAAATTCTAGCTATAAATTATTACTATTGTCATTGTAAACTGAACGGGTTCAATATCGTGTGCAAAGGTTTAAAATGCTCGTTAATACTGCTGTTCTGTGTGTAACAGCAGCGGGCTCTCAGCCTGTGGGTGTTTGCTTTGAACCGGGATGAGCCATGTTACAGAAGATGGAGTTGGTAAATTATCTAGGAACAGAAGTCTCGAGCCCCCACCCCCTTCTAAAACACACACCTAGGAACTACAGATTTTAGAACAGAAAGCTAGCTGCACTACAGGCATCAGAACACATCTTTAGGGGAGGGGGTGGTTGGAGCTGCTGGGTGTGGTGGCTCTCTCTCCGAGCGAGGGTGAGGCTGCTTCTGGGTGGCAGTCTTCCTCCTCTTTGTCGTGGGCAGCTCTCTTCACCACCAGATGGCATGTAACTTTCCTCATTTGTCTGACTATAGCTTGCCTGGGAATAAGGAGTGTGTCATTTTTTTTAAACAGGTGAAAACTGTTTCTAAATTAGGGATAAGTAGTTCATAGTACCCTCCCCAACCCTGCCCCTTCTCTCTCTCTCTCTCTCTCTCTCTCTCTCTCTCTCTCCTCTCTCTCTCTCTCTCCACACACACACACACACACACCACACACACACACACACATTATATTTCCTCCAATATGTAAACTAGAAACCAATGTCTTGGATACGGTGTGTCTTCTGGAAGACACATTCTGGGGTTCTCTTCATTGAATATCCTTGTTAAGGGATCCCTGGGGTATACCTAAGGCTCATCAAGAGTTAAACTCACTCTGTGGCTAACAAACAGGCCTATAGCCTAACTTGAACAGAGGAAGGGTCTGCCTTATTTCTTAGGTACCATGTTCTGCCCTTACTCATGAAGGACTCTGCCTCAGTGGCTGATTGATGCCAAGCCAATGAAGTTGGTTCAGGACCCTTGGGTAGGAACAGCATATGCTTTGGGGCAGAAAGTTCAAACAAAAACATAGTAAACATATAGCTAGTCCTAAAATGTCAATTGTATTGAGCTCATTAAGAGCATTATAGCAGGATATAAAGTGAAATGCCACTATTTTTAATAGTACTCTATAAGATGTTAAATGCATTTTGCTGCACTGGTTGATTTAGCAACAGGGTGGTTTGTGTTTCGACTCCTGTGGAATGCCATCTGACTGGAGCATCTCTGCAGCAAATAACAGAGGGCACACCTGTTTCATTTTTACTGTCAAATTTCCAAGAAAATAAAAAAAAGCAAGCAAAAAAATGGCTTTTAGGTACGGAAAGAACATGATACTCAATTTTTATATGGGTTTATATCAAGGGCATTTTATTACCTTTAAAAAAATAAATGTTTTTCTTAGAACAAGCTCTTACTGTTTAAAGAATACACAGAAGCAAAATGGTTAAGTTGTTGGCATTAGGAGAAAAAAAAATCCTATTAAGGGAAGGCCTTTCCTGTGGGACTAGATTTTCTATAACTGGAGTGAATATTTTCAGAATCAGCTCCTGGGAATTTTTTTCACTATAGTCACTGTGGATTAGGAGAACATGTGTGGTTACAATTTCAAATGCATGGGAGGGCAAATGGCGTGTTGTTGGAAGATCTCTCCTTATAGCTCAGGAGGTCTGCCTCTCAGTGCAATCTTATTAACTCGATGTGAACCTGGCGTTGGAGAGAGGATGTGTGTAGTGTTTGTACTAGTGTGAATCCATTACGACTTGAAATGTTGTTGAAGAAATATGTTCATTCCTAAATTTAGCAATTAGGGTTGGCAGAGGGCATTGTTGGCCACTCTGCAGGCTCATGTGATTCCACAGTTGGGAAGGATTATGTAACTGCACTAGACGGGTCCTTTAGTCAGGCCAGGCTGATGCTGTAGAACATGTGTTAACTTAGGTTGTGAGGAGGAACCACCAAATGGCCAGTAGCTAGAGCTAGAGAAGCCATCTAGACTTATGGGATAGTGGGTCCTCTATCATTGTCGGTAGCTGAGTCCTAGCCTATTTATAAAAATTGAAACAACTTTGCCCACACACTTCCATGAGGACTGTAGCAGCTTCCTAGTACTGCATGGGATCTGACGCATGGGACATAGTGGGTTATGCATACATGAGAATGTCCACAGCTATTATGGTGTACTAAGCTCTTTAACTATATACTATGTGTCTACCTCCTTTGTGTGAGGTAGGTGTGATATCATGATGGATAGAGGAAAGTGAAACTCATAAAGGCATAATAATTTATCTAAATTATGCTAAGTTTGGGTTAGATTCATACTTAAAAATAGGTCTAATAAAATGCAGAGCCCAAGACTTAGACCACGACACTCAAGTGATCTTGACAGTCAAGTGCCAGTCTTTTGGTGATAAAAAAAAAAAAAAATCAACTTGAGAATTTGGCTCAGTGTGAGGTAAATCTTTAGAGTGGAATGAAATTACCCAAATGCTGCCTTAACTTCTATCACATTGAATTTTGGATTTCAATTAGTCACCCTCAAAGCACAAAGCTGTGGGACTTTTTTCTTTGGTTTCAGTGTCCCTTGCTAAGGGACACATTTGTTCTTTGGGGACTAAGAAGCTGACATTCAGAGATGCTGAAGTAGCTCGGTCTTCTTCTCTGATGCCATTGGTGATATGGCCATAGACAGTGTGATGCATCTCAGGAGCCATGGAAGTTTCTGTGACAACCACCCTAATCAACAGGTAAAAAGCCAACTCCAGGGATCTCTGGGAGATTTCCACAGGAGTATAATGAGCTCTGTGGAGTTACTCTGATAGCAGCGGGACTGAGTACACCATATCACATAGAAAGAGTGACTGTGAGCTTAGGCTGAGAAACCATCCCAGATCAGCCGACAGTGTCCATGCTTCCTCCCAAACAGCAGGGTACTTACTTGAGAGGAGAGTGAGAAAAGGGTATTGCATTCAACCTTGCAAGCTGACCTGTGGGTGACAAAGGACACAAAGGAGAAAGGTGACACGTCAAGTCCGTGAGGCAGTCAAGCTGGTGAATTATTTGGCCGGAAGCCATGCACAGAGACACACAGAGCAAGAGAGAAGAGAGAGAGAGAGAGAGAGAGAGAGAGAGAGAGAGAGAGAGAGAGAGAGAGAGAGAGAGAGAGAGTCCAGAGAGTGACAGACACATTCCATCCATCCTGTCACTCCCAGCTTACAAGGCCTTTGAAGAAAACCACTCCACCGTACTCCAGGACACGCATTTGAGTGCGAACACATGGCCCCTTCCCTACTCCTTTCCTTGAGATCACTGAGCATGGGACGGCAAAGAGAGAAGAATCTTAGAGATTTATTGTGCATGGCGAAACTCCAGCTAGATTTTGTTATTAATAGAATCCCCTTTAATTTACTCATGTACCATTAATTATTAATTCATTAAGAATGCGATATTTGTTGTAGACTAGAGAAAAGTCACCTTAAAAAATCTACAATTACAGTTGCTGTTGTCACTAAACCCCAAACTGATATAAACTTGAAGATCAGGGACCAGTAGGCATCTCCAATAGCCCAAATCAGACTGTTGATGATCTAGCTATGTCTCTCTCCTCTCTGTGCAGACTCACATGGCATGCCTAGCAACCCTTAGATTTCCCAGAGATTCCCTGACCGCTTCATACAAGGCTCTTTTCTTTCTGTGGGTGAGCCACACAAGTCATAAAGAATAAAGCATCACCACAGCCTTGTAATCAAGTGAACATTTTTGTAGCACAGGTGCATGGCTCAATACACTAATTATCATTATCCTCCTCCTCCTCTTCATCATCATCATCACCATCCTCCTCCTCCTCCTCTCATCACCCTCCTTCTCCTCACCATCCTCCTCCTCCTCCTCCTCTCATCATCATTTAAAATGGTTTGAAAAACATTTTCACTGCTTCTGAAAGGCAGTTGTTCTGTTTAAAAGGTAAAGGCACATTTTGAGCAGCACTTTGAGTGACTTGGGCATACTTTGCTTGCGAACTTTCCAAGCTTAGTCTCTATTATTCGGAAGCAAGAGATTCTCTGTCCTTCACTGACAGAGTGGGAGAGGTCCACTGGTGACCTAAGACTGTGGAGAAGCCTTAGACAAAATATCAGGTAGGAATACAACCACCTGCTGGGGCTGGGAGCAGCTGGTCTCTGCCAGACAAACATCCCTGAGCCCCAGAGGTCCACAGCACACCCGTGGAGAGTGGAGAAGCAGGCAGAGGAGTGTCCCCATGGGCACATTCACGACTTTTGGCAGGAGTAATAATTATACTATTCTTGATTGCAATTACTATGTTCTGTTTATTCTCAGCTGATTGCTGGGATTAAGGCTGGGCTGCCATGCCTTTCTGACCTTGAAACGGATTCTGGAGACCCAAACTCCAGTCTTTTACACTTTCTCTGCAAGTGCTCTAACACTGAACCATCTCCCTAGGTCCCTATATTTTAACTTAGGAGAATAAAACCTTTTTTCCCCCTGTCACAATCCTGAAGTGTTTGCATGGTACCGCCATGATTCTGCCAATGTCACAAAGGCCCCTTTCACTTTCCAGATGAGAATTTGGAAGAATAGACAGCTACAAGAGGCATTTAAAACATTGGTGTCTGGGATGCATGGCCTGAGAATTCCAGAATATTCTAGACAGGTAGGGAGGGAAGAGTGAAGAAGGCCCCCATTTAATAGGCAGGGCCCCGTTGAGGAGGGCTGTGGAGAGGGGCGGGCTGCCGCTGCCTCCTGTACCTGGTAGGCCTCGTCCTGCAGCTTCTGCTTCAGGTACTCCTCCATCTGCAGCTCGTTCTCCAGCTGCCGCACGGACTCGTTCTCATAGTTGCCGTCCTCGGGTTGCGTGTAAGGGTCCCCATCTTCCGGGACCCTGGGAAAAACACAAGAGGGAGTGAAGTCCTAATCGAGAAGAGCGGTGGAATTCCCATGCAACTTTTGCTTTCTTCCACCCCCTGCTTCCCCGGAGCGCCCCTAGTTCACATTCATGTCTTCTTTGACTCAAAGGAAAACTTAATAAAATGAAAAAGTCTAAAGTTTGGAGCTATCTGGGAATAAACTGTTTCCTTTCAGTCAAACCTAGTGAGGAAGTCATTGGCCATTGATGTTTTTATATGGCATACAGGAATGAGAGCCCTTACAATGTTCAACAAGGCAAATTTGTCTTTTCAAGAAACATATAGTTTCACAACATGAGATTTTTTTCCTTTCTGAAAGGAGAGTGAGCCCTCTAGTGAAATAACAGTTAAGGAAATGTGTGCACGATTTAACTCTCTTTGTGTTGTACCATGTACATGTGCACGCACGTACACACACACACACACACACACACACACACACACGCTAGCACACACATATATGTAAGCACACTTTATGGTATAATAAGTCTTGTAATATCAATGACTTGCGACTAGAATACCACACCCATAGCTCTTGATTCTACAAATTTTTACTAGCCCTGAATCTGAAAATCCATTTGCATTCTCCAATTTCATTATAAAAGAAGCGAGTAAGAATGACTTCATTCACAAATGAGGAAAATTCCTACCCATTTCTACCAGGTGTAAAGGACTTACAGGGCTAAATATAGGTTCACCACCTAAATCAAACCATGTTCATGGGGGCTGAAATGCTACAGTCTTAGGCAGTGCTGAAAGTAAACCACCCTCCAAAAGGAGCGTCTGGGATAGACATCAAATGTGACTGCTCTGTTTGTTTTATCCATGGGGTATATTACTTTTGGAGGTTTAGGACCAGACCTAAAGGAGTCTGTGAGGTTTCTATGAACTCTCCATTTTCCACCACCAAATTGTTTGCTGGAAGCTGGTCGTAGTCTGTGGCAATCAAGGGAGAGCAAGTTTAAAATGAGGAGGCCTTTCACAGGCTTAGGTTTTAGGATGGGGCAAAGATGTGTGAGGTTGCTACTATAAAATGTAAAACAATAAAAGCTAGCTACATATACATATATTTATGAGAAAAATGACAGTTAATTTACTACTTTGAATAACATATCAAGCAATTCAAAATTTTATAGGAAAGGACAAGAGAGAAAACTAAAAATAGAACCGGTCACACGGTGCCATCTTCAATGATGGTCTAACTATTTTGTTCTGCTCTTACAGGCCGCGGCTTCACAGCTGGCTTTCAAAACAGGTCTCTTTATAACTTTGTTACTTCTGTTCTTTTACTCATTACTTAGAATGAGAGTCAGAGCACCAGAAGGACTTCTGGCTAATCTCTTCACTGGCTCTGTAAAGCAGCCAGTTTATGTTGTAGACTAGTTTGAAGTACTTTTCATATTAAGCAATATCCTTCTGTTGGATTCTAGTGCCTCCAGCTCTCCCACATTTATCCTGACACTGTCCCAGCCAGCCACCTCACTTCCTTCTCCTCCTCCTTACGTTGCTCCCTCCCAGGCTGCACTCTTCCAATGTTAGTACAGCTGGTCTCCCAAGTGTTCAGCCTAGGTTTCCTTTGCAGATGGACAGTTACAGCAAACCTAGTGGAAGTGTCACCAATGCTGCTGGCTTTGGTCAAATCACACTAACCTAGTCAGTAAGGAGACAGATGAGAAGAGCCAACTCTCCCTAAGGGTTAGGAGTCACACTTTCTTAAATACTAATAGGAAAGTTAATTTCCTAAGATCTTCTGTTGGGATTAGGCTGTTTGGCCCTCCCAGTGACAGCCAGGTAACATTTTTTTTTTTAAACCATTGTTGTCTTGAGTGGGGAGATACCCACCAAGAGCTCTTCTTTGACAAATGGCCAGCCTGCAGTTCTGGAGTCTGTTTGGAACTCGATTAGTTACCCTAGCAACCAAGGATTATGGGAGCTGTGATGGTCACAGCTCCTGTTGTAGAATCCTTGCTCCAGTCACACACACACTAGGCAACTCCCACTGGCTTTGAGAGGCTCCACTCTATGAACTCTGTAACATAAATCACTCGGCTCAACAGATCTGGATGGACGGGGGACAACCTGTGTCAGGACTCAGCACGAAAGGATGTGCTCGGTGCAATTTGAGGCCTGGGATTGGCTCAAAAGTAAGGGCTGTGAGACATATACATACATGCAATTGCGTGTGTGTGTGTGTGTTTGCATATATACATATACACACATACATATAGTCTTTTCCTGTCAGCATCATCTGGAAGGCATCTCTCTTTAGCATTAGCCCAGTAAATGATTCTCCTGAGTGGTCTTTTGCCTACTTATGGTCTCATCATAAGCAGAATGGGCTGCATTGGTTGCATAAGGAGGGAAACCCTGTCATGGTATCAAGAATAAAGTGTGACTGACAGTTGGAGAAAGTTAGAAGGACTGGAGGCCCATGATGGAGAAGGGCATTAGAAGCTGGCAGTTAAGGAGACTAGGCCTAAGAACTGGGCAAGGCAGGCAAGCCCAGGGAGTTAATTACTAATAGAAAAAAATCCCAGTTCTAGCCTAATCTCTGGAATGCCTAGAGATAGAGTAAGATCAAACTCATCTACCCCAGAATTCCAGTGTGCTTTAAATTGAGCTGGGGCTCACTTGGGTGTCTCTCTATCTTGGTAATCAGAGACCCAGCATGCTGGCTTCTTCAGATTAAAACACTCTTTGTGTTTACATACTATTTGAGTCTGGGGTAACATTCCTCCATGAATCATGGACCTTACAGATGCAATGCTCAAAACTCTTGGCTGGAACACCAGGAGGCATCTGAGTGTTCCAGAAAATGACCAAGGGCAGAAGCTGTGCAAAACTAAGAGTAGAATAAATGGTGAAATATTGAGAAGATGAAGGACAGACAATGGAGAACCTGAAAGTATGGGAGATGAGAGCTGCGAAGAGCCAGTGGCATTAGCAGACATCACCAGCACTGTAGTTTGAGAGAGCTGCCATGGGTCAAAAAATCTGAGTCTTGACTTCAAGCTGAGGAAATGTCACTATAGTCACCAAACTTTGATACATAAGTCCAGAGCTATAAGTGTAGTGCCTTTAGATCTCAAGGCTTAGAGCCACAAACTTTGGAATTCATAAGCCAAGCCCCAAGCTTCTGGAACTCAGGGTCACTCATGCTTAGGGAGCTACCCCTTGCCCACCTATGACTTTTATTCATATAGAGGAAAAGAATCCCCAGCTATTTGTGATAACAGTTCTGCAAATAGTTTCTGAAGGCAGATTTATTCATATTTAATGAGTCAATCAAACTGCGTTCCTTTTAAAGAGATTCCATGTGTTTAATGACTTCTATCCAGTGCTTGTGTGGTGTTTATATTCATTTTGCCCACAGGTTGTTCTAGCACCATGTCTGTCCCTTAAGTGAAAATGTAGTAAATTTAGGAGACAAGATGACTGATCTTCTGAAGTGGCATATGTGACCTGGAGGAATGCTTTCCCCTTATTACTACAAGTGATTTGTGACTTTGAGTTTCATTTCTAATTTTACCACAATACAAACATGATATGCGTTCACTAGAGATAGTACTCCGAGTTTTGTATTAGTTCTCCCCAACATAGCAATACGAATATACTACTGTTTTGTGATTTGACATCATCAGTAAGTTAAAGCTGTCTGTCAGTCACATGAATCAGAAGGCTAATGCTTGATTGACAGCCTACAGTATGGGGTGTTGCTAGGATACAATGTACTATAGCTTAGATGCACTAGATATGTTTTTGACTTATAAGATGTTTATTGGAATAAGTCTTCATTATTATTTGAGGGCCACCCATGTCCTGTGCCTCAGTTGAGCCAGGCTTTCATTAAGCACCAATTGTTTTAGGTTACTGATGATTTTCTAGAAATTGTTTAGAAGAACTGACCCCCCCAGTAGCAAATTTAAATGCAGCACTCTTCTGCCTCTTCTGGCCACTGCACCGTTTTCAGTGTTTGATAGTTTCACTGTCTCAAGGCTACTTACTTGATCCTCAACTGAGAAAATGTTTCCAAGAACAAGATACTCACATGTCACCATGCATGGTACTTGTAGCTCCACCGTGAATGTACCCAGGTTTCCGGGCATGGATTTGGGCTAGAAAAGCCTTCTCAGAGGTCGGTGATGGAACCAGATCCTCAAACTGAGTTCTTGCAAATTCGGAATCCACAGTACTTTCTGTTTCACTCGCCACCTCTAGTGGGCAGTGGAAGGAACATAGTGACCACTTAGGAAGCTTGTGTCCCAGAAATAAAGGCACATGCCCCACAGGAAGCTTGGGTTCTAAAAGTCCCCAAGTCCCTCATGTGGCAACAGGAACACACCAGCCAGTTTTTTTTTTTTCCAAAGTGAAAGTTGATACTGAAATGAATTAACTATAAAATAGTTTAGTATACAGCATTTTTTTTTCTTTTATTCAGGGCTGGAGAGAAGACTCTATGGTTAAGAATGAGCTTTTGCTACTGTAGAAGACTGAGTTCAGTGCCCAGCACCTCTTGTCAGGCTAGTCACAACCATGTACAACCAGGGATCAGAAGGCTTCTCTGGCTGTACAAAGCATGCACATAGGCACACATATTCACACCGTATGTACACACACACTGACAACACACTTTTTAAGATATTAAAATCTCCTTTTATATTTGACTATGATCAAGTCTCCAAGAGGGGCCCCTAGCCTAAGGATCCTCCCACAGCAAACCCACAGTGAGAGGTACCAAGAGCACCTGGGAGGGAACCAAAACACACCTGAATTCAGCTCCTTCACCAGCGAGGACATGGTATTGGTGATGGAGTCCGCAGCCACCAGCAGGTCATTCCTTAGATTCCTTCTTGAACCTTCAGTGAAGAAGCAATAATTCAATGTCACAGCTTTTCTTTTACACCTGGCTTGCCTACCAACTCCTTTGATAACCTACAGCCAAGAACAGGAGCTTTGGTTCATCCTTGAGTGGGAAAAAATGTACACTGGCCCACTGGCCCTGATGTAAAAAGACCCGGAGAATAATGGCAGTTCATAGATTTCATTATTCATATTAGGAGTCAGTTTTTATAAGGCATGGTGACCTAGTACAAGCTTCGACATGCCCAGTGACTCAGAAGGTGTGGACATCCTACTGAGGACAATCCACACAGAAGCACAGCCTGGCTTGACAGAACAGTTGTACCTTTCAAGCAGCTGCTATGGTCCCAGCCACTACCATGTGGCTGAGCACACTGGAGCCTGTCCTCTGGCAGCACAGGCTCTGTCTCCTACCAGGACTTCCAGGACAGATGTTGTTGACATTGGGACACCAGGTACTGAATGCTCCCAGAGAGTGGAAAGAGGGTGAGGTGCTTTGCTTCTGGTCTTAAGATACTGAGCAGATACATGCCTGGTACCTTAACCTGGACTTAGACTGTTGGAAGGTAGTCCATGGTAGAAAAAGATTATTCTTACATATCAGGCACACTAAGAGTTAAACTGGTATTTGTAAGGTTGCGTGGGTGTAGGTAAGGTGGAGATGGAGCAGCACATTCATTACTATAATATCTTTGAAAAAAGTGTTCACACTTCCGAAGATGCCACTTACAAAAAAAGTTACATAGCATGAGTATTTTGTGGGCTAGGGTTCTTACAAAGTAATCTTAAATGAATGAAACAACAAATATATTTAAATCAAAGGGACTAAGTAAAACCATTATCCATAATATAAAACACCAGGAGATTTAACGCATGGTAGGTTATTAAAATCTGATTTCAAGGAAGGATATTTTCCCCTCTAAATAATTTTTAAAAAGGACATAATTTGTGAATGACTTGGTTAGCTCTTGAATGATATTCATGTTTAGAAGGAAGGGCCCTGACAAGGAGCCCCTGTTTTCCATCGCAGAGGAAAACAGCCTGTGAGTTTTGTGGGTAAAATGTGTTAGGATTTTATCCCCATACATGATGGATGGCAGGCCTTGTTTCCACACATGGCTACTACGCTTAGACATGGCTGATGTAAAAAAAACATTGTAAAAATCTGCTAGGCAAATGATGATTCTTATTAAAATAGATGTATTTCTGCAATCACTAGTGCGAAGAAGTTGTACATCTTTCCTTGATTGGCAATTTCTCCTTCTTCTGTCTGCTGATTCCCCTCATCTGTTCTTGTTTGGGGGGAATGCCTCCATATTTTTATGCTTTGCTGAAATTATGAAATCTGATTGGCACACACACAACAGATGATTCCTTGGAATATATTATTTGGTTTCTGTCTTTGTTTTTCTTTCCTTTACAATAGTTAGTCAAATGTCTTTCTTCCTTACATCTTTACTAATATATTTCTAATTTAAAGAAAAGGCAAATTGCAGACCAAGGTGCAACACACAATGTAATTTGTGTGAAGGAAGAAGAGTCTATCTATGAGCTATAAACACACACAAATACAGCTATTTATACACAAGAGAATGTTGAGAAGGGCCTATGCATTAGTAGTGGTCAGTTCTAGCACTGGAGTATGCCTAACTGGAAAGGCATACAAGAGGGAGATTTCTTAAAATCTATAAACTTGTAAAATGATGGAAAGGTTAAAATCACTTGATTTGGGGTGCCTGAGACAGAGCCTAGAGCCACCCTGAAATGAACCTTTAGGCACACCTATGAATGATTATCTAGATTAAAGTTAGCCTCCAAGAATGTTCATGAGGGATTACCTTGATTTTTTTTAACTGATTTGGGAAGACTCATCTTAATTGTGGTGGGGGCCATTCCTGGAAAGGGGATCCTAGACTGTATGAAGTAACCCTAGCATGTGTGCACTCACTACCTGCTTCCTGACTGTGGACTCGATGTGAACAATTGACTTCAAGCTCCTGCTGTCTTGACTTCCTGTGACTTGATTGTGACATAAAAATAAATGCTTTATCTCTTCTGTTGTTTTTGTCAAATCTTATTTCTTTAGCAATGGGAAAAGAAACTGAGACAATGGTCCTCTCTGGAGAAGCCTGGTCACCAGCTCTGCTCTTTGTTACTGATTATACAGCCTTAGTCTTGTAGCCCTGACTACAGAAACCAAGGCACAATTCTTTAGAGCATCTCCACGAGAAATCTGTAAGATGATAACTTGTCGTCTGTCATCTCAAAGTTAAAGAGCTGGGATTATTTAATCTGAGTCTTGACTTTGAAGATGATATGAAATAAGGATCTCAGGATGGATTGAGGCTATTTTTCATGAAACATTTAAAGGTGTTCTTGTGCCCTGAGACTTCCAAGATTTACTAAAAAGCAGGGCAGGGCAACAGAAGCTAAAAGAAGAGAGACTTGGGGGAACCAAGGAAGAGCACCATAGGAGCTTTCTAAAATGCATAGGCCTAGGCTGTGACCCAGGTATAGGGCACCCTTGCAGAGATGTCCAACCCATACTCTGTAGGACACGCACAGCTTAGAACAGCTTAGAAAAGCTGTGAATGAGGCACAACCCCAAACTGCAAACTACACACTGAAATTATGAGGTTTATTTGTAACTTGATTGTATGGTTTTCGAGTATAAATTTTGTAGACAATGCATATGGCCCAGAGAGGCCAAAAATACTGGACACTCCAATGAATGCTCACATGTGACTCTGATGCCTCTCAATTGCCTACTCCTCAGTGGATCTTGGTGAACTATTTGGCAGGCACAAGCAGAACACAGTAAAGGAGAGAGCACTTACTTTGTGCAAACGCCTCTTGCACATCTCCCCCTACCCCAGTGAGGGAGTCCTGTGGGGTGTGCGTTGGTGTGGAACAGGCAGATGCCGACCGGATGGGCATGGGGATCGGCCTGCTGATGGTGTGGCTGGGGGAGGAGCGTGGGGAGCCTGCCCCCTGGTCTGCAGAAACAAGACACATCATTAATTTGCTTTCACAAGAAAAGCCATAGGCCTCTTCTAAAGTCTCAGGTCCCATGTTAAAAACTATGATAAGAACATTCCAAAACAGGAGCAAATCTTAGGAAACCAAGGAGACTACTCTAAACCTAGCTGCAGGTGTTGATTAATTTACGGAGTTATTCATGTAGTCCAGGTGTAAATTTTGGAAGCTATTATACATAATCTGAAGTCGGTGTTCATATGAGACTCTAAGAATACTAGTGCAGCATTGTGCTATAATGTGAGATCTTCGTTCTTGCCAAAGATGTTGTAAAACAGTTTCAAGGTATGTATATTTCTCCTTGAAGCAAGTCCTAGATAGAATGAGGCACAAAGGAGAAAGTTCTTAATACAGACTTTGAGATTAATCAGTATAGGTATAGTAATTTGTCCCCTAATTTTCAACCTACTTTGGCCTCATCTTTAGACAGAGTTTAGATCATGTCTTACAGTATTTCATATTGTCTCAAATAATTGCATTGAGATGTTCGTTGCTAATCTCTGTTTCATGATTAAGTTACATTGTAAAATTAGTCTGCAATTCAGTGATCTGAATAGGGAGGAAGAAAAAGAAATCTTGGTTTCTTTCACTCTTTTCTTCATTGATAATTTAAACCGATACATGAAGACTGTACTTACTAATGAGATACCATGGAACAACTTTACACATGTACATATCACACAATGTTCAATTCCAGGTGAACGTATCTACCTCAAGTGTCTATTACTTATTTATGATGGAAACATTCAAAATGTTTTTGTCTACCTTTATAAAAATTTTTCATTAATGTGTTTATAGTATTTGCCCCCCTTCCTTCCTCCAACCCTTCTCCAACCCCCCACCCTTGCTGTTGCTAAGATTCAGTCTCTTTTGGAATGATCAGCACACCGTGGTTATTTGCAGCTGTCCTACCATGCAGTGGCATGCCAGAGCATCATACTCTCGTGTAACTGCATCTTGGTATCCAACCATCAATATTTCCCATCATTCCTTTGTTCTACTCTCCCAGCGTCTGTAACTAGTCTTCTATTTTCTCATCTCTTGCATCAACTTTTTATATTTCATACATAAGTGCACTTATGTAGGCTTGTCTTTTTTGTACCAGACCTTATTATCTAATGTGTGATCTTCAGTTCTATCCCTGTTGTTGTAATGTCAGGATGCCATTCCTTTAGTGAGCTGAATCATATTCCCGCAACAACAACACGACCACACACACACAAATACACATGTATATCATACACACAGCACACATATACATACATACCACATATACATATACACACAGTCACACACACAAATACACATATATATCACACACAGCACACATATACATACATACCACACCATATACATATACCAAATACATACACATACTGCACACACATCCACACACATCACACACATTCACATATATACACAAACCACACAAACCACCACACACACACACACACACACACACACACACACAAGTACATTTTCTTCATCCATTCATAGCTGGTGGTCACTCTGGTCCTTTGGCTACTATGAACAGAACTGTGATAAGCCTGAGGTGCAGATACCTCTTCACTATACTGACTTCATTCTCTTTGGATATTCCCTCACTAGTGGAATTGCTGAATCAGGCCAAGTCTAACTCACTCTTTTCTACAATGGTGGCACTAACTTGCATACCTACCAGCACTGCCCCTTTCTCTCTACGTGCTTGCCCACATCTTGTCAGCTTTTATTTTAAATAATTATTATTCTTACTGGAAATATGTGATATCCAACTGGGTTTTGATGTACAAGATCATGGTCTCTGATATTTGGTTACTGTTTTCTGAAATACCTTTTTCTCTAGACCTTCAAGAAAGCTGTAGTTTAGCAAAAAAGTGAGATTAGCCAGATTTATAAAGGAGTGAAAACAATGAAAAAGTAGAAAACCACCAGAGCTCTTTTATTTCTGCATCATGATCTTTGATATATTATATCTATTTTTATTATCTATCACTATTATCTATATCATATGTATATCTATCTATATCTATATGTATATCATCTATATCTATATCTATATCTATATCTATATCTATATCTATATCTATATCTATATCTATATCTTACTTATCTGATATCTTATCTTATCTATATCTGTATCTATCTCAAATATATATGAGACCTTGAATTTTAAAGGTTTGCTCTTTCCTTCCTTTCCTTCCTTCCTTCCTTTCCTTCCTTCCTCTTCCTTCCTTCCTTCCTTCCTTCCTTTCCAATGAAGCCCTTGAAAACAGACTCCTGATTTCAATAATTAGTAGAAAAGGAAGAAAATCAAGCATTCATATAAAGCATGCAGGAAAACTCTGGAGTACACATGTAGCGCCCATGCACTCTTAGCAGCTCCCTCCCAATCTGCTGACTCTAGCCAGTCACAGTGAGAACTCTTACAGAAAAACCCCGAGAGTAACTGTGTACCTGTTCACATCTGAGACTGGCAGCATGAGAATGCTACTTTGGAATGTTCTATTTAGATCTTTGCTTTGTGTTTGGGCTACTGGTAGTTAACCATTCCCCACCTCCCCACACACGTAACACACAACACACAGACTGACAGACACACCATCCCTGTAAAGTGTCATGCTGTTAGCTCTCCAGGGCTCAGCATCATACATAATTGTCAAATCTGTAAAGTGAAGAAAATCCAGAGACAAAAACAAAGCAAACCAAAGCATAGCAAAGAACTTATGTGCTGCCCCACGGGCTGTGGATTCCAGTCTTACACTTGTAACAGTACCTGATTGTAATGGTCTGTCCAGGCTCAGAGAGGAGGACTTAGGTGTTGATGCTTTTGTCTGCTTTCCTCACCTGCTCAAAGAGGGGCCTGGGTTTTCCAGAAAAACAGCAGCTCAGCCCTACTTCCTTGAAACCTTCTGTGTCTGAGCTAACCCTGCACCTCAAGTTCTCATGTCTATGGTGAATAGTCTCACCATGCAGCTGAGCTTTCTCCTGCCCAGGGGTCTTATGAACACCCTGAGGATGTCTTCCTCATGACTCATGAAGTGAGTATCACCAATCTAGGTGTGCATCTGTGGATCCCAGGGACTGAAAAGGAAAACAGTTTCCCTGGGAAGCTGGAGAACAGCAGCTGAGCTTGCAGCTGAACCCAAGGGCTCTGAGTCCCTGGGCTACAGAACTCTTGATGAACCATGGCTAGTGGAGGGTCCATTAGAGAAATAGATGTTGGTCAGGTGCCTTGGGGGCACCTAGTACTGGACACCTTTCCTGTGCACCCAGTCCTAGTCAGGGCTTAGGGAGCACTCCTGGACTTTTCTTATTTTATTACAGGCAGGGGTTGTCTAGTGAAGTGAAGTGAAGTGGGGAAGTCAAGCAGGACAGATTGTGGTAGAAATAGGCTTCTTTTGTCTTTCTGACATGGGTCACTAATTCAACCCTGGGAAGCCAAATCTTCTTTGTTAGAAAGTCCATACTAATAAAATGATTTTTTAAAATTCACTTTTGAGGGTATAGAACATTTTACCATACAATTGTTGATTTTCCTAATATATCAAAAAAGGATAATACTATATTTGAATAACAGTTTGAAATCAGTTTATGAAAAAAAATCACTTTAATCTTAAAGATTTTAACGCTCTGAACATTCATATTAGGTGTTACTATTCCCATTGAGTAGGTGAGCACACTGAGGCTCAGAGGAGATAAGTGGCATAAGGAAGGTCTTCAGGCTAATAGTGGCAGAGGGAAGTTTAGATTGCTAGTCTGAGGCTTTCCAATAGCCTCCATGGTCTCCTCAGGATATGACCAACATCACATGCTTCCAACGTACTTTATTAAATTGAGAAAATTTAGGAACTAAAGGCTGAGAAGCTTCCACTACGGATGGTCCCAGCATGGTGCGCCAGGCTTAATGGGAGACCAGCTAATGCTTGCTTGGGTTGTGGAGAGCTATATGTGCTCAGTGTGGCAGAAGGGACATTGGGCTAGTGGTCAGGTCTATAAGCTCTTATCTACAAGCCTAAACATGGTCTAATGGACACACGTTTCACTATAAATTTGGACCCAATAACATGAGAGACTATTGATGTAGTTATGTCATGTTACTCTTCAACAGTTGAAAAAAATTCAAAGTTTGTATCATAGTTGCACCCAGTGCTTTCAGCTAAGGGGCTTGACCACACTCTAGTGTTTGACAGGCTGTGCTAGGGATGTACCACCTAGTTCTGCTTACATATGCTGTGCCAGGTTCTTTAGCACACAGTCCTCATGGGATTCTTACCTCTGGTGACATTTGTAGGGAGGCATGTACTTTGGCTTCATCTCTCTCCCTCCACCCCCACCAGAGCTTGCTCCCTGTAGTGCAGTCCCACCCTGAGAGCCTGCCCCATAGAGCACACCCCAGAGCCTGCCCTGGAGAGTGCACTAGGCTCTTTTGAAGAGTTTTTATGTCTGAAGCATTTTCAACCCCTTCTCTTCCTGCTTAGTACCCACTCTTCAATGTCAGCCGTTCCCTTTCTTTTCTGTTTCCTGTCTCCAAAACTCTCAACAGTGGTTCTTTGTTAGAGGAAAATGACTGGCTGTGGTTACTCGTTAAAAGAAAAATCTCTGACTAAATCTAAATGACAGCAATGCATGACTGGCTAATAGCTATCATGCTCAAGTCATAGCCAAATGAGTATTAATGGTTACAGCTTCAAGTCATCTGATTATGTCAAGATGTTTGGTGGGAAATCTGGGGTTGACAAAAAGATTTAGCTTCATCTTTTCTGCAACCTGCACCTCCCAAGTCATGTTCATTTTTTACCACAGTTCTCAGAGTAGGATACATGGTTGCCTGGTAACCATGGCCCATCTTTTCTCTTGTTAGGACACTGCCCAGTTTGATACTTAGCACCTACTGTAGGAGATGGCTTCTCTGGTGTTCCTTCTGTCCCATTCTTAAAGGGCCAACAGAAAAGGCAGCTGCACCTTGGCATGGGACAGATCACCAAGTTTTATTTTCCTAGGCTGTCTGTAGTCTGGCTATCCAGCATGGCTGTCTGCTTTGAACTTTAGAATGAGTTCCAGCAAATTCCCTGAGAAAACCCTTCCTGGAAATTACTCAATGATTTAATGGTGGAAAGATGGAAGGGACAATGGCCCATGCAGATCAATATATGGATCCAACATTCCCAAGGAGGGTTGATTTATGGGTGAGGAAAACATATATCACAGCTGGCAACTTAAAATAGCTCTCTTCCTGGAGAATACATGAACAATTAATTTCTACGTGCATCCTCTGACTCCACTCCACCTGCCATCTGGTAAGAATATACATTTTCCATTTTTTCCAGAAAGTATTTTGGTTTCTACTCAGCTCTAGAGAGAAAGGATACTTTAAGGAAACAGGCAAATGTGTAAGTGCTGAGTGAACCCACCCTAGAGAGGTGGGGAGTATTTGTTACCCATTCTCCTACTACACACGTAAAGTCTGTCTCCAAGGTCTGGCTGAAGATGCTACCTGGCTCTGCATCTTGTAGTTTGGCCCTGACAGTTGTTACTCCCAGCTTGGGAAAATGAAGCCTCACAAAGTCACCAACTGTCGTCGTCGTCGTCGTCATCATCACTGTTTTAATTACTGAGCTTCTTAAAGGAGTGCTGCGTACAAAATGCAATGGGAGACAGAGGATGTGGTTGGCTCTGACTGGTCAGGAAGGAGGCATTGCTTAGCGGTTTTCACAGTAAAGATACCTGGGCAGGACATGTGACAGTATGGAGAGGAGAGAGGAGTGTCTGGTTTTGGCAAAGCTTGAGCAAGACTTGAGACTTGTGAGGAAGTCAGTGACATGGCAGAGAAGCCGTTGGTGCTGAAGCCCGTACCAGGATCCATGAAAAAAATGAGAAAGCTAAAAGGAAGGACAGGCTTGGGAGCCTTCAGTGTAGACGGCATCTGGAATTAAAGACTCAGTGTCTACTGGCTTTGAAGAGAAAATCGTTTATTTTTTCTCTCCTAGAATCAATCACATAATTTTAAAAATGAGATTTTATATGTGTGTATGTATGTGTGTGTGTATGTGCGACGTGCGTGTGTCGTGTGTGGTGTGGTGTGTGTGTTGTGTGTGTGTGTGTGTGTGTGTTGTCTGATAAAGTAGTTTATGTATTTTTGAATACTATATTCTTGTTTCTATATGAAGATATCATCTCCAGGCAAATTTCCTCCCTCCCTTTTCTATGGAGGAGTTATTAACTCTGTAGAAAGCCCATGGGCTGGAAGGTGAAGGCGAGGCTGGAAAACTGGCTCGTTGTGGCCTACTCATGTCTGTATTGCATTTGAATGGGAGCAAGAGATGAGATTTTGAATGATGTTAGACAAATAAATAGGGACCAGTTTGATTCTAAGGTTTACGATATAGTAGTTTTCAATCCTTGTTGCAAACTCAGAAAGATTCCTGACTATGAAGTACTGTACACCAATTACCTCTTTGATGCAATGTCTATGTTAAGCCTCCAGGCTCTGGGGTATGTTGTACAAGCCACTGAAACTCTCAGCCATTCACTGCACCACGTTTTAAAAATGTACTCAGGAACATGCTGACAGCAAACACTGTAGACATTAGTATATCAGAAGCAAGATAATCTTACTGGATGTTTTTGTAACTTCTAAAGCATAAGAATTGGCTTTTTGACTGTTAAAAGCAATTATAGGAGATCTAAACAAACTGAGAGTCATGATCACTTTTCTTTCCCAGACTGAGACTCTATTAGTTAACTGAGAGGAAAAAAAAAAAAAAAAAAAGAAGTGAATTTGTGTGTTCCAAAATTTGAAAAGTTTATGTATGACTGTACACATGTTTACAGATATTAGATATGCAGATTTTCACAGAATGTTTTCATATCCACTATTATCTAAAATACCCACAGTAACCTTGTGAGGCGTATACTACCAGAGTGTTCAAAATGAATGATCAAGAATTAGTTTACTCTCTCAACATCTTAGAGGTGTGAGCTAGGGCAGGGGCCCCTGGGATTCAGGCCCAGCTGGTGTAATCTTACAGAGAACATTACTAAAGCTTTATGTTGCTAACTCAAAGTTAAGATACTTAGTTTTGGACCCATCCATAACAGTTAGAACTGGGAATATACCAGAAACTCTAGAACATATCGTTACTGCAACTACAGCCCAGTGGCTTTCGCTCTCAAGGTATTTTTTTATGAGTGCTCATTTTATGGCTCCTTCAATAAATCTTAAGGGTACACAAGGAAGAAAGAGGGTAGGATGACTTTGATTCAAGTTTTGTAAAAAACACAATTTATTGCTTGTGATACCATAATCATATTATATTACAGGCACTATGTTTTTAAAATTCATGTTCTCTCCTCAAGGGGGATAATTTCATGCATTACCTATAACAAGAAACAGTATATGTAGGAACTGTAGATACCAGCATAATAAAATACTACATTGAACCACACAGATTTATGATAAAGCAAGTAAAGGTTATTAAATCAAGCATGATTTGTGGTATGGGGTATTTTGGGTTTGATTTTTACAAAGAGAGTTTTCCCGAAGGGGAAGACTCATAAAACAGAATTTAGAAGTAGATGCCAGTCTAAGACCTCTAAATTCTCTCCTTAGATCATGTTCAACTATGAGAAAGAGATTTGGAAGGAATTTGTTCATTTTCTCATAGAACTATCTCAATGGGGCTGGATTTGATGGGGTTCTGGCTTTAGTTTTGACTAAAGCTCAGTATAAGCCATGGCCACTTGCAATCTATGACTGCATTTTCCTATTATATTGTAAGGTGCTTTTCTATAAAGCTCTGAATGAAGGCTTGCTTTAGTACTTAATGCAGGAAATATTCTGAGCTTCCACCAAGTGGTATTTCTATGCTGATAAAACCTTGGATTGTATTTCCCTCTTTTGTTTTGTTAAGTGTTCAGAATACCCTTGTCCCCTTAGGGGATACAGTCCCATTTTCTCTTCCTCAGTTCCACGTTCCTCTATTTCAGCTTTAAGGAGCTGCTGTTTCTAAGCTGTGGTGTAACTGTGCTTGACCTCAGATCGGTTTAATGAGAAGTTTGAGTAGAAACCAAGGAGATAAGAGTGAATGAGTGTGTAACCTACATGTGGGTCTCTGACAGATGGCCTCTATCCATGCTACAGTCCCTGCGGTTGTGACCCTTCAATGTGCAGAGGCTGGGAGGGGCTGCACGGGAAAGGAATAGAAAAGGAGGTGACAAAGTTCAACCTAAGGGGCACTCCCACAGCCTGGCTCTCTGAATCCACAGAAGCCTTCCAGAGTATTCTACTTGGGAAATGGAGGGAAAGGGTCCCCAGGGAAATGCATTTTAAGGCAAGACAATTGCCCTCTCTGCCCAGAGGGAGGAGGAAACTTAGGTTAGAGCAGTGTTTTCTGTCTATGTGCATGCAAAATAAGAGGGGGGCAAAGCCTGTTTGCAAAGAGATATCAAGGGATAGGCATGTGCTCTGCCATGATCTAAGTCCAGAGGCCACACCCCAGGGATGCAGGGATGGACAACAGTAGAGGCTACAAATACAGTGCATCTTTAAGACAAGGGAGTCATCCCTGGTGAAAGTTTGGCGTTAGTTCAGTAAAGGAATTTTTTCATAATATACAAAATAATGCCGGACATCGTCTTTATTGTCTGAGTTACAGATTGGTTTAACATGTTTCTTTTCTTCTTCTTCTTCTTCTTTTTTTTTTTTTTTTTAACAGACCTTGGGAATGAAGAGTTAAAAAGTTTCCAGTGTTTTGCAAACATTCTTTGTTACACACAAACACACAGAATGGAAAATAGAAAAGAGCATACAGCAGAATTAACAGAACTGTTGAAATCGGACAGGTTAAAGTTTCTAATTCACCATGGATATAATGTGAAATCTTTAAATAATGGAACTGGGAAATATCATCATACACTTTGTTACATGCACAGGGTGTTCAAGCTGCTATTCTTTCACTTTAGCTTGGTTTTATTTCTCTCAGTGTGCTGCTTCTTCTGCTTGCTTCTAAACCTGACAAGGTCACACACAGGGCTTCAGAGTATGACATAGCCCAACAGTCATGATGCCCCCATCTCCAGAAAAATAGGTGTGAATAGGACTTACAAAGCCACAGAGTAGGAAGTCCTCAGGAAGAATGGAGGGGAAGAAGTTACCTACTCTTCATAGGATCTTGTTAACCAACAGCATTGGAGGAAACTAAAGAGGTGTGAGGTGGACAGTCAGCTACCAAGAACAGTCTTACAGGATGGAACACATCTTTGGGCTCAGGGTGAGTGGCATAGATTATGTTATGTGATGGCAGGGATTTATTACTCGATTCTTATGAGAAGAGTTTCTATGCCTTTTCAGAGAGATGGAAGCTGAACTGAATGTTCACAGTGTGGAGGTTTGCTCTTGTGCGGCTGCAGCTTGGGCAACAACACTGACCTTTGTGGAGCTCTAACGACTGACCTTCTATCAAGAGAAGGGTCCCGGCAATAACCTCAAAGAGCATCTCATGGATTTGAAACTTAACACCCTCGAGGATCTGAACGAAACCTTCCCAAGGAACACAAGTTGTTCTCCCTTCTAAACACAAAACAGGTCTTCATTTGTTGCCGACAGTAGTGACAGTTATAACAGAATGCTGAATTTTATGATCTCAATTCAAGCACTACATCAAAATGAAAGCAAATTAGTATGATTTTTTTTCTTTCCAAACTGAAGCAGGAACATACATTAGAGGCCAAAGCAATGAGAAGGTCAGCAGGACAGCAGCCCTCCACTGTTAGTTAAGACCTGCAGTAGGGGACATAACTTACTCCCTGTTTCAGTTCTTCTTCCTACAGAAAGATTGAATCAATAACAATTAGATTACCCAGGGTTCCAACCAGAGCACTTACACAGTGAAGGAAGAGACGGGAGGCATTGACATGGCTTCGAACACCTCTCCTGGCCTCTGCCAAACCTTCACTTCAGTTCCAAGCCTATTTAGGTATTTGAGACAACAGACCCATTCCTTCCCCCTATGTGTCTGAGTTCTCTGACTATCCTAGCATTAGTATGTCTTGGTACAAAGTCTGTGTTCAGTTGGGGAGGCTTAATCCCATGGTGGCTGCTGTCAGTAGACTCTAATCTCATCACTACTGTGGAAGAACCATAGAAACAGCAGCAGAGAATTTTCAAAATTTCCTGCCGCTCAGGGAAGGGCAAGATGGGCTCAAATCTTTTTATCTGATGTATTTTCAAAGGGAAGCAGAAAAGAGATTTTTCTGTTGCATCAAATGAGACAATAGGCTAGAAACAGCAGCAGGTCACTAATGATCTAGTCTTAACCACAGTAACAACCAACCCAACCCCCCACCCAGTTCTACACTCCGTGTGTCTAACACACTGGAAAGTAAACTTTGTTGAGTAACAATAAATATTTCCCAAATGGATTATTAAACACAGGACCAATGGCCAAAAATGTTGGCTGAATTATAAAACAAAGCAAAGAAAACAAAAGAAAGAAATGTTGCAAGTAGAGTTTCTGGAGCAGAAAGCTTCACAACATTGTTTCTAAAAAGAGCTTAAAGAAAGAAAGAGAAAGGAAGCCAGGAAGGTAGTAGGAAAGGAAAGAGAAGGAGACAGTAAAAAAACAGAAAAGGCAGCAGAAAAACCACAAATGACTGCTGTGGGGGAGGGGGAGGGAAATGCAGGGACTAAAAACCAGTCTGAAATTCCTGTCTCACAGTGAATGCATAGGGACATTTCCTCTGGAGGTATCCTATCAGAAGTCCAGCTGCTGCCTTGGCACATGAGTTCCTGTTTATATGGGTTCCCACTTGTTTCCCTCAGGCCAGAAGAACATGGAGCATGACATTGCTACTGGACAGAGTGGGCGTCTGTCCATCTGCCACTAACTTGGAAAGCAATTCAGTATATACTTATGAAGGAGGTTGCTACTTCTGATGAAAAAACACTGCCCTCATCAGGACTTCTACATTTAATACTTTTTCTTTAAAGAAAGAGGAAATATCCCATTTACAATCTGCACTTGAGACCCATGGAAGTCATGTGACTTGTTGGAGCCACATGAATGCAATAAAATATTTACTATTATTGACAAGACGCATTAGTCACTATTTCTTAATGTTCCGAATTAGACATTAGTCTCTGTTTAACCTCATCAGAATTGTTAAAATTATTCAGGAGCATCTATAGACAAATCCAGTTTTACAATTTTCAAGGACATAAAGAGACTGAAACTAAGCCAAGAATTTACCCTGTGGTTCTTAGCAGCCCAGTTCATGAAAGTGGCTGAGAATGAGAGGTACTACTGATTGACTGTTACTCCTTCACGGGCCTAAGAAATAGTTCCATATTTGAGTTTATGCCATTTCAGGAAAAAATTACCTACAGTAATTTAAAAAGCCATTGCAAGTTATGTGCCAGCAATCTAAAAACACCACAATAGTGGGTCAGAAATACTGCTTTGAGATGCCTTACCTTCAGGAGCTTCATGAGACCTTCCAACTGGACCATCAGCTCTCTCCGGCTCTCCTGGAGAGCAGACATCCTCTGTTCTAGCTCATCCTTGCGCTGTCTAAGAAAAAAGCCAACACCATCAGAAAGTCATTCAAGTCGAGCTAATTCCATTGTTTCCTGATTTTGTGGGTGTGTAGTGGGCTGTCTCTAAGAGAGCATGTCTAGACTTCGATAGTGTTATCAGGTAGGTAATTGTCTTCAAGTGGGCAAATGATTGTAATAGAAGGGTATTGTTATTTGAGAGAAGTCACACTATATTTAAGCAGGATGGAAATCTCTTTTGACATTTCTGTGCTTTGTTTATGGTATGGCCAGCTTTGTCTGCACACTTTGCTTCAGAAATCAAACAAAACCACAAAATTACTGAAAAGGGTCAGCCCGACAAATCTTCAAAATCCAAAGCAATTACTATAAATTCAGATGCAGTTTTCCATGGCCTTTGAAAATCTGACATAGGGAAGCAGTTTAGCATCTGTTCTAGCATGTGTGCAATTGGTACCCTTCTGAGGAGAGATAGTCATGGACGTACTGGTGATAACCAATCTGAAGTATTTGGTTGGGGTTTCACAGAGTGAATTCAGGAGAGCCAAGTTCCCACATGAATGTTCTCTAACTGAAAATGATGAAGAAAGCTTGTATTTGTTTTACAGAATTTCTATTAAACTGTCAGCAGAGTGGAAACCAATCTGCATCTGTCACTTCTGTTGATGTGGAGAGGCACGAGGGGGGAAGAAATGAAACAGCAGGAAAAGGAGTGTTAGCTAGGCCGAGGGGTGTAGGCCTGGAATCCTAGCTACCTGGCAGTTGAAACAGAAGATTACAAACTTAAGGCTGCCTGGGCTATCCTGTGGTTCCAAGGATAGCCTGGGCAAGCAAGCAAGAGCACGTCTCTTGGTGAGAATTAAAGAGGGTCTTGGGCTTACTGGTAGGGCACTTGCCTAGCGAACTCAAGGTTTTATACTCAGTTCCCAGGATGGCAAAAATAAAATCAAACATGAGAGTTGGGTCAGTAATTAAAAGCATTTGTTGTACTTCAGAGGAGTTCAACTCACAGCACCCACAGGGTGGCTCAAAACACATGAAACTCCAGTTCTAGGGGATCCAATATTCCCTTTTGACTTCTGTGGACACCATAAGCATGCAGGGCCGGCACTACAAATCTTCAAAATCCAAAGCATGTTGGATTTGCATGCAGCTTTCCATGGCCTTTGGAAATCTGACATAGGGAAGCAATTTAACGTCTATTCTAGTATGTGTGCAATTGGTACCCTTCTGATATATGTATGTATGTATAAATATATACATATGTATGTAGACATAGGCATGGACATGTATGTGTAGTATATATAATACATAACAACACATATATATATTTATTAAATATGACATTGTATGTAGAATAGAATGGACATGTATGTATGTATGGTGTATGTATATATATAATATATATATATATATATATAATATATTCCCTTGACTCTAAGGGGTCTTTAGCTTGGATTGAAATATCAGAGGTTATATTTTAAACATGATTAGATTCCTTAGTAACATGCATTAATGTATATGTGCATATGTCTCAATGGCACAGACAAAATGCTAAGTTAACTTACAGTAGGGTCTGTGAAATAAAAACTGACAGTAAGTGATATCACAGAGAGTTAGGCTGTGATTTACTCAGCTAAAGTATTTATTTATAAATATTTTAGGAACATAAATGAAACATTTTAAAATATGCTTTTATATAGACTATTCTTTACAATGATTTGAGAATGTAAAACTTATAAATATCACAGCCTTTGCTGCACATACATAATAACACATCTGCCCATATTCTATTCCTATTTACATTTGTATTTTAAGTGTATGTGTGTCTTGCCTGCACATGTGTCTGTCTTCCATGTGTATGCCTGGTGCTTCAGAAGCCAGAAGAAGCCATCAGATCTGCTGGGACTGGAGTTACAGTGGTTGTGAGCCATGATGTGGGTACTGAGAATTGAACATGAGTCTTTTGGATGAGTAGCCAGTGCTCTTAACTGCTAAGCCATTTTCTCTAGCCTCCTGTGTCGTGTGTGTGTGGTGTGTGTGTGTGTGTGTTAGTACTTGTGATTGACCCCTTAAAAAGTTCTTCCTTTCTGAATCAAGAGGCAGGGAAACATAGCTTGTTCTAGGCTTACAGTAGCTTTTTCCTTGCTGACCCTTGGCAGACACTTTCTAATTTTGTATGTTTCATCTCATCCAAAGTATCCTTCAGTGACAGACCATGACTGTTTTTCTCCAGACTTATCAGCATACAGTAGCCTCTGGACATTTTCAGTAGCACTTGGGACAAGAGTCGCTAATATTTCTGATTTACTCTTAGGTTTCACCTCATGATATCCTGTAATTCTTGGCCACAGGAGCTCATTGAGAAGGTCAGTGAAGAATTCTACTATTGCACGTAAGACATACTTAGAGAGGTATTTAAAACCTTAGAAAAAGTGAAGCATTGGCCAACATAAGTCAACTTTATTGTACATTCATATTATAATCGTAATCTTAAAAACATGGCATTAAACTCTATTAATGTAATTTAATAATGCCTTTGTGAACTGTTTAGAGCAACATTTACTAATGAAATGCACTGTTACTAATCTGTGGTGTGGCTCCATATCCAAGGTGGTTAAACAACATAAAGACTAAATAACAATTTTGATTTCCTTCTGCTAAGTGTATGCACCTCTAAATGAATGGTTTTTACTCTGAAGTTCTGTGAGATTATTTTTAATTTAGTGCCTTTGTGTAAGAATCTATGTACTTTTATGATAGTATTAGACCAATAACATCATTATATGAATTACATATGAGATAATAATCTATCTGCCATAACTTCCTGAATTTGAGTTTGGATCATGGTTATAAAAGAAAATGTTTGTCTTAGAAGCATATGCATACATATTTAATGGTCTAGTATCATGATGTCTCCCACATTTATTTAACTTTAGTGAATCTCAGTTTCCACATTTATAAAAAGAGTATAAAAAAGCCTTTCTCCCAGGTCTGCTATTGCGTTCAGTGGGACAGCATATACGGAGCTTAGCACCTAGAAAGTGTCAGTTGATGAACACAGAGGAAGTACCTGTTCATAACCACATCTGCTGTGCAAATGTGGCTTTCAGGTTCCTTGTAGCTTAAGTAAAAAGTGAAACACATTCATTGAGAAGGGCTATAGTGATTTTAAGATAAAAATAAACTGAGTTTATTAAAACAAGTCCATAATTCCTTGTTTCCTCAAGAAAAGATTCTGGAAGGGTGGAGTAGGAGAAGCTCAGCAAGGACTCCCACGGGTGCTGCTCATTCTGCTAACTGTGGCCACAGTGACTTTGTAAGACCTCACTGTGAGACTCTCTTGAAAGTCTCAAATAACAAAAGACTAAAGCAGAATTCCCAGGATTTATTTCTCTAAATCTGGTTCAGTGTATCTATGGAATCCTGGAAATGCTTAGCACAGAGCAAGAAGGAATACTCACATATGTGGCATTTAGCATAAATATTTAGAGAAGTAGCCTTCTAGAGAGGACAACTTTTCCTGCAGGAAAAAGAATTATATAGAATGCAGAGGCAGACATACAACAAGCCACTGGGCACCAGGGAGTGTCAATAGTAAACAAGTTATTGGTGATTCTGATTCCTTAGGAAGAAAGGCATGTGCTCAGCAGAGGTCATGGGATATCCAAATTTGAGGCACAGGATAGTGGTGAGAACTGTCCCTGTCCTGTGACGGCTCCATCAGGGATGGGAAAATAGAACATTCTCAGTGACCCTAGGCTCATTCCGCTGTCTCCCTAGTCTATCTTCCACCTGGAACAGAACACCGTGAGAAGTAAAAGCTGTACAGGAGAACCATCCAAAATGCTTATAGGAATTCCTTTCTCAAATCCCTCCTGTAAGACCATGACTAGTAGAAGACATGTTAATGGCGTCTCAGGGAGACAAGGTGCTACTCTGATCTTGGCAGACCAAATGATCATTTGGTTCCCATGTTGGTATATTCAATTTTATGTCTTTGAACATTAGGTTTAACTTTGAACTTTTTAAATGGTGGAGGCTCTTCATGATGCAATCTGGAAAAAGACCATTGAGCAGTCATTCACTTTTAAAGCACTGGATGAAGATTGTAAAAATTGCCATCGCCAGTCTCTTCTACTCATTCCTCCCTTCTAGGAAACAGTGTAGTTGGGTGTGAAAGGACTTGTAGTGTCTCACTGGAGGCAAAATAGAAACCTATAGGTATCTAGAAGAAATTCTTTGGAAGAATTTGTTTCTGTTAATTAAGTCACTATGCTATTAACTAAATTAAATGATTATTGATTAATATTCAAAAGTATAAGACAGTCATTCTACATTAAGCAGCATCCAAAAGTTCTGTTTATCTCTTTTACTAAAGTCAAGCCTTTGATGGCTCTGCTCTAGTCTTAGGTATGGGAGAAGCAGGGCTTTGTCCTGGGCCAGGTGGGTTTTAGGGCTTCTCTGGTCTTCATGTGTCTGAGGAGCTGAGCTTGGGTGGGACCCTGAGAAACATGCATGAAGGCATGCAACATGAACTTCATCACTAGAGCAGGACAAACCTATTGAGTTTAGTCTCTAGAGGAAGAGAAGAGACTTTTTTCTGATGGGTTTCTGAGAAGAGGCACCTGTACTCATAGAAACTATAGCTCACAGAGCTATAGGCACAGGGAGCAGAGTGAGCACAAAAACCAAAGGATGAGAACATGCTAAAGCTTCTTGTGAAACATCAATAGGGTCCTCACTGAGGGAATTTACTTCTCTGTTATTTGTCCCATAATACACCTGAATCCTTGTCACATGTAAGACATGGTGCTAAGTTAGTTTCACGGAGGAACCTACAATAATATCTACATTGTGCAGCACAGAAGTAGTGGGACAACTGCAGCCCTCATCCAAGGCAGACGACTTTAGATTTCTTCCTGAGAAGGCAGTGACACCCAAGAGAGCAGTCGTGACCTCCCTAGTCCCTTCCAACTCAGTTATCCTAAGGTGACAGATTAGAAAAGAGGTTTCCCATTAATGAAAGAACAGAGGTGCGACCTCAATTTTAAAGGAGGCACAGGGGATCAGACCCAGCCCTCACATGTGGGCTCTACCAGTGAGCTAGCTAGGACACTTTAAGAAATTTTAGACAGGGTCCCACTATGTTACCTAGGCTAGTCTTGAACTCATGATCTTCTTGTCTCAGCATCTTCACTGCCTGGAATTCTAGGCCTGTACTACAGAGCATGACTCTTGAAGACATGATTTAGAGAAAACTCAGATTCTGCTTTGTGAGCTATATATAAATCTTCCAATTTAGCAACCCCTGATGTTTACGTAGCTGCTTATGTGTTTGGTTTTAACAAACACCCATTTTGACAGTGTAAATAAATAAAAACAGCCAAGTGAAACTGTTTTTTTCCTACTGAAGATATTTTGCTTTTGATCTAAGGAACACTTTGTCTTTCTCTCAGTGTCTGGTAAAAATTACAGTCTTTCAAAATTGCCCAAATGTCAGTGATGAAATGCATTTTATTGAAAAACAGAGATGAGCAGCTATGGTGGTGGGTCAGGACCGTGTGCTTGACAGCTGCTGCTAGACTGCATAAAGAGTTCAAACACTGGGCTGGGGATGGCTCAGCACATCCCACACACAAGTATGAGAGCCAGATTTCATATCCCTAACTTTTACACAAATGTTGGATATGCACAGTGCTCCTTTATAATCTCAATAGTTTTCAGACAGAGGCAGGGGATCCTTTGAACAAGCTGGCTAGGCACACTAGCCATAGCAGTGAGCTCTGGCTGCGTGAGGGATGCTGGGAGTGATGGCAGATGACAGCTCACCTCAGGCTTCTACATGTTCATCCATACACATGTGTACACACATGCCTGCATACAGGTCGTCCCACAGATGCACTTAAAAACAAAACAAAACAAAACAAATGTCAAACATTTATGATCCCCGGGTAAATTTGGGTCCTTCTCTTACCTGAGGAGTCGGAGTTCTGCCAGCAAGGTTGGGTTCTGCTGAGCCTTCTCGGGTGTGGGCTGGGAAGCTTGCTCATGTTCTACCCGAAGTCTCTGGATCTCTTGTAAGATTTCTCTTGGGAGAGAGGGAAGGTAAGAACCAGCATCAATGGCCTCTTAAGGTACTGACATATGAATGCAGCAGGCCAGCAGAACAGAGAGAAGAGGGTTGTCTTGTGGTTAAGAGCACAGCTGACCTTCCTCAGCTGGGGATGCCCTGTAGCCATGTAGGTTTGGGTATCACTGGTGGGATGGGTGAAGGGAAGGCTCTCATCAATCTCTAGCAGATCCAAACCATGCAGACTGTGCAGTGCATCGATGTGTGTTTTCCTAGGACCTCCCTTCTCTCCAGTAAGTCATATGTTGTCATGGTAACACGTCCAATATTGGTGAGGGCACTGTTTGGTATCTTCTATTATTTATGATTATACTCTGACACCACCAAAGACCCATCAATACTAAATGACACATTCTTGAGAGAGAAGAAGGTATAAATGATTCACGATTAAGAAAAATAAATATCCTTATTCTTACAAAAAAAAGCTTTTTTGCTGAAATTATCAAACAAATCTCCAAGTCACGATTTTTAATTTTTTAACTTTATATCCTCAGTTTTAACAATGAATTGCAAAGAAGGCATCCTTACAAGGAAAGGCTCTTAAAAAGATTTATTGTAATTGATCCTGTGGCAGAGTGCTATTGGTGGAACCTCTTCCAGGCAATGGGGTATGTCAGTCTATTATTGATGCTGGTCTACCCTGCATGTAGGTGAGTATCAGGGCGGCCATCAGTGGCAGGCAACCGTGCAAGGCAAATTATATAAAAGTAGATTTGAAGCCATTTGACTAGGATTATTAGTTATATACTCTCAGGGGATATGGAATATTAGGTTTCTACTTAACAAAATGCCAAAGGCCTGTAAGAGAGCACAAAACATTGAGATAGGAGAGTAAGTTTGATGAGCAAGTTGAGGGGCAGGGTGGCTTTCTATGTTTCAAAAATTTAAATTGACACAAAATTGTCCATTTATATAGAGTAATACAAAACAGAAAACATGTGAATAATGATATAAATTAGGCTAGTGTACGTTTTTTAGAGGGAGTATTAGACTTTTCTAAGTCAGGTAATGGGGTACCAAAATATAGACAGCAAAGGTCAGGCTGGAATATTCTATAACACAATGGGGTGGTTATAGCTTTGAATAATTATTTGAGAATCAGGAGGCTTGGGTATGGTGAGAAGTTTGGACTGTATCCCTGGCTTTCCCCTGGTTCTCTGGGGTAGAAAATTTCTTTAAAGAGATATCTCACAGAAACTCATCTTCCATATAAAGAGAAGAGGGAGCCACTGTGGTTATAGAGAGTGTAGGTCCACCTGCTGTTCCTTTCTTTCCCTTCCTGACACACTTCAGGGTTCCTAGGCTCTAGAGATCTGAGCCTGAGAGTGCCTGAGTTAGGACTGGGTCCTAACTGGGGCTGCTGGTTTAAGAGGGTGAGTTCAGCATGGATGAGCTGTTCCTCTGGGATGGGGCAGGGAACTCTAGGAATCCTTCATGCCCAAGGGCAGGATGCCCTCCCTCCCTCTCCCCTTCCCTCCCCCCTCTTCTCTTATCCTTTCCCTTCTCTCCCCTCCCCTTTTCTCTCCTCCCATGGCTCCTGTCCTGTCCCTCCCCTCCCATCCTGCTGCTCCTTTCCTGCCTCCTGCCCCAGATCTACAAGCATGTGCTTAGTTAGGAGCATACAAAACAAAATCATCCAGAAACAAGCAGTAAAATGGTGTCATAGCACAGCCCATGTAATTAAACATTCCCAGCACTTCCTGATGATTGTAAAACCAAGGACAAGCCCCAGATGAAGGCAGATTTAACTGGGGAGGCAGAGGATTGGGCCATAAACAGAAATGTTCTGGAGGGGTTTAAAGGGCAGGCGAGTGGAGCCGCCTAGAGGGAATATTTATGGGCCAGTAAGTGCAGACTTTGTTCCCCTCTGTCTGTAAAGGGCACAGCAGGGAGCCTGACATGTGTGGGACCCAGGCCAGGTCTGACACATCCTTCTGATGCTGCACAGACCCCGATGATCTGGACATTGTACTCGCCATTCTCACTCTTAACCGCCCATTTTCTCTTTGTATCAGACAAAGGATGAAGCAAGAGAGTAAAAGAAAGGGCTCCTTTAGTGAAGCCTGGATGTGTTAAGATTCTCATTGGGAAATCTGAAGTTCACTCTGGAAAGTAAAGAGGAGGGCAGAACTTCTCTGTTGGAATTTCTAGAAAATTCTACTAATAGTTACTGCTTTGTCTACTCATCTGCACTGGTTATTTTAGCTGTTTCTGGCACCATCTACCCACCATGGACTTATTCATATGGACTTATATTCATCACGGACATATTGCTTCTCACCAGCATCTAACAAGCCCTGTGAAGATGCACTCTGTATGTTTAACTAGTTGATTATTCTATCAGAAACATAAAGACATTTTACCACATGCCCACAACAGTTCTTCACTACAACATCAATTTCATTTTTTTGGGCCGTATGGACTGTTTTCGATATTGATATTTCTAATTTTACCTTTCACCTCAGCCCCTTGGATTTACTCTGGGAAATCACCACCTTTCTCAAAGATTACTTGTATTTTTACCTGTAATTCTTTCTTTTGTCTTTCATGGCCAAGTTTCAGTATCTTGACATTTCCCACTAACCCTCATCTTCTACATGGTGACCCAACCCCCTCAACCTGGACTACGGTGATAATGCTGCCGTGGGGGAAGAGGGAACTGGATACATTACTTTTAATGTTAATTGTATGAAATACAGTAGCAGTCATTGTGCCCACTTTAAAGGATTATTGAGCATGTAATGGAGGAAGGGCAGTACACACGTTCTATAAAGAACATCTCAAAGCAAGGGCCAGTCTTCTGGCTGTTGTCATCCAGAAGCTTGGTTGGCTCTTATCAGTCACGACTTCTAACCTCTCTCTCAGACAATGGCTCCTTCTGGCTGGCAGCCACATTGTGCCTTAGGAGAGGAACTAAGGGAGGGAGAAGGGATGTGTGTCTGGTGGAAACTCAGAGGAAAGGACTGTGTAGCAAAATTCTTCTCTGGAGGGTAGCTTCCAGTCGACCACTGTTTAATCAGCCACAGGCTTTCCCAATTCATGGTAAGATAACTGTGTTCTCACCTTTCTCTCCTTTCTTCTTAGCTCTGAAATTGATCTTATAAGTGACTCACTCATGGGTATATTGACATTTATTAATTCCAGGCTGGCTCATTTTGAATAACCTTTCACATCACCTATTATAAACTTACTTTGTTACTGAACAGAAAATAAGCTCTCCAGAATTCCAATTTTAGTATTTGCCAATATTTCTAAAGGGACTGACACGTTGGAGTTTTATCAAGAATTTTAAAGAAAGCACCTTTTCTTTTTCTTTCTTTCCACTTACTTTCTGCTGTTCAAATTGATGTAAAACTTCAACACAATACTGAACAAGCCTCCCCACCCGTTTCCCATTTCCTGTCCCTGGCAGCATCCACATCCGCCCTGGGGACCTGCGGGTCCAAGGGGCTCTTTCTCACTGCTGGCTTCAACCCCTCAGCTGACTGGCTTGCTTACTTTCTTTATACCTCCTGACCCCACTCAGCCATGCACTGTGTTCCCTGCATCTGCTATTCTCCCTTATTACCCACACATCACTCCTGCATGGGTTTTTAAATGTCTTTGCTCATTTGAAAGAAGTACATTTGTCAATTCTACACATTGATTTTTACATGGTACCTGTAACAAGTGTTACACGAACCAGAGTAGCAGTTCATAAACTGGTAACTCTCCTCAACAAATTCTGACTTCCAAAGCTCCTCCCCTCTTGATCATTATAGTGTCTCCTCTTTCTTCCTCCTTGATTCTTGCTTCCTGTCACATGGTAGATTAGAGAGATCCCTCCCTATAAGGGAGATCTCCTTGGTGGGTGTGGAGTAATTTCAAAGTCATGATGCCATAGCTATTATGTGCTATGTCCACTCTGACTTGCAGTTTCCTGATGATGATAGTTCTGGGACGATTCAGTCAAAAGTGTTTATGTACATGAAATGTGCTAAGCCTCTTAATTTTTATCTGTAGCATCTTAAATAATGTTTTGATTATTTATCCAGAAATTTTTAGGCTAAGCTCTATAGGCATGACATAATGACCAGTTCTCTCCTTTACCACTAGAGCATCAAAAATGACATTAGTATTAAGAATGGGATGAAGTATTAAGACATTTTATGTTGTTCCAAGGAATATAGAATGTGTAAATTTTTCCCATGATGAGCTTTCTCAGAATATAGTTTGAGCTGCCTCAGGTTCTTATAATTTTCTCATTCAAACACATTTATTCAGCACCTATAATTGTAGGCCTATTCCTGGGCCTGTGCAGGCTTTTGACATGAACTCTGTTCTTAGAGAACTTCCATTTTGTTCAGAGACAGTGGAGTTAAAATAAGGAGTAGAGGCATAAATAGGATTTAGACATTGAGATCACCCATATACACACGTGCAAACACACACACACACACACACACACACACACACACACACGTACACCACACTTATAATGAAGCTCCAGAGGCCATCTTTACAGACTGAGGTATCCTCCCTTAAACAGGCATATATGGAAAGGACAGACTTGTGGTCCATGTCCCCAAGCCCTACCTGTTCTTGTTCTCCAGCTCTGCGATCAGCTGCCTTTGTTGTTTATTTGCATCGATGGTGAAGGAGATGTCAGGGGCACTCCTCTGCTGTGTGGGCTGCTGTAAAACATGGAGTTGACATTATTTAATATTCAGAATGTGAACTCACATTTGAGATGGGAATCATGGGATATGCAGACAAGAAAAAAGGAACTATTTCATGGGAAGGTGGGCAAGAACAGAAAATTAAATTGCTATTCCTTCTAAGAGCAAACCGTTCTACAGATCTCAAATATTCCTATACAATGGAACCCAAACACCCCTTTCTCAGGTTCTCCAATATGGAAATTGGATTGGGTAAATGGAGGTATGTGAGGCTTCAGTTGGGAGTCTCACACTACTGTAGAACCTTTGCTCTTCTGTCCACCATATTTTTTTTAAAGATATATTTATTTATTTTATGCATATGAGTACACCACCATTGCTCTCTTCAGACACACCAGAAGAGGGCACCAGACCCCATTACAGATGGTTGTGAGCCACCATGTGGTTGGTGGGAATTGAACTCAGGACCTCTGGAAGAACAGTCAGTGCTCTTAACTGCTAAGTCATCTCTCCAGCCCTGTCCACCATATTTTTAAAGCGGGGAGTACATTACCAAGATACTATAATTATAGCACCAAAGACACAAACAATAAAAAGCACCAATTTGCTAGCTAATTAGCACCAGGCATAATGATAACCATGGGCTACAGTCATTTGAAGTTAAAGGATCCCGGAGGCCAACAAGTGCATCCCTTTGTTCTACTTACAGATGAAGAGGATTCTGCTGCCAGCCGTGCGGCGTACCTGGCGATCAGCCTGTGTTCTTCATCAAGCCGATTTGAACTCTCAAGCATACTACAGATAAAAAGGCAAACAGGGTATTGTCAGGTCCTGAGAGAGACTGATATTTTCCTATCACCATTAGGGACTTTGGGTTTTTCAATGCCAAATATTTTCAAGCTCTCCAAATGTCTCTCAGATTAATGATCTTCATCTTGGGTTCATGACATGATCTAATGAGTGGCTTGGAAGGTCATTAACAAGTCCTTGCCCAGCCAGTTCAATTATCTTATTAAGAAAGCTCTGATGAGAAGTAACATGACTTTTCTGATGTTTAAGATACAAAAATATTTTTCTCTTTAATTTAATTGCTTTTAATGTTCTTATTTCATTTCATAAATAATGCATGTCAAAAAGTGACATTAGAAAATATGGAAGTAGGCAGGAATAGCAAAGACCTGGCTGTATTGTTGATCCAATGACTTCTGCCTGCTGGCACTTACATCTTTACATAATTTCCCTTTCCTATAATCTGCATTTACTGACTTTCATTTAATGAACAGAATATGGTGGAGGAAAGGAATATCATTTTAACCATATGGATTTACAAGACTGTGGCTTCCATTTTGGGTGTTCTATTTCTTGCATGTTCTATTATGATACTTGTCCTGGGGAAATCTGGATTCCATGTCATAAATCTGCCAGGATGATGAAGGCCCAAACCAACCAGGAACCAAGAGAATGAATCCCTACTGGTTGAGGCTATTATTGATCACAGAGCAAGAGAGGACAGCTGGACCATCGCTCCACAAACATCCTTGAGTCAAAAACATCTTGCTAAGCCAAGCCCAGATTCTTTCATCAAAATGTGAGATGATGTTTGTTGCTTTAATTTGCTAGTCTCTAGGGTAATATGCTACCCTGCAAGAGATGGATTATATGGCTGTGAATGATACCACTTCCCAGGCAATCTGTGGTTTCTATTTGTTTTCAAAGATAGAGGATAAGGTGGTGTCTCCTAATGGCATTGATAGAAAATATATAGTGGCTCCTATCAATTTGTGGAAAATGCTAACACTAGAATAAGGCTGGCTGAATCCCTGAAAACCAGTGCAAGTATGAGTAGTATGGGCCCTCAAATATTTCAGAAAATTTTATCTTCTGAAACTCTTCCCTAAAGGCTACACTTTGGGTGAAGCTAAGGAGAGTTCAATGAGATATAACAATAACACTAATCTTGTTAACAGATTAATCTTGATTTGTCTTTATTTATTATTATGGTGTGTATAAGGGCAGATCCAGGCTTAGAATCTGGCTATCATTCCAAAGCATATTTATGTCATTCTCCACTGGCCATTTTTATTCTTAAAATAAAAATAGTAAGGGGCATAGAGATTGTTCAGCTCTTAAGAGCACTGGCTACTCTCAGGAGGTAACTCTCAATGGTCCTCAATTTTCAGTACCCATATGGTATCCATAACCAACTCCAGTCCCAGGGGATTTGACACCCTCTTCTGGCCTCTGGAAACAGATGCACACATGGTGCAGAAACATACATGCAGGTAAAACACTCACACACATAAAATCAATAAATAATAATTAACTAATAATGATACTCATGATTGCTCATGAGAACACACACTCCTATGCCAGCACCACCAGTAGTTTTCCATTGTGAAGACTCAGATCCATAGAGTAATATACAATTACTCTACATGGACATTTACATATAAAGTTAATATACAAAACGGTCTCTTAAACTTTATTTTAAAATGAGAAGATAAGCAGATCTCTTCATGTTTACTAAGCCAGGAGCTCATCCTTGTTTAGTTGAGTTTGCCATTGTAACAATTTTGCCAGGGCATCTGGAACATTCTCCATGGCTTTCACATCTGTTTTTACTTACATCCCTTACACCTGCTAACCCTACTAGTTTTAATACTGAATAGTACCATTATAGACTAAGACCTTTTTCTGTGGACTACAATAAACAGACATTCCTGAATTCCTCAATTTACCAATCCATCTCTATCCATAGATGAGCCTTTCCTTCTGATTGTAGAACTGACGTAACAGATGCAATAAATGTCCAGTCTACTTGCCTGGAACATACCATTTGCTAAAAAGTATTAGCTACTACATTATTTTGCCTCTTGATAACTTTGTGAGTCACATCAATGATTCTTGTCTCTTTACAAACTCAGCCACTGTTTGAACCATCCAGAGCAGTCTGTCTCAAACTTTAAAGTTTGAGATGCTACTCAGGGTGTGAAACTTTTGTTTCTGAACTCTAATGGCACTGGTGGGACTGGCTGAGGTTTGAGGGGTAACCTAAGAATCTGAATTTCTGATGAAGTTTCAGAAGATTATATTCCTGGCCTATGAAGACCCCTTAGCAGAAAGATCTAGAAGATCTAAAAATTTAAAGAAGACGTCTACATACAAGAAATAAGGACCATATAAAATGTACGTTTTGTGAATATTTAACATAACTGTTGGATATTTTACGGACATTTTCCTGAGATAAGAAAACTCTAGAATGCAGAACTTACATTATATTTAATATCAATCTCAAAATCGACTCTACATAATTTAAAAAGAATAAGGCAGAATTATTTCTGTAAAGTTGATGCTTGACAGTCGATGTATATCTTTATAAAGTAATGTCTGCATTATGCAGGGCTTGAGATGGCCACATTTCTTATTATAACTTCATAAGGAAGGGAAAGTTACACTGTTTTCACCTTAGACAAATGCCTAACCTATTAGGGGACCATTTAGTTTGATTTGAACACGTCTATCATTTCTGGTTGGTGTATTAGAGAATAACTGCCTAATCCTACATAGTTTGTGCAGGTTAAAATACCCAGTGCTCAGGGCTCAAGACCACCATCCATCTCAGTGCTTGAAAGTGACTTTGTCATGAACACTTTTAAGTGCTTTGATAAATATGTAATAAAAAAAACCTTGATAAAAAACTTCATGGTAAAAGTATTTTTTATTATGAATGACCTGCAAGCAAATAAAGTATGAAGGTTATATAAAATGCCTCCTGGCAATGCAAGCCACGAGGATTTGAGCTGCGGTCTCATAAGTGATAACTCACACCCCACCCCATGCCTTTCTTCCTCCAGCATTGGCATGAATGCACACTGCGGTGATACGTTACTCAGCTCTGCATACAAATGATTTATGAGCCTGCATGAGCCTTTCAGGGTGTTCAAATTACACACAGGTGAACGGGACATTCCTCTGATAAACTCCATTATTTCAAGACCTCAGCTATATACAGTTGAAACTAAATGACCAATAACCAGTAAATCACTAAAATAAATACCAAGCCCAGCACTATCACTAGTGCTAACTGTGCATTTGAGGACTCGACAATCAGAAGCCTATAATGATGTGTTAAAGGTAACTGCCGCTCCGTTGACTGCTTTTGGAATGAAGGGATGTTATATTGAAAGTTCTTTGAGTTTCACCTTAAAGGCATGGCCAGTGTCCTTTACAAGGGACTTCAAATGGCATTCTTGGGATTTCAGGTGATACTCAGTCAGTCAGGGCTTAGTAAATTGAGGTTTTGCAAAGATTTCTGGGAACTTAAGTCTGTTCAATTTATTTGATTCTTTTGGGAATGGGTGGGCCTGATTTGACTTCTAGGGTGCGCAGTCAGGGAAAACGATGATGTAATTCATAAAACAATGGAAACACTTCCATGTTCTCTTTGAATAGGCTTTGCTTTTTTATTTGTTTGGATAAAGACACTACAGATTAATTTTAAGGTTATCAAGTCTGATGCATTATTCTATTAACACTAAGTAGCTAATGCAGTGGCTCTCAACCTTCCTGATTCTGTGACCCTTTAACACAGTTCCTCATGCTGTGCTGACCCACAACCCTTGCTACTCTATAACTATAATTTTCCTACTTCTATGCATTGTAATGTAAATGTCTGTGTTTTTATGATGGTCTTAGGTAACCTCTGTAAAAGGGTTGTTAAACCCCTAAAGGGTTGCAACCCACAGGCTGAAAGCCACTGAGCTTATGAGAAGCTCACTTAAGCAGAGATTATTTGTTAACTCCTAAGTGGAAGATTAAAAAGCATGGGTGTATCTGTGTGTGCGTGTGTATTTATGTATGTGTTTGTGTGTATGCATGTATGTGTAATGTGCATGTGTCTCTGTGTGTTTGTTTTCGTACAGGGCACAGCACACATGTGGAGATAACAAGACAATTTGTGGAAGTCAGTTCTCTCCTTCTACCATGCATGTTCCTGGGATCAAACTCAGGCCGCGGAGCCTGGTGGCAAGTGTTGTTACCTGATGAACTATCTCAGCAGCCTGGAAGGTTGTATTTTTTTATTTTATCAGAGTATAGTCTATATTTTATAGGTGACTGAGAATGAAATGTTATGGATAGATAATAGTGTCCCAGAAATTGGAAGACAGTGAGCATAAGAGAGTTGAGGTTGAAAAGGATGATGTAATCCTAGGGCCTGGTGTTTTTATGTGACTAAAATGTGGTGAAGGAAAGAGGCAGGTGTTAAAGTTTATCATCAAGACTTTTGCATGAGTGGTTTGCAAGGAAAAGGCATCGAGAAATACTATCACTAGATCACAACAATATAAACTTGTTACAGTGGCATCTCGTAAGAAAGCCTTCAAACTCCTGTATGAAGCCCTTCACTTTACAACCTGATAAGTTAAAGTAAGAGTTATGCATTCAATCAAGCTTTAGCCTACACATTAAAAACACAGGCACACAGGGGAAGTAAATTCAGGGCCAAAGTATGTCATGGAGTGAGTTGCATCTTCTTCTGAATTTATCATGGCCCCAGTACCCCACTAACTGTAGACTATGACTATCTTTGTAGAGAAGGCTTTTAAATGGATAAAGTTATATGAAATCATAAGCCATAGGTGCTAATTCAACATGACTGGTGCCCTTTAAGAAGAGGTTCCCACAATATAAGGTACTGTGGCACTTTACGACTTTATTTTATTGTTTTATTTTTCTTGAGACAAGGTCTCATGTAACCAGTGGCCTCAGAGTCACGGATCGGTTAAGTATGACCTTGAATCTCTGATCCCTCTGCCTCTACCTCTGGCGGTGTTAGGAATACAAGCCTATGCCTCTATGTCTAGTTTATGTGGTGCTGGAGGTCAAACCTAAGGATGCAGGCACGTTAGGTAAGCATTCTACCAACCGAGCAACATCACCAGCCCTGGGAGACGGTTCTAAATAAGTTGTATTACCAATCCACTTAGCAATAAATCTACTAGTGATATGATATACAATTTTCTGTACTCAAGGACAAGAACAGACCAGTTTTAACCTAGTTATAGGAGATCAAGAATCTAATCAAGAGACAGCAACTGTTTGTGATATCAAATTACAGTCAATAGCCTTTAGCTGCTTCCCCTTTCTCCCTTATGGAGTTTTGAGAACCATACTGGATTGTTGGAACAGCATGAGTATAGATATAATCTAGATTTCTTTTCAATATTTTGTTCTGCCTGCCAGAGATATTTCCCACAAATCACTGGTAAGCCTGGGTAGGCTGTAAGCTTCAGAGGGGAAAGCAAGTCCAAGATCTCAGTGTGCTTCTTTGAGAAACTCCCTTCTCCCTCATTGGAGAAGGGCCTTACAAACCTCATAGTGTGAAAAACCATTCAGAAACTATCCCACATTTCCATCAAGCTGCCATTTACTTGTTTGGCTTAGCTTATATTAGAACTACCAGCAGTGTGTTTCTTTAACTTGGAAGCAGAGTATTTAGAAATGAGCCAGTTTCCCACCATGTTAAGTCATTACTATAGAGTATCTCAGATTTCACAAAGGGTGAGAAAAGAATGCATTTCTGCATGAAAGCCCACTCCAGTGTTCAACCTTGGGTCACTCCTTACATCTTGTCCACATTTTCTTATTAGCAAAATGGAAATAAGAATATTTAGCCTTTTAAAGAAGCAAGTTGTCTAGTTTAGTACTGCAAACAGATGTATAATTGTTTGAAACATTTTATAAATTTAAGACTTATTATTATTCTGGCTATTTTGTCCACAAAAGAGATCAAAGAAAGAATTCTTGCTATTTTAAATTTTAAAATTAAAATTAAATAAAAATAAAAAATCATGGTAATAACTCATAAAGGGTAACATGTTAGCAGCTACTATGCTTTTTTGACAATGTGCTCAAAAATATTTCTTAAAAGGAAATAAAAATAGTATAGTAAGAAATGCAGATTTTGTAAGTAGACATGTGGAGGCTGCCAGCCAGACGGAGGTGCTATTCATGGCCACGGTCTGTAGGACATGTCTTGGCAGAGGTTTAACAAAAAGCAGTGTAGCATAGCGGTTATGAACTGGGATAGACAATCTTTAAAGTCTCCTTTCACTATTTAGCTAGCAGCTGTGTAACTAGGGGTGGGAGTTCAGGTACCTTAAAACGGTATTATTATAGATGGGAATTAGCATATTCACTCTGGCCTTGCTCTGAGGATCAGAAGTCATGCACATAACATTTTGTTTTTTTAAATAGAGAAGGTGGCATGAGGTGAGTATTAGTTACTTGCTATTATTGCATCATTATGTTATTACATCATCATTACATTTCACCGTAAATGTATTGGTAATAGCTTCTAGCTACACTGGTGATAATTCATGATAATACACAAGTCTAGTATCATGACAGGTGTGAGACAAGAACTTCTGACTACACAGAAAGGAAAGGAAGGGAAGGTACGAGAAATCTGAAAATATTGAAACTTTGTCTGCAAGGACAAAAGTAAACCAAAAGTAATATGGAGGTGGTGGTTCTGAGTCCGCCGCATCCATCAGTTTGAGGTCCGCTCTGTTTTCTGGGGAAAACCCTTCCTGGCTCTTGCCAAGCAGACGTCAGGTATGTTTGTGGGGCAGCTTTATGGTTTGAAGTGACCATCAAGTCAATACGACTAATGATTGAAGTAGGAAAAATGATGAGAAGCAACAAGCCCTGAGCTTTTCTCATTGGAGATTTCTCTGTTGCAACCTTGATAAAGAAAAGGACAAAGTCAAGTGTGGAAGTGGTCCAGGCATGCTTAGAGCTATTTAGGAGAGGATAGGGTGAGATCACCTCTGACTTCTTAGTGGTTCCATACTGACTATATTTTAAGATGACTGATAAGATTTTTTTAATAAGTAATTCAGTACTAAGCTTCAACCTTCAGTCACTGTGTAACATTGGGAGAGTACATTTATTGTAAATAAGATTAAAGTAATAAGTAGCTTTGAGAGGCCGAGGCCAGGAGAAAATGGACGCTGCTGAATTTAGAAGCTCAGGAAATTTGAGCAAGATTGAAGTTTTGACTAAACCAGTGTGACAGTTGCACATTAAAAATACAAATTAATGTGTTTATTTTTATATTTATTAAGACAAATAATGGATCACAAATTCATCAATTATAACATTCTTCCATGTATCAATCTGTAAAAACCATTTAAGGTATCAGAAACAGCAATGGGGATGAAGTTTGCAAACAATCATGGAAGGAGAATGTTCTAGAAACAGAGTCCAGCAACACAGTGGTGAGAGCAACAGCACAGATGTGTGTCTGCTATGTGATTGAGGGATGCTATGAGAATTACTTTTAAAAATTAATAAAAAGAATTTGGACAGTATATGATATTGTGAGTTGTGGCCGCATTCTGTCTATTCCCACCCCTCCCCACTCTTAACAACCCCCTCCTTCCCATTGAGTTACCGGAGTAATTTTGGCTATCAGCTTGACTGCATTAAGAAATATTCAAGGGATCAGAGAGCACTTGGATGTTCTTATGATATTTCCAGAGACAACTAAATTCTAGACACTTTGAAACAACAAACAGATTAATCCCTTTATGGATTCATAAAGTGTTATTCTTGGCAAGTGATGAAAGGCAGGAGACGGTGCCCAGTTGGAGGGAGTAGACAACTTGGAGAAGGTCCACAGAACCCTTATCCTACCCTGATCCTTTCCTGTATTTCTATTCATCTACATGATACCTGCCATGGAACGACTTTGACTGCATGCTTTTGCCACTCTGAAATTCTGCTTCACAACTGATCCAGAGACACAGAACTACATAAGTATGGACTACATTCTCTGAAACCATGAGCCAAAATAAATTATTATTTTGGCCAGGTATTTGGTGACAGTGATAAGAAGAGGCACTAAAACAGATGCTTTGCAATAAAGAAGAAGCAAGGAGCCTACTATGCTGGTGGTGTAAACCACATTAATGAGAACTGAATCCAAAGCCTCTCTTAATATTTATAACATCACGAAAAACATGAGTCCTCAGTTCAGAGACAATTGGAGATTTTAAGTAAAATTAAATAGTTGGCAAAGAATTGGTTTGATAAATATGTTTGTGCATCGGTAGCCCAAACTGAATATGCATACATTCAGACTGTATATACCCATGATTACTAGATGGTAACAGTTGTTATACTAGTTTTCACTTTAGCCAAGACAAAGCAAGGATGAGACCTCGGTGACACAGTGGTGTGAAACATCCAGGACAACGTTAGAAAAGATTCTTTTGGCTTCCATCACCTTAGCTCCTGCCTAAGACCCAGTCTGTTCCCCTCTGTAGGCATAGGCTAGCAGTTAAGTCTACCCATGATGCACTAACCATGGTGGGTTGTTCCGGAGCATGTTGACATACAACCCAATGAGAACATGTTCATCAGCTAGCCTGTCTGCCACGTTCAGGCTGTAATGTATCCTAAAACAGGGTAGAGGGAAAGAAGAATTGAGAGAGGTGGACAGAAACAAGCAGACACAGGAAGAATGAGTTTGTGGTAGGAAAAGCACACAGAGAACCAAGCAAGTAAAAGGAGACTAAATGTGATGTTTATAAAAAACCCAAGCAAAACCAAGGTAAGGGACTCCACAACTTCAATCTACTAGCTTACAAAACATTAAGAGTTTTTTTTTTTTTTTTTTTTAAGAAAAAATATTTATATTCTTTGAGCACAAAGACCAAGGAACTTTTCTGCATGGAAAACATACCAGAATGTATTACAACAGAGATTAAATATCTTCTGGATAGTTAGATTATAAAATTAAATTATATAAATTATAAAAATTAAAATAAAACAAAAAATGGAAGTAGAGAAAGTAATCACACAAGTGTGTCCACTTAGAATACAGACTTGGTGCTGTTAGTGAGTTATAAGACAGCTGCTATCTAGGTCAAACGGTCTTTCACATGCAAACCATTTACCACAAGAGAAACTCCATCTTTAGTTGAGTTAGTTCAGGATCCCAGCACACCCTGGCTTGAACTTACCCTTTGCCCTTAAGAAAGGCTGGAGCAGCCCTAGCCAGCATTTTGTTCTGTTCTACTTCACTGTCCTTGGGAGGAGAGCTAGTTAATAAGATGGGAAAGCCAAGAAGAGCGTAAACACAGCGACACATCGAGAATAGAAGCCAGCATCACACACTCCTTAGTCTAGATTCACACTCTATGTGGACAGATGGCTTAAAATTTTGAAATGTTCAAGATATCTGCAGATTTCCTAGAGCTTATTTAAGAGAAGAAACCTATCTGGGAACTATACCAGCTACCATGACCTCAGAGTTGACCCCTGGCATTTGCTCAACAACAAACACATATTTCTCATGCTAGACACCAGGAGAACCCATCTAACATTTATTTCAGAGTATGATGGGGCCATCTCAATAGTTCATAAAGACCTACCAGCCATTTATATGCCTTTTAAGAAGTCTGCTTCTAGGAAGGAGAGATAGCTCAGCTGTTAAAAGCATGTCCAGCTCTTTCAGAGGATCCAGGTTTGGTTTGCAACACCCACATCAGATGGTTCACAGCTATCTGTGAGGTTAACTCTGGGGGATCTGGCTTCTCTTACCTCTCTGGGCACCAGCACACAGGTGACCATGTTCACACATGGGCATACACCCATACATATAATTTATTAAGAAGTTTGCTTTTCTGTGCTCCCTAAATTCTTCAGTTACCTTTTGAATACAAACTTGAACATTTTCTAAAGATGGCAGCCATCTCAGATCTATTGCACTGTTCTCAGCGACGTAAGTTACCTGCTCTTGGCTATGAAGCTACAAAGAAAAATTTCAGATAAAAAGAAATAGAGTTTGTAATGCTGACATTTGTTACATGAATATTAATAGATATCTAATGGGCAGATTAAAATAATTTGGCATTTTACATTTATTAAGAGGAAGAGGAAAATTTTTGTTTAAATGAGTTTTTAAGGTTTCAGTATAGTTTTTTTTTTTTTTTTTAAAGGCCAACCCTTTGTAATGTAGCTTATATAACAGCATGCTTAGAACTAAGTTCCCATGTTTGTGGAAAATACAAAATTAAACTCTCTGTGTTTACAGGATTAATTTCTGACTGTGTTGAAAAGGTTCATTTTTTGTGGGTATGGTACTTTGTCTACATCTATATTTATGCACCACATTTATGAATTAGCTTCAAGGTCACAAGTGAAGTTATGTGTGTGGTTGTGAGCCACCATGTGGGTGCTAGGAAGTAAACCCCAGTTCTCTGCAAGAACAGCAGATACTTTTGACTACTGACCCTTCTCTCCAGCCAAATATTTAACAACTGGGATCTAAGCTATGAGACATCACAATTTCTAGGATGTTCTAAGTCATGTCTACATCATATATGTATACCACATATATATCATAGGCATATGTCAATATGAGGTATTACAAAATAATTAAAGTCATGAGAAAATGTACAGAGTTTTAGGTTGTATCACAAATTAAGAGTCTTGCAGATAATCATGTTTCCCAAAGTTATGATACTTTCACTCAGCCTGGTAAGAAAACATTATTATATTAAGTGTTGTTGTGTTTAAAAAAGGACAACTGTACATACATAAAAGTGACTTAAAGAATAAATCAGAGAAGAGGGCAGAAGAGATGTTTAATGTACATCGTGGAATGATTAAATCAAGCTAATTAGCATAGCCATCATTTCACAAAATTATTTTGTGTGCTTGTAATATTTAGAATCCATTACTCCAGCAACTTCAAAGTATGCAAAGCATTATTATTAATGACCGTTGCCATGCCTGCAAGAGATCACCATGACTTTAAAACTGGTACATTAGGTTAATGTTCTAGGAGGATCTGGCTTTCCTATGGTCTTAATGATATTTTTCAAGATGTTGATCTTTATCCTCTAACATGGGAGGTTCACATCATGGCCAATAATCACTTTGACTCTCTGTAGCTGGAGTTTTCTGTAATGTTCCATTATTCCACCAAAACATCCCTCTGAATCTTGTCCTGTTAAGCACCTCCCCATATATTCTTTATCAAATAATCACAGTCTTCTTCCTTGTTCTCAGTGTTTCTCCAACTCTTTCCTCTAATTGAAGGCAGATATATTTGTTACAAAATTGATCTCAGATGTCTACAAAGCCACTCACCACCCTCAGTGAGTCCTCCTTTGCACAAAATCAGTTCCATGCCCTCTGACATGTCTTTGCTCTTTGACTATTAGCTTTTATAGCATTATCTCCTTAAACTAAGGGACCAGTAGGCTAGCTAAATTATTCAGATATATCTTCTGATGTTGAATGCAAGATTAAAAACAAAGACTAAGTAGAAATAACTAGTAGGTTTTGGAGGATCAAACACTTTAAAAATATTTCATATATAGTTAACACTCTTCGTTAGTTTTGAAGGCTGACAGCCAGTGCCACAGTTGGCACTTAATGAGAGCGTTTTTGAGGCATCTTAAAGTGAAATTCAACATAAATACTTGTTGGATTTTGCTGAAACCTGAAAGTTGTGTTTTAAAATAATTCTGGTTATGATGGGATATCTTATTAAGCCCTGATCAAGGAAATTTGTTTTTCTCTGATTGAATGTAGTATCAAGGGATTGTATTTGATCTCATGGAATGTGAAATATATATCACAGAGGTTAAAATGAAAACAGTATTTTAAACCACTGTAGATTTTTTTAAAAAAAATCACAAATCTAATTTTATTAATTCTTAACTAACTGACAGACCAGGGGAAATGCTTGTAAAGTCAGCTCCTTTTCAAGCGATTTTCAACAATGACAACCTGCTTCTCACTAATTTATTCAATAGTGATGAGGTCATCAAGTTGACTGAAACTCAATAGTAAGAGTCCTCTTATCACTTTAGTTAAGAGAAAGTTTCCTGAAACATCCTGTTTTTTTTCTCCCTACATTTCAACAGCTTAAATCTGAAATATAAAACTCTGGTATATGCATCAAAAGTATGCATTAAAATAGGTTAGTGTCTCAGCAGGAAGACTAGTTACCCATGGGGCTGGAGAGAAGCTTAGCAGTTAAGAACTTTTACTGCTTCTGTAGATGACCTTAGTTCAGTGCTCAACACCCACATAATAGCTCACAACAGGCTGTAACTATATATAGTTCCAGGGGATCTCATGCCCTCACTTAGCCTCCATGGGCATCTGCAAGTACATGGTACATATAAATTGATCCAGGCAAACACACATACACATGAATAAAACAAACAAACAAACTTTAAAAAAATTGACTCTCCACTAATTCAGGCTGGCATAAATATAGCATTCATAGAAGTATGAGTTCTGAGGTCAGTCTTGCTTGATCTCATTTGCTGTGTTGTTTCCTAATATCATCAAGTTTTTTTAATTGTATGTTTTCAAGAAAGTCTTCTGTGTACAGAATATACTCAAACACTAACGAAAGCACCCATTAAGGGAAGAACTGTCAATGAAATGAGACAGCCAAGGGTTTAATGAAGTGCTAATATGTTTATATGGAAATCAGAACTTTGTTTGAAGACTATGTTAATTCTATCTTATAAATAGATTGAAAGAAAGATTACTGATAGAGTTGGTTATTTTATTTATAGAATTTCATGCAATGAGCACAGGAATTGTGAAGATCCCAAGGAACTCATCAGGGCTGTGCCAGGCACTGATTGATTAATTTGCCTGTTTTTGTTACAGAAGATGGCTGAGTTCTAATCTTAGACAAACGTCGGCCATGGGAGAACTTTGCCTCTCAGAAGCAAAGGCTGAATTTGTTAACCACTTTGGATAAGCGAATCACAGACACCTATAACATAGTGTGGTCCTTTTAAATCACATTAAAGACTAGGTTATTAAGTAAAGAATCTTTGGGTAAGCAGAAGTGTTTGACAAAATAAAACAGACACAAGGGATTAATCATTTTTGACTGAAAACATAAGCCAGAAAACCAAATGACCCACAAGTCAGGCAAGGAAAATGTCACATAAAGGTTGTCCTGCTGGGAAGAATCAGGATTTAGGAGGTGGCTGGGTGTAACACAGTGGGTGCCTCTGTGGGAACCCTCTTCACAGGTACTGCAGGGCTCCATGCAATGTCAGTAATAAAAAATGGACAAAAGTTATTAGATTGTATTCAAAACACTATATAATTTATATAAGCAATTTTCTAACATTTAAAGAAGAAAAAGATCTAGCTAGGTCCCACAATAAATAACAAGTGTTACTTTTGTGAATATTACCCTTTAAGAAGTTATAACTATGAAAATGCTTGTGATATTTTTAAACCACACTTTTAACATTGAAAGAAGAAGAAATCAGTCATTCATACTTTTAAGTGGGATTGTGGCTATGGAAGAAGATAGGCCATAATTCAAGCCACTTATTTAACATGGGAAAGAGATAGACAACTCTCATTTACACACTAAGCAGGGATTTGAGCAGATACTTAAGATTTTACAAAGAAGGCATGATGCTAAAAGAGAAAGCTGATCTATGGAGCTATCCATTGTGGGCAGCAAAGGGGAGTAAGGGTCTTTGAGCCTGGCACTGTGGCCAGTCTTTGCTGTCTTTGCAATGTTATACCATCTCTCATAAACTTAGCTAACACTGTGGGCCTGCCATGTTCTCGTGTTGATGTTAGACTTTCATCAATCCAGTCATGCTTCCGTGTGCATTTACAAGAAAACAATGTAGTTTAGGGATGTAATTTATGGTCAGGAAAATGAATGATGTGAATTGGTCCATTAATTTGTTGTTTGACCCACTTCCAACCTAATTGCTAACTGGCATTGAGTACAGATTTGTTCATGACACCCATGCCCTTTGTTCATGACATTATGCATGAAGACTTCCCAGGACTGAGGGTAAGTGCCTGCAAGAACTCTATCTTCCTTTTAGCTAGTGGAAGAGGAAATTGAGTGTCTAGCCGGAAAAGGATGTGACAACAGGGGATGCAACAGGTGGTGGCAGGACCAGAGCTCCATACTCATAAATCTGCATGAGGTAGATCACTAGAATGTCAAAGGACTTCAATGACACATCCTAGTGCCTTCTGAAGATCAAAGTGGCAGGCAGGGAAAGGACCAGAGGCTCTTGCAGTGTTGGTTTCAGCTTGCCCATGGACTGACTCCTCGTTCTCAGATGGCTAAGATCCCTAAGTCACTTACAAATGACTGAAAGCACAGGCTAAAATAGCCATATAATTTCCTAAAACTGACTGGGACTATAAAGGGGCCATTGGAATGTGATGGAAATAGGGAGCAAGTTCTAGGTCATGTTTCATTCTGGTTATACTTATAGAAGGATGAGCACCTTTAATTGATATCTTGGCATGATCTAGTTACATCATCTTTACTGTGTACCGTGGTAAAGAAAGCAGAAGCCAGTCAATAGCAGCAGCGGCAAGTGGGAGAAATGAAGCATTAGCAGGAAGAAACTGGCTCCAAACTCACTTCTTCAGTGTGAATCAGACTACCTTTCTTTGGCAAGAAAATGGCCCCAGGCTCAGTGGGACATAAAAGTTTTAAGACCTTTAGCTGCACTAAAGTCTAGCTGGAAGCTCTTGTTCTTGCCTTGCTCACTCAGAGATGGACCATTCCTCAAGGAATGAATTAAAGAATTCAAAGTCTTAGGAATTGCCATCTAGGGTCTTGCAAATTATACACAACCCAGTTTGGTATTCTTTGTATACATATACCACATAGTAACACAAAGCTATAGCAAGTTATAAAATAATAAAAAAGAAAAGGAAGTGCTGAGAAATCAGTTCAACCTTCCCTTGAAGACCCAGTGTCTCTACTAGAAGACTAAGGATTTCTATACTGGGGTAGAAACAGCTTTCTAGCAACCGTTTAATGGATGCTATCATTAAAGACTCAGAATGGGGGCTACTGACAGTGCCCCAAGGTTAAGCTTTTGTATACAACTTTCTGGGTGAAGGCTTAGCTGTGGGGTCAGATGCTCTTTAGTGCATAGGTCACCTGAGGGGTGTAGTCGATGAAATCTCCCATGGACAGAGCGAGGCCCACTCAGAGAGGGTAGACGTTCAGTGTACACAGCTTTATTGAGCAGCGCCCTAAAAACAGAAACTGAAGTCCATCCAGTCTTGACAGTGATAAGAGCCACAGCTTTATAGAAGTCTGTGGTTCACAGGGAACAAGACAAGAGGACTGAAAATGGGAAGAGAGGGAAGCAACCGAACTCTGGGTTAATAGAAGAAGCAGAAAAGTTCAAGGTGTTTAGAAATATTTTAGGGAACAGGAAGTCATGTTATCCATCTAGACGCATCCACCATAAGCGCCGTCCGAGCTGAAATGATATAAAATGACCTTCAGTAAGGATGGGGTCTGCCTCGATGTGGAGATTGCAGAATGCAGAGCTTCCTAGAATGCACAGCGTCTTTCTAAGCAGTGTATCAGACCTTCACTAGATAGATGCATAGGCTGTGTCTCCTATTGACTACATGATTCCTTTAGGAAAGATGGCTTTATTTGTTGATGGTTATGAAATGGACAGTCATGAGAAGTTACAGAATGCTTAAATCTCATTAGTTTTCTCTGTGTGTTTTGTGGTATAAATGTCTCATTGTTTATGACAGATTTCACTTATATATTGCAAACACTGTGGAGAAACACATTCTCTTGTTCTGCTTATTGTAATTAGGGGGAACTCTTTCATCTCAGCCTCCAGATGATGGGGAGATATATATATATATACATATGCAAGGGAAAATAATTAAAAGTGGGCTTGATAAGTCTTTCTCATTTAAACACTCTTTAGAATGTACCAGAACACTGTGCAGGGAAATTGGCACCTACTCATCCTCTCAGGAAAGGAGGACTGTGCTGCAGGGCAGTTGGGGTCTAATGCTCAATTTCTTGGATGTTTTCCTGACCTTTCTTCCTGCTTTCTTGTGAGACTCTCCAGGTATTCACGAAATAACTCACTGGTATTGATTTGTGATATTTCAGCAAATGAGCAAGAGCACCTCTTGAATCCTGTGTGTTCCTAACATTAATGTTCAAAGGAGCACATAGGTTTCCTGTTCCTCGAATACATGGGGTAGATTCTGGCAAAAAGATGAGACCCATAACCACATCTTTGAAAGGTTCTTGATATTATCCATGCAACTGTTTATATGAAATTGTATTCTTTACTGTTTAGTCTTTAGCCCTGGCCCTTGGAATTCCAGAGATAACCCAGAAGAATATTCACTTATAGCTGTCTTAAATAATAAGTCATTTTAGACTCTATGATAATATGCCATCACATCAGGAAATTCCAATGCCATGCTTCCCCAGACCATTCCAAGGGCCAGAAATAATTTTGTTTAGTAAAACAAAAAACATATATGCAAGTAGTAAAATTAAAATACACCCTACATTCTTCCTGCAAGGGAGGATACAATGCGGATTTCCAGAAGTTGCATAAACTTCAAAAGCCACCCCAGCTCTCTCTATATGTCCACATGAGGAAAACTGAGCACAGCAATGGGCTTTTGCAAACTTGTTTTCAATAATGACGATGGCATTCTGCACTTGGCTTACAGCAGGTTGGTTGTCTCACTATAGGATCAGGCTTATTCAGAAATGGAAGTCTTAATTTAGTGACAGGACTGGGGACTTACCTCCTGGTGATGAAAGGACTTCCTGAGGAGGGAACAGAGTGGGAGAAGAGTGTGTCGTTCATGCTGGTTACAGGTCTCGGAGGCCTGAAAGAAAACACAGTGTGCACAGAAAGTTAAGGCAAAGCTCCAGATGAACACTTCCTACCATCTGTAGAGGAAAAGGAAGAGAATTAGACTTGTCTCTAGCCCAACATCCACAGGAAAACTTCTATATGCCAACTGAGTTATTTTGATGGTATAAAGTAACAATTCATTGAGAACACAGAGGTTTAGTTAGCACGAGGAAGATACTGGGCAGACAGGGAGTATTCTTCCATGAGCCTTGAGCCTGGATGGTTGTGGATTCATGTTTCTGAGCAGACCAGGGATTCTGAAAGTTCTGTGTGCTCCTCCTGATGGTGGCCTTCTTTAATATGCCGATCCAAAAGGACACATGCCAAAATAAAGTCACATATGGTTTTATTTGTCCTCTGTCTGTGTGCACAGGTAATGAAGCAGTGTACCAAGAGCCCCCTTCTGGCTCTTTGGATGATCCAGGTTATGTGGTGTCAGCTTATAAACTTCATTATAATAACAGCAGCCAGGGAAGATAGTGACCAGTGTTCCTCAGAACTGCCCACGGCTCTATACATCATGCACATTGGGTCTGTCTTCCTCTGTTTTATCTCCATTTTGTCTTATCATTGTCTTTGCCATGTATGTTCAATATCAGATAAAACCATAGAGCCCAGAAAATCGCTATCTCATCCCCTAGACATTTTTGTCTTATTTAAGGTAAGATGTTGAATAATAATTTACAACATAGAAGATAAAGGACACACTGGGGCATCATTTATAGTGAGAGGATATTTGTTTGTTTGTTTGTTTGTTTGTTTATTGAGATGGGCTCTTGTGTAGCCCAGGCTAGCCTCAAACTCACTATGCTACTAAGAATGACCTTAAACTTCTGATTCCCCCATGTTCACCTCCTGAATGCTGGGATCACACGCATGTGCCATGAAGCTAGGGTCGTGTGGTGCTGAGAACCCCTTTTGGTTTTGTGGATGCTAGGCAAGCACTCTACTGACTGAGCTGCATTTCAAGCTCCAAGAGGAAATTTTAGTTTTACTATAATTCTACATTTGAAATTGACAGTATAGACTATTTTGGAGATGAGACATTAGTTGCAGTAGTCTAAGGAGTTGATTAGCTACTGTGGTTAGCTAACGTAAATGCTTACATTAACCCAAGTTAGTTTTGGATTTTTGCCTTTAACAGCAAAGAGTGTACTTTTTCATCCTGTTTGATATGATGTACTGAAGGTTTGAAAACCAGTACTGGCTGTGCAAACTCATTGAAGCGTCTTCCTGGTATCTGGGGCTGTACTACATCCTAAGATTTTGTGTGGCACATTGTTTCTTGTATGAGGTCAGAACAGCAGATTCACTATGCCATCTACTCCGGATATATCAACCAGGGTTCAGCAAACCATCTCAGAGTTTTGGATTTCTTACTGAGGATACATCTTTGTTACAAGGGAACAACGTAAGAGTAGTTAAAATTAATTGTGTTTTAATGTGAATAACTTAATTTCACAGGAGGGATGATCATTGCATCTAAATGTCCTCTATAATTAGGAAGGAAGGCACATTAGATTTAAAACAGCAATCAGGGTGAATGCTGTTCACTGTAACTTTGCAAAAAGTTGAAATTGACCCCATATTTCTTGTTTTATCTTGATAAAAGGAACAAAAAACCCTTTCCTATTTTTCTCCATATCTAGGAGATGGAAAGCAAATGAATTGTGAATACTTTCAATTAGTCTGGCCAATTCTCCTTATTGAGACTGGTCACCAAAAAACTAAAAATGGGGTTTCCTAGCAAATTGCTTCAGATTTAGGGGCACTGATCAATACATTGATCTCAGAGCAAAAAATAGAAGCTTTGAGAGCAACTAAAGTTCCTACCTTCCTCTGTCACCAAATGGCAAGTTACCTTCCTTAGTGTATGCACCACGTGGGAGATGGTAAATGTGTCTATTCTTAATAAAATGAAACAGCCCCACATGAACAATGACTGTTAGAAGCAACATGCAAAGATTTTTTTTTTCTGTATAAATCTTAGCAGAGAACATATACAAATCTACCATTGCCTTTCTCCTCGTAGGTGCAAAGGTTCAGCTGAAGGCAGGGTTAGCTGCCAACTAGCCTTCTGCCGTCCACCTGTTTCCAGTCTCACACCTTCTTAACGTTGGGATTGTAAATTTATGTACGCATGTGTGGGGGTGGTCATCACTTACCAAGTATCACTTTTGGCAGCAAGGAAGTGGAACAGAAGAGACACTGTTAATCACGGCAACATTTACAAGCAATCGATAGTTAAGCACACGTGCTGAAATACCAAAACGCCACTACCTGCTCATCGCCACTTAAGAGCTAACTCATGACTGACAGTGTCATTTTGCTGCATGTACATAAAGTCCCCCCGGCTCTTGAAGGCAAGCATTTTCTCTGTCATGTTTTATTTCTATATGCAAGTGTGCTTGTGCTTGTACTTGAGTTAGTAGTACCACAACCCGATTTGTTGTTGTTCTTTTTTTGAGACAGGGTCTTACTATGTAACCCTGGCTAGCCTGGAACTTGCTATGTAGTTCAGGCTGGCCTTGAATTTTCAGAGTTAGACCTGCCTCTGCCTCCTGTGTGCCAACCCACCTGGCTGTTTAAACATTCCATTGATTCAGTCTCTCGTTACTCTAAGGCTTCTTGACAAATGTTTATTTAGTTACACAGCTCTCTCACCATCATATTTTTGCCATTTTGGAGCTTTAAATAGCCTTAATAAAAATATTTTCTAATTAATTTATTATGTATGCTTAAGCGAAAGCCATGAGTTTTCACCTGTTTATACTTACAGACCTTTATTACGACTTTTCTTTGCTCATGACTGGATGCATCTTTTAGAAAAGTAACACCAGATTTTAATACAAGCACAGAAAGAGGTGTCTTGAAGAGGACAGAGTTCTATTCCAAACACATGGGCTTGCAAACACAGACATGTTCCATATCACAGGAGGATGTGCAATTATCTTCTCATAAATATTCATGTCATGTGATTTTTTTCTTAAATAGTAACTTTGAAGATTTGATGGCAATTTGTAAATTAATATACTTTTCATACTAAAACAGTAACAAATGCTTTGAGTTTGTGCTGTAATTCTCAATTCTTCAACTTCTAGGAAACTCAGTGCATGATACGATACACCCACTAATAGTCCTAATCCACACCCACTGCCTCCTATCTACCTCTGCCTGTGAGCTTATTGTGTGTGTAGGTGGTGTACTGGGATATTTATATACTGGTAGATGTATATAAACATATGTCCAAACACTGAAAAGATGTGGTTTGTACCACAATTAATGAAATAATTTGTAAATTGTTTCAGTATGGTCTTTTCTAGAGAATAAAAAGTAACAATAAAACCATCATTACTATTTATGTTTTTGTACTATGACTATGGTCCTCTTTCTGTTTTTTAAAAAGATATTTTATTAATAATTTTTATTTTGTATGTATGAATGTTTATCTACGTGTATGTAAGTGTATACATGTATGCCTGGTGTACAGGGTGGCCTGAAGTGGTAATTGCATCTCCTGGAGCTGAGTTAATTACAGATAGTTTCGAGTTGCTAGGTATGTACTGGAACCAAACATGGTCCTCTTAAAGGCAGTTAGTGCTCTTAAATGCTGCGTCACCTCTCCAGCCCTGGCACTTTCTGTTTTAAGCTGCATTTGGAAATAACACATTGAGAACATTAAGTGTGCAGGAAGGTAATAGTGTTTGGTATTAAAGTGTTCATTCTCTTATTTTCATTGTAGTCCTTGATAAAAGACTTGTGATGAAAGAAGCTGCTACTAAATGTCATATATTTTATAAAGCACATTAAAATAATATATAGACACATATATACACATACACACATACACACATATACACATGTGTACACACATACATATATACAAATACACACATGAATACACACAAACCCACAAATGGATACATACACACATTTACATACATATATATACAAACACATACACACTAATACACACATGCATGCACACAAACCCACATATAAACACATATATGTACACACATACACATATATGCACACACATATACATATACATATGCATACACACTAATATACACATATATACATATAAAGACACATACACATATATACACACAGACACACATATGCACATATACATACATATACACCCTAATACACACATGCATACAAATATATGTATAAACACATACATACATATGTACACAGACAACACACACACACACACTTTGGAGTGCTGACTGTACAAGGCCCTGGGCTGGATAAGTTTGGTGGCACTCCTGTGACTCACTCTTCTGGGGTGCTCTATTGCAATGTTCTCAGAACCCTCCACTCGCTCTCTGTCCCTATGCCCAGAAGCTTGAACATGAGAGCAGCCAGTGGAAAGTGAGTCTCAGCAGATTCACACAGCACACACTTGGTTGACTTTGTGCTCCTTCATTGGCAACTTGCATGTTGTGCCTCTTTGGTGATGCCAAGTGGAACAAGCATAGATGTTAGCTAACAGCTCTTGTACAGTATCACTATAAGCAGTTGTCCCCCTGGGATACTGCCCTGTTGATGTACTCCTGGTTTATTTATTAGAATATGATTTAAAAACCAAAGAAGTTGAAAAGTAAGTTAGCCACATTCTACAGAGTGGGTTTTATATTGGTTTTGTGGGTGTTTGGCCTATGTCGGCATTATATTGCTTTTATACTTAAAGATATCAAAGCTTTCAAGGGTGTGTATGTGTGTGCGTGCTTATGTGCACATGTGTGTGTGTGTGTATGTGTGTGCATGTCTCTTGTGTGTGTATGTGCACGCATGTGCGTGTGCATGTCTCTCTCTCTCTCTCTCTCTCTCTTTCTCTCTCTCATCTCTCGCGCTCTCTCTCTGTGTGTATGAGATGAAAATGGAAGGGGAATTATTTGGGGTGAGGGGGACCAGCAAGAAGGGAAAGAGGTACAGAGGAAGGTCATGGGGGTTTGATAAGAACAAAATGTAATGACATAAATGTGAAGTTTACAATGAGCCTCATTTCTTTATATGCTAATCACAAAGGGAAAAAGGAATAAAAGAGTAAATAAAACTTGGTCCCTAACAAACAATGTGAAATTGTCTCAGTAGGAAGGCTCTAGACACATGTGAGAGAAGGACATCACATCTTAGTCTGGGCCAGAGATACTCACACGATGTGAGCCAAGTTGAGTGGCTTTTCGGGCTGGTCTGGGAACATGGGGTGCAAAGGTTCACGGCTTGAAGCACAGCTCAGGGACTTGCTTAATGCATTCGTTAGCTTCTTAGCAGGTGATTTCTAGAAAGAGAATAGTAACAGCCTGACCATACACTTTAACAGGTGACTTCAAAGATTTACTGATAGTTGCGTATTCATTCACTCATTTCTTGACCCATTCATTTATTGATAAACTCTGTTTTGAGCACCTGCCCTCCAATTCAGGAAGTTTCTGAGAGGCTGTGACTGCATGCTGGAAAAAGTCACCAGGGTACCCATCCCTTGCTGCAGTCCCTGCAAATGCCATGCTGAACATAAGCACTCATTGTGTGGAGAAATGTGTTGAGGTTTAGAGGACCACTAGAACTTTCTGGAAAAATCTCAAGAGAGAAGAGGAAGGAGCTGAGAACCCATTTGAGAGAGGGAAGGCAGGAGGCAGACACATTTCCACTGGGTAGGGATATGTTTGTGCATGTTTCCTCGGGAAGTCACATAGCATTTGGGTGTATAAAAATATTTATCAAGCTACCCTTTACACAAAGCCTCCATGAACGATTTGTCTATATAGTAACTCATACAACTTTGCATTCTTGGGATTGAACCAATGTAAGTAGTTCAATTGGCCTGGCTGATGGGACAGCCATCAGCAACTAATCCAGGTACAAACCAATAACTGTAGAAAACAGCATGAGAAGTGAACCTGGAGCTTAATTGAGGTAGATCGCAAAACGGTGAGCCACACAAATGGTAAGCTCACAAGTGCTACTCCTTTGCAGACCAAGTGCCACATGTTACTGTCACATGGGCACACACATGTCACTTTTACCAAGTCAACTACTCACACTATGAAAACATGATTTTAAAAATACAAATTCCTCTTGCTGCCAGTCCCTGAAAAAAAAAAAAAACCTGAAACTGCACCAGGTGTTGTTGAGCACACACGTTCTCATACTCCTGACTAGTCATGCACTAGAAAAAAAAGTAGGGATCTTAGAAAAAAACCATACGGTATCTTTTAAAACAAGCATAGAAACAAAGTGAAGTGAAACATAGCAAAATGTGTACTTTACTGTAAAGTAAGCCGGATCCAGGCCTGCCTGCCTTTCTGTTGGTTCGGTCCTCTCTGACCTGCCTACATGCTGAGAAGAATCAAAGTTTGGTTCTTCCAGTATTGGTTTTAAGTCTCAGGAAGCCACACTCAGCTCAGATCTCAGATACAAACAGTAAGAGGCCCAGTAGGATAAGGAGTGGCAGGCAAGGCGAAGGAAGTTGGAGTAGAAGTTAAATTTGCCCATAATTCCATCATCATCTGTCCTGGGTAGGTTTTTGCTTTTGGATTTGTGTGTGTGTGTGTGTGTGTGTGTGTGTGTTGTTTTCTTGGTTAACTTGACACAAGTCAGGGAAGAGGGAACCACAACTGAGAAAATGCCCCCCCCCATCAGATCGTCCTATTGATAAGTCTGCAGGGCATTTCCTTGATTGATGATGGATGTGGGAGGGTCCAGCCCTCTGTGGAACATGCTATCCTGGTGAGTGGTCCTGGGTACTATAAGAAAACGGGTTGAACAAGCCAATAAACAAGGTTCTTCCATGGCCTCTGCTTCAGTTCCAGTCCTCACTTCCCTCAGTGATGACTGGAGTTCCTCTTGCTTTGGTCTTCATCACAGCAGCAGAGAAGCCTACAGCACTCTGAATGTTCTTCTTCACCCTGGCTAACAGTCTCACACCCACCTCCAGCACTGCCTGGATGTCACTTACCCACGATGTGTATTCCTTCATTTGGTGCTGGTTGCTATGAGAACCTCCTGCATGACCCCTCCAGAAGCAGTCCTGGCAAAGCTGGTAGTTATGACACTGTTGGCATCGGTATCGAAATCCCATCATGCTCTCACTGTGACAGTAGGAGCACTCAACCGGATGGAAGACTAGAGAGGAAGTAAATGAGGAAAAAAAAAACCAGAATAACTGTGAATTGGACTGAAGAAAACCACAACTCTCATGGAATTCTATCTTTCAATGGTGCCCTCTGCTGATTTCAGACCATGATCAGTTTTGACTGAGAGAAGTGTTTAGTTTATTCCTGGAATTACACTTCTCAAGCATGTGCATGTTTGCACATGGGGGTGAAGAGGGGAGTAGATATAAAATGGGATGAAAACTAAATGTCCTCTGGCAACACAAATCACTGTAATGACCTTTGCTTTGTCAACCCCCCTATTTCTTATATCATAAGAATGTAAATTATCCAGACTGACTAGTCTTTACCCCATATCATCTCCAGAAGCCCAGCAGAGGTCATGAAGACACAGAAGCACAGTGGATGGATTCAGTTAAGTATTCACCAGGCAGGGACAAATGTTAATGAAGTTGAAAATGGGAGGAAGAAAAAAGGAATGGGAAAAAGGGGGCTAGGGAGATAGCTTAGTGGTTAAGAGCACTGACTGCTCTTCCAGAGGTCCCAAGTTCAACTCCCAGCAACCACATGGTGGCTCACCACCATCTGTAATGGGATCTGATGCCTTCTTCTGGAGTCTGAAGACAACTACAGTGTACTTATCTACATAAAATAAATAAATCTAAAAAAGAAAGAAAGAAAGGAAGGAGAAAGAAAGAAAGAAAGAAAGAAAGAAAGAAAGAAAGAAAAGAAAGAAAGAAAGGAATGAACGAAATGGGGGACTAGGAAGGCTAGATGAGAGAATCGAGTTCCTTAAAAAAAATAGAGTAGCTAATGGGTTTATTTAATGAGTGACATTGACTTTATCATACACAAACACATGCTTGTGCACACACACACACAATACACGTTTTTCTGGGGCAGAAGGATAGGACCCAAAAGATGAACAAATTATTTGAATATGGTTCTAACTTAGACTGTTTGAGAGACACTTCACTTATTATGCTAGGAAACGTGAAGTGACAAGCTGGCTAGGTAAAGTCTTTGAGATTTGAAGCTAACATATATAATCAAATCCAATTTGTCTTCACGCCATGAGCTAAAGACACTAAAACAGCAGCAGCAGCAGTAGCAACAACAACTTCTTGTGTTATCTTACTAACTGGACAAGAAAAGTAATAAGATGAGAACAATGATTGTAAAAAGTAAAATGGAAGAAAAGAACATTATGTGTTCTCGAGTGGTGCTCCTGTTTACAGAATACCCCAAAACCCGCTTCTGGCTCCTGGGAAAACCAGGAGTGTGAGGTATGTCTGGGTAACCCTCTAGGCAGGTGCCTAAGAAACAGATTTCCTGTAACAGGAAGCACTGAGTCAGAGCTGAGTCACAGCATTCTGATTGGCACATGACTCCTTTACAGAGTTCTGATTGGCACAAGGCTCCTGCACAGACTTCTGATTGGCACATGACTCCTTTACAGAGTTCTGATTGGCACACGGCTCCTTCACGGCGTTCTGATTGGCACACGGCTCCTTCACGGCGTTCTGATTGGCACACGGCTCCTTCACGGCGTTCTGATTGGCACACAGCTCCTTCACCGTGTTCTGATTGGCACGCGGCTCCTTCTGGAATGCCCTCCAGAACTCTGAACCCAGGTATGTACTGGCTCCTGGCTGCTGCATGTATGCAATTCTTAGTAATTGCAAAGGAACTAGGAAATTTGTTCTTTAATTTTTGTTCAAAATAAACTTAGAAATATTGAGAGACAATAGAGTCAGATGCTAAAAATTCCAAGTGAGAATTTAAAATGAAGCCATCTTTATCCCCAATGTATTAAAGCAGCACATAGTCATGGAATACATTATTTTCTATTCAAATTGGAGAATTTTTTACAGTTTGACAATAAAACTACAAACATTAAATAGAGGCTCTCATCTGATCCATGTATAAATTTCTTTAAACCGTGTCCTAGTTTTATATTTAAATCTGGATATGTCAATGGTAAATATCTCTTATATTAGAAACCTTTGGTATTTTTGAAAGGAAACATACAGTGAAATTTACATTATTCTTGTCTTTAGCATAGATTTACTTAATGGACACTCACAACATTGAACAGGTGCCTTAAGGTGAGCAAGTTGTTATCATTTATTGCTTTCACCTATTTCTGGGTGATTGCTTTGGAAAAAGTGGTTAATGTCGTAGATACCAACATGGGGCATTCCCCTCTAAAACAAATCTTAAAAATGTCCTTGGGATGTTTCTATTGAACACAAGTAGCTTACAATTGAAGTTACAATTTATTTATCATCATCATCATCACCATCATCATCATTACCATCACCATCATTATCTTAGCATTCCTCATCCTAATTTTGTTGCATATAAGTTTGATGGGTCAGAAGGTAGTTTTGTTAAATGATCCACTCAACATATTTCCCTAAAACTGCCATGGACTTGATAACTGTAGGCTTTATGGTTGAATTTGCGCATTTCAAACAGTGTTTTGGCTCAGCAGTAACTACTCACCATTTTCTACATTTGCCAGTCGGTGCAGAAGAGGCAGCCATACCAGACACTGTGGAGGAGGGTCTGACATGAGCGTGTCCAAGAAGCCATTTAAGGTGACCTTTTTCTGCACCAGAAAAAGCAAAACCACAAAAGCATAGGTGAGGGAACAATCTGAACTCAGGTGCTATCATTTGATAACAAAGAAACAAGTCATTCAGTTAACTCCTCTTGTAGGGAGAAGCAGGACGTGCAAAAGGGTGTTGTTACACTGGTTTAGAACTGAGAACATCAAGGCTTCCTGTGCCAAAATTACATGAGACCAGGTCATCGCCATTGAGCCTGAGAAGGTAGCCAATCAGAAGAGTCTCAGTCATCTCTGAGTCAGCCAATCAGTTGCTTTCAGAGATAAGGGGGGGGCGAAAACTGGGACGGGGAAGAGCTAAAACCTCCACAGGCTCTAACTCAACACTGCCTCATGGCCCGGGCCTATGTAGTTCCCTGGGGGTTGGGCTGTTTGCGAATGATTTCCCTTCAGAGATTCCTCAATTGCTTACACACTGAATATTTAGTGGCCAATATGATTCATTTTGTTGGAATTCGGAAATAGCAGAGATTGTGTGGTCAAATGCTGAAATTATTTTATTTGAAAATTTGAACCAGAATATCAAAGTGGATAGAGCCTTAATAGTTTAATAATAATAAGTCCCACAGAGGCATAGTGTTTTTTAAGGTCCATATTTAGGCTAAACCCTGTGTCTCATTAATATTTGATTCTGGATCTATTGAATTTCTTATTAATCAGAATTTATAGGTTTAGTCTTTCCTTATAATATTAAATAGTTTATATGTATGTTGGGTTTATATGTATGTTGCTATTAAGATATATACTGTATAAAGTATTAATAAGGAGACAGTATTTTTAAAAAATATCAGAATTTATATGTCTAGAAAAAAATTTTCCTTCAAAGCTATTACTATACATTGTATGGACTTTTCCCAATAAAATATTTCAAATATTTGGAATCAGCCCTATTTATATTATATTACATTATATTAGTGTATGGGTGTATGAGGGCTTTCTTGCATGTATGTCTGTGTACCATATGGGGGCCTGTGAAGGCCAGAAGAAGTGAGATCCCCTGGGACTAGAGTTACAGACAGTTGGAAACCTTCACTTGGGTGCTGGGAATCAAACCCAGGTCCTCTGTAAGAGCAGCCAGTGGTATTAACCCCTGAGCCATCTCTCTAGTGTATCTCCTCCCTGCTCCCAAGTTTCAGCTTTTAAAACTGTGGCTATAAAAACATTAAAGCAAAAGTAAAGTAGACTTGTATTTGCATGTATTACTTTTTAAATTTTCAGATAATTGTATTTATCTACTTTGGTTACTCAATCATATTGCCTAGATTATAATCATTCCTAAAGTTTCCAAGATGGTGCTACAATTTTGATGTGTTTAAATTTCTCATCATTAAGGATAAATAAAAAATGATGTCATGGGACAATCTTTAGGATATTTTGAAGGAAATTTTTAGCATGGGAATATCATATTTAATTGTTTTTGAACATATAAGTCTTTTTAAGTTTGAAGGTCAGGTAAGGAAAGACAAATGCTACATGTTTTCACACATGTAGAAGCTAAAAATACTCATTTCAGAAGTAAACAGTAATTCCCTAGAGACTGGAAAAGGGATGGAGAGGTAATGGACAATGGGTACCAGAATGCAGCTAGGAGATATGCCAAGCCCAAAGTGACGTCACTGACAGGAGAAAGTACTGGCTCAGGGCAGGGGAGGAGGGATGCACAGGAGCACCTGAGCCCTTCTAAGGTTGGGGTTGGGATTGTGAAGACTTCACAAAGTCTTCCCTAGTCTAGATGGCACAGGAGCCAGGTTAGCATTTAGGTTAGTCAGTTACATCTATACCCATTAGGAGGATAGTTTCACTTCTACAGATGCATGATAGGAGGGACACTATCAACTATCAAAGTCAATGCACTTTCAACTTTGCCAATGGCCAGGGAAATGCAGACTGATGATGTCACTCGCTGGGTGAGCTGTGTGGTTTTCTAGTAGCTGCTGTGCACGTTTCTTTCTCCTTTAAACTTTGCTTTATGTTTTATTGCATGGACTGCTTGAAAAGACACACTCAGTTTAAACATTATATAGTTGTAAATGGATGTTATGTGCATGAATTTAGAAACTACCACTGTATTGTATTGGGGAATGAACATACGGTCTTCCCATAGAGGTCTAAGATGGAGATGCTGTAAACTAAGACTTCCCTAGCAACAAGGTCTAAAGCATCACTACGTAATATTGTGAAAGATTTAGGCAGCAGTGTTCATCATGTATTGGGCCACACAGACAGTAATGAGGCATGTGAGAGGGAGGACTCCTCTCCTTTGATGGACATTGGCAACCTTAGTGTGAGGTCTGGCATACCTCATCTGGGAGTTAAATTACAATTCAGTCCTTATGATAATATAGAGATATTAATGACAAAGATATCAAGGGTATGTGTTGCTGAAAAGACCAAATTATACAGTAGAAATAATAGCATGATGTCTGGCTCTTGGCCAGTGAGCACTTGGTATTATTACTATTCAGATATATTGTTAGTTTCTGGATCACAGGCCATTAATTAAAAGCTGGAAAACTGTACTCCAGGATGCTGCCATGAAGAAGAATCTGGGCTTCTGAGCCTGGAATTCAATCACAGAAAGAGAATACCAGTGTTTGACAGTTTTTCTTTAGAAAGTTACCTGTTGGGAGAAACAGGATCTGGCTGACTGTTCTGTGTAACCAAACGAAGGACCTTCAAAAACTGCTGTGGGTAGTTTCAGAACTTCCCGAAGGAACTGGTCATATCTTCCATAAACCATCACTCCACTGGAGTCAGAGATCATTGAGAAAATATCTGGTGGAAAGAAAGGGTGAAGATATTTACCACATAAACATTCTCAAGTTCTATCTCAACATCTCTGTTACAAAGAATGCAGAAGAAGTATACCATTTATGGAAATATAACATGAAAGCTAATTTTTCTGCTGAAATGGTTTCAGCGTGATATCCAGTGTTTTCTTCTTGTTTCAAAACAGGATCTTGCTATATGTGTGGTACCTGTTTGAAGGTGATTTGTAATCTGGGTATTGTTAACATATTTTCATAAGACAGAGAACATCATATTTTGTCTTGAAGCTAATTATCAACTTACATATGCTATAAAGTTTTGTAGATGTAATGGATACTGTTGCAGTTTGAATAGGCTCATGTGTCTGAATACCTGGTCCCCATCTACCAGCAGGTGGTGCTGTTTGGGAAGGTTGTGGGACCCTCAGCAAGTAGGGCCTTGCTTGATGCAGGTGGTCAGTGTCGGCTGACTTAGGGGTTCTCTTGCCTGGCTTCACTCCCTATTCTTCCTTTGCCACTGGACTGCTGATGCGATGTACCAGGCTGGTGTTCTGTTCCTGCCAACATGCATTCTCTACCACGACAGCTGGATCCCTCAGGAACCATGAACCAAAATAAACTCTTTCTCCCTTAAGTTGTTTCTGTCAGGACATTTTATCATGACACCCAAAAGGGAAGACAAAAATGTCAGCCTCTTACGAAACAGAATGGGGTGGGAGGAGGTACATGTATCGTTTATCTGTTTAACCATTTGTACCATTACCAAAGTTTTGGGTTTGACTTAATATACTTGAAAATAAAGAATATAATAGAAAAAAACCCAACACTTGAGTAAGTTCCCACAGAGGCAGAAAAGCTTTGTAAATCATACTATCCGACAGTGTGGGAGGCATGAGACTTCAGGAAGGGTCTCTGTGTGGTGAAGAGAAGCCTGCCTGATCTATGAGGTGAGATTGGGGTTTCAGATGATTTCCCAGTGGACTTCTGGCTTCACTGAACCTGTCCTGCCATGATGTGAGCTTAATGAACACTTAACAGCTCAATTCCCAATGTGCTTCATAATCCCCCTGGAATGACTGGAATGAGAGGGTTTGCCATTAGTTTGTCTAATGTTAAGTAGATGTCACTCAGCCAGTGAAGCTGCAGAATAAAGTTTAGTAAGTTCAATGTGTTACTTCTGTTCACTTTTTGAGTTCCATTTCCCAAGGTCGAAACGTAACCCGAAGATACCCCATTTAATCTCTAATTACACATGTTATAAGCTTTTACTGGGTAGTGTTTTTAGGATGTGACTTGACTCTCTTCATTTTAGATCTTGCAGATAAAATGATGCTTCACAATTGATATTAATAGTGATATTGTAGAAATTCTGAGGCTATCATCCAAAATATATAAGCAACTCAAATAACTTGACAGTAAGAAAATAACCTGACTGAAAACAGGAAGAGGATCCAAGTAGACATTCCTTGAAGGAGGGCATACAATTGATTATAAGTCTGCAGAAATGCTCAATGCCAATGCTCATCTAATAAATGCAAATGAAAACCACAGTCAGGTAGATTCTACAGCAAGAATGACAAAAAGTACAAGGAGAACAACTATGGGAGACTTAAAACTGTTGCAGGAAATAAAAATTGCAGCCATTGTGGAAGTAAGTAACACAGTTAGAAAAAATAAAATAAAATCACTACATGGTTCAGAAATTCTATTACTGGGATGGAGCAGAGACTGAGGGAACGGCCAACCAATGACTGGCCCAACTTGAGACCCATCCCATAGAGAAGCATCAATCCCTGACACTATTAATGTTACTCTGTTATACCTGCAGACAGGAGTCTTCCATGTTTGTCCTCTGAGAGGCTCCACCCACCAAATGACTCAGACAGAGGCATAAACCTACAGCAAACAGTAGATGAAGACTTGAAGACTCTTATGGAAGACTAGGAGAAAGGATTACAGCCCCTAAGGGGAAAGGAACCCCACAACAAGACTAACAAACTAGTTTTATTTAGATATATCTTTAGATGCATACCCAAATCCAAATGATACCCATATCTAAATGAAACTAGTTTGTTGGTGAAATATCTCTGCTTCCATGTTTATGGTAACATCTCTACAACAGTGAAGATGCATAATCAACCCAAGTTGAATGGATGAACAGATAAATAAGCACGCATATCCCCAGTGGAGTATTGTTCAGCCATAAAAGGAGGACCTCTTACCATCTGCAACAGTGTGATGAGCTCAGAGGGCATTCTGTTAAGTGAAATGAGCCATGCACACAAAGACAGATATTACATATTCAGACTCACATGTAATATAAACATGCTGATTTTAGAAGTAGAGTGTAAAATGGTGATTACCAGAGCCTAGGGTGCTTAAAAGACAGACAGACCTGGAAATGTGTCATCAAAGGATCTGTAGTCCGCTAAGGAACAAGTTCAAGAGAGAGACTGCACAGTGGGGTGACAAGGTAATGAAATATGTGTTAATACAGTTGATGAGTGCATGGGTCTCCTTACAAAATATTGCATAAAGGGGTGCATATGTTAATCAGATAGATTGATAGATTTAACCATTTCACAGTGCACTTATGTGCAAAATGTATCTTAAATAATGAATACAAATAATTTTATGTCAATTCAAAAAGAAATTCAGTTTGAGCCAAAGTGTTGTCCTCACCACCCCTGCAATGTTGTTTGCTGGCAGGTTCTTGTCAAACTGGCCAAGCAGGAAACCATGTTGATTAATTTTACATGTACAAGTGTAAACATTTCAATGGACACAAAGAAAAGAAACTTGGGAAAACCAGACTGGCTTTTTCATGGGAGCTGCCATCTTGCTGGCTTTGAGGTAGGTGGGCTGGTTCTAACAGGGTCACCCTGTCTCCTTGAGGCTCTGATTTTCTAGGCCAGGACACCTTTGATATTACCTAGGTGTTTCGGCAACCTTTCTATTCTGGTTTGAATGGAAATTATTCCCTCCCACCATGGTCATCTTTGAATACTTGGCATGTAGCTATTGATGCTTAGTTGATAGGTCATGGAACCTCTGGGGTGGGAGGCATGATGCAGATGTAAACTGCCAGGGGTGAACCTTAAAGGATATCCCACCTCCGGTTCCCCTCATGGCTCCTCATGTCTCCTTATTGGACATAATATAAACAAGTCACCCCACTCTCTCATTGCTATGGACAGGATCCTGTCCTGCTCTCTTCCTGTCTTCAATGAAGCAGACTGTTCTTCCTGAATTGTAAACCCAAGGAAATCATTCTCCCATAAGTGGTTTCTATCTTTCTTAATTTTTGGGGGGCACAGTGAAAAGTCATGAATTTAATCTCTAACTAGCGCAAAACCAGGAGTACTCATAGTGACATTCCACACACTTGACACTAAAGTGAACATTTATCTGTGTTGAGAAAGACTGTCTAAGTAAGAGCCAAAGTAAGTATGGACCACAGAGATTATCAGGAAGTGGCCATGGATGGCTTACTCAGGTTATCAAAATAATATGAAGGAACTCTGAAGTTGATATGGAAATAATTCATGTTTGTACTTTAGTTTTTGGCTTTAGGTGATAAGCTTGCAATATATATAAGTATGTGTATGTAATGAAAGGTTATCTCAAGGACTCAAACAGTTAATAGATATAAAGCATTGAGAATAACAGTTCACATGTGGAACACAGTGTATACATTTTAGATATTTTCATGATTAATTTCATACTGTATACTTTCTGTTGCTCACATTATTCATTCATATAAAGTCTGCTGTGGGAGTTTGTCTGTGGCTACAAATCATAGTATCAGCCCCTTTGTGTTCCTTACAGCACCATAACACATTGGTTCATTCAGCTGCGATCATCCTGGCACACACTAACTGGGTAGCATTGCCCTAATCAGTAATACACAGCAAATCAGGATGTGGTTCTTGCCCTTTGGGAGGCTTGGTGGATTGAGAAAAGCCAGAAGGATGCCACATAGAACAGCACAGATTGTAACACTATGGTGTGAATACAGGAAGAGCAGGGTGGATGCAGAGGGAGGAACTGGTTAGGGCAAAGTGTAAAGGCCACTGGACAGTCAGCACAGAAGATGGGGGAATTGGTGACTGAAGGAAACAGGGTCAGGGCAAAGGGCAATGCAAACACAATGTTCTCAAGGATCTTCCAGGAGCCTGGGAGTGGGGTCAGGGCACCAGGGCATAGTACATGCTCGCATCAGATGTAAAAAGCCTTCAAACTTCTGCTGTGTGGTTTAGATTGTGCCTGGGAGATGTCAAGGGAGATTTAAAGCAAGCCTGGAGGCAGTTGTGAAGACAGATCAACCCAATCAAAGAAAGGAATTTGATGAACGCAAGATGTTTGTTATAGTGTAGGCCTTCTGAAACTAAAGCAAAGCAAAGCACAAGCAAGAGCAAGCAAGCAAGCAAACAAACAAACAAGCCTCTCAAACCTAGACAAAAACAAACAAAACACTTAGAGACTACAGACAAAATATGACACCCAGGCTTATGGCCTTTGACTTAGAATTTCTTTAAGATCTGTATATTTTTGTTGGAGAGCTGGCTGAGTTGGTACAGTGTTTGACTTGTAAGCATGAGACCTTTTTGTCCATAGAATTATGTACACATGCTGGGGCTGGTGGAGCATGCTTGTAATTTTAGCACTAGGAAGGCAGACACAGGAGGACCCTAGGAACTCAATTGCCACCAGTCTAGTTTAATTAGTGAGCTCCAGGCTAATGAGAAATCCTGTGTCAAACGAGATAGATAAAATTCCTCCGTAAGACAATGAGGTTGTCTTCTGGCTTCCATCATGCATGCACCCAAACACACTTGCACACATAGATGGGAGTATGTGTGTATATAGCATACGCTTGTGTGCAGAAACATAGGACATATTTGAGAAGAACCAACCCACAGGAGTGTTCAAGACACAAACAACTGTTCCAACCCATCGAAGCAGTTAATTACAAGATGAGAACAATTAAACAGGAAAGGAGGATACTAGGTCACTTTGTGTTTATGGAGCTCTGCCATACATCCACAGAAAGGATGTATGCTTTTCCCCATAGGCTGTACCAACAGTGCCAGCAGGAGCAACACGGTGAACACCATGCATATTGACTGGTGGTGGCCCTAAGTGGGAGAGAGTATGATGTAAAATGGAGTTAGTGCCCCCTTTATTGCATTGGTAATCATTTAATAAAATTTGCTTCATTTTCCTGTTGTTTTCCCCCTTTGTTTAAAAATTCAGCCAATTATTCTTGTCCTGTTCTCTTCAATAAAAAGGGACAAGTTGGAACAAACTAAATATCTTTTATTCCCCACGCACGAAAATAGAAATATTGCTAAATTAGCCTGGGTGTGATATCGGCTTAAATACATTAGAAAATTTTACAGAAGTGAGAACAAAAGTCCAAATCTGGAAAAACTTTTTATACTTTATGTTACTTTTTATTATCACAAAGGCAGCACAAGAAATCATGATTTGTCTGCTTTACTACTAAGACAAGAACCAGCAAAGAAAAAACTTCATTAAAAATCCCTCAATCCCATTTACCAAGAGACAGTTATGGCTGTACATGGCTGGATCGTCTCATTCAGTCAATAACTATTATTGAAACTGGAAATACTGGTGATGAAGGATATTCATTTGTACTAATATTTTGCAGAGATTTTTCCAAATGAAATTGCTTCCAACTATATCAAGATCAAAATGCCTTCAACATAATTACAAAAGCCATTCAAACCATCTTCTTGGGATTACCAGTCTAAGAGTGACTCTTCAGTCATCCAACTAGGGATGTAAGATGGTAAATTGAAGTCCACTGCTCTTGAGATGGGAATGAGATGCGTGGTGTTCACACCATGTACTTTTCATTAGACCTTGTGACACGAGGACCTTGGTTCTCCAATGGGATTCCTGCTTCCTTCACTGTATTGAAGAAGGCTGACTGTGCCAGTAGAGTGTGACCTGCCTTGCTCACTTGGCTTTTCAGAGGATGATGGCCAGGGTGAGGAGAAAGCACTGTACCCATTACGCTGCTTTCTCTGATCTCAGGGGTTGCAGGAAAAGGACTCAGAGAACCCAAACAGAGAAGCAGATAAGCAAACAAACAAACAAAAATGAAAACCAACCAACCAATCTACCAAACCAAATGAAACCAAACCAACCAAACCAAACGAAACGAAACCAAACCAACTAACCAACCAACCAACCAACCAAAAAACCCAAATAAACAAATGAAACCAACCTCTGCTCCAAATCTACTTCAAACCAGTTTGAACTTTTAAACTGTGTTCATGGCTGTCAATTGCTTGCCTAGTAAGCATGGATTTGATGCATATTTAAAAAATGAGTGTGCTTGTGTGTGTCTGCACATGCATGTGCATGTATCTATGCTAATGTCTTACATGTGTGTACATACAGATCAGAGGACAACTCCTAGGAGCTGGTTCTCTTTCTCCACTTTGGGCAATCCCAGGATTAACCTTAGGTCTTCAGGCCTGTGTGAGACCACCACTGCTATCTTCCTAGCTTTCCTTTCAACTCTGATCCTCTATGAAGAGTGTCTCTTCCCAGCTCAGGATGTGAAATGAATGATATGTCTTTCATATTTTTCTTGTACCAATAACTGCTTTAGTGACTGGCCTGGGATGGGCAATGAAACTGGCCAGGCCAGAGAGTGACAGGAGGTCGTTGAGGTGGCTGTCCCCAAAGGATGACAACATCTGAGTCCAAAGAGAGCTGAGCAGAAGAGTCTCAGTCTTCCAAGACAACAGCTTGCTGGCCTCTCAAATGCTCAGAGGGTCCTGATGTTTAGAAAACTGCCTTTCATCTGTTTGGCTCAAACTTACTCTCACACAAGACTCTTTCACTCACTTGTCTGTGAATATGACATTTAATAAGCATTAGAAGATGCTTTGGAAGAATTTAATTCTTGAAACGTTTTTCTAATGTCCTCAGCATAAATGGCCAATTGTGACAGGATGGTAGCAGTCAGGCTCTGCTGGGTTTTTAACCTCTGGTTCAGTTCTTTTAGTTAAAATTTTTTCTCTTAGCCTAATCTTGAAGAAAAATGCCCCCTGCAAGGAGAAAGCAAAGAGAAAGCCACTGGCTCCCAGAACTTCTGATTTATTATTTCCCAGTCAAACAATGGAGAAGGTATTTTCAATTTCTTTATCTCCTAGGCTCACCAAAGAGAAGCTAACTGGGCCCATCTGAGTTGGCTTCTCTGACTTCTGGATGCATTAGCTATTCCATAAAAGAAAATTATGGAAGTGAAGGAAGTTGGTGCCACCTCAGCTTCCCATCTTTTCTCTAATCTGGCTATCCAGGGAGACGATGCTCCTGCAGTATGCCAGGCTAGATTCCAAAGCAGCAAAGGTTTTCCCTTCTTTTACTCCTTCCCTTTTTGTCTCTTTGGAATCTAACAAGAAGAAATGGAGGTAGGTCCTCCATGGCTAACAGAGCTGGGAGGCACCCTCCAGGTTTAATAAAACCCCACTGTTGAGCAACACAAGGAAACTAGAGATTAAAATGAAATCACGTCCATAGTGTAACTTAGTGTCAGTGGCATGTCTGGGCTCACAACATGGATGACTGGTGCCCCCGGTCATGCCCCTTCTAACACATCATTCCGTGCCAAACTCATAATATTTAGGGTAAATGACTAGGTGAAATCCCATTACCAACATCATTTTAAATCAGTGAAAATTGAATACTTTAATATCAGAGAGATTCTAGTTAGAGGTACTCAGGAAGTTATAGATAATGACAATTCAAATGTTCATTTCATTAACATTTATATAATGTGGAAATAGTTTTATTATAAAATTTAAAGGCCAAAGAAGACTGCATTTGAAACAGCTCTCACAGAGTGAGGGAAGACAGAGAGAGACAGGGGACATGGCAAGGATAAGAGAGGATGTAAGGTACACAGTAGAGATGAGCAAAGTGGCAGCAGGGATAACTTACATCTTAACTTGTCCATGATCTTCCCTCCACACAACGTAGCCAAAGCCATTTTGACAGCAAATACGGAGATTTTACCATGGCCTTCCCTGTTTAATAATAACAGAAAAAAAGATGTTATTTAGGGCACTTCTAATAAATAATGTTGACATTTTCTGCTCTGTAGAAATTGTAGAACACACGACTGCATGCATTATGCAGACTCACTTTAGAAAAGGTTGTGAATACAATTGGGCACGCATTGCTGATAAACTGTCTATGTGATGCTTTGTTTTTCAAGAGACATCAGAATCTTCTAGTTTATTTGTTGTACATGTCAGTTGCTCAAAATATAGGCTGGTAGCCAGAGAAATATGCCCTTGATAGTGATGGCTTCACATAACAGATCTTGCTTTTTTTCTTTGGGTCTCATGAAATAATTTTATGCATGATTCCAGTCTCTATAATTTATTCAAACAGACTTCAGAAACTTCATATTTTATTTCCTTAGAGAACTTTTAAATTTTAAGTTAGGTTAACTATGTGGACTTTTTTCAAGTTTAACTTTTATTTATTAATTTGGTATTTTATTTTATTATTGAAAGAAATAGATTCTTCTTTCATACAACACATACAAACCTCAGTTTTCCTTTCCTCCACTTCTCCCAGCCCCCTCCCAGATCTAATCCCTCTTCATTTCCCTGCAGAAAAGAGCAGCCCCCCAAGAGACAACTTTTAAGAACATATTCTTTTCAACTACTATCACTTTCTAAACACAAACCAATTATTTGAATGTGATATATTTGCTCTCAAAATACAGCTATTATTTTAAGAGGTCAAAACACAGGAGCTGGGGCTGGAGTGATGGCTCAGTGAAGTACTTGCCATGAGTGTATGAGGACCTAAGTTTGGATGCCCAACACCTACATCAAAGTTGGGTATGGAGGCATGTACTTGTAAAGGCACCAACAAAGAGGCAGAGTTAGACAGATCATTGGCCAGCCCAGCCAAATCAATGAGCTTTAGGATCTAGTGAGAAAACTTGTCTCAAAAAAAAAAATCAATATTTCTTAGAAACATACATGCAGTATTTCTCAATAAAATATTTAGAACCATAATTCAAAAACCCATCAAAAAGATTATCCACCATGATCAAGTAGGCTTTATCCCAGAGATGCAGCGATGATTCAACATATATAAATGGATAGATGTGATCCACCATATATGCAAACTAGAAGATAAAAAGTACCTCATCTTACTAGATGCAGAAAAAGCCGTTGACAAAATCCAACACCCCTTTGTGATAAATGAACTGTTGTGATTAGGAAAACATTAGTGTCAGCATAACAAAGATAATAAAGAACAAGGCCACAGACATCAACCCAAATGAGAGGAACTGAAAACATCTCCACTAAGATCTGAAACAAGATGGAGGTGTCCACTTGCTCCATACCTTAAATGGCAACTATATTGAGAAAGAAATAATGGAAACAGTACCTTTCACACTAGCTTCAAAAATATCTTGGGATAACTCTAATCAAGGGTGTGATAGACTAAAGTATAGTAAAATCTTTAAGATATTAAAGAAAGAAACGGAAGAAGATTCCAGGAGGTGGAAAGATCTCCCATTCTCATGGATCAGGAGGATTCATATTGTGAAAATGGCCATCCCATCAAAAGCAATCCACAGACTCAATAAAATCCCCATCAAAATTCCAACAAAATTCTTCATAGTTGAAGAACAACCTTAAACTTCATATGGAAACTCAGAAAACCCAGATAGCAAAAGTAATCCTGAGTAATAAAAGAACGGCTAGAAATGTCACCACCCCTGATTTCACACTGGAATGCAGAGTTATAGAAATACAATCAGTATGGAATAGCATAAAAAGAGAGACATTGATCAGTGGAATAGACTGAGGTCCTGAGCATCACTGCATAGGCACAGACACTTGAGTTTTAAAAAGAAGCTAAAAAATACATGGGAGGAAACACAGCATCTTCAGCAAATGGCTGGTCAAACGGAGAGCTTCAAACATGTACATGCTGTATATTACCCTGCACCAAAGCTCAACTCCAAATAGATAAAGGATCTAAACACAAACCAAATTTCCTGAACTGTACAGGAAAGAAAGTAGGGAACGTGATTCATCTCATTAGCACAGGAAAGACTTTTCTGACCAGGAAGCCAAAAGCACAGGCACCAAGACCAACAATTAATAAATGGGAATACCTGCAACTAAGAAGCTTCTGTATAGCAAAAACCATCGTTCAAGCAAAGCAGAAGCCTACAGAATGGGAAAAATATTTCCTAGTCATACATCCCACAAAACCAAAAACCCACAACAAAACAAAACCAACCAACCAACCAAACAAGCAACCCTTCCCCTGGGACACCAAGAAAGCATTCAATTTGAAAATGGGTTACAGAACTAAATAGAGTTCCCATTTCCCAAAGACAAAACACAAATGGCTGACATTAAAATGTTTAATATCCTTATCCACTAGAGAAATGAAAATTAAAGCTACTTTGAGATTTTATCTCACATCTGTCAGAATGACCACTATCAATAAAACAAATGACCGCACATACCAGCAAGGATGCTAGGAACACCTACTGCTAGTAGAAAACTGTTTGAAATCGTGGAAAGTTCGTCAGAAAGCTGAAAATATATGTACTACAAAATTCAGCTATGCCACTTTTGAGCATATGCCCAAAGGACTCTATGTCACTTCAGAGATGTCTTCCAATGGAGTGTCACTTAATAAACGACTCTAGGAGTGTCAGGACCTTGTCAACACAAAACAGATCCACGGTTTGTGTGCGCTTTTGTTTTGTTTTGGTATTTTTGCCTTTTTGTTTGTTTTGATTTTTTTTTTTTGAGGCAGAAAGAAGGTGAAGTTGGGTAGATAGGGATGTAGATATAGGGAGGATCTGGAAGTAGGAGGATCTGGGAGGAACTGGGGGAGGGGAAATAATATGATCAAAATACATCACATGAAATAAAAATTTCAAAAGCCAGCAAATAAAAAAATAAGTGGAGAGTGAAACAGGAAGACCCTTAATATCAACCTCTGACCTACACACACTGACAGACACACTGACAGACATCACACTCACTCACATATACTTACACACACTCATTCTCATACACACTCACTTTCACACATACACACTCATAGACACACTCACATATTTCACACACACACACTCACTCACAATACACTCATACACATTTACACACACATACACTCATACATACACATTCACATACACACTCATTCACACACTCACACACACTCATATACCACTCACACACACTCACACACACTCACACTCATTCACACAGTATCACACACATTCACACACTCACACACATACATTTACATACACACATACATATACTCACACACATACACTCTCACACATACACATCACACAGTCTTGCTCATGCATGCACAACACATATACACACATACATACATACACACACATTCTCTTTCTCTCACAAAACACACACACACACACACACACACACACACAGAACATGTACACATCACCCTGACATTTATAAAAGTAGGAGTTCTCTTCGACTGTTTCATTTCTTCCAAACTAACAGAGAGGCTGCCAAATGGTTGACTTATGGAGTATAATGAACATGTCATTCACAAAACACATCAGGAGTATTTTGTGTGCAGTGTTTCACTGAAGCTATGTATCATCTGGAACAAAATGTTCATTCTAATATCACTAGAATCATAGAAACTATCACAGCCGATATTCATGGCTGTGAGGGTTGCTACTATTAAGAATGACTAAAAGAATAATCAGGAGCAGAGCTGGCTGTGCTCAACAGCACTGCGTGTATCCTGGCAGACACAGTGGAACCTGACTGCAGGGACAGCTAGACATATAACCACACCAGCTTCTCAGTGGAAATTTGAAGTCTGAGTGCAGTTGATTCCTCACAAGTGTAAAAGGCTCAGAGAATGCCCCCCCCAAAGAAATTACAATTTAGTGTGTCATTTCTTATGAAACCTTTATTTTTAAAATAAAGTAACAAAATTGTACTTGTAATAGTTTTCCTTTCAATATACAGAGGCCAGCCCTCGATGTGTGCTTGCTCACATTTCTTGCCACTGTCTTCAGGCAATGGGAGAAGATTCTGGTTTTGTGTCAATTATACCAGACTTTTGCCTTTTGCAAACTGTTCTTTTCTGTTACAGCTTGATCTCAAAATAGCCTATCAAATTGTTCTCTTAGTACTTAATACCCAACAAGATATTTTTGAGAATCAGATAAATCGGAGCAAAATTATCAAAGGTACAATCTGAAATCGCTTCATAAATTCATGTTTTCTTAACTCCTTTGTTTTCCTTGATATTTTGTTGCCACTCACGGGAAGCATGCCAGCCTTCCTAGTTAACGAGGAGAGGAGAGCACATGCATACTCTTTGTCTGAAAAATATATGTATAACTGTGGAATCTATACTAAAACCCATCAATTATGTTAAAGTGGACTTCATTGTAATCAAAAGTAAGCAGGGTTTCCCATGACTCTACCTTATTACAAAGCTGACTGGATTCAGCTTGGACATTCATTTTAGAGGAAAGGTTATGGCAAGGGAAAACAGATCCTTACAGACTTGCACTACCAACTGACCTCAGCACAGAGCTCACTTTATCCACCTTGCCAAGGGAGTTTCCCGTCTAAAGTTACAGAATCCCATGCCAAATTTCACCTCTTTATGTGAGCTCTAAACTCTGACATACGCTTTCTTGCATAGGCAGAAAACCTTATCCCTCACTTAGGATTTCTCAAACAGGAAGTGCTTGTTTTGTGCACAGATTTTATAAACTGCGCCTTATTTCACATCCTCTCGTTATTTATCTGCCCACAGCTTATTACAGCACACATCTCATAGAAAACTCTTAGCATCCAAGCTCAATTAGTGAATGCACACATAAAAAATGAAATCTTCTGACTTACAATGTCAGAAATGTGTGAGCAAAAATTAAGTGATGGACTTTATGCCCCTTAATGCCTTAAATTTGGAAGTGATGGCATCTATATTTGTTTTTGTTTGTTTGTTTGTTTGTTTGAGGCTATTGGAAGTAGTAGCGTATGAACAAACACAAGTCCTCTGACTGGCCCTGGCATCTCTCTGAGCTTCCTGCAAAGGTAGTGGAACACAAGGGAAATACTTCTATTGCTCCTGGGCAAAGTAGATTTGCCAGGAGCTTTCCAGCTGGGGTAGAGCCAATGATTGTGACCCCTTTACTCCCTGTAATTCCATCTCCTGTTCATTCCAAGAGTATGTTTGATGAAAGATGAGAGCTATTAAGAATATTCAATTTGTTTACTACTATAAATATTCTTTGGGAAATGACTTTAGTTTTAGCTAAAAGAAAAGACTTTCATGATTTTAAAAACAGTGGCATTATCCTGAGTGAAGAAACCCAATCATAAAAGAACACACATGGTATACACTTACTGATAAGTAGATATTAGCTCAAAAGCTCACAATACCCAAGATACAACTCACAAACCACGTGAAGCTCATGAAGAAGGAAGACCAAAGTGTGGATGCTTCAGTCCTTCTTAGAAGGAGTAACAAAATACTCATGGGAGCGAATATGGAGACAAAGTGTGGGTCAGAAACTGAAGGAGGGGCTGTCCAGAGACCATTCCACCTGGGTATCCATCCCATATGCAGTCACCAAAGGCAGACCACTGATGTGAATGCCAGGAAGTGCATGCTGACAGCAGCTTGATATAGCTGTCTCCTAAGAGGTCTGCCAGAGTCTGACATATACAGAGGACGATGCTCACAGCCAACCATTGAACTGATCAAGGGGTTCCCAATGGAGGAGTTAGAGAGAAGATTGAAGGAACTGAAGGGGTTTGGGGCCCCATGGGGACAGCAACAATACCAACCAACCAGAGCTCCCCAGGGTCTAAACCACCAGCCTGGGAGCACATAGGGAGGGACCCATGGCTCCAGCTGTATATGTAAGGGAGGATGGCCCTGTTGGGCATAGGTGGGAGAGGAGGTCCTTGGTCCCATGAAGGCTGGATGCCCCAGTGTAGAGGAATTCGAGGGCAGGGAGGTGGGAGTGGGTGAGTGGGGGCATATTCTCACAGAAGCAAGAAGAAGAGGGATGTGATAGGGGGTTTCTGGGTGATGGGGCAAATGGGGAAAGGGGATAACATCTGAAATGTAAATAAAATATCCAATAAAAAGAGAAAAAAAAACATTGGCAATCACTAGAGAAGAGCACTTGATGGCTGCCATGAACCCAGGGTGTCCTCAGCTCTTAGGTATAGTCACAGGAATAGCAGAAGAAACAAGGACCATCTGGGTAGATGCCTCTCCTCTGTGCTTCCATTTCTGTCGATGTCCTTGCAGTCTTAAGACTGAACAACATGTTTTGTCGGACACAGAAAAATGGCTCTGTACTTTGTAGTCTATTTGCATTAGATGTCAGATTTTTTTTTTTTTTTTTTTTTTTAAATTAGAAGGCAGAAAGCTTTTGGCAGAATTCTAGGGAAATTTTACATCCCAGTGATTGAGGGTGCCCGGTCCTTTTCCTAAAGCACCTGGAGCTCAGTGTGAGCATGGCTTTTTAGTAGACCCTGCAAGATGTGGCATGTGACACAGAGCATAGCCTGCTAGGATTCAGTGTTCTCTATGTATATGATAGGCAATCCTGCATTGTGGTCACAACACAGACTCTAATGCTGTAATGTATACAGTATAGCATACTTCTTTCCCATACAGTCTGCCAGTATAACCAGAAAGGTTACACATGCAAGCATTATCCTAATATTCTAAAACACCGACTAAGTCTGAAAGGCGAAAAAGCACATTAATTCTCATATTGAACATATGAAATAGAAAATGTAAAGACAAACTAAATCAAGTCCTAAAATAAAATGATAGTATGTATGTATCTAGTTACTTTTGTTCACCATCCACTACGATGCTGCACCACTGAAGCTATTTAGTCTTTGTGTGTCTCCCCAGCATCGCCTCCTCCCTTGGAACATTCTGGTAACAGTGCCGAATCACCACGTTATTGACCCACACTGAGTACCAGGTGCTTCTTACAACTGTTGCATTGTTACCGTCCCTTATGCTTGCTGCTGAAATGCTCCCCACAGGTTCATGTGTTTGAATATTTGATTGCCAGCTGGTGGTGCTGTCTGGGGAGGTTATAGGTAGAAGGTGGTGCCGAGTAGGAAGAAGACAAGACAAGTTTGTAGATTATGGCCAGCCTTGCTTCTAGAGCTCACCCTGCTTCCTGGCCAGTATGTCTAACCATCTGCATTGCAGACTCCTGCAGTTCCTGACAGTGCAAACCCATCTGCCATGATGGATGGTGTCTCTAAAATTGTGAGTCAAACAAAGCCTGCCCTTCCCTTAGGTCACTTCTATCAGGTACTTTGTCATAGAGATAAGAAAAGCAACCCACATATAACCATGTTATCATTGGAGAATCTGTATTAAAAATGCAGCTTGGAACACTACTGCCTCTAATATCGATCACTGCCATAATAGGACTTAGAGTGAACCAGATATTTATGGGAATGATATTGGCTAAAAAAACCAAACCAAACCAAACCAAACCAAACCAAACCAAACCAAACCAAACCAAACAACCAAACCAAACCAAACCAAATGGCAGCTACTGTCATTGCATAACCAACTTTGTGAGAAAGCATCTTAAAGGAAAAGATGGGACTGGACTGAAATAAGATTATGATTACATTGCCAGTAGTATTTCTTAATACTACTATTAAATCGTAGTTAACTGTATTAATTGTGGTTAAAACTATTAATTGTATTTAAACAATACAACTATTCATATCAGCAGCCAAGAACACATTCTGCACAGAGTATAAACTTTATACTACTAGCATTTGCTAGTCACTGGATGAGGGGACAACAGAGACATTAATCCTAAAGAAAGAAAAGAAAAAGAGAAAGAAATGGTCATAGAAAGAGCTAAGGGAGGAGTCACCTTTGGACTTTGCTTGGTTCGTCCTCATGTTGTGTATGGTCTCAGGAGCTGTTTATGAGGAGAGGAATGAGGTACAGCCCCTCCCTGCAGTATCTTGTGGGAGATGGCCAAATGGATAGTCCTCTCTATGAGAGGAGGAGAATCTTGTGCAATGAACAGAAGGATTGATGAATGATGGTCAACTTGACTGTGGAAGGCAAAGTGCTCCCCAGAGCACCGGAGCCAGTGACCACCTCACAGAGGCTGCGTATCTTAGAGATTTAAGATTATCGTCTTACAACTTTCTGCCATGTTATTTCTCTTTCTGCCTTACTATACCCCAATGTAAAAACACAATAGCAGCAGTGAAGCTCCTCAAGCTCTTCAAAGGGATTTCCTCAATTGGGATACAGACAAAAGGTGACTGTGACAGCTGGTTAACATTGGCTGGTGAATTCTGAAGGAGGATGTGAGTGGGGGCTCTTGGTAGCAGAGGGCAAGTGGCAGGCCACCTCCTGAGGGTTTAGAGAAAGAAGGGAGAAGTGGGAAAGCCTAGCTCAAGCTCTGACCCTATCTTCTTCCCTCACAGCCTCTGTCTCCATCTCTTTCCCCATTCTTTTCAGGACCGTCCATCTGTTTCTCTAGAGATTCTAAGAAAGTGAGATCATGGCCACGGGACAGATCTGTTTACAAGTTGGCTGTGGGTGTCCCAGGGATACAGCCATTTTGAGATGGAAAGCTGAAAAGAACAGTTTCTCTAGACTCAAGGGCTCATCTCCCCAGTGACAGAGCAGTGAGTGTGGAACAGGCCAGTGAGTCCTGACATCCAAGGCTCCCTCCGTAGGTGGCAGTGTCTTTTATGAAGAAGACCTAAACAGAGGTGTCTTGTGGCTACAGAGCTGTTTGCTGTCAGTGCGGAGCATACTATATGAAAACTGAGATCCAGACTCTTGAGCTGTGGGGGGAAAGGGTGTTCTTGGAGGGCTACGGTGTAGGAAATGTGGTTTCCTAGGATACATTCAATTAAAGTGGGCTTTAGTGATAATTTCAGGGTCCAAATGACCAAGTCTGATAAATTTTAAGGCCCTGTCAAAAGCAGTGAGTACATTTCTCTGAATACAGACTCTCCTTCTACATGGCTTGTAATCTGTCTACTGTCTTTTCTGTTTTAAAAACTATGATCCCTCCAAAACAACAACAACAACAACAACAACAACCAACCAACCAAACAAAAAAAACCCTATGATCCCCTTAGAGTGCAGGATCTTAACGAACCTCTGCCTTTTCATATTGGATTTTCCAATTTAAAAATAAGTCCATTAAGTGAGAGAGCAGCCCTGAGAGATGTCAGCGAGTGTGTAACAGCAACAGCACACCTTTGTTTTACTAGTGTCAGGCTCATTCTTATCTGTCAAAATAGAACAAGTTGCTTTAAACATGGGCTCTGCAGTGGGTGGTAGGAAGTGACATCATGTCTCCAAACTGGAGCTCATTCGGGTAAGCATACGTTTACTATTATAAGAAATGGAAAGGAACATTTATTTTATTCTTTAACTTTACATTTGTAGTGAGCAGAACTTCCTGATAGCTTGCATTTCGTGTTGAAATTCCAAAAACCGCCAGAGGAACTACCTGGCAGCAGTAAAACCTCCCACTTAGCTATTCTATGCCAGGTGAGAGAAAGCACAGATGCTTCCAGCGCAGACTCTCAGTTCTGTGTTTGTAAGTCTCCTTCAGTGGGGATTAGTCAAATATCTAGGGGCTTTTAATCTACAGAGGTGGTGATAGTATTTTCTCTACATTTCTGTGAATTACTTCTCTTTCTTACCATAGTGTGTGTGTATATATGCATATATGTGTATGTGTGTATGTGTGTGTGTATGTGTGTGTATATATGTGTGTGTGTATGAGTGTGCATATATATGTGTGTACATATATATATATATATAGGAAAAGATTTTCCTAGTAGGAAAGTGTATATGTATATGTATATTTGTACATGTACATACACACACACACACACACACACACACACACACACACAATATATAATACATAGAATTCAAGTGGCCTTGAAATGATTCTGCAGTATTATCAGCAGCTATTTAGGTAACACTTATGGTTTTGCTTTGTAAAATAACAAATGGGAACCTTCTAACCCTATGAGTTGAATGCCATGTATTTTGTAATGTCATGTATTCCTTCACTATTACTAATCTAGTCCTGCTTCTACATTTACAGTATTGGGTACAAACTGTGCTTTAACTTTGACTCTATGCATTTCTAGAAATAATTTAGAACTTAGGAGGAAATGATATTTCCTTTTTAAAAAAAGTATTTTCTGCCTGCATTTATTATGTATGTGCACCATGTGCATGCCTGGTACCCACGGAGGGTGTTGGATCCCTTGGAACTAGAGTTATAGATAGTTGTGAGCCACCATGTAGGTGCTGGGAACTGAACGTGGGTCCTCTGGAAAAGTGGGACATTCTCTTAACTACTAAGATATGTCTCCTGACCCATATTTGTTTTAATATTTTCTATCAATTACGTTTGGTTGTGATTTAGAGTCTAAGTCTCTCCTCTAAGTTCATATACTAAAAGCTGGTTGCCAGCTTATGGCTCCTTTAGGAGGTGATGGAATCTTTAGAACTAGAACTGAATAGAAGGAATTTATGTCACTGAGTGTAAGCTCTCAAAGGGGATGCTGGGACTCTGGTACCTTCTCCCTGCTTCATCAGGGCATCATGGGTGAGCAGATCCTTTGATATACTGCCTCACTCACAGGCCCCAAGGCAACAAGGTGCTACAAGTTATTTATATGAGGTATTTGGCTTAGTAATAGGATGCTAGCTAGCATGCACTTACAGCAAATGGGTCCTACTCAGTCTTTAGTGACAAGTCTGGACACTGTTGAGTTCTTGTTAAGAGGCCCAGATGGGAACTCTGTTACAGAAATTCCATGACTCAGTTCTGTTCTATCACCTGCCATGTGAAGTCACAGTCCTCTCTCACTGTCTCATCCCAATTTCTACAGTGGTCTGACCAGAGATTATCTGGTCCTAAAATGTGCACAAGGCAAGAAACCTGTCTATTTGGGCAGCTGATTCTAAAAACATTTGTTGTCAACTTGCAAATTTCTCACAATCTTCTACTCACAGAGACAATAATACATGCTGGTCAACCTGAGCAGGGACTACTCCATGACAAATTGGACAACAAAGTGACAGCTGGTGGCTTTGGTGGGTAGGGTGATGCCATGAGCATGGCTGGCACTGCTCCTTTGCCATGGCACATGTTTTTTGAACTCAGACAAGGGGAATAAGCAAAGTCTTCATAATTAAAATACGATTGTGTAAAGGTCAGCTTTGCAATTCCCCTTTTAATATTCAAAACACCATAAAACCTGAATCGCAGATGTCAAGTCCACACTAGTGGCTGAGGTAACAGCCCTTTGAAATCGCAGGCTGATCATGTAATGCCTGGAATTTTCACCAGTTTATGCGGCTGTCATGTACACCACAGAAAAAGCCTTAGCAGAAAGCCCAAGTCCCATTCCTCAGCTGACAAGCCATAAAGAACTGGATAAGCGACAACCTCCTTGTGCCTCAGGCCCTTCATCTGTGAAATGAGATTTGTGTGAACACTCTTTAAGATGTCAGCCAGCTCCAAGGTTCTCTGATTCTGAGTGGGGCATTATGGGATAATGAGGCTACATTTCAGCTGTGGTACATGACAGGGGCATACTGTTTCCCTGTAGCACACAGCTGACCAGTCCATGTAAGGCCAGTTATCGTTACTTTTCTAGGCTAGCCAAGAAACTCTTCAATTTCTTTTCTGTCAGCTAGGGTGCTCTTATGACACCTCAGAAACCACAGTCTTAGGTTAAATTGCAAAGAATCCATTTAAACCCATTCTCCTTCTCCATACTTTATCAAATTACTCTGCATATAAGCCATCAGAACACATTTTGGAACATCTATCCAAATCGTAACACATGGGATGATATGGGAAATCAAGGTTTTCTCGTAAGATACAACTGTCTGCCCACGCCTGTGTATTAGTTTACTCTCTAGTTGTCTCAGAAGCCTTTAAAGTTTCATTTATGAACATAAACATCTGCTAAAGAAAAAATATAATGAATCTAGAAAATTATTCAAGAAAATTAAGAAAAGTGTAAAAGAAAATAGAACCCAAGCACAGAGAGAGTAATTGACAGTCACAGGGGGCTCACGGGTCAAAGGCTGCAAGCAGGAAGTTCAGCAGGAGACTGATGGACTGCTCCACGTGGATTTGGTGAGTGGTTGGCATCCTCTTGTTGAGCTGGTAAAAAATAGTGGAGAGCACAGCCTCCAAGCGGGCCACATTGAGTTCGATGTTTGGGTCCAGGTTATTCAAGGCGTTTTCCCGCAATGCTTCAATGACGTTCCAAATGTCCACCAGGTGCACTACAATGGAAGCAGAGTGAACACATGAGCCCAGAACACATGGAAGGCCAGTGTGCTCCTTTACACTACCCTGGGTTGTCTAGGCTCTGCACATGTGACCAGCTGCTGTGGGAATGTACATGAGCAGAAGTCTGTCTTTAGGACTTGAAGACCATCCGCTTAGCAACAAATAACTTACTGAATACCAAGTGCATGGGTTGCCTTCTTGTTGTTGGGGCAAAATCTCTAACAGAAGCTGCTTCAGGAAGAAATGGTTTTGGGGTGCAGTCCATGCGAGGAAGTTACGTGGCTGGTCACATTGCATCCATAATTAGGAAGCATGGCGACAGCAGTGCTTCTGTTGTGTTCAATTTCTCCATTTTATTCAGTCTAGGGCTCATTCTATAGGATGACGTACACAGCAGGGTGGCCTTCCCATCTCAGTGAACTGTACCAGAAACTCCTTCATACATGTTTACAGGTATATCTCCTAGGTGAGGCTAGACCTTGTCAAGTTGGGAAGTAATAGTAATCATCACTTTCTGTGTTACAAACACCCTTGAAATATGGTCATCATTCCTGTGTTACATGCAGGAAATCTGAGGAACTGGGTAGTTAACTGTCAGTGTAAGAATAGTCACTAGCAAAATTGGTGGTCAAATTCAAGTCAATTGGGCTTACAACATTCCCCCACTGAACACAGTGACGGCTTGAAATGCAATGAAGATAAGAGCCTAAGTTCTAAGTGCCAAAGGAAGGTCAGAATCCAGTTTGAGTATTTAAAGTAGATTCATTTGCATACATATATTTACATAGTCATACACACACATATATAGATATATATGATTATATGTAGGTTGATAAGGGAGGGGAGAGGAAGAAAAGCCCAGAAGGACAAGGTTATACCACTGAAGAACCAAATCACAGATTACTGAATAACCTGATTAAAAATTATAATCATGATTATTTTCTTCTGAAATACTCAGAAAGTCCCTTTCTGTTTGTCCTGAAGTATTACTGTGATGCCCCAGTAGCAATCAACATTAAAAGCATTCTTGTGTGCCCCTGTAATCCATTCTATGCGACCAGGAAACTCTGATTTTCTTGCTTTCCATTACAATTTTATTGCATTTTAAATAACTGGAATTCTATTTTGTCATCTTCTACTTAGCATAACTATTTTAAGAGTCATCTCTATTGGGCATGCATTGATAGCTCACTCCTTTTTATTGCTGAATAATGTCTTATATGGAACTATCAGTTTGGTTACTGACTCATTTGTTGATAGGCATTTGAGTTGATCCAGGTTGTGGCTGAAACAAAGTCATCACGAGTAATGATGTACGGGATTGTTATGCACTTCCATTTTCTTGTTAAATATTTATAAATAAAAAGACTGGACTGGCTGGTAGTCGGTGTTTAAATGTGTGAGTAGTGAGCACAGTGGGCGGAGGCTCATAACCAGTGTCTTTCCCGTCTTATTTTATACCTTATTCTTGTTGAACGTTATTTGCTTTTATTTCATACATTTTTGCCTATGTATATGTGTCTACCACATGCATGCAATTCCCACGATGGCCAGAAACAAGCGTTGTATTCCATAAAACTGGAGGTTTACACGGTTGTGAGCTGCCATGTGGGAGTTGTAAACCCAACCCTGGTCTTCTAGAAGAGCTGCAAGTGCTCCTAACCTCTGAGTCATCTCTCCAGCCCTGCTTTTATCTCTCTTAATTAGTATTACAAGACACTCTCAGAGAAGTGTCACTTATCAATGAATACTTTTTGAGGAGCTTATTTTTATTCTTGACTGTATTGTGGTCCCTGTCATTATAATGTGTGCACTCTGTGAGTCTGTTCTTCAGAATGTAACTGCAAGATGTTATGAGAACGGGAATTAAGGTTGGATTGACTTCATTTTTCGAACTGCAATATGACATGTCACTTTTCTGCTGTGCAAATCTCTTTCATAATTTCCCATTAATTTGAAATCCATGCATGGCTCGAAAAGGCCTTTGCCGATTTAAATTTGTCCCCTGTTTATTTCTCATGCATGTCTCTTTGAAGCTCAGCATCAGGACCATGTCTTCAAGGATGTCTTTCTGGCTTTTCCATCTCCAAGTTTTGTACCTTTGCCATGTGCCTCCTTTGAACTTGGCTGTCTGTTTCTGTAGTAAACATACCATAGGAAGTCTGTGTGTGCTGTGATAACTGCTCACCCCCCAGCACCCGTCATAGCTCCTTCATATTATAGGAGTAATATCATATCATAATCACACATGGTAACTAAGTAACTCAACAATGAATCAGGGGTTTCTAAGGACATACGTGAACCCAAGGCGACAATGTGGCACAGCTGTGAAGAATCACAGTGATGGTATGAACCCCACTACTTCATGGTGTTTTAATCCCTTCATTTGACTATAATGTGGATTAAAAGAGTCAATCCCTGGACAACATTTTGCATGTCACAGAAAATAATAACATTGTTATGGGCAAATAAAAGATCTAGATGTCATATTGACATCATTTAAAATAAATGTGCTTGACATGTGTGTTTCCTTACACCAAAGGCCTCAGTGCACTGAAAATCAAAGCAGTGGGTCTAGCCAATTGTGAGGGTAGATAACTGCAAACTGGGAATATAATTGTCAGTAAGGTACTGTAAAGCTTGAAGCTGTACAGCAAAAGGATGTGGTTCCCACTTCATGGGATCAATAATCTGATGAGGACACAAGTGTCACTCAGTCATACAGGTAGTAAAAATATATGGCCTATGGCAAGGACCAGAGTGCTAGGCACAGAATGAGATTGACAGAGTTGTGGTGGAGCCAGATGGATGGACAAAGGTGGGGTGGGGACGCACCACAGCCATGATCATGATTTGTGCCGAGGATGACGACACGGGCTTTGAGTAGAGCTATCTTATCGGGTCCAGTGTGAAAATAACATTTCCAAGTCTAGAGAGGAAATAAATGGCGACAGATAGGCAAGAAGTTGGAATGGCTAAAGCTTATTGGTGGAGACCAAGTAAATAACACAGGGAATGAAGGTGTGCAGAAACTCCTGTGTAGACCAACCTGGACTCAAGCTCAAATGTCAACCCATCTCAAGGACTGCTGGGATTGAAGGCTCATGCCACCATGCCAGGACTAATGCAGTCCATTTTAGTGTGTTTGTGTGCCTCTGGCAGTGTGATTACACATATCTTCTTAGTTTTTGCCATATCACAGTGCCTCTGCAGTTTTCTGGTTTATTTTCAATGTTTGTGAGTGTTCTGTCTACATGTACCACATATGTGCCTGGTACCCACAGAGGCCAGAAGAAGGCATTGGATCCTCTGGGACTGGAAGTACGGTCAGTTGTAAGTATTCATGTGGATGCTGAGTACTGAACCTGTATCCTCTGGAAGAACAGCCTGTGCTATTACCTACTGAGCCATCTCTTTGGCCTCATATTAATTATTGAAAAAAGTCCCATCAGTCTTTTTCCCCATTTAAGTAGGAACACCGAGAAAATTTAAGTTGAGATTCAGTGGGAAGTCAGCAGGAAGTCTGTTTCAGCCCTAATAGTTGTACCTATGGGTTACTTACTGATGTGATCTCAATTCCAGGAAATGATTTAGGATATGTAATCCTAACAATGGACCACTAGATGGCACTGTGCACATTTTATGAATATCTATCAACCATTAAGGGCTCTGGAGAGCACCTGCAACTTGGCAAAAGGGAGAGGAAGTTGGGCTTCTTCATCTATGCAACTGCATGCATTTTATATTGCTATACTTGTTAAGGCAGCATTCGGAATAACAAATCTTCCTTCATTAACCATATTAGGAATGAACAAAAAACTCTTAAGACAATAGTATTGATTTTACTGCTGAGTGATTAATATCCAAGAGTTTGTCTTTAAAAACAAGTATGCCTCGACACAGGTTCACTACTTTTCTACACATCCAGTCAACTGCAGGTAGAAACTACAGGATGGGGATGGAGGAAACACTAGAATTCGTAGCTATGGAGATGTTTGTAATCTGTTTGCTGATATCACACACCTTTTTAATAGGACATAGAGTCTAAGTCCAGAGATATGTGGTAAACAACTAATGACAGACACTAAAAAGAAAGAAGGAAGGAAGGAAGGGAGAGAGGGAGGGAGGGAGGGAAGAAGGAAGGAAAGAAGGGAGGAAGGGCTACCAGAGCTAAAATAGCCACACACCCTCTGATCTAAAGCCACTCTGGTGTGAGGCTAGAGACGCTGTGTTTCTCAGAGGCCCCGACTTTGTGGCTTCAGGTGACATACTGAGCTACCATAGCAGCATCTCTAAGGAACTATTTAATAACCTTATAGTTTATAATGTGTGTAAGCCCGATAACTCCCAGATAGAGATGCTTAATGTCATAAATATCAGAGGGAGAAGGTATAGTAATGAGAGGACTATAAAAAACAATTTCAGGGTTTAGCACATGATGTGGATCCAGGCTAGCCCTTCATGGGCCACGCAGAGGCTAGGTCCTTATCACTGATGCCATTTGTGTTATCCTTCTCAAGCACTTCCAGATCTCTGTAGCTCCAGTCTAAGATGCAGCAGAGCAGGAGAATGCTTGCTGGAGTTCTCCAGACAACTCTTACAACCACAGAACTACAGACCCTTTAAGATTCTCAAAGGGCTTGGAGCTGGAGATGTAAGAAGCCAACGATTGCAGACTATTACAATTTCCACCATTTTGACATAGTGGATCTCAACTCTGGCTGCACACTGGGCTCACCTACAAGGCTGTAAAATAACTTCCTGGTGATGCTCCTGTTACATATCGTACCTAAATCCCCACCCATATTCAGAGAGCCAGAAACTATCTCATAACAATACCTCCAGGTAAATACATTCACATGGGAGCATTCGAAGCACTGCTTACATTTGTCTTCTTTGGTCCTTTGGCAGGACCAAAGACAGCCTGGTATGCCCTAATAGGCCAACTACGTTGTAAGAATCTAATTATTAACAATGTAGGCAATTCAGGATGAATTATATAAATTACATGTATATTATTTTAGAGAGTTTGATCTATAAGCAGGACATTCACTGCATTATGAATTCTTTAAATTAGGAAAAGAAGAAAATTGCAGTTAGACTGAAATTGTATATAACTTGTCAAGGTATATATGCTCCAGATATAGTTTGTATTTGCACATGAGTGCTCTCCTTTAAACATGTCCCTTCAAGGTTTACCCCTGCCCTTCATGCTTAAAGTGGTGGTGCCTAGCCTCTGAGGTTGTATTGACCACCCATGTATGGTGATACATGCAGGCATGTGTAGGGAGAGTTCTGTTGATAAGTTACCCGGTCAAGTTCCATAGCAACAGGGATGTATTGTACATTGTTTTCCCCTCAAAATCCATGTAACTCTCCCCTCTCCAGATGTTAATTTCCTAATCTTCTGTGCAATCCACAATCCATGTGGGTTTTCCAAGGCAACCATAATCTTCAGAGTATGAGAACCAAGGTGAGGTAATCGTCTTGACTACGTTGTGTGCTGGATTTGAATACCAAGACGGCTCCTTCCATGCTGTGCATTCTGTTTTGTTTGTGTTTATTTTGTGACAGATCTCATGTATCCCAGGCTGTCATTGAACTTTCTACATGTGTAGCTGAGGATACAGTTGAATCTCTTCTGATTCTCTCCTCTCTATTTCCTGAGTACTGGGATACAGGAGTGTGCCCCCGGGCTTGTTTCAATGGGACTGAGGGTCAAGCCCAGGGCTTTATGTATGTGAATCAAGCACTCTAAAAACTGAATCATACTCCAGTCCTCAAACTGGAATTGCTTAACCCATGTTTGTGAGTTTGTAGAAAAGCTAACTGCAACTATTCATTTCTATTTCTTACCTCTTATGGCTTGAAACTGAAATGTTCTCCACAGATTCATGTGATGTGACTTTGAAGACTTTTAGGAGGTGGGGCTTGCCTCTCTGAAGTGTGTCAGTAGGAATGATTTGCTTCTGTGGCCAGAGCCACCTCTCCTTGTCTTCACCACCACAGGAGGCTGCAACCTCCTGAACCTGGGAGCCAAAATCATCCTTTCCTTCCTTAGTTTGTTTCTGTCAAGTACTGTGTCACAGTGGTAAGAAAAGTAACTATGACATGAAATTCTCACATCCTTGGAATGGAAAGATTGCACGAATGCATGTACTTACACATGCATGCACGTATGCTTGCACACACTGGCATTAACTTTTCCTCATGACAATTCTCAAATGAAAAGTTTCTTTCAATATTCAAAGGGACAAGTAGGCATGACATACAAATGACTTCAGGGAGGAATCTAAATCTTAGGCTAGAACAACAAAGTAGGGTTCAGACATGAAAATGACTTTGGGCTAGGACAAGGAAGTAGGCTGAGATATTTTGGTCATCGTGATAAGTCCTTAGAAACAGTGATCACAGGAGTGTTCACGGAACTTTGCTTATTGCCTGGCTTGTATTTGACTATTTGTGTTTATTGCCTTGCTTGTTCCTTGACTATTTGCATCCATTGTATTGCTAGTTCTTCAACCTAGAATTGACCTTAATACTTACATGTAATTAAAATGGTATGAAAGCAAAAAGGAGGAGGGAGGATGGGATAGGGGGTTTCTAGGGAGGGGAAATGGGGAAAGGGGATGACATTTGAAATGTAAATAAATAAAATATCCAATAAAAAATCACAAAATAACTAAAAAAGAAAAACCAAATGACTTCAGGGAGTTTTCTAGGCCTCCTAGAGATGGGTATGTGAGATGGTCACAAGAGTTCCCCCTTAGTCAGATGGGTGTGTCAGAAGCCAATGAAGGCTCCTCTTCACAGTCCTCAGCTCAGGCTATCACATGACTTTCTTTCTTAGCCTTCCAGCTCAGAGACTCAATACTTCCTTCTTTCAGGCCTAGCTCACTTTAGGCAGCATGCTTATTTTTAAGAGAAAACAGAGACACACTGGAATTTACTCTCATTCTCCTTCCCGTTCAAATTCAATTCAAATTCCTACACTTTTCCTCCTCCAGTTACAAAGATATTTGCCTTATATTTTAAGCTTTCTTCTATGAGTTCATTTTGGTTTTGTTTTTAACAGGTGAAACTGTGTTGTAAATATGACACTTATCACAGTGATCGCTGGTTAAGTTCAACTTCAGACCTAGTTCAGTGGATAAGATGGAGCAGTAGGCAAAGATACTCGCTACCATGGCTGATTACCTAAGCCCAACTGTGAAGCCACGTGGTGGGAGGAAAGAAGTAACTCCATGAAAATGTCCTCTGACTTCCACAAGTATGGGAAGCATGTGCAACACCTCCATAATACATACACAAACACACACACACACACACACACAAGCACATTTATAAGACATTTCTCCAGAGATTTACAGGTTCAACCATTCACAAGAAGACAGGATATTTTAATGCATCTTCACTAACCATATATCTATTGCACATTTGTGGCTGTAGCATATGGAGAAAGGCTGCCATATGCTTATATTTACAGACTTGAAAAGAGAAATGACAGTCCATAATAGTTTGAAATCTAATGGTTACTTTTAAAGGATCTGGACTGCACCGTGGTTGATGTTATCTGTGATTGACATGAAATTCTAACAACAGAGGTGATGATGCCCACAGAGATCACAGTCAGGCTTAAGTGAAGATTGACACACACCTCTGAGTTACGATAAGTCCGTAGCCACAGTGAGAAAACTTAAAGTGCCACAGGAGCTCTAAATACAGGGATGCCATCGCTGGCTGGAAGCTTGGGACTACTTGGAGGAGAAGGTCAACCTCACTTGCCTCCTAAAAGCATATTGGGAAGTCACAGCTGGAGATAGGGGGTCAGGCCCCAGGGTGAGGAATAGCCAGTGGTGAAAAGCATACAGAATGGAGGGACAATAGCATCTCAGGTTCTGTCCTGATGTGACCCAACTAGAAGTTTATTTATCTGGAACTTAAAGTAAAGCAAAATCTGTAACTAAGAAATATCTCATATTCCTCATTATTAAAAACAAATGGCTCCATTTAAAAATTCATGCATATTTATTTGTACATTTTATCAAGAATTTGCATTCTATACATTTTTTTAAATGCATATTTTCCTTTTCTTACTGTCATGCCAACTCACTGCATATCCACACCTGCAGGGAATAATTGGTGTGTGAACCAGGGCTGTTCTTCGCAGAATTGGTAGATTTCAAACTGTGTTGTCTCCTTCCACAGGCTTTGGTGTGTCCAGGGCATCTTTAGATTCAAGCATCACTCCGGGTGATTGTGATGAACAACTTAGTTTGAGAACTTCTGGATAGGGCATGACTTAAAAGATGGAGTCAGAAATGAATGAACAGGAAATTGATGCTCATTTGAGACAAAGGACTTTATTTTTAAAAATGTCCTTAAGATCTTGGAAGCATTGCAATCAAGAAAGCCATGTGCAAAGTAGTTGGTTATTGAGGCTTTTCCCAAATAATGTATTTCTCTTCCTTACTAAAGCCCCTTCCCAAACTAATGTTCAAAAACTTAGTGGGAAGAAAGAATGTGTTAACTGGGAAGCCTTGGCGGAGTCCACAGAGATACTGTATGTGACTACATTGCAGACACGGGGGCCCCCACGTATACCAACAAAGCCTGGATTTGATTCTTTTGATTAATGGTCTTGAGATAAGTCCTTATAAGATGTGAAGACAAATAACCCTTAAGAAGCTTACCAGCTTTGTTTTGTTTTATGCTTTCCAATCTCCACACCTTCTGTGTTCCTAAAGCACATTTTTTTTTTTTTTTATATCACCAAGGCAGGTGTTTTTTTTTTTTTTTTTTTTAAAGAGTCCTCGGAGAGAAACATCACATCTCACAGAGATAACATCTCAGCTTCATTTTAATTTCCTGGTTAAGGTGTTGTAATAAAGCTTCATGAAAAAGGTCTACAACAAATTTTCATGTAAAATCAAATTGAGCATCCTGCCAATCCTCGAAGGCCCTGCTAGGACACACGCTGCCTATCAGGAAAAGAAAATCCACTGCTTCTTAATTATGTTTAGAGACTGACATCATTATTCAAAATGAGATAATAATTATTGGCTCGGTAACCATCACACTATAAATTAAATTTAACTAAATTCAATCCAATCAAGCACTTATTATGCCTATTATTTTCCAAGCGTTGTACCAGAAATTGTAAAAATAATAAGAGAATGTAAATGGAAAAAAGAGCAATATCTAAATTCTCCTTGGCCAGTTTAGCTTGTACAGAATATGTTTAATGATGTTAGAAGCAAGAGGCTCTAACACATTATGCCCCTGTGGCTAGTTACTTTGTGTCGGGCTTGTAGCAGCATTGCATAATTCTTCTATGTGGCTTTACCACTCTCTATCTTGTTAATGCCCCCAGTTTGGGCTTTTTGTAAGCAAGCCTCCCATTTACATCTAATTTCTTTCCCTTTCTATTCATCCCAAGAAAGAGTGTGAGGCTCAGTTATGGCCAGGCCATTCTCCACTGTCCGTTGACTAATACCCAAGAGGGTGACAATGAGAATCAGTGTTGACACTCTGGCTTACTACTCTTCAGCTTCTTCAAAGTCTCCTGTGTTCCAGGTGCATGAGAATTCTAACAATGCCGGACTCTCCCTTGATAGTTTTACAAATGCCTGTACTGAGTCTGTTCCTTCCATAAGATGTAGTTTTCAGTCTGTGATCCTCCAAGGCAGTACACACGTGCTGTACCTCAGAGTGGAAGCCCATCCTGATTCCTTCAGACAAGTATGTCTTGTCTCTTTTGTAGTTCCCAGTAACCTTCACGCATCTATTAGACCATTTATAGCATTCTGAATTTTCCAGTCATTAATACACACATTTTGTTCTTTATCGATTTGGATCAGTCCGAGTTTGGAGGAGAGGGATTTATGAGCCAAATGATCTGTGTGTGGCCACAGGTATTTTGGGTAAGAAACATCTATGGATCTCATCAGATTATCAAAAGATAGCTGAGAAATAAGTTTGTGGATCAGAGAACCAAATACTAAGTACTTCCATCATACTATGTCTTGCTTATGCTCATAATCTTTATAATACTCTGTTCAAACAAGATGCTCAGTGATGATTGGTGATGTGCACAGATCAGAACACCTCTGTATAGCAAATCAGATACCATTTAAGATCCCTGGAAACTTTTCATTTAGCTTGGTATTCTATAACCCCTTATAATTTTTGTTGAACATGGTTTTCTACTTTACCTCCTATTCCCTCTAGTCTATGGCTCAAGATAGCCAGAGTCCTAAATGCTAGAGGCCACATTCAGGAAGAAAGAGCAGCCATAGCTCTGGCATCCATGAGGAATTGTCTTCTGTCATCTCTTTACAGTCTTTGGTATTTCTGGTTAGGCATGAAGTACTCATTTAGCCAACATGAACACTAGACACAATACAGGGGATGAAGAGACCTCTACATGGTTAATCAGAAGGACAGGGATTTATAAGTAACTTGGTGAGGTCATAGATATAACTACATAGTAGATGACATGTATCTTTCATTAGAAAAAACAATCTTCAAAAGATATGAGATAAAGGATGTGGCTTAGTGTCAGAGTGATTGTCTCCTATATGCAAGGACTGGGTTTGATCTTTAGCACTGAAAAAGTCATGGGATAATTCTAGTGATATAACACCAATTAGAATGACTATAATTAATTGAAGTATTGTAGAGGTAAAAACTGCTAAAAGAGTATATTTTAAGTGTTTTCAGCAGAAATACATCTTAGGTCAGTGTGATGGTTAATTTGATTGGATTTAAAAACATCTAGGGTATTAATAGTATATACTTTTGGGTGTATCTTTGAGGAGTTTTCTAGTAAGGATCAACTGAGGAAGGAAGATCCACCAGAGTGTCAGTAGATTGAATAAAAATATAAAACAAGAACACCTTAGGTGAGTACCAGAATTGCTCTTTCTCCACCTTCTGATCTGCTGAAATGTGGGCAGGCAGTCTCACATGTCTACCACCATGGAGCTGCTAGCTATCACATGATCTCCATCTTGATGACTGTGTGCCCTGAAACCATGAGCCAAAATAAACCCTTCTCTTAAGTTGTGTTTTGTCAAGATATTTGGTGATAGCATTATGAAAGATAATTAATAGAGAACATGAAGAAATATATATATTAATTAATCTTTGATAATCCACAAGACACACATATAGTATAATGTACACTGTGCTCTACAAGTGTACATTATTTGTCAATGCACAATAGAATTAAAAATGAAAAACAGTCATGTGAAATAATGATGGGCATGGAAAGTCAGACGGATACCAGGGGGTGTTTCAGAGTTAGCTGTTGAATGTCTCGAACTTCTCTTTCTGGGTGATGTTAACCTGCTCACATCAGGGGGTTCACAACCTCCTGTAACTCCACCCCTGGGAGGATCTGATGCCTCCTGAGGCACTGGCACATACCCACACATAGACACACACACACACATAATTAAAAATCAAACCTACCAGTTGATTCAGGACTGATAGGCTTAATATCAGTTTATGCAGTGAAGTTTTAAAGAGTAGATTGATGTTTACGGAACCTGGATCTGTATTAGGTAGGAAAGATCCTTAGGTTCTATCCTTGAGGTTGTTTTACTCCTAAATGCTTACACTCAGGAAGATACTCATGGAGGCAAAAGCGCCAGGCTCACCTCAAAATGCAGTTTTCATTGACACCGTACTTGTAAAAGCAGGTGATAATTCCAGACATGTTAAGTGTTCCTGAAGATGCAACAATGCTATTTGTGAGAAGGGAGACCTTAAAGGGGGAAGGAAACAGATAGCTTCCTTTAGACATTCCATGTTTTCAGCTTGCCTGGTCTGTTAACCATTTTGAAACCTTTCAAGTAAATTGTGCAGAACATGCCAAGCAGAAATTTTTGCAAAGACCTGGAAATATAGTTGGAAAAAAAAAACATGTAAAAAACTTAGAAGTAAATTCAGGCCAACGAGCATGCTTAGTAAGTTACTCAACTCTAGAAATGGAAGCAATATGTCATCCATAACAGGTTTCTTAATGGTCACCTGCAAGTTTCTTAACGTAAATGTTTAACTCTGAATCACCCTCATGTCCTTGAAGGTACCAACCAAGATGTCCTGCACAGAGCATCACTCAGTAGACATGTTATAAAGCTACCTGAAGGTGATTGTGGATTCAGTGCTTGCTGTATGTTGCATACCACAGAGGGCACAAGCTGTGAGAAGACACAAGTCTTTCTGTTCTTACCTCTTTTCAGCAGATTACAAATTCCTATACAAAATAATTTTCTTTGCCAGATTTTGTAATGGGAGGTATTATTTTTTCTGTTTTATTATTGCTCTATGTGAAGAACACTAGACTTAGTTATGGTAGTCTGCTGGACATGTTTCCTGGATGAGTTTCATAATAGCTTAAGGTGTACCTTCTTCCTAGTGCAGCCAATACGGCTTAAACATGGACTTGATTTCTGGGTACCTTAGCTTACATACTAGAGTAGAATATATTTGGTGCTATCACTGGGGACAAATATTGTCTTAGACAACATTTCTTTGACTTTAAAAATCAATGGGAGCTGGTGAGATGGCATAGCAGGCCAAAGGAACTTTCTATTAGGACTGACAAGCTGAGTTCAGACTCTAGGACCCAGTAGATGGAATGAGAGGCTGACTCCCATTAGTAGTTCCTGACCTCCACATCTATGCTTTGGCATTCATGTGGGTGTTCATATGTGCATGCATGTGCATGTGTGTGTGCATGCACACACAAACACAAATTTTAAAAAAAACAAACATGTGAATAAGGGAGCTAGAGAGATGTCTCAGTGGTGAAAAGCACTTGCTATTCTTGTCCAGGATCCAGGACCTACATGGTGGCTCACGACTCCGTGTAACTCCAGTTCCAGGAGCTCTGATGACCTTTTCTGGCCTCTACAGGTATCAGTACATGCATGGTACACATACACATGCAGATAAGAACTCATGCACATAATTAAAAATAATAAATCTTTAAAAGTAAATTAAATTATTTTATATTAATGGTCATTATGCTTTAATTGGCGTGTGCAAAAGTTCTGGGCATGGCTGGTTATGTTTGAGCAACTTTGTGAATGTATTTAATGCAAGTAATGGGTACACTTAAAATGACTTTAATGGTGAATTTTATGTTACAGAGTTAAAACAATTTAAAGACAGCCATGGGATATATTTATGGCTGTGTTAAAGTAATAATGAGGTGGAGATTATTAATCCCACACTTCACTGAGCCTTCGCTAAACAAAAAGTAATGCAATAATTTGCCTGAACACATTAGCTATTACTTTTAAGGCAGTAAGGCAGCTTGTTTTATGGTTATGTACATGTTTATGGTTTACTTTATTCATCCATATATGTTCTGTAGTAACACGTATACAATGAGCTCTAGAACGCACTCAGGATTCAATCATATCCTGACATTTCTCAAGGCATGGAAAAGGGATCTCCATCTTCTATAGAAACTTCATCCTATAAAATTCAGGGACCCACAGGGCTTTCTCCATAAGGAGTGTGCAACACACTCTTCCATTCTGGCTTCATACAATGACCGAAAGTTAAAGTTGAAAACTTAGGATGATTTAAGAGGAAAGCAGAATTTGAGTTGCTAGGTCTTTAGGTAAATCTAGAAGAGATTAACAAATATTTTCTTCAGATTTTATGTGGATTTGAGCATGTGGTTTGCTGGTAGAGGCCAGAAAAGGGTATTGGATCTCTTAGAGTAGGAGATACAAGAGGCTATGGAGCACTTAGTGTCTGTTGGTCCTGGTAGCAGATGTTGGGCTCTCTGGAAGCACAGTACTCTCTCATAACCATGGAGGCACCTCTCAGCTCCAATAAATCCTTTGCATTTCCGAAACACACAGTATTAATGACTATGGAGTAGGAGATCGGTGGTATTTCACTTATTTAAATTAATAGACAGGAGACCATGCATGCTATTGCATCGTTTACTTGATGATAGGATTCTCTCAAATCTCAAATGGTTCGTTCATCTGAATAAGTATCTGAAAACACTTAGACGCCAGCGACTGTTGATACAGCAATAAATAACATACATACCGATCTCTGTTCCTGAGAAGCTCACATCTGAGCCAGGGAAATTATAATCAAAATAACAACTAAATAAAATATCTAACATTGAGTCTATTAGGATGCGATAAGTATTTTAGGGAGAAAAGAAAGACAAACAATAGGACCTGGGGAGAAGTAATTCTCATTTAAATGCTCTGGAGAAAATGTGCTCTAAATATTTATTCATTTTGTTATCAGTGTGTCTTTGTCTTATGGCTTTTCTTGCTAGGTACCTTTCAGCAGTTAGAAATTAAACAATTAAACACGCTTTTCTCTTTATTTTCAAGACAGCAGTGGCATATCCAACCTTTGAAATCTCTGATTTTCCTGGGAGAATTACCACCCAAGGGATAAGATATCTTGAGGGTTATTTCAGACTGCAATCCAGGTAATTTTAAAACTAAAAGTAACTGCACTTATGACCACATTTAACTTGCCAGGATGTAAAAATTATAGCTTTACTCTACCTGTGAAAACTCTTGCTTTTAAATGGCTCATATAGTTAGTTTAGGAAAAGCCAGATCATCCCTCTACTTTAAGATCAACTATATAACAAAATAATGTAGAAATAGTGAATTCTCTCATACTTAGAGTCCTGGGACCCTGTCTGGGATTATCCTGTGGATGGGAAAGTTTGAGGGTCATATCACACTGTGCAGTATATTTTAATCAGATATGTAGGGTCAGTTCAGATAGGTGCTGAAGATCGTAAGAGGCATGTAGATGTGCAGCTAGAGAGGGGTTAGATAGTTACATTCTGAGGTGGGAGAAAAGTTAAAAGGGATTTACAAGTTCATGATCAGGGCAAATAACCTCCTGCTGTTCTATTAACCAACTTCTAACTCTCCTTTTCCCAATTTTTAACAGGTAACCTTAATAGACTGGAAGGTAGAATCCACTCATTTAAATTTGTGAAAGAGAAATATGCAAAGGGGAGATTTCTGAATTCTCTGTTTTTTCACCCACACATTTTGGACTGACATTAAACTGGTGTACTGTCCCTACATGTTGAATGCATAATTAATGAAGTGTTTTGTTAACAACAATAGCATTAAGGAAGCCTCGTGAGACAGCAAACCAGGGTGACACTAGAACTGAGTTTCCATTGGAACAGCCATTGTGGCTTTATGGGAGAGACCACCTATAGTTCAGACCTTCTAAGAATCTTCTGCTTTCTGTTGGTGTTCTCCAGAGTGCCATGTATGCTCTTTGTGGAAGAACACTTTCTGGGCACTCCCATTCTATTGACTGACTTCGGGTTTGTGGCAGAAACTTCCAGAAAGAGAACAAGGAAACATTAAGGGGAATACCACTGACATTTGACTTGGCATCTGTTAAACACGGTTGGGGGAAGTTTAAAATACTAGGGGTGCATCTTGTTCCCCAACTCCAAGGTCATTAAAGAGGACGTGTCTCACTGCATACCATCCAGGTATCACTCAGGTGAGACAGGAGGCAAGAGAGCCGTGGTAGGCAGCATCCCACCTCTAGAAAGAAGAACACAGGTCCTGGCTTAGTCCACAGCCTGTGCTATGGTGAGATTCTGAACAAAACAGTTAACATTCTCAAAAACTAAAAACATCACCAAGAAAACAAACCCTGTATCAAATAAAATCAAACAAGTAAATAAAAGCAACTATGTTGAAAAAACTACACTGTAAGGACATTAGCTACATCCTGTCAGTGGTTTGCTCTGATGAAGGGGAAACCACTTTGCCATAGGTGCAGAGCTCCCAGAGTATTCCCCTTCCTTATGCCCAGTTAAATGGGTGTCACTAATTACTTTGTTTATGCTCTGCTGCCAGCGACTTCCCCCACAGGGAATTTTTGAGAACGTTGTATTCTTGTGCAATGCACTTTTCTTTACTCTAAACAAGCGTCTAGAACATTGAACATCAGTAATGAAAATATGCACAGAAAACATTTGAAACAACACAAGGATGACTCCGCTCCAGGTTAGCCGTCTGCCCCTTACCTGCCTAATTAGGGTGCTGCCTGCCCTTCTCCCTCTCTTCGACCAAGGGAAGAGTGCTCTCAATCTTCTTTTCTCTTTCTTTTTAACCTAAAATTTATTTTACCTTTAAGGTTATTATCTGGAAACACTAAAGATCTATGTTATGGGGCATTTGATAAGTAGCCTCCTAAGATTATCTCAAGATTGCTTACTTGTCAGTGTCGCCTGCCTTCCCCCAGCTTTTCAATAGAACCGTAATTCTGATATTCGTGTCAGGGGATTTTTTACAGGTGAGATTTTGGAAGATCATCCGGGCACAAACAACTAACTCTCCTCTTTAAAAGCAAAGGTTGTTTGGTCACAGAGGAGGAGATCAGAGACCTCCAACAATGATCATCTGAGTTGTCCATAAGGATAATTGTAGCAAGGAATCAAGAAAACTCTAAGAACTGCAAGCTGTTCTCAGCTGGCACCAACAAGAAAACAGGGACAACAGTCTTACAACTACAAGGACAAGAATCCCACCAATAGCCAATGCACTTGGCAGAGGACCTCAAGTCCTGGATGAGAGCTGCAGACTTCAGCCCTATGTGATGCTACAAACTGAGTGTACAGCAACAGAAAACTGATCCAGAGAGCCACAAATGCACACTGACCAATGATGCAGGGAGACAGGACACACTAGTGCACCCCCATGAAGAAAACATCAGGAATCAGTGCTTACAACTAAGAACAAACCTTTGGATTTCTCTTACTGTGTAAGACTGGTCATTTGGCTAGTGAAAACACAAATCTACTTCACATCTACTCGCTCACCTGAGAAATGGTATTAGAAACTACTGAAATGTAATATTCTTAGTTAGGTTAGCTTTTCTGTGATAGAGAGAAGTAGATCAATAGGTAGCTATAGTTTCTGGTGCCTACAAAATCCTGAAAAAAATGTTTACAGACATTAATGTAGATATAAATTCCAACCAACTCTTTTTGAATGGGGGTGGGGTAGGGAGGTATTTTCAAAAGGCATTTCACTTAGTAAAGACATTTTGAGAAACTATGAGAGATCAGATGCAATTATAGACACTTTGGCATCTTTTCCTTTTAAAGAAAAATTTTAATTGTTGCTACTGACAGAAAGAAAACCAAAGCTGAGACTAGGGGCCCTGAGGGATTGGCATCTCTTGCTGTGGGTGGAGGAAGGGTATCCTGTTGCCGTATTTTCTTCCCTTATTAAACAGGAGTAATTCCATGGCTCCGATTGTTTCTTATGTTGCCTCTTTGTTGATCATGAAGTTGAAGCTATGTTTCATTGACTCCAAAGTAAGTTTTGAAGGGAAAGAGATGTGCTGACATTGCAGGGTGCTCGTGTCATTAAGCGTGCCATTGCTGATCACAGAAATACTGGTCTAGAAGGAAGTATTTATTTGCTTAAAATAAAGACTGAATGGTATCACTTCATAAAGCTTATCAATAATTTACTGGCTGTTTATTTTTTCAGAAATTTAAATAATCTGGAAACTAAAGAGAGGACTGTGAAGGAGCAGAGAGTAAGAAATCTTGTTTTCTTCCTTCTCATCCCATTTTTCCTAGGATACAAAATAGTCAGCTAGATGCCCCTTAGGTTTTAGAGACATTCATTCTTTTATCCTATTAGGGAGTGTTGTTAATTATGTCACAGGGAGGGGAGTTATAACTGAATGCAAGGATGAACAAGTCACAGAAGTAGTGATGTGGAAAATAACACTGACGGAGGAGGACTGAGAGTCATAAAAATGAGATGGATTTCTTACAGCTGTTCTTTCATCAGCAAGATTGGTAAATGTCTTTGATGGATGAAGAGGCCTAGGCAAGGATGGTTTCCTTTAAGCCTGAGGGACGCCAAGTGTTCTAGAGAGAATGAGGGAAGTTACACAGCAATGTGTATGTGTGCGTGCGTGCGTGCGTGTGTGCGTGCGTGTGCGTGTGTGTGTGTGTGTGTGTGATGAGAGAGAGAGAGAGAGAGAGGAGAGAGAGAGAGAGAGAGAGAGAGAGAGAATATGTCCACAATATTTTATTTTATTGATAAAACCAAGCATATAATGAATGAGTATAATTTTTCTCTAAATAATGGCTTTCAATGAGGATTAAATTTGTGAGAACAACAACTTACTTAATCAGGTCTACATATTACTGTTCCCTGTTACTAAATAGTTCTTGGTTATAAAAAGTCACTAGCCTGCCTTTAAGTCCTTTCCACAGCACTGGGAGTCTGCATTCTCAGCATCCACCAAGACTTGTATCAAAGGAGATGGCATCTGTAACAGGACTCTGCTCTGTGTGCGTAGGATGGGTAATTAACTAACATGTGTGGTCTTTGATTTCAGTAAATAAAAAATCCATACATTCCTGCTGGAGTCAGGCAATTTTCTTTCGGTGGGATGACTTCATAGGAGCCAATTTTATATACTTTTCTTCTATGATGTAGGTTTTAATTTTAGTTTTGCTAATATGCGGAATAAATTTTACCTCTAAGGAGTTTCTGGACCTAAAAATAAACACCATGTGCTTGGTTACGATCTACTGATTTCTATGAAATAAACGCCATAATGAGCTGTCCTATGCATGACCTGATTGTACCTGTCTCCCCTCCTCTGACTGCTTGTGGAAACTTAACCCCCAATTCAGTAGGAGGTGGGATCTTTAGGAAAGTGATTAAGTTCTTAAAGTGGAGCTTCACAATGGAGACTCAGGCCCTGGGTTGTGACATTCCCCACTCAGTCATATGAGGTCTTTTGGGAAGGAAGATGATTCAGAAATTGGGCCCATAGCAGACACCAAGTAAATCGGCACCTTCATCTTGAACTTTCCAGCCACTGTCGTTATGAAAAAATAAATACATTTCTTTTGTTTACAAAGTACATACATTATGATATTTTGTTATAGTATCGAAGGTAGGCCAAGATGTCTCAATAAGTCTCTGGGTTAGCAAGTGCTAGGCAGCTGCTACTGGGACACTCATTTCTTTGGCCTCTGCAAGCTTGGAGTTGCTTTGTGTTACAGATCCGGCCTGCCCTTTGCTTTCCTTGCTCCAAGATGCATCATCTTTGTGGTCCCTGCTGCAGGTAGCAAACCTCTGCTCTTTCTCTTAGCTACTGGAGGCCATCAGCATCTTTGTGCTCTGGAGAGGCAAACCCACTGCATTCTGATTTTTATCCTATGCCTTTTGTTGTGGAGTAAAACTCCATTACAAGGCACCACAAGTCATTGTGTTGGCTTTACTGTAGACTAGAATTACCTTGTTCTGATGCAAGGATGCAAATTCAGCACTGGTGAATGTTATGCTACTAAAATGATTAACCCCTTTGTCTATTTTTCTAGAAGACTCCAACACTGATTAACGATAAGCCAAGATCAACATTTCACAAGTAACTCTGAACACTGCATTGTTTCATTTATTGTTAAGAAAGAAAATGGAGCAAATGCGGACTTACCTTTGATCTTCTGATCAACGTGGAACACATTTTTAAAAGCTTACTTTTAGTGCAAGATTCTAGCCATGCTTGCTTTTCTTTTCTGAGCTTTAACTTTTAACTGGTTCTTTTGGACTGTGATTCTTTTTTCTCATTTTAAAAATGCATAAAACCTGTCAGGTACATTGTAAAAACACATAATTGTTTCCTTTTTCTGTTTGTGTCCAGATTCTTCTTCAAGAGAGTCCCTCACATCAGGGCACTGTCTCTCCAGGACTCCCTGAGAATCATTTCCTAATATAGGCTTATGTACCTCTTAACAATCCAGTTACCCAGTGAGACAACTTAAAGTTGCATCTCCCAGCCAGTTACCCTGTCTCTGTTTCCTGACCCAGGGCCATACATGTTTACTGAGTTAAAGGAAACTTGAAGGGATGCTGTAAGGAGACACTAGACAGTTTTGAGGTTCCCAGGTTCCCCGTACACGCACTATTAGTGTCCCCTTTGCTTCTATACGATTTTTCAAGTAGGCTGGGACACAGTTTTGGATGCAGGATAAGGATTAGACTCAAGAAAAACAGAAAGAGGAAAAATGAAATGTGTAAGAATGAGAACAAGCTCTCAAGAGTAGGAGGAATATGGCCCAGAGGATGCTAGAGCACCAGCTCCAGCAGGTACCACACAGTGTGTGCTCGTTTCAATGTCGGCTTTAGGATTACCAATCACTAGGAATCTATTTCCTCCACTCCTTTCTCTATCTTCTCTCCCATCTATATGTTCATTCTGCTCCGAGCCATTTGGTGGAAGTTCCCACCTTTACTGAAAGAATCCCACAGAAAGCTTGGCAAAGGTTTATGGGGGGTAGAGCTCTCAGCCCATTCTCTCCTCTCCCCGCAATCGGAAAGGCCAGGTGTTGAAACAAGTCATAAGGATGTGGGAGAGCTTCCTCACTTTGGAAGGTTCTCATTTGTTCTAGTTTGGATGACAGAGAGGGAGAAGAGGAGGCTTTTCTCTGTGGAAGTTTTTTCCTTACCTCTTAATACCAGAGCAGAACAGGATTTTACTAGTTCATTCATGCTTGAGCATATCAATGCAGTTACATCTTCTTTATAAAATTCAGGTTAATTAATTATTGAAAACAGGGTCTCTGGTAGCCCAGTATAGCCTCAAAAATCTTTGTGCAGTTTACAATGACCTTAAATTCTTTTCCTTCTGATCATGTACTACCTGCTTAATGTGGCGATGAGGACTTCATGTATGCTAAACAAGTACTCTGACAACTAAAATCTGTCTCCAGCCTTTCTTGCCACAACACACACACACACCACACACACACACACACACACACACACACACACTAACACAGTTTGTTTCTTTTGTGTGTGTGTGTGTGTTTCTCCCTTCTCATCCTGTCCCAGATCTTGGCCTATCATTTAATACCCTGGCTGGAGAACTGACTGTAGGCAAACATGTTGAAAGACTGAATAACCTCACCACTCAGTCCTGAACAACTGGATACAGAAGTGTGGGTTTGGGTAGCTGCCGGGGCCCTGGAAAAATACCTGTAGAGACTCTGGCAGGGTAGGCCGGGAGAAGTGGCTGCCTCTGCATTCAATAAGAGTCTAATTCCCTCCATGTTGGAAATTCAAGAACTATATGTATATTCTGTGTAGAATGTTATGGCTTTAAAAAAAAAACCCTGTCCTTTACTAATTGGTAAATGGGAAATTATAAATTTTGAATCAGAGTCAATTCTTTATAAAGAACAGAAAAAAATGATACGAATGAGCCATGAAGTAGTATTTTTGCCAGAGAAAACAGCTGTGGCAGCACGAAGGGACATGGCAACCCACAGGGAACACTGCACTGCTCATGGAATTGGCTATCCGCTGGCTGTGTGCAGTTTAGAATCAGCATCAAGCAGAAGCAGCTTCCTCTGTTTTGTAGAGCTGTGTCTCTTCTGCTGTTCTTGTCCACAAATATCATCAACACATTGGTTATTTGGGCTGATTTTATAGCTTCAGAAAGAAGCTTTAATATTTTCTAAATGTTTGTAAACACTGATAGCTATAAGTGGACATGCAGAGACCATTTTATGTGTGATGGTTTTCAAAGTACTTGATAGCATTTAAAATGCCATAGGTAGAGAAGAGATAAAACACTCCATGTAGAATTCAGAAATCTCTCTCATTCTCTAGATTTGTCTATCATCTATCTACCTATCATATATCTATATACATACATATAACGTCTATATTTATTATTTATCTAATATATGTCAATCTTCTATCTATATATACATATATTCATATATATTTATATCCTTTCACTTATCTGTCTATGTATTTATCATCTATCTTTCTATCTATCTATCTATCTATCTATCTATCTATCTATCTATCTATCATCTATCATCTATCTATATCAATATATCTCTACATCTAATCTCTATCTCTATCTCTATAGAGAGATACATACATATATAGCTCTTAAGAGGCTCATCCATTCTAAGACTTTGGGAGTTAAGACTAAATTAGGCCTCAGAGTTGCTTAGTAACTGTTTCTCTACCATTCATGACCACAGTTCCCCCTTTATTCTTGTGTAAGCATATGTTTATCAATCCTTGTGAGAAAACCTGGTTTTAATAAGCTCAGTTACAAGTGTAAATGATAGTACTCATGCGGGTAATTAACACAAACAAAAGCCACACTTACAATTGCATTTCTTCTGCACAAATCTCAGCTTGCATGCTGTTCTGTAGGTGGAGAGTCGGATGCGATCCAGATCTTGAGCCCCTAGTTGGGGAGAAAAGAGTATACATATGGTGTGTCATGTGTGTAGATAGGAGTTTGTAATGTTTGTAAATAAAGCAACTGCAGATATAATCCATACGCTTATTAATACTTTGGTTAGAATACAAATATTAGTTTAAGGTCCAGATAGGTCTATGCAGTATTCAAGTTCCCAGGGAGCGAGATCTGGTGTCTAATCAGAGTGCCAACCATGATCATAGACCAAGGAATACGACCTCTCCCTGCTGTGTCTGCCACTTTCTAGAATGATCTACTCAAGCTGTGACTTGAGTGACAGCAAGATTGTATCAGGAAGATTATATTAGAAATAATCCCTGAATAAATGAGATTTCCAATTCTTTGTAATTGTCACGAGAACATAGCTGTTGGAGGAAGTCCTCAGGAAACCCCAGCTTTCCCATTTGCAGGGTCAGGCTAATGATACATCAGCTATTTTACAGGATTGCTGTAAAGCAAATGAGGGTGTACTCCTTAATGCTCTCGTGGAGGTTATCCACATTTGTACCAATGTATATCTCAGCACCTCAGAGAGGAGCCTCCCTTCCCAAACCAGCTTCTCCTCTTATCCGTTCCAGCACTGGAGGAACATGCCCTCACTGCTGTTCTTAGTTTACTCCTCTATTCAGGGGGACCTAGATGTCTGCAAAGGCTTCCTACTTGTGTGCATTCTTCTTGACTGATGATATAAACCTTGATATTAAGGGGTGGTTAGGAAATGAGCAACAAAATATAGCTTTGGAGAACAGAAGTTGTGGCTTGCTGCACACAGTCTTTTTTATTTTTTTTAAGTAAGTTTAGCTTACTATGACTTAAAAAAATTATGAACTTCATTTAATTTTACTTGTATGGTCTTTTGTTGCATGTCTAAATACTACGTCTTCCCTGGAATCAGTTGGTGTTCACTCTGTCTTTGTTCAAGTCATTGTTAAAATCAATGACATAAGCAGGGCCACTAGTAGAGTCCCTGTGTTCCTGGAGGTCAACCTTCCATCAAGGTTGATTGAACTATTAATTGTTGGCCTAAACATGATCACAACACTATCTGTAGGTCTACTTAAACTGTGGTCCAGCTCATGTTTGTCCAACACATGCACAACCTTCTTGCCTTTGTCAATACTTGTTGAAATTAGGGTTAATATTTATTTAATGGCATTTTTTTGATTTAGTATTCTGGCAACCTTATTAAAGAAGAAAAATAGTTTATTTTTTATTAAAATATGGAATTTAGATAAATAATAAAAGAAAACAGACAGTGCATTCTCCCATTGCATTATTTTCTGGGGAGAATCATGCCTTTTTCATTATATTTCATTAGCCACTAATAGTGTTCCTTTAAAATTTACATCAGTGCTATATAATTCTTAAAACTTGAAAATTCAGTTCACTTAAGTGACTTATCAGACTTGTTTCACATTAATATATAGTGGGAAATAACCAAAGGCAGTGATAGATATAATGTATTTGTGTATATTTGAAATTTTCATAATAAAAACCATAAGATGCATCTGTTTAAGGAAATTTGATGCTCTTGTACTGCTCAAATGCCTCCTACCCATTTCATGGATCCATTCACAGTTATCAGTTGGAAGTCCTGTTTTCTTTTCTTCTTTTTTTTTTTAAGTCATCTTTCAAAGTTTTTTCTTCTCTATTCCTCTTTGTCTTTCTCTAACACATGTGTTCTTATTAGTTTTCTTTCTTTTTACCTATTCATTCATCAAACCAACCCATAAACCAACCAACCAACCCACTAACCAGGCAGCCAGTCTTTACTAGTTTTGATATTCGCTTTATTACACTAGCTTTTTACATTGAAAGTTTCATACATTCCACATGTGCTCGCCATTTGTGCTTTGAAAGCTCACTACAAAATATTTTACTAAGAAGATTCTTATAGGAGTAAACATCTTGTTCATTTAAAATTTTCACTTGGAATGCAGATCCAACCTATAAACTATGTGCTTAAATTATTTATTATTCCTGATGATTGATTGAATGAGTATGTGTGTGTGTGCGCACACGTGTGTGTGCATGAGTGTACATGTATGTTGTACACACAAGAGAGTCAGAGGAGGAATGAGAGTGTTCTAAATACAGTCACCACTTGAGTCCCTATGTTCTTCCAGATGCTTACACCTACACTGTTAGACATGTCTTATTCATTCCTGAGCACCTTTCTTTTTAAAATAGACTCTAGCTCTGCTTCATACTGGATTACCCTGAAACTCCTTTCCTCTAAATTGCTAAGGATCCTATTTTTACCTGAGTAAAGGTCCCTAAAAGATGAAGGGGTTCTTAGTTGTCTGTGATTCTTGGTTGAGGGTTTGAGTCTTGTGGGCTTTCCCTGTCCATGCTGGCACGTCTATTGTTCTTGTTTAGCTCAGGGTTAGGCAGTCACATTGGTGAGACTTATTGTGTAGCTTCTTACATCATTCCCTGAGCCTCAGGCTCTTACAGTCTTTCTACCCTTCTTCAATAATGTTCTCTGGGTCATAGGTATGGGATTTTATGCATTTTGTAGATTTATCCATTTGGAGACTCCAGGGAAGAGTACACCAATTGGTTAACCAATAACAAATGGTCAGCCCTGAAAATATGCATACAAATAACATTATACAGACTGAGCATGTTATATTGAAAAATGTATATTATATGTATATGTGTATATGTATATATATGAACTTATTAAATATAATATATTAAGTAAACATATATGCATGTAACAACAATTAATCAAAAAGAGGCCATGAATTTGAAAGAGAACAAGTAGGGTAAATGGGAGGATTTGAAAGAAGGAAAAGGAAGGGAGAAATGATATAATTATATTATAATCTCAAAGATAAAAGAAATGAGGACAGCTGACAGTGACAGTGTAGAGCTATCCCTCTGCCACTGACTAGACCATGCTGGCTTTGGCAATCCTTCACAACAGGCCTTGCTGCAGCCACCCAGAGACAGCAAGCTCTCTGGTCTTTGCTGAATCTTTCCCTTTCTCTGCTGAACTTGAGAAAAGTTGCTTCAGGCCTTCAGGCTACTTCTGCTTCTGCTTCTGCTTCTGCTTCTGCTTCTGCTTCTCCTTCTGCTTCTCCTTCTCTCCTTCTCTCCTTCTCTCCTTCTCTCCTTCTCCTTCTCCTCCTCCTCCCCCCCCTCTTTTCTCCCCCTCCCCGTCCTCCTGTTCCTCATCCCCTTCTTCTTCCTCCTTCTCCCTTTTCTCTTTCATCTTTTACTTTATTCTTCTCTTATACAATATATCCCACAGCCTAACTTCTTAATTGCTATCACTAGCAATCAGATAGCTTAATCACATTGTACAACCTCTGAGTTAAAAACAAGTCCAGTAACTTTCCAGCTGCCTTCAGTGCAAGTGCCTTCGGATGCAGGAGGTTAATCTCTTGTCTTTACTGCAATACTTTAATAAATCTTTAGTTGTGCATTTAGCTTATGTAATCCTGAGATAAGAATATTCTTTTACATGTATAATACTCAGAAAAACAAAGCTGTCTCCCCTTCACCTTTTTTCTTTTGCTTAAAAAATATTTCAAGAAAAAAACATAAAATTTGACCACACTTATGACTTCCCAGCCCCTTTTGGCTCTCTGTTTGAACATCACAGATTCCTGGAAAATGTTATTTTTTTTTAAAAGTACTGGCTATTTTAACACACTGTCAGGAAGATTTTCTTTGCCTGTGTGAAATCGACAGCATTTCCTCCTTTGCATGCAGGCCATTGTTTCCTGCTACTGTTAGTGGTGGGCTAAACATTGCTAGTGAAGCCAGTTGATTAGAAGGCCAGATATTTTTCACAGTCCTTGGCCTATGTGGGAAGAATGACATTTACATATTTGGCTTGCTTATTTCTTCTGATCATTAATCAGTACAGCTTGCCAAGCTTTTTAACACAGCACCTTGACAGTTCCGTGACATTCTTAGTAAAAGTGACACTTCTAATAGAGTAATAGTTCTCCTATGTCTTATTTACTTGAAGAAAATTCAGAGTTATTCCCTGTAACCCACACTCTTCACAGGGTCTCATGTAGCCCATGTTTTCCTACCCATCATATGGCCAAGGATGATTTTGGACTCCTGATCCTCCTGCCTCTACCTCCCTAGTGCTAAGATTACAAATGTGTGTCAAGACATCTGGCTGCGAGTTGTTCTGTGTGTATGAACATAAGATTTGTGGCAAGCTTTCCTTAAATCTTACAGTTTTAATGTAGTAGACATGTATAACATTGCTAATGTGCCAGGAATTGCACCAGCTAGGGAAGAAACTGGACATTTAAACTTAGATAAGTGTTGCTAAAATCATTACACAAGCACACTTTTGAAAGTCCTACAGAGTGCCAGTTGATAAATGTTCAGTATTTCAAAGGTAAGTTCAAAGAGTTGTCAGGTTTTCTTTTTATAGAGAATATGAATTACCTCTTTGTGTCTGGCAAGATATTTGCCCATGATGGAGTTTGCTCAGATGTTAAGACAGGCTTTGCCAACCATGAAATACATGATTTTTCTTTAATATCTTTCCCTTGTATTTTAATTATGCAAATAGGTATTTTCCTTTAAAAACTTTGTTTCAATTTAAAAAAATTTGTACATTTGTGGCATACACTACACTGTTATGATCCATATAGAAAAATTCAGTGTAGCAAACTAACATTTAATCATTTATTTATTTGTTTGTTTATTTCTGGTGGGAATACTACAAAGTATTTATTCCACATGAAAAGTCTGAAAGCTGCAAGACATCATTAACAGCAGTATGATAGTCTATTGAAATTTATTCCAGAGAATCAATAAGTCTAAAGTAACTCTAAAGTAAACAGCTCCAAACATGGCAAGAGATGCTAGGAAGTCTCCACTAAAACTCTCACAGACACTTGTGATGCTGTAAGTGGGAAAGGCAGGCAGATGTCTGGGAATCCCCACATCCATTTTAACTCTCCTTCCTCCGTTAGTTCAAAATTGCATGGGTGCTACCAGATGGTGGGAAAAGGATTTTAAAATCCCAACCTTATGAACAGAAAACCTTTTACTTCCCAGATCCCTTTCCTGCCGATCACATTCCATTTCCAGTGTAAAATTCTTTTCTATCACTTTTTCCTCTCAAGGTGAAGAATGTATGAGTCACCCTTGAACACTGTCACCTTTACTCATGAAAGGAAGATCAAGAAGTAAAACACAGAGAACAAGGGAACTGCAATGTTTTTCTTTATGATATGTAATTTGAGGAGGATGCTTCCCCTCTCTTTATGAAGAGTCAAACAGGTCCATAAGGGAGATGTTACTAGCATCAGTCACATACCATCACACACTTTCATAGGCCAACCGTCAGGACATGCCGTCTGTGTTTGTGGTCCTTACATATGTCAGCCTCAAGCTGTTCTCCTCTTCTGTTATCTTTTGCTTTTTTTTTTTTTTTTTAAGGTTTTGGTGACAAACTGCCTCCCAAAGGAGGTCCAAATGACAGAGCATTCCCATTTAATCCTCCTTTCTCGTTTGAACACATTATGTCATTTTCCAGGGGAGACATTCAAAAACATGATTTATAAATTGTATACTAAGGCAGCCACTTGTGCAGGCAGGTGAGTGCAGCTGCACGTGCTAGTGGACTGTATTAAAGTCAACAGTGAGCAGTGCTGTCAAGCAGTGTCTGCTTGTGTATAAATACAACTCACGAAATAGAGAGTGTAGAAGCAAATAATAATAAATCGCAGAGTAATTTAATTCTCACCTAATGAGAGGCTAAAATGGCCAAATGCATAGTTTATGGAAAGAATTGAGGATTTTTATGGAGAAGTCCAGATGCCCTGAGGACTACATGGTTATTTCTGGCCTTCTCATGAATATTCAATGAACACTGGAGTGAGTTCCTTAAAAGTTCCATACTTACTCATCTCTGCAAACAGCTGTCTTCTTTCTGCCATGGTATTTCCTCTTTTTCCACTATCTTCAATCATTCTGTGGGACAAAATTGTGACAACATGTGTTATTCTCATGCTAAAAAGGCAAACAATCATTTCTGTGTAAGCACATTTGATGTACTTGTGCCATAGACAACAATCATTAGATTAGAAGGTAAGGCACTTGGCACTTAGGTATGATGACCAGGTTTGGATCCTCAGATCCAAGTAAAAGCTGGATGGGGTTGGTTTCTGTTCTTTTCTCATTACTTGGGAAAAGGACATAGGAGATTGTGGGAAAATGGGGTGCAGCGGGGGAGGCTGCCTGGAGACCTCCATGCGGTGGGTCCCACATCCAGGAGAAAGTCTGGAGTTCCAAAGGCTGGAAGGCCCGGTAGGCCCCAATGACATGAGGAAGTCCTTGGTTCCAAAAGGGTTTATTGTCATGGCAGATGGTGGATGGATCTGGATGTACCCCCCCAAACTCAGGGGAGACCTGAGTTAAGTAGGGAGGGAGAAAGGGGGAGGTTCTGGGGGCGGTTTAATTGGCTCCACCCTCTGGCCTTCATTAGTATGTAAATCTCTAGGGCTTGAGGCCTGTAGTCACACCCTCTACCTGTGCACTTTAGGAGGGGCTGTAATGGCCTATGTGACTGAACAATGTAGGTCTATGGAGATTGGACTGCTTGTCAGGACCCTGGGTTCTGGGGATGTGGCCAAACTCCTGCCGTTTCTCCCTTGGAGTCTCGGGGTTCTAGGCCCATGCCCAGCCAAGAACCAGAATACCCTTACACAGTCCCACAGGAGATTCCTAGGGCAAGCTAGGTAAACAGATGAGCCCCACTGGATTATTCCAGATCTAACTGCCTCAATAAATAAAGTGGAGACCAGTCAAGGAAGACACTTGGTGACAACTTAGGGCCTCCATACGGATCCCCTAACACATATAAAGCATACACAAAAGTATAACCTTTATACTTTTATACATTTATACATGAAATATATCATTCATTTAGACTACTATACATATTACTGTACATATTATTCACATCTCATATGCCATATAGTTGTTGAATGAGTTATAAATGTTTTTTTTCTAACATGCAAGGAGTCCCAGACTTGGCCTGGTCTAAGTTGGCCTGGTGTAGCTGCCTTGAGAAGCATACACTATAGGTTTTTTAGATTAAAGTCCTCGGCTCCTGGGGCACTGTGTGCCTTTCAGTTCCCAGGAAACCAAGGCACTCCTTGAGGCAGTATTTAGGCCACTTGTGTTTCTCTGTGTCCCTTCAAGTCAGTGAAGCATACAGAAGCTTGGCTGAGCAATTAGACTTAGACATTAATCTTGTGTACCCTGTCTTGCTTGCAACAGTCATTATGTCCTGGAACACTTACTATATTCTGTTTTGATAAGTGTATAAAAAGTCTGATTGCTTGGAATAAACTTGTCTGAGCCTCAGTGTTGCTGTGACTCTTCTGACCCAGCCTGATTGACATTCCCACCCACCATAGTAGTTAAGTATGTGCTGGTGCTTACACTGACAGAAAAAAATCAGTAAGCATCATATGATCAAATACTATAGCTAAATACAACCATTGTGGTGGTTTGAATGAAAATGATCCTGTAGGCTCATATTTGAATGAGCTGGCAGAACATTTTAGGAAGGATTAGGAGGTGTGGTCTTGTTGGAGGAGGCATGTCATGCCACTGTAGGTGGGTTTTGAGGTTTAAAGCCCCTGGCATTCCCAGTTAGCTTTCTCTTTCTCTGCCTCCTACTTGTGCATCAGATGTAAGCCATCATCTCCTGCCCTGGTGCCACGCCCTCCTTCCTGCTACCATTCTCTCTGCCTCGTGAGCATGGATTCTCACTCTCTGGAACCATGAGCCCTAATAAATGCTTTATAAGTATCCTTGGTTGTGCTGTATTATCACAGTAATGGATAAGTAATTGAAACAACTATCTCTTTAGTTCAGGGTTTTACTTCATACAGAGCAGTGATTCTTTTTTTTTTTTTTTAATTATTTTTTATTGGAAATTTTTTTACATTTCAGATGTTCTCTCCTTACCCCATTTCCCCCCTCCCTTCCAGGAACTCACTATCCCTTCCCCCCTCCTCCTGCCTCCACGTTGGTGTACCCCCACCCACCCTCCCCCGTACCTCACCTCCCCACCCTCGAGTATTCCCCCCCCACGATGTCCAGCCTTCATGGGACCAAGGATCTCTTCTCCCACTTATATATAGCTCCCTTGCATATACAGCTGGAGCCATGGGTCCCTCCCTAAGCGCTCCCAGGCTGGTGGTTTAGATCCTGGGGGTTCTGGTTGGTTGGGATTGTTGCTTTCCTCATGGTGTCATGAATCCTCTCAACTCCTTCAGCCTTCACTCTATCTTCTCCATTGGGAACCCCATGATCAGTTTAATGGTTAGCTGTGAGCATCTGCCTCTGAGTATGTCAGATTCTTGCAGACTTCTAAGGAGACAGCTATATCAGGCTCCTGTCAGCATGTACATCCTGACATCCACATCAACCTCTACCTTTGGTGACTGCACATAGGATGGATATCCAGGTGGAATGGTCTGTAGACAGTCCCTCCTTCAGTTTCTGTCCTGCACTGTGACAGAGCAGTGATTCTTAATCTGTGTGTCCATGCCTCCTTTGGGGAGTTTAACAACCCTTTCATAGGGATCACATATCAGATAACCTGTATATCTTATATTACATTATGATTTATAACCATAGCAAAATTACAGTTATGGAGTAACAACGAAAATAATATTATGGTTGGGGGTCACCACAACATGTGGAAGTATATTAAATGGTCACAGGATTAAGAAGGGTGAAAACCAAAATATAGAGTATTGCTTACAATTCTGAGAATAGCTATTTAGGTTAGAAAGCAAATATCTTGACTCTAGCACATCAGACAAGGACACAATGACTTTGTGAAGGGTGTAGAGCCTCTGAGCTCTGGGCTCTCTCCTGCTGCTTGTCCCATGTGTTCTCACAACCTAAGTTTAGAAGCAGGTGATTTTGTATTGTCAATTCCTAAGTGTAACTTGCAAAACCTTTCCTGGACGTAATTACTTCATACAGGCGATTGAGTTCTCATCTCTTTCTTCAACCGTGCCATCATTCCCTACAAGCCAATTTTAAAAATGCTATTAAAATACAAACAACTAAAACAGAGAATAAAAGTTGGGCTTGAGAAAGATAATAGAAATGTCACTTATTAACAGGGATGGTTTTAGGATAGATAGGAGGTTATGAGTTAATGAGCAGGATTTTTATTATATCTGGCTACACTTTAACAAAACCAAAACTTGGGGTCAACCATAAGCTAGGCAAGTGCTCCACCACTGAGCTATAGCCTCAGGTATTGTATGTTGTTTTGAGATAGAGTCTCGGTAAACTTCCCAGGGTGGTTTCCACAGTGTGTCAGCTTCCTGAGGAGCTGGGATCTCAGGTTTATATACCATGCCTGGTTTTAATTAAACTATTAGAAGCTATAACATACATATGTATGTATAGCATTATGCCTTCCATTTTGGTTCTCAGGCATAGTGAGCACATGGAATGCCTGCATGGATCTTTGGTTCTCTTTGGATGGGCCCTGTACTTTCTGACAGGGTTTTGACCATGTTTCTCTAAGTTGTAGACACTCCCAGGTCTAAATCTACTTGCATCTTACTCTGACATCTCCCACAACTCTATGATGGCCCCAATTCTGAACCTCTGTAGTATGTACAGAGTCTTCCTCTCGATAATGTGTATCTGTTCCACAGAGCTTTGTCCAGTACCTCCAGGAAGTGTACTGGGTCCTGGAGAAAACATAGATGCTGAGTCAGAGCTTACTCTATGATAAAGAGATACATGAACGTAAAAGCAGGTATAGTTGACATATAGTGATCTGGAGAAGAACCTTTCCTCTTCCTCCCTGATTCACATCTCCATCTTCATCTCCTTTCCCTGCAGAGGAAGTGGGTAGATGACACCTGACATCTGGATATAGCTCCCAGATTTTATTTTAAGGGTTCAGAAATAGAATGGAAGCAGTAAGAGAATCAGGGAAGACATCCATGGTGATTTCCTGTGTCTGTCTATGTGCTAGGCAGGATGGAAAGAACCCAGAATAAACATGAGGGAACTCAGCCTGGGGACTGAATGAGAATATCCCAAGGTTAACATCTGAGGTCGTTGTGCTGACTGTCTGGACCATGCACACATACGAATATGTCTCATTTCCATTCTAACGGTGCATCTCTGAAGGTAGTTGAGGACAGTAACCTTATCCATTTAAGGTTCTTTACCATTGGTGTTTATTGGAGAAATGAATGAGCAGTGAATGCAAAGAAGTGGAGAGAGGTGGAAAAATAAAGCTAAATTTTCTTTCTATAAAATAGACTTCCACAATATGACACAGAAAAATGAAATTCAAATTCTACTCATTTCAGAGGTTTATTATTTTAAAAATGAGAAAGCAGATTTATGTTTATTAAAATTCAGGAATAAGTTTGGTGAGATGGCTCAGCAGTAAGAGCACTGACTGCTCTTCCAGAAGTCCTGAGTTCAATTCCCTTCAATTCCCAGCAACTGTATGATAGCTTGTGACCATCAATAAGGGCATCGGTGCCCCCTTCTGGCATGCTGATGTGCATGCAGCAAAGCACTCATATCAATTAAATAAATAAATAAAGGAAGAGAGAAAGAAAGAAAGAAAGGGAAACAAAATCCAGGACTATAAACTTTTAAGCAAAATCATGTCTCATGAAATAGAAGTTGAAAAAGTTGCAAATTCCATGAGTGTCAGCTTTTGGTGTGCTTGCCAGCACTTCTGTTGTTGTTATTAATCCACTCAAAAGTACCACAAGCTACACAATAATTATTAATTTTCAAGTTGCAGTAAAACATATAGCTTATGAGGGAAAATTTATTGGTGTTAAAACAGTAGGCATCAAAAATACAGTATCAGACTAAAAGGAAAATCGTCACTTCTTATTATCTCTAAAGTCCCTGGGAAGATGTACTGCCAGATAAAACCAACAATCTTCACTCTCTCAGTCATTATGGTGAAGGAAGGAGTGGGCATGTTATCTAGCTTCCATCTCAAACTGATTCAGTGTGTGTGTGTGCATGTGGGCTCCTGCTGCTACTCCCCAGACTAAAGCTCAGTCTCCTGAATTATATGGAGGGCCTATTATTTTGACTCATAAAACGTCACCTACTTTTTAAAGAAATTCTTATAAAGTGGGAGCTCTGACATTCATATGCCTCTACTTCCTGACTGCATACAGAGTGTGTGAGCAGCCATCTTACACGCCTACCATCATGTCTTCCAACCATGATGGACAACTTCCCCTGCAAACCACAAGTCCAAATAAACTCCTCCCTTCATATATATATATATATATATATATATATATATATATATATATATATATGCTGTAAGTTGTCAGACACTTTGATAGTCTCCTAAGATCCAAAGATTAGAAAGACATGATCTCTGACCTTATGGAGCTCTGTGCTTTTTAGGATCTCAGTTTAGAAATGGGAAACAAGTTTTTCTAGTAAGTATTTATAGCTTAGTGTAATATGTACCAAGTGAAAACATGCACTACTAGAAGTAGTAGCTTACTTATGAGATCTGAGAAGGACATCAAAGAAAGGACAGGCCTGGCACAGAGGATAAGGAATAAACAGTACTTTTTCTTAGTTGGAAGAGTGCAGGAAAAATACTCCAAGTTAGAAAGGGTCATGGGAAAGTACATAGATTTCAAGATGGTAAGGCCCACTGGGAACTGGAAATTAACCAGTATCTCTGGGTACAAGTGTGAGTGGAGATGTGGAGAAATGAAACAACATCAAATTTGGAAAGTCTGATGTCTACACCAATAGTGTCTTTCTTCCTACAGGAGAGAGCCAGGGTACCACTTAAGATTTACACAGAGAGTTCACCCACAGAAGTTTAGATTTTGGCAGCACTACTCTTGCCAGGTTAAGTGGAAGAAGGATTGAGTCATGAGGAGAGTAAGTGTGGGAGCTTGTGGTTACAGCAAGGGTTCAGTTAGCTGCACTCTTCAGTGTCTTAGAACAAGATTTGCATGTACATAGTTACTAAATGGAAGCTTCTTTTACTCAAATCTGATCTTCATCAATTTTGATGGAACCCATAGTCTTTCCCCAACTTTACACATTTCCCTGAGTTCCACTCTGATATTAAAACATCTCGAAAGTATACACCTGAAGAAGTCGCCCTGGTGCCCGTAGAGTTATCTGAAGGGAAGGAACCGCAATTGAAAAAAATGCTTTCATAAGATCTGGCTGTAGGACATTTTTCTTTATTAGTGATTGATGGATGTGGGAAGGTCCAGCCCACTGTGGGTTGTGCCATCCTTGGGCAGAACAAACCATGGGAAGCAAGCCAGTAAGCAGCACCCCTCCATAGTCTTTGCATCAGTTCCTGCCTTCAGTTTTTATCTTTCCTGTTTGAGTTCCTGTCCCAGGCATAGGATATGACTGCCTAAATGTCTAGTCTATGTATGGATTCAGAAAGATGTAATTGCACCTTGATAAATGGGACGGGGGAATAAGATTATCTGAAAGACACTGGGCAATAGAAAAAAAATCTTCTGAATTAGATCAACCTGTATACTTTCGAGATGTTTTAATATCAGAGTGGAACTCAGGGAAATGTGTAAAGTTGGGGAAGAGGTTTAGCCTATGAAAGACTATGGGTTCCATCAAAATTGATGAAGATCAGATTTGAGTAAGAGAAGCTTCTACATGAAAGGCATGACTCAAGGAAGGAAGAGATGGAGAAGGGCAGCAACACAGGTGACACAGAAAATAGATCCTCTGCATGGGGACAGCTCAACAAACTAGCTGAAGAAGGACAGATAATTCATCAGACTGGCATATTGGAAAACCTTGATGCTGAAATGAGCATTTGCTGAAGACATGATCAAGACTGCAGTTATAAAGGAGCATCCTATTAATGGATCTCCATAAGGACATTGTGGGATTGACTGTTTCTGATACAATAGTTAAACTGTGTATAATTTTTAGCTTAGACAAAAAGGGGGAAATGTTGCTGGATCTTTGATCACACTGTGAACCTGAGAGTGTGTTGTTTACTGGAAAAACCTGTTCCCAGTTGTGGTGTGGCTCAGGCTTAGCACATATTATTAATCCCTTAGTACACATCTTTAATCCCAAATAATGAAGATAAAGTTAGTTTGTAAAAGGAAGCACTCATGTTTGAAAGAGATATCAGATTGAGTGGCAGACAAAGTGATGAATCAGTGACAGATTTGACAGAAGAAGATATGCACAATTCTCAGAAGAGAGGAAAGAGAGCAAACTCTTTATAAGAGGAAGCAATGCAGAGGGAGAGAGGAAGGAGGCAGTTTTACTAGGACGTTGTACATAGACAGATTGCATAGAAAGAACAAGCTAAACATAGGTAAAGACAGAACAAGTTAGAGAATGAGAAGAAGCCAGAAAACATATTGTCAAAGTTAGTATGAGGCTGAGCAGAACAATTCAGTAAGAAACTGAGAAAAACCAGATTGAGTCAGTCAGTTTGGAGAGGAGTTTGAGCAAGAAGAGCTGATTTGAATCAGCCAGCCAGAGTTCAGAAAAAAGCTAGGAAAGGTGAGGATATTCAGCAGTAAGTCTCAGAGGTTGAAAACATTCTTGGCCCAGAGAAGATTGTACAGAGGCTAGAAGTTTCCTAAATTAAGCCTAGGTTAGCAGAGGAAGGCAGGAAGCCTCAGAGTTGACAATTATTTCAGGCGAATAAAAGCTACTTTTACATCCAACTTCCTTTGGTGATGAACTGTGGTGTGGAAGTATAAGCAAAATAAAACTTTTCCTCTCAACTTTCTTTTTGGTTATGGTGTTTCACTGCAGCAGTGGAAACCCTAACTAAGACAGTGTCTATCAATAGATAAAGAAAATGTAGTCTATATAAATGGTAGAGTATTATTTATCTATAAGAAAGATTACATTAGATCATTTACAGAATAGATGAAGTGGAGATTGCTAGGCTAAGCAAAAGAAGCCAGACTTGGAAGGATAATTTCTGCAGATGTGAACTTTTCTCTCAAATTTGGAATTTAGAGTTTTGTTTTTGAAGATATGAAAATAAAAAAAGGGAAATGATGGAGTTGGTGGGACAGGATTGGACCTAGAGGGTTAAACATTGTCAATGTATTATATAAGGGCATGATAGGTCAAAATGAAACCTATTGTTTTATTAAATTAATCTATGCTAATTATTTTTTAAGATAAAGGAACATAATGTGATAAGAAAGGCCCCAATTCTTCTGTTTTCATGGGGAGGTTTGAAATGAAGCATCAAATAACTTGTGACCAGTAAGAAAAAGAGAATAAATCTTTAGAGGCTATAGAAGGAGAAGGAATGCAAAATACTATTTTCTAGGTAAGACATAGATCATGTATACACATGGTCTCACAGCAATCCTGGATGCCTTCAGTTACTCTGCCGGTCAACAGCCAATCAGAGAGAGGCTCATGGGGGCCATACATTTTCCCTGCTGAACTATTGACAACTGATGGATTCTTGGGGAATGACTGTCATTGTCTTTAGGTTGTGTATTCAACAGTGAGGCTACCATGTTCCAATGGCCAGTTCCAACACATGGTCACATAGATGTCCTTGATTAAAATCAGTATATCACAAAACAAAAAGACATAACATGCCTTACAGAAAGGAGATAGATAACAGGAATTGGAGGGAGAGTAAGAGCTTAGTGGGTGAGAGTAATCAATGCGTTCTATATGTATATGAATCAGTCAAAGGACAAATTTAATTGAAAGAAGTATAAAAATAATACATGTAGATGCAAAATGTTAGAAGAAATATGAATCATATTTTAGCATAGTGGGGATAAGTTTATACTGAAATACCACACCCTGAAGCTATTTAATTGTGTGTGACATCTCTTTAATTCAACACTATCCACAATAAATATTTACTTCATTACATATGATATATAAGGAGTTTGAAAGGAACAACTTAAACTAATGGTGTCTTATATTTGCCTAATTTTCTAAAAATCATAACCTTGAGAGGAAAAAGGGGGACATTATGGTTCCTGAGTTGTTCCCGAGCCTCAGGCAGGTAAAGTTAAACAGTGAGGAAGCTTCAGTCAGGGCAGACCAACTCCATTTATGTTTGTTTTATAATTCTTAATTTCCTAGACTTACATGGGGTCCAACTGCCAGTAACATCATACTAGACATTTCTGCGCAGTGTGGATCAAGATTTCCTGAAACTAGTAAGCTGAAACAAAGGTAATATGAGTACATGGCTTAACAGAAAAGAGTCTCAAATTTGCTGGGACATAGCTTTGTGTGTCATTTCTTAACGGCTGCCTCCTGTTTGAAAGTATTGTTATACTGGAAATAATTGTGGAGAGTAAAGCAATCTAAGGTGTGCAGGTTTCTGTAACTCCAGACACATGTAAGCATGCCAGATCACGCACAAATTCACATTCACAGTTTAAACCTGGGCAAGTCTGCAGCATTTGTAGAACTGTCTGGCTTGCCTCTGCTTTTGCTCCCTTTAGCAAGTGCTTGCAGACTGAGTGTTTAATACGGTGGCACTTGTCTAACAGTTCATTTCCTTCCCTTTGGCTCCAGGTGGGTGAAAAAGAATGCCGGGCCGGTAATCATGCCTTACTGCAATCCAGGAATTAATAACAACCAGGAATCCCACCTCTAGCTCCTTTCCTCCTTTAACTGGTTTATTGGTACAATACAAACACCTGTTGCCACTTCGTTTCTCATATGACCTTTTTAGTGTTACAATCAAGTCCTAACCTTTGCCAATATAAAAAAGTATTCAGAACTTTTTTTTAGTCTAACTGTAATTGTGTTTACTTTTCCTCTCTAGGCCTTTATCTACATGAGCCTGTGGCAGTTGGAAAATACTGTGGTTAATATAAGTGTTTGCCTGATGGATCGGTCTCTATCTATCTATCTATCTATCTATCTATCTATCTATCTATCTATCTATCTATCTATCATTTATCTGCCTATCATCTATCTACCATCTCATTCATCCATCAATTGTCTATTTGAAATCTGTTATTTTTTCTATCATCTATCTTCTTTCTGTTATCTACCCATCTACAATTTATCTCTCTATCTACCTACCTATCTATTTACCTATACACCTATCTACTTAGGAGGGAAAGATATACCCCTCTAGTGTAATAAAAAGCCAGGTTGGTTCCTAGAAATTTGTTCTATCTGAAGTATCAAATGTAGCAATTTTCAGCTCTACTGCAAATTAGCCAAGTCCAGAGACCTTATCCAGAGTACCAATTCCTTGTCTACTGAATGTGGAGTCACAGTGAACACTTGGGCCTTTCAGAAGTACCCCAGATGGTTTGCATACACAGCAGAGTTTGAAACAGACATTAGGAAACTACATTTGTGTAAAAGCTTGGGCCCATAAAATACTAGAAGCAAAATGAAAGCCACATGCCACTGCCCTCATTGCCTGTCTGTGCTTAGGTGAAAACACAGAGATAAGCCACTGTCCTAGAGCTCTACTTGAGTCACTTTGAATTTCAAGAAAGGCTAGACTTCACGTTGCAAAATCCATACCTCCATATGAGAATAATTATTCATAAGAGCAGGAGTGTACTTTCAGCCAATAATAGATAACAGCTTAGCAGTTCATTGGACCGCTTTGTGATACAGATGAGGACGGAGACAATGATGGGTGAAGGATGGGTGGGACCACATCTTGATCAGCTTCTGTCCTTGTGATTTCCTTTTCTTTTGATAAGATAGATAGGGTGAAAAGATAGGCTTGGAGTCACTTGAGCCTCTTCCCAATGGAGCCATACTGAATAGGTCTCTGATTTTCACTATTACTAGACTGTTTAATTGGCCAGTTGGGAAAGTGACTGAGCATATCCTACTGGGGCTGCTGGAGTCTGAGCTTTCACCTTAAAAACCCTGGTGACAGGTTGAATGAGAAATCTAATGCTAGTTGACTTTGATTATGGACTTATTTGTACACTAGAGTGGCATTCTTACATTACTTTGCAATTTATTTTTGTATGTCATAAGAGTTTGGAAAATGTACTTTGAGCCAAGGAAGAAGATAATTAATTCCTTTGGGGAATGAAACTATGCCTAAACATATACATATATTGACAAAGGTACCTAAGAAGGTAGGCTTTACAAACTATAAAATGTGATTTAAAAGCAAGAAGGCCATTCTTATCTTATCTTTTCTTTCTTTCTTTTTCTTTCTTTCTTTCTTCTTTCTTTCTTTCTTTCTTTCTTTCTTTCTTTCTTTCTTTCTTTCTTTCTTTCTTTTAAGTTCAGAAGGAACCTTCTGTACTTGGGCTGTACAAGATGTTTCAGGAGAGCTTTTGTTGGGAAGGACATCTGTTTCCTTCCTTGTACAGGCTGTGGAATAGGGCTGGCACAGGTCAAAAGGAGCTTTTGGAAGAATGATAAAACTCAGACTCCTCCACGTGAAGTTCAGTTTCCAGACTGTCTCTGAAGGACTCAAGACACATGGGTAAGGTTAATAAGAAGGGAATTCAAGGCTCCCTAAGGGGAGATGACTGTGAGGTAAAAGTCCTCTGAACCTCTGCTTTGAGTCTGACACTGGGACCTTGGATCCTTTCCAGGGGACATGTGCCCTGGACAATGCTTGTAGTCTGTGTCTATGTTTCTTCATGAGTGAAGGTGTCACGGGAATTGGGCAGTTTTGTCCTGCTGGATGAACCTAACGATAGAGGTTTCCTTGTCTTTCCCATGAGGTTGATAAGTATTTTGAAATATTTATGTATTTATTTTAGAGTCAGGGCTATGCTATGTAGCTCAGGCTAACCTCAAGCTTGTTCTCCCATCTTTGTCTTCTGAGGGTTAGGATTACAGACCCAAGTCAACAGAGTCTGAGCTCAGCTTTCATCCTATAAAACTCAGAAAAGATCAATTCTAAAATGCTGAAGACATATATATATATATATATATATATATATATATATATATGTGTGTGTGTGTGTGTGTGTGTGTGTGTGTGTGTGTGTGTGTGTGTGTATGTGTTGGGGAATATGAGCCAAATCCTCCCAAAACTTAACACTTTTCACCTTGAGAAAGATCAGGCAAGCAGAGAGGGAAGAGAAGTAAGAAGAGGGGCACACACACACACACATACACACACACACAGTCACATGCACACACAGACACACATACATAGACATACACACACACACACACACACATAGGCACAGACACATACATAGAGACACACAAACACACAGACACAGACACACATAGACACACAGAAACAGACTATACATACAGACACGGATGCACACACAAATACAGACACACACATAGAGATACACAAACATACAGACATAGACACACATAGACACATAGATACACACAAGACACACAGACACAGAATATAGATATAGACAGCTACATAGACACATACATACCATATACACATGCACACAGACATAGACACACACAAAACACATATACAGAGGACATAAACATACACATATAAACATACACATACACATATAACCACACACAGAGACAAACAAACCACATACACACATAGACCCACAAAACAGACACATACACAGACACACACACAGACATACACTAGACACACAGATACACATAGTCACACAGATACACATAGGCACACAGATACACATAGGCACATAGACACAAACACAGACACACACTAGACACACTGATACACATAGAAGCACAGATACAGAACACACACAGATACACAGACACACACAGAGACACACACACACACAGACTAGCACACATTAAAAATACATTTAAAATTTAGAATATGAGCAAACATTCACTTCATAATATTATTGTTTGTTTTGAGACAGTCTGACTCTTTATCCCAGGCTTGTCTGGGCCTCACGACAGTCTTCCTTCCTTAGTTCTAGAAATGCTGCAGTTACAGGCATGAGACACCATTCTGGATCTAACGAATTTTCAATCTATCTTGTCAACAAAATATGTAATAGTTTACTGTAGTTAAATATCATACAAATTACTATTACACTATTTTTTTTCCTATTGAAATATGGACAACGTAGAAGACAGTTGAGAGGACACTAATGATTTCAACCCAGTGAAACAATTGCTAGGCACAGAGGGTTAATACATTTAGATGCCAAAATTAAATAGGTCACCAAGAGCAGAAACAGGCCGAGGGCATGTGCAGCCAAGAGTCATGCACAAGATCTGCAGCAGTAAACAGGGCCATTTTGCACACCAGGGTCCTTTCTTCTGAATGAGGGTTTAGTGTCCTGACAGGATCAGGGAAGGGTAAGAGAAGAAACAGAAGCAGCCCTTATTTTTGCCTCTGGATCTGTTCCTCTGAGTTATAAGGCCTTCAGTTATAGCCCTTCCACTGAGGACAATTTAATCTGAAATTGAGGGAGTACTTCAAAAAATCTGTTCACTGAGAGAACCATGGCTCTCAGGTGGTAACTGCCAAGAATCTGAAAGCTGCAAAATAGCTGCTGGGAATATGGCCTTCTCTTCAATCTGGATTGTTCAGGAACCCTGAGTCATCCCGGAGAAGCAGAGGCATGAATGGCCCTGGATCCTGTAGCAGGAAGGGCCTCTTAGGTTTCTGGACTTAGTGCATTAACAATGACCAACATTTAAAATGCCTCCTCTGTGTGCCTAGGCTCAAAACTAATTGTATAACATAAATTGGTTTATTGATTTCCTATCTGAACTGTGAAATAGCTTATATTTTACCACCATGTTTTATGATTAATTAAAGAAATTGAAATTCACTCTGTCTCTGCCTCTGCTTCCCCCTACCCCCTTGTGTGTGTGTGTGTGTGTGTGTGTGTCTGTGTATTTATGTAGGTATATGCATAGGTACCCAGAGGGATCAGAGGAAGGTATCAGATGCCTTGGAGCTGGAGTTACAGTTCTGTGTCAAAGGGGTTTGAAATGCAGCTCCAGGCCTCTGAAAGAGCAGCATGTGGTCTTAACTGCCAAGACTTCTCTCCAGCCATCACTGTGTTTTACAACTGAGAAGGAGAAGGCCAATGAGGTAGATGTAAGAGAGTTTCTCAGCCCTGGGGCCACCACAGATCAATTCTCCAAAATTGTGACGATGAGATTTTCTGTGGCAGAAAGGACTTAACAGATTTAAATAATTTAAATCTTCTGAGACGACTCAGTTAGTAAAGATGATCACCATTAACCCTGATGACCTGAGTTCTACCCCTGGATCCTGCACAGTGTAAGAAGAGAACAAACAACTATAACTTGTCCTCTGATGATAAATGTGCCTTGGTATGTGCTCATGTGCTCACATGTGTGTGCATGAACACACACACACACACACACACACATAAATGTAATAAAATTTTAAAGAGATTGAGGTAAGGACATATCTTTTAAATAATTATTGGGTGGCGAGTAATTATGACAGCTCAGAAAAGCAAGCAGTTTTGACAGACTTGAAAAAGGACCTTCAAACACAAGAATACAGGCGGCTTTGTGGCAGCCACATTGACAGCCTGGTTTTGTATGCTGTGCCTCATTTCCAATTTCTGGACCTATAAAACTATAGGATAGTATGTGTGCTTCAAATTAAGTCACCAAGTTTCAAGAAGCTAAGAAACATTCATAGGCTCATACCGCTGAGAGCCTCAGAATCGGGGCATGCAGTTAAGGAGTCTCTCTGGAGGCAGCACTCTTAATTGGCCACCCTGCTGGACCATCTCCCCGTTTCTCCCCAGACTCTGAGATATTAAGTGGTGATTCCTAACTGTTAGGATATTAGTCAATTCTCAGGTCACATGGTATTAGAATCTCTGTTTTGCAGATGGGGAAAAGGAAGGCATACAGTTGTTAAAGTATTGAAATTTGTGCTTAGACCAGTCTAAATGAACTACAAGCCAACATTTTGATCCCTATATCTTACTACTACATATATTTGGACAGCATTTATTGAGTATAGCATATGCTAAAGCTAGCATAAACCATACACTCAACGGTGAATATTCTTGAAGCACCTAAACAGACTATACAAGTGTCACTATATCAGCTATGCTCCAAGTGTAGTTCACCCCAGAGGGTCAGGGTCAAAGTCTGCACTGACAAAAGCTCCTCCAATCTTAGGTGATTCTTGATTAAATCAGCCAGGCATATATCCATCTGATAGCATTTCTTATCAATATACTTAATAGGTTTTGATTATTAATTCTGGAGCCAAATCTAAGAGACCATGACCTGTTTACCATGGGACCATGAGCTCTGTTTACCACAAATAACATGCAGCATCGTAGTAATGGTTTTGTTGAGTTTTTATAGTTACAGAAGAAAACAGGGTCATAAATCAAGGCACGTTTCATATACATTGGTAGGAATTATCAGGCAGGCAGTTTTCAGCAATGTGGGGAAATATCTGCTATAGGTTTCAGATGCTAGCTGATGGCACTCTATCTTTTGGATTGCTGAAAGTTAGTGGTTTGTTAATACCCCATATCCCCTAAGGTTTCACATGATAGTAACAAGGATGGTAGGTAACAGATAATGACAGTGACTGGCTATGAAGCAGACTAAATAAAGATAGCTCATGACAATTTGGTTCTGGATCTGCAACATTTCAACTTTCTACAATCAACATTCCAATAAGCCTGGTAGAAATGTTAGCACAAGCATGGCTTTCTGGGAACTTCAGTTCACAAGACATAACAGCAAAATGATTGATACACCACTATCTTTCATGTGAAGTTACCGGAGTGGGAGGATAAATAAATATTGTAACTCTATTGCATATGAATAACTATCTAACTGATGAATGTGCAAATGAAGATTATGACCTTGGGTCTTTATGATCCACAAAACTAGAGCTATAGTGAACTGTGTTAGTCCAACTAAGATATCAGGTCTTTTTTATGGTATGTTTTTATTACCATCCTCTAAAAGACAAAATAATATATAATACACATATTCAAAAATGGGCCTACATAAAGAGTCAGAAAAAATCTAATTTTGAATCATAATCTTCTCAAAGTTAGAGTTTATAAATGGAACAAAAACAAATACACAGGCACAGATACACACAGAGATATGCACACACATATGCACACACATACACATAGGTATACACACACAGATCCACATGTATGTACACACATATACACAGAGACATGCACACAGATACACAAATACACAAGCATACACAGATACACACAGGCATGTACATAGATACATACATTCATACACACAGATACACAAATATTCATACAGACACTTGCAGATGCATACATACAGATGCACACACATATCCAGACACACACGCAGATACACATATATACAGACACACACAGATGTGTACACAGATACAGACACAGGTAGATATACATACAGATACACACAGATACACAGACACACAGGCACACACATGGTTTCTCTGACTCATGACAACCATGCTTTAATCACAGTTTTACTTCTGGACAGAACATAAACCATTCCTAAAAACATCCTGGGTACACTTTCAAGAGTTTGGAAAAAAAATCACCCTGGTGATATGTACATGCATGTGCCCTCTGGAACCTTGAATACTGAAGTTTGAGACTCTCTCTTTGCTTTAGACTTGTGAATTCATGGGAACAAGTGTCGCTGGACCTGGTAAGAACACAACACAGGCCAATAAGCAGGATGCTGTGTCCCAGACTGAACAGCAGTTCTGTTTTTTAACAAAGCCTTTCCCCTAAGATACTTACTCAAGCCATTTCCTGAAGGTGCTGGGCACACAGACAAGTGGCCACCACTCCATGGTTATTCAATGCACGGATGAATTTAACTGAACCTATGACTTCAACGCCTGGATGAGTTCAAACTAATGTCCTGAAATAATTAGGCTCAGAGAGAAAGGAATGTAATTTACAGGCTCCAAAAGTCATGTGAAAGGGATTCTGGGACTTGAGACGGTTCTTATATGTGCAGTATAATAACTTTTGAGCTGATATCCTCTAGAAATCAGTTTTAGAGTTGTCCCCTTCCAGCTGTAAGCTGTCACAGTATTAGGCTTGCAATATGAATTGAGTCTCATGTCTTATGTGGACACATAATGTCAGGTCGTTACAGTAAATCTCAGAATCTGTATCATGTTTTAGGAACAAACAAGAAATATATGCAAATGAGAGTTCCTTCAAGAAACTCTTTAGCAACCCATTTCTGTTAGCAATGGGTCTGTTCCACCTTTCTCAAGTTTGTATCTTATTTGCTAAGGTCAAAGAAACTCCAAAGTCTAGAGGCAAAGGCAAAGCTGCCCGGGCAGTAGCAGATCCAACATGAGGACTTGAGCTCACCGCTCCTGGGTAGAGACGTCTTTTCATCTTAAGATTCAGAGCTATGTTCCACTGAGTCAGTCTTATAAATACTTTCTAGGACTCTGAGAAAGAATTGGATATGGGGTTCCAGAAACAGGGGTGATGGCATGAGACTCCTGGAATTGACAAGTGACTGCCACCCTCACCAGGGTCCCCAGACATCTTTTCAAACAAGAACGCTACTGCTTTCTGGTTCTGTCTGATAGAAAACATTTCAAAACTGTGCCATTATTTTCCAAGGTCTATGCATTGGCTTCAAAGGATCCAAACAAATGAGACCTTCGGTTTATGCCAACATTTTGTAAAAATGTAAAGGAAGACTGTAATAATGCAGCAAAGAATGAAAGCACAGAGAAAAATGGATAGTCATTTTTAGTTTCAAATACATTGCTGAGTATGAGAAATTGACTCACTATGAAATATACATATGTATGCATATAACATGTATATAACATATAAGCAGCATTGTTGCCTAAAGCTATATACACAGAAACAGCATTTTTCTTCACAAAAGTATTGGGAATTATTTGCAGGATGATCTTGGAAAAGTTCCCTAGGTCGGTAGCACTACCACTAACTGCTTTGTCCAGTTCTTAGAAACACGTTTATTCTAGGGCTCTTAATAATACACAAAAGTCTAGGTCTAAAGAGTCTGAGAAGAGGAGATTGGGATCTCTCACCTCTTTCTTCTAACAGACCAAGGTCATGAGACAGCCCAGGGGAGAGACTGTCCTAAGAGGATGGTGGGGGGGGGAAGGAAAGTGTTAAAAGGCTTAAAGTGTTAAGAAGAAAAGAATTCAGAGGATGTTGCCTGTAGGTCAACTTTAGGAAAGTGTCCACACCAGCCTGCTGCACTTGATGAATTCTGTCTTCTGAATTGTAAAAAAAAAATGTGCACACCTTTGCTCTTAGGGTAAGACCATGCTGCGTGATTTGATTTCTGATGTCCCAGGGATTCTCCTGTAGCTGGATTGCACTGTAAGTACCCATCTTTGTTAGACACACCACTTCTGTTATTGCAGCTTGTATTACATGATCTAATCTAGCTGTTCTGCCGGTTGTGTCTAAAAGGCCTCTGCGGTCAATTAAGATGCCTCTCAGAGAACATCAAGTAAAAGCAGGACCGACTGCCTCCTGCCTCTAATTTAAAGTTCCAGAGCCTTAAAACTGTGATCCTGAGCCACCTGCCTTCTGGGTTTATTATTAGCCAGGGTCTCTGTTCACAAACTGTACTGTGGGCACATGCGCCCCAGGGCCCGCCCTTCTGCCGATTCATTTGCCTGGAATATTCAGTCCTGGTTTCCAGTTCAAATTAGCATCTCAGCTCCCGGGGCAACATCCTAATTCTCTGATATTCACTCACTCCCCACCTCTATACTTCCACAGCACCATCACATCTTCCTGTGAGTATCCTCACAATGGCCACATGAACGGCTGTGTTTACTTTCTTTCCTATCACTCGGAAGACTGTCCCTTTCACGGTATCAGACACCTGAAGCCAATGTCTGTTAGAACAGTGCAGTGTCCTCAGGCTGGCAGAGTGGCCAACCTGAATAGATTCTGTGTGCAGCAGCTAATGAGGGCCCTAATTGAAGGATTTACTCTGGGAGTGAGTCCAGATGGGGAGAGACTCAAACCTTAGGGGAAGGGAGCCCTGGGAACTCAGGCGGGAACTAGAGAGGCTCCTATCTCTCAGCAGAGATTGGTTGGAGGTGCTCAGTGTAAGAGAGAAGAAACTGCACGGGGAACCCAGGCAATGGGAAATTAATACGTAGAAAGAAAACCAGAGGACTTCTCTCGTTGTCCTCATAGGTTCTTCTTATTTTGAAGAGCTGTGATGAGGAAAGTCTCTCTCAGAAGAAATAATTAAGATTTCACTAAAATAAACGAGGTTTCATTATCATTATCTTACAAGATAACATTGCCAACATAGAACATTTAAAATTTAAACTGTTGGTTGTGTTTGTGAACCTATACAATAGCCACACAACACACACACACACACACACACACACACACACACACACACACACACACAAAACCAGATTCAGTTTCTTTAACATATGTTGTGTAGTTTTTTTCCTTGGTGAGAGCATTTTTTTTTTTTTTTTTTTACAAACATCAAGGATATACAGTTTTGTTTAAGCCAAAGTAGTTCTTTTTTGGCTAACTGTGAAGAACCTCAAAGAGGCCAAATGTTGGTGGAATACTGATAATTCCTCTACAGGGCTGTTTAGAAATGAACAGATTACCTTTTTGCTTCCCAGTTCACATTCCAACTTTTGAATGAAGGTACTTTATAACTCACAGAAGAGAAGGAGTGTGGCCTTGTAGTATCTTTGTTTAATTGCATACAATATTTTTAATTTAAATGAAAGTGACATAAATATATTTTATGAGGTAAATAAACCTATATTAAAAAATTATAATTTTTTCATTTGAATCAACATATAAATTGGTAGATATCATGGTGACTTTTTAACAGTGTGTTTTGGTGACCCTCCCCCATCACCCCAGATTCCTGCCTGTGGCCTCCTGCCAGGCCTCTTCCCATTAAGTGCTTACATGTCCTTTTCTTCCTGTGGCTGTCATGTTCTTCTGACTGTGTGAGGCTGTCAGACAGCAAGGAAGGGAGACGCATCTGCATGAGAAACACAGTGTAGTTCTTCCTTGTCATTTCTATTACTAGGTAGATAATTTTACTTCTTACTTATTGGCTTGATTTTTGAGACAATGTCTTGCTGTGTAGCCCAGACTATGGCCTTCCCTAGGCTTGCCTCAATCTTTTTGCCTCTGACTTGTAATTACCAGTGTGCACCACATGTCCAGCTAACTCTTCAACTTTTTCAAAAGTCACTACTGAATTTCCATCCACCATTGTCAAACCAAATTCAAGTGACTTGTGGATTTACATTGCCTAGCAAAAAAATGTACTAAGAATATGTTCTGATAGCTTATAGTTTCACTTTATAGTTTCATTCCTATTATGAAGGTGTGACATTGAAAGATGCATCTCAAGGCATGAAAATATTGCTTGAAACTTCAGAATACTGACATGTCCCCTTTTATATTGCTGACTGTTGTTCTCCATCCACTCAGGCCATAGGCCATGTCTCCTACAACTCCACACTAAGCTCTTATCCACTGTTATAGAAAATCATTATGTTTCTTGTTGGATGACAATTATAATAATATCAACAGAAAAGACACTTTCTAAAGTGTTTGTCTGCATGGACTTATTCATATTAATTAAAGATTATGTACAATTCATTGGAAACTAAATCTCCAGGCAACGGAAGTGAGCATTTGGTAGCGCATGTCCATGCACATATTGTGTGGGGATGAATTAGGGAGAATTTTTAAATTTTATCAATGTAAGCCAACCAGGAGACAGAACTGCAAACCCCAGCACACATGCATGCATGACCGTGAGAACTCTCCTGGGAGTCTGATGCCAAATCAGTTCTAGGGATAATCACCATTTTCTCATTGACTTCACTTTTTAGAAGTAAATTCCAAGGAGATTAAAGCCTTAGGGAACTGTTGTTGGGTGAGGTGAGGATCCTGCCTTAGAGGAAATGAAGCACTAAAGAGGAAGATATTTTAGTGGCCTTGTGTATCTTAAAAGTTAGGTTCGTGGGGAGCTTCTTCTTTTGGTTGGCAAGTGGAACGAGAGTGGGGTGCCACGTGGAACAAGACAAGGATGTGATGCAATGAGTTTTAAAGAATCATACTAGTTAGAAAGGATAACAGTAATTATGATGACAGAACACTGCACTGGGAAAGCTGCCAAGTGCTTACTTAGGACCCTTAGCATGATAGATAGATAGATAGATAATGATAGATAGATAGATAGATAGATAGATAGATTATAGAGAGGTAGAGGATAGATAGGTGGATGATAGATGGATGATAGATAGGTAGATGATAGATTATAGATAGATGATAGATATAAAGGTAGATGATATATAGAGAGACAGACAGACAGATAGACAGATAGAGTCAATGACAAACATCTTAACCATATAATGCCTCTGATATTCTTGGTATATGATGACTATTTCGATTCCCTCTCTAAAATCGCAGCACACATTCAAGGTACCAGACTTAGCAAATATACTTTAAAGTCTGAGTATGATCCACATATTGAATAGTATACAGGTGAACTAAAATTACTCATTGCTTATCTAAAATTGAAACTTAAGGTGGACCTACTGTCACAGTTCTATAATCCAAACTACTGGGGAGGCTGAGGCAGGAGGATAGTTACATGCTTGGGCAACTTAGGGAGCCTTTGTCTCAAAATAAAAAAATACAAAGGGGACTGAGGCTGTCGCACCATGGCAGAGTATTGGCCACCATGCATAAGGCCCTGGATACAGTATTCATCATCACACACACGCGCGCGTGCACAAACACACACACTCATATACATACACACTCTCTCTCTCACACACACTCACACACACAAAGACTCACAATACATATACATACAACATTCTACATTTCATAACACATTAGACTTGGAAAATATTTGTTGTGATTTCATTTTCTTTGTTTGGGACAAAATAAAAGTTTTTTCTCCAGCCTTCTAGCCTTTATTACTGCAACACACTTTTAGTCAAATGAATTCCTCAGCCTAAACCAGCAGGAGTTGTTCTGGTCAGGGGAGGCAGGCAGGGCACTGTTATACACACACTCGCAGCTCTTAGTGTGAACACAGTGTTCTTTTAGCAGAGAGGAAGCATCCTTCACTGAGGAGGGTGGCTCCAAATCCAGCGTCTTTGGTTTTCGGGAGGTGCACAAAGGTGACTGCCTTGCACATTCTATTCTCAGTTAATTCACGAACTTCATCACTGCACAGAGCATGCCTTTTATTCAGAACATGGATCTAATCTACATGTAACTCTTCGATCCACAAGTAGCTCAACAGAGTGGATAAAAACTGAAACACCTGTTATAGAAAACAGTAGGGGAAATTCCCAACTATTTTAAATGAACTATGGCCTCGTGGGTTTTCTGAAGTAGCTTGAAAACCTATGGACAAAGTTTATATTAATGAGACATGGGTCCTCTGTTGTTTTTGTAAGAACTTTTAGGATACTGATAAACTTAGTAAGGAGGAGACTAATGTAATTCCATGATATAATAATTCCATGATAAGAATAGGAATTATATACAAGCAAGACGTGAATAACGAACTGGCTCCTGCTGGCTGTTCTCAAACCTTAATGGAACCAACAAGCTTCCTCCAGCATTTAACATATGTTCAGCATTCCTCAGCTGTCCCATGCTTATTTCTATAAAGCTATAACTCGGAAAAGATGAAAACCCCCTTGTACCTAAGAGCTTTTTACTTGTCAATTCACCTTTCATTAATGCAGCAAAGAGTTAAAAATGTGGGCCAGACACAAGATGACACATTGGTAACACACAGTGGTAAACAAGACAGAAATAGTTTCTACCCTCAGGGATCTTAACAGCCACAGTAGAGAAGACAGGCATTAAAAATGATTACAAAAATAATTCTTTGTAATTGCTATGACTGTGACTCAGAGAAGTGGAGTTACTACAGACACTAATTATCCAGTAAGAACTACCACCACCACCATCATCACCATGGACATCATATTTACAATCACCACCATCATCTCCAACAGTTATGCATGTTATCAGACACTCTGGAAAGTTCTGTGATTCCTTTATCTACTACTAGATTTTAGCAATAAAATGTAGCAATTTCAGCAGCTCACATGAATCTTGGAATATAGCAAAGTGTTTTGAACGTTGTAACAGGAGACTTCCTTTTCTGCAGGTATAACCTCCACTCTCTTCCAAAGAGGCCGAGGGAAGACCCTTTGTGTACTAGCATCTTGATACATTTGAATGTACGACTGTTGGGAACAAGTACAGAAGGGAGCAATGTTTCTTGGCATGGTGTGATTAAGAACATCTGTGTCTCTATCTAACACGCAGACCAAGGCCAAATGAAGGAAAGCAGAGGAGACAGATAGGTGAGATGACAGAGAGCTGTGACTCCTCCTCTCATCCTTGCTGACCTCCAGCCTTCAGTGATGCTGTTGCATGACGCAACATGAGTGGAGTTTTTGGTGGACATTGGCAAGGCGGCAGTGGGGTTCAATAAAGTGGAAAAAGAGACCTCAACACACACGGCATCAGGGCCAGAGGAACAACGGAAGTATAGAGGGTGGCAATCCTGAGAGCACTCAAGGATTGTGGGACTGTTCAACTCTGTATGAGTCTGTTAGAGAACAGGCATTATTCAAATGTGGATGTGTGGATCTAAGCCAGTTCTGGTGTCAAATGATATTTGCACAGAAATCCAATCTCAAGACTCACAATATTCTTATTTGCTGTGTTTTGCCACATTTTGTGGCAAAGGTGCAAGGACTAAGAGATGGTTCAGCAGCCAAGGGCACATCCTCTTCCTGCAGAGGACCTGCATTTGGTTACCAGACCTCACATTTCCTGGCTTACAACTGTGTGTCACTCCAGCTCCAGAGAATCCTATGCCCTCTCTGGACTACCTAGGGTACTGCACTGAAATGCATAAACCCCCACACAGACACGAGTATATATAATTACAAATAATAAGACATTTAAAAAACCATTCTTATAAAAAGAAGGCACAAAGTGCTGCAGGGTGACAATTTTTCCTCTCATTTTTTTTTTTCTAGCTCTGAAGGACTTAGCTCCTGCTTGGCTAGTGTACAGTATATCACTGTTCACACAGTGGAGTCTCCTCACAATGGCAGTCTGCTTCCATGCTGTAAGTTCAAGGTACTTTTACCACCTCAATGTGTGGAATTTTACCTCTTTTGAATGAAGAATTAAGAACACAGTACTAAATAAACCTCAAGGCTCTGCCAGTGCTCTGACTACAAATTACTCATCCAGCAGTTGTTCCCGGGGAATTATCTACAAAATGCAGCTTTGGCAAGCACAGCTCCTCAGCAGGGCACAAGTGCAGACCTTGCAGTTGGTGTGCTGTGGACAGACTTCAAGAGCAACATGCGCATCCTGTGGGTTCTGGAGAGAACTGGGGACATGATGTCCCAGTGAAAGCTAATGCTTCTGTTTATTTTTGGAATCACCCCTTGGAACCATGAAGAGGTGAGGGCTTTGCTTTTTATATTCATTCAGAACCAAGGACAGGAAATACAAATGTTAAGGAAACGCAAACCTTAAAGTCTTAAGGTTCCACTAAACATAGCTAGTGTGTCTGTCCTGGAGTCTTAATCAGTAGGTACAGCAAACCCTCATCAGGTATAAATAACCCAAGGCTTCTTTTAGGTCGTCTGCAGTGGTTGGGGAACTGCCAGACCTGGACAGACATTGTTTCTGAGTTGCCCTTTACTCCTCTCCCACTGTGAACATCCCATTTCTCCCCTTTCCTTTGTGCCCTAACTTAGGCTGTGTTTCCTTTTATGTTTCTCAGAGTACCTGGTGTGCTCTCAAAAATACTCCTTAAGGACCAAGCAAAAATCAGTGTCAGAGTATGAAACAACCCCTGCACCCATGTCTGTCTGTCTGTCTGTCTGTTTGTCTCTCTCTCTCTTTCTCTCTCTCTCTCTCTGTGTGTGTGTGTGTGTGTGCACGCGCACATACACGTGTGTGCATTCATACAGATGTTAAAGAACAACTGTGGGTATTGTTCTTCAGCCGCTGTTCACCTTAGAGACAGAGTCATCCAAGTAGACCTTAAGTACCTTAAACTCACCAAGCAGGCTAGGCTGACTGGCCAGGCAACCCCAGAGACCTGCCTTTGTCTGCCTTTCCTGTGCTGCGATTATAAACTCACAGCACCACACCCAGGCCACACAGCAGAACCCTGTTGGTTCCGGGGATGAAACTGAGCAACTCATGCTTTCACGGCAAGAGCTTTACCAAGTTATCTCACAGCCTTTGGTTTGAATGTATGGAAAGGAGTAAATATTTTACCTAAGGGATACACACTGACATTTGCTTTGTTAGCTCTTCTCAAAACATTATTCTCCAGGGAGAAAGAAGCAACCTGTCACCTAGGGGCTTAATTTGGAAGGGATTAAAATTAACGCAGAGAACCTTGATGTTTTTTCTTTCGTTGAACACATAGTCATTTTAGGAGGGTAAGAAAGGCAAACATTTTAGAGAGAGTGCTTGGTCAGGGAGCCAGACATACTTGGATTAAAATCCCTGTTGTGTACTGATGTCAGGTTTTTAGAGTTTAGTTTTGCAGACTTTGGATTTCCTCATTTGAAAGTAGATATAATCATGTGTGATCGTCCACAAGGCTTGAACAAAATGACCATGCACTGTGTTTTGTGTTACATGTTAGTTGTTGTCACTTGACATCTGTCACACCCTCCTATCAGTATCCCCATCTGTTTCCCTTCAGACAGAAAGGCAGACAAATGCACCAGGCCTTAGGCTCATGGCCATGACATGGCCACACTGAGGGCTCAGGGCTCAGCATATAGCCTAAGCTGGGATTTGCTTTTAAGAAAAATCCTCTGCAGGGTGGATGGGAACTGATATGATGTCACTCACTGTTATCTAGAAAACTCCTGTCTGGGAGCTGGAGAAAGACACAGGAGCCAGTTTTTTGGTAGTAGTCAATGAGTAAGACTCAGACAGAAACAAGCAGAGCCTAAACACTGGGAGCTGTAACACTTTGAGCACGACTCTGGCTCAAGGATGAAGTCACCTGTATGTGGGCTCCTCTTACATGAACCAGTTTCTGTTTTAAACATGAATGGAGTGGGATGATGATGGCAACAGTCATGATGATGGCCCCACCCCCACCACCCCCACCACAATAATCACCATTACCACCACAAAAATCACCATCACGACAATACCACCACCACCACCACGCCATCACTGCTGCCGCCACAACCATCACCCACCTCAATCATCAACAGCACCATCAGCATTACCTTCATACCAGGAACCAAACCCCGGGCCTCACACGGGGCAGACAGGTGCTGTAACCCCTGGCCTCATCCCATCTCATAGAGTGGTGTTTTTGGAACCTGCATTAAGGAAACACTCGCTGAATTCTTTCTGGTCTCTTTTATTTCTTGGCACAAATTGAGGCCCTCTTTTTCCTTATTTTTCAAAAGTAACTTGTTTATGTCACTTTCTTTAATGAATAAAATTTGTTCTTTGACATATTTACACATGTAAAATACATTTTAATTACTCTAGCATTCCATCTCTGTCAATCTTCCCTCTTTCATGTCTTTTTGCTTTGTTTTGAAACTCATTAAGTTTAAACCAGGGACCTGTATATGTCTGCAGTATTGGAACTATCCACTGCAGCTTAGTGGGACACCAGGGGTGCAGAACTAAAGACAGTAACTCCTCTGCTGGAAACTTCAGTCACTTTTCACACTTCAGTCACAGTTCACAGGGAGGGAGAGGGTCCCAAGAGTCCCTTTCCTATATATAATCAGTTGTTGACAAAGTCAGTCTTTTGTAGATCACTGCAGGGAACCACAGTGCTGTGAGCTCAAAATCATGATTTCAATGACCATGTAACACCAAGAAGAACTTTTACTCTGATTCTTTACTCTTGAGAAAAGTTCTAACCCTGGCATGGTGACGGGGTAACCTTAATCCTAAAACTTAGAGAGGCAGGGTCAAGCAGATCTCTATGAGTTCTTTGTCAGCCTGGTTTACATAATGACTTCCAGGACAGCTGAGACTACAGAGTATGACCCTGGCTCAAACAAACACTCAACAATGAAATTCCAAAAACAGTTGATAAGATACAATTTAGATTATTTGTGATGACTCTGGCCTCATTTGTTCTTAAAGATTTGACACCCTGGATACTCAATTTCAAAATTGACTTTTTAACAGAATTTGTATCACAGTTCATAACACATAGGAAGGCAAATAGGGAAAAACTAATCAATGCTATGATTATCTTTCCCTGCCAACTCAGTTGGATTCAGAGATGCTCGGGCATTGGGGAGGCACAGCTTTGAGCATGTCTTTGAGAGCATTTCCAGAGAGAACTAAAGAGAGGCAGGGTGAGGAGATCTGGACTGAATGTGTAATCCTGCATCATCTTCTGGGCTGGGATTCCAGACTGAGCCAAAAGTGAAAGGGAGAGAATCATCTGACAGCCCACATTTGTCTCTGCTTGCTTCACATCTGCTCAGATATGAGAAAGCAGCCTTATGTTGTCACCTCAGCCACAAACAACTGCTGCCACATCTTCACCCCAATGGACTGTTTCTCCTCAAACCACAAGCAAAGCAAGCCTCTTCTCCCTTAAGATACTTAATATTGAATGTCCAGCAGACAGAATCTAGAATAATCTATGTTGTCCATGCCATATCTGTGAGGGATTATCTTGATTAGGTTAAGTGAGGTGGGCAGCAACCTTCCCTAAGCCTGGTTTCTGGTCAGCACAAAAAGATGAAACTTGCCCAGTTATCTCAAGTTCCTGCCATTATGACAACTGCTCCCTGCAACTGTGAGTCCGAATAACCCCCTCTTTCTTAACTTTGCTTCCTGCTAAGCATCTTATCACTGTAACAGGAACAGTAGCGAATGCATCTCTGCTCATACCAGGGATTCTATATTAGCAAGAAAAGTAAGCACTAGACCCCACTGTGATTACATAGTCATCTCTAACACCACGGTCAATTTCCTTCTGTGTCTTCTTGCCCCGAGTCTCCAGTGACAGTGTCACATGCCATATACTATTTTATAAAAAGCATATTGTCTCTCAAGAAAGATTTTTATAAGGTTCTTTGAGTGGTTTTTCATTATGTGGACATATCACAATTTATTTAACCATTTCTCCATTGTTGAGTATCCACTTCTTAAAATTTTAATGTCTTAAATAATACTGCCATCGTGATCATTGTTAATGAGTTGGGGTAAAAATATTTTCTTTTTAGAAATTCCTAGAAGTACGGTTATTGTATAAATAGTCAGGAACATTTTACATGAATTAAAATATCATAAAACTATTTTCCAGGAAATTTGTAGTAAATCTTATTATTGTAAAATAATACTTATTAAACTCACATTTAGTTGCTACATAGTATTTATTGTCCATGAAGTGACTTTACTTACACAGTTCCCTATTATAAGACATTCCATTTTACTGTTTTCATCCATTATAAGTGATGCTATCAAAGGATCATTTGTACATAAGCCTTTTGTCTGTTTGAGATTATTTCTTCAGAAGGCTCCAAAAATAATATTTAGTCACAGGCTGCAATTATTTCAAGTCACTGCTGCACACAGATGACTTCCCAGAACTATTGCATTTATTTCTGTTCCCAACAACAAGCTAAGAGAATGGCTTCCAACCTCACTAACATCATGTATTACTGCTGGTAGCATGGAACAGAAAACCCAGCCAACAAGAAATCTAAAAATAGCTGCTGATTTGCTAGGTGTCCACCGTGAGCTCATTTTAATTTTCTTTGATTAAAGTGAAGTTTAGCAGTTTTTCATATGATTTTCCTTTTATGTGTCTATGTCCCATTTCCATTTTACAAATTTTAATATTTTCCACATACTTTCCACTAATTCTTTATATAAGGTTATTGACCCTATCATCTCATGTGTGTGTATTAGACATTCATTTTACAAGCTATTTCTATGAATTTGCACAGGTGATTTAGGCTACTGACCCCCATCCCTCATGAAAAGATGCGGAGGTCCTGACACACTGCACGCTCCTTCTTCACGTGCAGAGGCAGCACAGCAGTGGATCAGCTCACAGCCTGCGGCACTGGACCAGCTCGAAAAGGAACGGACACTAACCCCTGCCTTTTAGGATTGTCCTAGGGGTTAACTCTTGTGTATGTCCATTTCATGGATGTTTTTCTGAGAAAGTTCTTACCATTATTGACTATTACTTAACACATTGAAAACATGCTCCTAATGCCATTTCTTTGACATGGGAATACTTAAATGTTAATGTTGTGAACTGTAGCCTGGGTTTTTATAGCATAAAACCCCTTTTCTCTCATAGATCACTAAATTATTTTATTTTGCTCAGAAGGAAACAATCTGCTTAAGGGTATTTACATAAATTTGCATAGCAGCTTTATTTGCATAGTCACAAACTATAAACAACCTGATGCAGAATAACAGGTAAATGGCAAATAAGAAATGATTAAAGTCATAAAAATAATCATGTTTTGATACATACAACAATGTGGGTGGATCACAAAATGATTGTTCCGAATAAAAGAAACCAGGCAAAAATATACTCACTATATAGCTTTGTGTACAAGGATTGCAGAAAATCAAACAACCAATAATGACTTATGGTAGATCCGTTTGCCTGGAGAAGGGAGGAGTGGGCAGGAGGCATTGCCACGTGGCTCAGGGAGACATTGTGGGCGGTTCATGTTTTCAATGTATTCACTCTAGACATGGCCTGCGCTGTGTACAATAGATCAACAGCTTTATGAGCATAATGTAACTAGTATAGTTTATTACCAAAGATATGACAATAAAGCCATTTGAAAATTCTCCCTTTTTTCTATTAACTCCTAAGGTTACTTTATTATACCTAATTAACAGTGACTCAGTTGTCATTTATTTTACAATCTGCATTGTTTTCCTTCCCAGTATTAAAAGCAATAATAAATTTCTTCCTTATTGATGAGTTCTGTCTGATCCAGCATACACTAACCTACGTGCAAGTATTGCTCATGTTGCCTGTACTACCTCCAGGATTTTGTCTATATTGACATCCCCTCAAAATCTAGTCCAACTTAATTGTAACTGTATGAAACATTCAAACTCTGGTAAGGTAGGTTTCCTCTTTGATTTAGGAATCTGCTCTTGCTCAAGCCTGCCCTAATCAAAGAATTACATCGGAAGAGAATATTTAAATTCAAATCATTCATTTAATAGAGTGTTAAATACTCAAAAGGATGGATGTTAAAAATTCAGATTTAGTTACATTTTAAGGAAAAGCACACACACACAAACACACACACACACACACACACACACACACACACACACACACACACACAAGTCTTTAAGCCTCTCACCTTCAAAGGTCTCACCAGCAATAGCTATCTACTGCTAAAACTTGCCTTTCTTAGGCTAGAGCAATGACTGTCCTCCATTGGCAAAGCACTTGCCTTGCAAACTTGCTAGCTTGAATTCAATAACCAGAATCCATATAAAAGCCAAACATGATGGTATGCTTAAAAACTCAGTTCATGATGGTATGCTTAAAAACGTGCATGTCTGCATGCTTGCATGTGTGTGTGTGTTGTGTGTGTGTGCCCTCAAGTGCAGCCACTTGGAAAGCTTCTGAGTTTAGCTAAATTGGACATCTTGTTACTGACAGTCTTGTGCTCTGCTTTTTCTCTTCCTGTCCAGATATTAATAACTGTTTCTCATGGAGAATTAGCAGAGGTAGGAGTATTTCTGAACTCTGGGAGGTAAAAAAGATATCTAAGCTCAAGGGCAATGTTGGATAAACTATGGGTGTGAAAAACTCATACGGCATATGATACATCTAGGAAGACAGTAGTATTTCATAGATGACATAAGATTATATATTATCTGCTTGTCACATGTATGTGGACGAGAGAGATGTTTGGGGCCATAATAATGTCTCTTTATTTATTTAGTGTAAGTTAAACATATGTGTCCCACCATTTGGTTCTGCCCATTTGAGCTCACCCCATTCTTCCTGTATTGTCCCATATGGAGAACTGTTATTAATGACCATTCCTTTCTATTGCAAAATATGCAAACTTTCCAGCAATGTGTAAGTATCAGAATGATTGCTCAGAAGGGCACAGAGCATCAGGCGCTGCCATTGTTGAATTCCTGTAGGTACATAGAGTAACTTAGAAATATTTATACGAAGAAAATTTAACTCAACTAATATTCTGAAGACATGAAAGAGATATTTATTGATAACTATAGTTGTGTGTGTGTCTGTGTGTGTGTGTGCATGAGAAAGAGAGGTCAGAGGTGCCTTTCACTTTGTTTGAGAGAGTCTTTCACTGGCCTGGAAATTCACCAAGAAGGGCAGTCTACCTGGTCAGCAAACTCAAAGTTGTGTCTTCTTCTTCCATCTCCCCAGAACTGACTTTTTAAACATACCATTATGTTTGACTTTTATGTGGATTCTAGTTATTGAATTCAAGCTAATAAGTTTGCAAAGCAAGTGCTTTGCCAATGGAGGACAGTAATTGCTCTAGCCTAGGAAAGGCAAGTTTTAGCAGTAGATAGCTATTGCTGATGAGACCATTGAAGGTGAGAGGCTTAAAGGCAAGATGCTTTGTTATCTAAATAGTCCAAATCATGGAACTTGATTTCCTTTGTCTTTTTTGTTTCTTTGTTTCTGAGATAGGGCCTCATTGTATAGATCTGGCTGGCTTGGAACTCACTATATGGATCATGCTGACCTCGAACTCACAGAGATCTGCTTGCCTCTGCCTCCCAAGTGCTGAGATCAAGGGAGTGCAATGCTATTCCAGGGTGTTTCTTTCATCTTTAAAAAGGAAATAGATAAAGTAAATCTTGATATGGCTGTGCAGGGTTGTGCTTGCTTACTACCCAAGATTTGGGAAGTGAAGGCAGGCAGATCCTTGGCTCAATGGCCTGCGCTAGCTTAATCAGTATGGCACAGTTCTCAGTGAGAGGCCCAATCTCAAACCAAACCAAACCAAACCAAACCAAACCAAACCAAACCAAACCAAACCAAACCAAACCAGCCAAACCAAACCAAACCAGACCAAACCAAACCAGCCAAACCAAAAGGGGAATGGCATATTCTAGTTTTTTTTCCTCTGTTCCTGCAATAAAACACTCTGACCAGAAGCAACTCAAGGAAAGGAAGCCAGGACAGAAACTCAAGCAGAAAACTTGAGAGACACTGCTTGCTGCCTTGCACTATATTCATTCTTAGCCAGCTTTCTTGTATATCTCAGACCATCTGCCTAGGAAATAGTATCACCCACAAGAACCTAAGCACTCCTACATTAATTAGTAATTAAGACAGTATCATACAGACATACCTACAGGCCAACTTGATGAGGACAATTAGCTAATAGATATTTTTTTTCAGGTGATGATTCTAGGCTGTTCAATTTGACAGTTAATATTAATTAGGACACAGTACCAGAGGAACAATACCCAAGTCTGACCTCTGCCCTTCATATGCACATGCACATACATGTACATATGTATGTATGCACACACAAACAAATTTGCAGAGATATTTTCAGAGGCCTATGAATTATATCTTCCCTAATAGAGAAAGCAAAATCAAATAAAATGGCCATTTTGTCATAGGGAAGCATCCATTTGAGATGCTTGATGAGGTAGACCAGTTTCTAGAGATGATTTCCATTCCTGTACCTCTTGGGAGTTTTTCCTCAGTAATTGAGGGGTGAGAAGTCAGATGGTTCTTCTAATCTCTCTTCCTTGTTATCTTCCTGTGGCAGTTAGCTAGTACATTTGCCCAGTCAACACACTGCCTTCTCATTGCAGAGAAGTCTTAGACAGAAGTGTCAAGGAAACTGTTAGTTGTTTAGACTTAGGCCTCTGTTTACACTCTATTCTGCTATCTTCTATGAACCTCTAGACACTGCCCCCTACATTCCTGCTCTCCCAAGCTACAGTGTCCTCAAATCTCCTTTGCCTCCATATGTGGCTTATTCATCACTCACAGCCCACAGCAGCAGTGCCGTCCCTGGGAGCCCAGTACAACAGAGGCGTTGTTCCTGCTTTGCCTTGTGTCTGTATGGTTTCCTATCTTTAATTCTGCATCTGTCAGCATGCTCATTTCAGTTGGATTTCAGGCAAGTAACTGTCCATGGAATTCTCCTAATACAGATGCTGACAACCTACCCACACCCAGAAATCCTCTTCTTGAGGACAGAGATCAGAGTCCAAATTTGTACTTAGGTCAAATTGAGTTCTGCCTGGAATCACTCACTTAACCTTGGCGGCCACTCCCTAGCTAGCCACTCAGATTAGGCTTTGGCTAGGCTCTGTCTTGATATTCCAACGGTTCAATTGCTCCCTTAGGTTACAAAAATGTCAGAACATTTAGTTTCTAGCAAGATGGCAATGGACAAAGTGATGTATTATTCAAATCCCAAGCATGAGAGGGATTTCATTTTCTCTCATTACTCCCATGAGCAACAGACATTCTCTGTCAGAAGGTCAGAGTCCTGCGGGGTTCTTTGTAGATTATTTCAATGAAGCACATTATTTGAGGTAGAGACTTAACTATGCCAGTCAAATTGATCGACAGAATTTCAACAAAAAGAAGTTCCTTCAACTTGTAAGGGGAACACTCCTATGAAACAAAACCAACCACTATTTGTAAAAATAAAAGCATAAAGATTTGAATGAGAGGAACAACTTTATAAAGCTCTTGTCTTATTTACATGCCATCCACAGATGTGCGATGTGCCACACAGCTGAAGACGGAGATGACGTGGAAGGACTGCCTTCTAATGGGACGCTGTGGCTATTCTTGTCAGAAATGCTTGCATAAGATGTGCTCTATTTCCTTTGCCATAATGATGTTGCTCAAATGCCATGGGCAATAATGGACAATTTTTAAAGGGGCTTAAAAATCTAAGTCAGGCGTTCCTACCCATTTTATCATAAGGACGGACAACTGACAACAACTGTTCTCAGACTGCGGGACTCCTAACTATCCTCACCTTTGTTTGAGATGACACTGACAGGGTGATTCACTTCAGCCCCTTCTGTACTGACTCCTTTTGGTCTACTGTCCATGCTGCTGTCACTGGACACTCTTCAAGTGCACATGGCTTCAGGACATTCAGAGTGAGTTAGTTTAAACTTGATGGAAGAGCAGGTAGGTGGAGACTCAGCACGGTGGATAGCGCTGACTCTGATCTGACATCCCAGACCTGCAATTACTGGGACTCCCCTCATTAAGAAATTCGCAGCATGTTTACTTCCTAGGTCATGGTAGGAATTAAGTGGCACATGACAAATGCCTGACTCAGTTGTCAGTGTATGGTGATTGTGGTGGCTGTGATCAGACAGGTGGTGGTGTACAGATGACCTGCTCCCTGAGGTTTATGAGTTCTCCTTTGTGTTTACATTGTAGCTATTTGTAAAAAATATTTTCAGTTATTTATTACTTTTTTGGCGAGAACCTCATAAATCTCTTCCTTCCCCATATCCATCCCTCTTTTCTTCCATTTCCCCCTTTCTTCTCCTCTCTTATCTCTTTTTTGTTCCTCTCCTTCTTTCTTTCCTGCTCTCTCCCTTCATTTTTTGTTATTGTTTTGTTTTGTTTTCTTGACAGAAATTCTTGCTAAGTAGTCTAGTTTGGGCTAAAGCACAGAATTGTCTGCTTCAGATCATTTAAGTGCTGAGCTGCAGACACACAGCACAACACTTGGGTAGCACTCTTTCTCCTCTGTGTTTTATAAATGCAATTGCTAGCTCGTTGTTTGCCTTTTAATTTTCCTTACAACATTTCCCAGAATTAATATCACCATTTTTGCAATGCTTCTGCTTTTGAGGGCATGCTCTTCTCTGCCAAGTTCTATATTTTCGGCATTACTCTCATGGATCCTCACTGAATACTGGAACTGCTAATCCATCTAGCATTGTCTCTCATGTGTGAAATAGGCAGAGAGGTGAGGTTTTTTTTTTTTCTCAGTATAATCTTTCTTCAAATAATCTGGAATCAAGAAGATTTGGACATAAAATATAGTTTAGAAGTGAAAATTTAAAATGCAAAGTAGTTAAGATTTTAAAAGGACATAGATTGTGAACATTTCATAGATTTGTACTGGAGTCAAAAATTATAAAATGACTCTGAAATTATTATGAAAATGAAACCAGGTGGATGCTCTTTATATAGTGAATGTATAACAAGTGACTTTTTCCCTAGAAATGAGTTTATTCTCTTCTTATTAGATACTGATTATCTAATTCCCGATGATCTTAATCATTTTTTAAATGAAAGCCTCTAGTGCTTTTCTAACAAAGTCAGCATCACCTTATGATACAGCCCTTTAAGAGGACAACAAAGCACACCTATTGTTAATGATTTACAAATGCTATTAATAGAATTAATTAAAATTGAAGCATGTTTCTGAGAATCACACAATGCATTAGAGATTTCTCTTTTCTTTCTAGAAAATATTGCCCCTTTATGTGATAGAGAGTCATATTTTCTAACTCTATCCCACTCTCCAAATTAGTTACTATTGCCAATGTCATCTGCACCAGCATTATGAATATGGAATCTCTATTTTCTTTTTCCACTTGAAAAGTTTAAGAGCCAGTAGAAAGACGCAAAAGTCCAATCCTTCACATAAAAGTTACAGTGATCAATAACAAAAAACATTTTAATAAAATAATGTTAAAAACATCCCTTGACAATGATGCAAGAGTTTGCCTTGAATCCTCATTCATTGGGTTAATCTTCAACTATCTTAAGATATAGTCTTGGGGTTCAGAACATATCATGAAGTTTCCAGAAACTTCTATGTGAGTCTCTCTGATTCTCCACCATAGCTCTGCTGAATACATATCCTTCATAGAAGTAAAAGTTTTCAGATAATTGGCTACCTGAGTATCTATGAGAGATAAGAAATTAGAGACAAAATTTAAAACACACTGCCAATCATTCACATAATCAGGTGGACCAAGTTGGACACAGGCTGATGAAAACACTCAGTTAAAGCAGTTTGACAGGATTTCTGGTTGTAGTGAGTACACCAAGGAAGGATTCTTCATCTTACAAGCGAGGGTACCAAAGCTGCTCTATACAGGAAGCTTCTGTTTAAACAGTCTTAAAATGTAGTTTTTATTTTGTGTGTGTGTGTGTGTGTGTGTGTGTGTGTATACAGGAGTAGGTGCATGACAGGTATGATTACTTCCCTTCAAATTTATGTGACAATTGCCTTTACCCACTCAGCCATCTTGCTGGCCACCTAAAAGAAGCTTCTATCTTCTGACCTCTGTGACAATGGCTGCGGAGACGGATGCTCACATATGGTCTGGGGTGTTAAATGACATGGCAATCTGATATTTGGATATAGACTGTTTACTGCACACACTTCTTGTTAAACTTTAGCTCACACCAGAGCTGAGACCATTCAACTAAGGTAGTGTTTGTGTGTGTGTGTGCAGAGAAACAGAGGCAGAGAAACTCTGTCCTGAATTCCCCCCAGTGCACACACAAGAAGAACGAACTGTACAGTAAAGTATCATGTATTTTAAACATGGAATAGTTAAGTGAACATGCTTTTTATTAATGCTAATTTGTCTGTACAACTCAGTGCTTTTTTTTTTTTTTTTTTTTTGTCAACTTGACATAAACCTACACATAACTGGGAAAAAGGAATCTTAACTGAAAGAAAAAAAAAGCCTTCATAATATTGACCTATAGGCAAGTCTGTAGAACATTCTCTTGATTCATGATTTCTGTGCTAGGACACCATTCACTGTGGGTAGTATTATCTCGAGACAAGACATTCACGGTCCTGGGGTATGCAAGAAAGCAGGTCAAGCAAGGCAGTAGACAGGATTCCTCCACAGCTACGCCTCAGTTCCTGCCTCCAGTGTTCTGCCATGACTGCCATTCCTGCTAGACTAACAACTGCAAGCAGAACGAAAGCCTTTCCTTTGCAAGAATTCATGGTCACTTCTACCATGGTGTTTTACTCAGCAATAGAAATCTAATCAAGACAATACGGATATCAGTACCAATGAGAGAGGAGTGTAGACACCGAAACTTTTACCATCTGTCACTTGAGTCATGTCCTGTCTCCATGTTTCTTTGCTGTCCCTTTCCTTCTCATCTCCTTTGATTTTTTTCTTTCAATAAAAACAGATCCGTCTTTTCCATCCCAGACCATTCTTTTTTAAACCAAAGACATTGCCAGATTTAAGGATTTCATATTTAAAAACTTATGAGGTCTGATTTTTTTCACTGACTTGAGGGAAACTTCCCATTCTTTAGTAATAACAATCTATGGTTGTGAAATATTTCATAGCTCGAAGGACACTGTGAAAGACAATTCTGTATTATAAACAATAAGAAAAAAAGAAAAGACTGAATTCTTAGAAAAGCATTAATCTTTGCAAATGTGAGTTGTGATTATAATGCTTTGATATTTGTTATCATGGGAAACAGTCGCTCTTTTAAAAACAAAACAAAACAAAAAAACAAAAACAAAACATGGCCAAGTATGTTCAGAATAGTGACTATAACTCCTAGGTGAAATCTGGGAGTTAGTTTGGATACATTAAAACTGTATACCAAGGAAACAACAATAAAAACAGTGCATAAATGTGTCTAACAAAATCCAAGTTTCTCCGTTTGAAGAAAGCATAGTACACACTCAGCTTGTAATAATATATTAGTTTTTGTCCTAAATGGTAATCAGTGGCAAATAATAGATTTCATCTCCCCAAGAAAGTATTTTTCAAGCAGTGCTCTTAGTGGATGGTGAATAGGCTACAATATCAGTCAACTCCGCAATGATTTAGTCAGATCTTGTCTTTGCAAGCTGCCAAGACAACTTTGAACAACTTAGAGAAGTTGTGTGGTTCTCCCTTGGCTAAAAGTTAAAAGAAATCCTATTCTTTTGAGGGAAAAATACATAAAACGTCAGTGAAATCTGAACAAGGAGCCAGAGTAAGATATCAATAAGGGTGTTCTTTTGTTCATGGGCTTGCTTGGAGCATCTCAAAACCTCCCCCTCAATGCAAGCTGCCAGGGTGACATGTGAGCAAATCAGTAGGAGGCGTCTGTGCTCACTCTGGGATTCGCGGGTGCACCAAGCCACATTGCACTGTTTACATTCGGTTCTTGCAGCTATCTCTAAGCAAAATAGTTCATTTTGCACTCACCCATATTGTATTTACTTCTGTTTTTAATTCCTCTAGTACACATAGAGTTGCAATATGTAACAGAAAAGAATGCCGATAAATTGACATACATGGTAAAAACAGAAAAAATGGAACTCTATTGCAGGCTGGGGCTGGAAGTCATTGTGACTCAAGAGGGAAGAACATGGTGAGTTCACTGGGTAACCTGCTGGAGAACTTGGGCCTCCTGCTTAATTGAGCAACAGACATGCAGATTTGGCCAATATCCCTGAAGAAAGCAGAGCATTTGCAAAGAACAAAACAAGAAAGTGATCCCCTCAGTGGAACAGTGATTCTAAAGCACTAATGACTGTGCTTTCCGCTTCCTTTCGTTCTTCTACAGTCTTACCTTACAACACACACACACACACACACACACACACATGGGGAGCGGGGGGGGGGGGGTGGAAACGCTCCATGGAATTCACAAAACATTACAACCCGAGTCTTTCCAGTTAAAAGCAGGTGAAAGTGGAGGTGGGGAACTTGGGAAGGAAGAGAGCAGAAATTTTCCCTGTGCCCATGTAGGGATGGGGGTGGGGTGGGAGCGAAATTCCAACCAGCAAGCTGCACTACTGCCTCAGAGGTAAGAGAGTTCAGATCTGGAGCGCCGATTTGTACCTTACCTGGTTTTGTAGTTTAATGCCCCAACATGCCTCTAATTCTTCTGTACAAGCGCTCTATCTGCTGAACGCTAATGTACCGGACCTTACACACTTCCCCAGAAGAAACTCCAAAGTAACCTTTAACTTCAATAAAAAGCTGTGTTCATTCCTCCCCTTGTGCTCAACACAGCAATCCAATACACCTCATCATGTGGTCTGTTGCCATGGCAGCGAAAGAATCCAGCTGCTGAGATACAAAAGACTGACAAAAAGTTGCTTTTTCCCCTCCACCCACCCGGACAGAGTCAGATTCATTTCCCCCTGTATGACAAGTCTAATTTGAATATTTTTCTCTTGCTGACTCAACTCCACGAATAAGAAAGAAGAGAGATGGAAAGAAGAAAGAGCAGGTTAGGAGAATACAAGGTTTCCCAAAGCATTGAAATGAACAAAATAACTCTATTCCTTTTAAATTGTCTCTGATGTCTCCAAGTACTAACCCTCACCCCTTACTTCTGTCTACTAGATAGTTTTAAATACTAGTTGCGAATACAGTAGGAAATAGTCCCACAGCCCCTTTCAAAACGTTAAAAATGCATTAATTTAGTCGGAAAACAGACTGAAAACACACATAGGTACACATAAGGCTAGTTTCAAAGTACGTTTTTTTCTAATGCAAATTTTGATACCAGCTTAGATGTGGGAGGAAAACTCCTTTGTTTTCTTTCTACCAGTTTCTGTTTCAACATTTGTGTGGTGACACAGCCTGTGGGTCAGAAGGAACTAAGCTAAGCCTGGGGGTCTAGATTACTAGTGAGGTCTTTGTGTTGGGACAATGGCAGTTCTAAGCAGTTCCAAGGATGCCTAAACCACAGTCTAGGAGGGATGGTGAAGGGGTTAGTGGACACCCTGTCCTTTAAGGAAGCTGATGGAGTCAGTTCTGCCTTCCCCTCCCACCACTTCTGCCACCCCCCAGTTGAAATTCTGTCCTCTGGGGCTGTGGCTTTGTCCTTCTGGCTTTTTCTTGGTGCCTTGCAGCCTCATTTCATGTCTCAATGTCACTTACATTTAATTGCATTTAGTCATCGTCCTATCTGCCTTCCCTTCCTGGATGTGGGATTTCTGAGGTAGAGAAACCTTGCTCCTTCATCTTTCCCTACCCACTGGCTGTAAAAATATACAGCACAAAGCAGGGATGATGGCATGTGTGCTTTACTTCTCTCTGTTTTACTGTTTGCCTGGGAGGAAATAGCTCTCTAGGACCATGGGCCCAGCACCTTTGCAGTAAGCATCAAGGGCTGTGCAGACCTGTCCTTAACAGTTCTCCTCAGAGGCTGGGAGAGAAGCTCTAAGAGAAGATATGTAGGCAAGCAGTTGTGGGCTAGAAATTTGATACACATACACATACACATACCACACACACACACACACACACACACACACACACACACGAGAGAGAGAGAGAGAGAGAGAGAGAGAGAGAGAGAGAGAGAGAAAGAGAGAGAGAGAGAGATAGAGAGAGAGAGAGAGGAGATATGAAGTTGGTTGGGAATGAGACTAGAGAGGTCTGGAAAAAGTTGGGGTTGTCAAAGAATATGATAGAAATATTTTATATGATTTTTCTAAAAAAACATCAATAAAATGTGTCTCTCACTCATTCCATGTTTGTGATCCTGAATACCTCATGTAACCTCAAACCTCAGTTTACTCCTCTGCAATATTCTGCAATTATTTAAAGAGAAATACTGAGCACAAAGCTGAAAACTTCCTAAGTGCTCAGTACTATTTAGGAGGTTTGTAAGCTTATGGGTTTGAACAAGAGAACAGTGAGAGAGACAGAACTTCCCCTTGCTGATCAAGCAGTGTTTTTTTTCAATGCAATACACACGATCATTCATGCACTTTATAATATGGGCAAATCACACAGTATGAATGTAATGAACAATTTTGGATAAATGCTCCTACCTAGAGCATGTCAAATAGGAGCAACTGTGTAATGGAGATTGTGACATGGTCTGGGCAAAGACTGTTCAACTTGGGAGTTGATATTTTGCACACTATAAATATGAAGAACAACATTTTATTGCAATCTTTATACTGTATTCTTAAAAACTGCCCATGTTGGGCTGGCAATATGGCTTAGTCAGTGAAAGAGCTTGCCACTAAGCTTAACAACTTGAGTTCAAGCCCCTGGAAGCCACATGACTCAAGGAGAGAATAGAATCTTAAAAGCTATCCTCTGATTTCCACACAATACTCTAATGCATATGTTCCCTACCCCACACAATAAACAAATAAATGTTAAATAAAATGTTATGGCCATGCCATTTATTGGTGATACTTTTGCAAATTAAATGGAACATAACAGAAGGAATATTCACTCTCAAAGATTTTAAGTTAGTTATATTAACAGTAGCCTTTGCAAGTTCACCTTGATCTGTAACCCATACGGTGAACTGCTCACCAATCGAGACTCACATCTACACTTCTCTACCATCAGTGAACCCAGAAAATTATTGGGCAACAAATCCAAATGCATAGAAAAATTGGCTTGAAAATCTTTTTGAAGGCCTTGAGGTACAACAGTGACAAGGGTCAGAAAAGCCATGGAGCAGGGGAAAAGAACAACGAAAACCATTCCACAAATTTTCATCACAGAAACACTGCCGGAAAGAAGAAAATGTTATGCCTTGTAAGATTTCTCTATCATTAAAATCAGAAGAAAGAGAAAAAATGTCCCACAACAAGTCGGTTGAGAGAACCAAAATAGAATTGGCTCTGCTACAACCATGAACAACCCTTCAGTGTGGAGACTCACGGGAAGACAATGGTCTGAAATGTGTGGAGCCGAACATGCAGGAAGGCACGGGAGCCACACTGGAAATTAGCTCCGGCTAATCCTCTTCAGAGCTGTTGCTGGAGGAGAGGCTAATAGAACCACCCTGTGAATAATTCATAACATTGCCCATGTGCTGAAAAGAGGCCTTTCATGGGCTGTGCCCATTTTTTCAGGAGTCTTTACCTGGGGTTTTCTCCCATAGATGGCACGTGGGTGACTCGCCTTGTTCTTCATTTTGCAAACCTAAGGCTTATTTACTTAGCTCCTAAGCACTGTGCCCAGAGCATTCAGTCAGCTGCATACTCTTCAGTAAACATAAAGCATCTAGCTTGATTCTCTTTCTTTAAACATCAGGAAACATGATACCAGCGTACAAGCCGTGTTTAACGTCCCTTCTCCTGCCCGTGAAGATTAATTTACCTCTCTGTGTGAATACAGCTTGTAAGATAACCTGTCTGTTCTGAGGTGGTTCACTTAATTGCTCATAAAGAATCCAATCACTTGGGCAAAAACCATGTTTATTGACAAGGGTGAGAATTAGGATAGGGCTCCTCAGAGAGCCAAGCTGTGGCTCCACAGAGATGTTGAGGAGCCCAGGAGGTCACATGCTTTATTCCTTGGGAGGGGGTTCAATTTCCCAAACACTGCTTCTGGAAGTCACAGGTTTGCCCTGAGTAGCACAGCCACAACCACCATGGCTGCTGAAACTACAAAAGGTAAAACAGGACAAAACAGTTTGAGCCCTGCAAACACCATTTCTTTTTTCCAGGTCACACTGTAACACTGTTCCTTTTGAATGCCACAAATGCCTTTATTGTTAGGGTGCTGGTTTATATTAAGGGAGAAATCTTGTTAACAATAATGCAAGAAGATTGTGATCTACGTTTGCAAGCACATAGTTTCTTGGGTCACATTGAGCAGCTGACCTAAAGTATTCTTTGGATATTAAGATCTATTTATTCTTGATGTTTTTAAATGAAAGAATGGGGTTGTTACTGGCTGTGTCAATTTCTATGAATGGCACTTTATACATTTTAAAAATATACTATTTTTATTAGTTTTGAGTTATATTAATACATTTATAAAGAAAAGTATTATCCATGTTCCCGTTATGGACATGTCATAGAAAATATAGATTTTTAAAAATAACACTGTAAACTTGATGGCCTTGAATCCTGTAGAAAACCCTGTGTGGGCTCAAAACCAATTTGTTTTACTTGTTTATGGGACCTGACCTGCAAACTCCTGATTCATTGGTTACTTCTAGATTCATCCTCAGTAAAACAACATACTCAGCCTTTAGACTTAATCATGAAAATCTGTACTTCTCATCGGTTTTCTCACTGAGTCTAGCACTATGTGTTTACTACAGAGTACTTGGGAAAAAAACAGAAGAAAATGTGAAATAATGTTATGAACACTCATCGTTGAGTGGTCAGATGTCACCAACATTGACACTATTTGTTTCTCATGGGCATGTGAGTGATTCCTTAGGCATTACCTGGGATATACTATGAATTGTGGGTGAGGAATAAGGAATTATTTGAACATGACTGCATTTTGTTGTTTCTTTGCTTTTCAATCAGGGTCAATCCACACCAACACCTCTGAATATTTGTTACTTTGTTCATTGCTGTAGCCAGACATCTGATGAGAAGCAGCTTAAGGGAGAAAAGGCTGTGCTTGGCTCCTTGACCCATCATTACCCTCCTGGATCCCAAGGGATCTGCTTACCCCTTCCTCCATCCTCCCTAGCACTGAGACTACAAACATGGGCTGCCACCACACCTGGGTTCCGTTGCTGTTTTGTTTCCTCAGTGTGGTTCTGGGAATCATAGCAAGTCCCAGTCGCTTGAAACCTCATTCTAAGAAGAATTCCCTTTCTTATTCTGAATGCCCAGTGCTGCGGGTCATTGCTTCAGTTTCCTCTGTGTGCCTTCTGCTGAATGAGGCGCCCTCCCTGAATTCAACGAATGTACTTTCTGTACCAGATACAAACAAATATGAACGGTGCTAAGATCTAGATGTGGAAATAAGAATACAGATAGAGAAAATACAACTTTAGATATCAACATACAAGACCAAATACAGTCAATAGATTAGAGAATGGGTAGATAATTTAACTAGGTCAAACTAGACAGAATGTTTAGGCAGGAAATCACCCCATAGTGTTCCGCCATGCTTAGAAAACATTTGCTAATGGGATATTAGGTGCATTTTCCCATTCTATTTTACTTTGTGTTTAACAACTTGGAGAGCACAGCACAGAGTTCACTGGGTTCTGTAGGGGGATGGTGCTGTTGATGCCTACAATGGAGCTGGTGGCCAAGATCCTGTGCAGGAATGACAGTGCCTACTAAGTGTTTTCTTCCGTAACTCAGCTATTCAATGGCAAGTGACTGATTGGTCAGTAGGTAGGGGGAGTGGACACTACTCAATCAATCAAGAAGGGTGTGTGTCTGTACCTGACAATGAGCTGGCAGCGACTGGGAAGCCAATGCAAGGTTGTAGGCTTGGGAAAAAATAATTGTTGATGATAACTATGATAAAAATAAGATTTCGGAAAATGAGGCAAGTTAGAACAAAAGGATGTCACCATAATAGCATAACACATTATTATGAACTAACAGAAATTAACCAAAACAATGGAAGGGGCACACAGTGGTTTATAGGGAAGAGAAAAAGACAAATATGATTAAGAATACACAGGGAAAAACTACCTGAGGGGGACTAGAAAGAGTTCTGAACGAAATATACATCCTGGAGAAAATTGTGTGAATTGAGGCTCCTGACAAGCTAATGCCTGAAAATTTGCTTAATACATTTAATTGAATTCCATTACAAGAATGAATGTAAAGGGCCCTTTCCTCTAGGGTTAAATACTTTGTATAGTTTAACCCATACTCTGACTACGGGGCACTTTCAACCTTTCTGGTTGTCCATGGCAACTGTTGGAAGCCACTGCCATCTGATATTGCAGAGGCTAAGTTACAGTGCTGAGGAGCTAACTGGGGTCAATTGGGAGGCACGGGCACTTGCTCCACATGTCTGCCTGGCTAGTTTCTCATGAAACTAATGCCTTCTTTTCAAACCCTCACAGTGACATGTGCAACAGGGAAACCGGAGAAGGTAGAGCACCGAACGAACAATAAACAGGAAGGGAACCGGAGTAGGAGTCTGTCAGCGAGGCACTGCAGCTTTTGAAGCAATACCAATGAGTAAATAACGCTGAACAGGTGTTCCTCATTTCTTATTGAAGCCAACACAATCTACTCTGGCCAGGTTGGACATCGGAAAGGACATCCTGATGTAACATTAGAAGCCTGGTGCATAAACATGCAGGTGGAAAAGAACTGAAGCACGTTAACATGAAAAGTATTTTTAGATGATACTGGTCAGTTGTGTTTGCCATATATATATCACAGAATTTAATATTGTGGTGAGGGCACACAAACAGAGATCCTCTGTATTACTGTGCTTTGACTTGTCCACCTGTAGGGCCATACTTACAATGATAATATCTAAAATCTTGAGCCCAAATAGTATTTGCTTTGTTGCTTTCAAGCTTTATGCTATCTCCTTTGTGTACGCATGTGTATATGTGTAGTATGTGTATGTGTAAGTACACATATATTTTGCAGCGTACCTGTGTGTACTGGTGTATGTGTTATCTCTTGAGGCCAGAGGACAACCTCAGATATTGTCCCTCAGGTGCTGTCCACTGTTGATTTTTTTGAGGCAGGTCTCTCACCAGCACAGAATTCACCACACTGGGTAATCTGTTTGTCTCCATCTCCCCAGTGAAAGGATCCCAAACTTAAACTCTCATACTGAGTTCTTACTAAAAATGTGGAATCTAGGAGTTGACCCTAAGTCTTCATGTCTGTAAGGCCAACACCTCACTGACTGAGCTACCTCCCAGCCTAGTAGCAACTGCTAAATACTGCAGGCCAATTAGAAAATAAAATTAGCAAAAATATTTCTAATAATTTATAACCCCGTTAACTAGAGTTAACATTAGAAATTTACTTGATATTATCTGTTTCTATATAAACACGCAGATTGATTGTAAAGAGGAGAGTTGATTTTGAAGGTAAATAATCATTTCTCACAGTCTAAGGAAGGTACAACTTGTAATGTTATTTCTGAGCAAAGCGCTCTCTCTCTCTCTCTCTCTCTCTCTCTCTCTCTCTCTCTCTCTCTTTCTCTCTCTCCTTTCTCTCTCTTTGGCTTTCCAAGAGAATAAAGTCATTCTTTGTAAAAGACTATAAAGATGTGCTTATTATGGTTTGAACATTATTGGTTGAAATGAAGAAAAGATTACTAAACAGGCCCAGGGAGAGTACACACTGATGCTCTGGTTGGGGGAATCAGATACTGAACAAGGAAAGTTCCATCTGATGAGAGAATAGGCTTTAAGGTACAATATCTTTAGAGAAAAAGGAGAAATCAGGACCCCTTCTGAGATGGAATCACACAAACCTAGAGAAGGTAGGCATGGGATGTGAGCCAGAGCAAAGCAAGCATCAGAAAAGGAGAGGAAAAGGTGTGGAGGGAGACATGATTCTGAGAGACAGATGCTGGCCCCTCAGCCTGACTTAGCCTGTGTTGGCACTGCGCAGAAGGAAGAGAAGCATGCTGTAGAACACAGAACCGTGGTGTTAGTGAAGTCACAGTGAAATGAAGAAGGCAGGGCTTTCCCTCCTTAGCTCCCCTCCAAAGAGCACTCATAGAAATCTTCAAACCATATCCCAGTTTGTGGTTTACAGCCAGGGAGTCTCAGCCAAGTCAATGCTGCAAAGAAAGGGCTTGTTCACAGCCTGGAAGGACACAGTGACTTGTTTGAATTACTAAGACTAGCAGCCATCCTCTCTACCCGTGGAAACAAACACAAAGAGCAAACCAAGGGGAAAGAGAAACCACATGGAGAAACTGAGGAAGGAATTTCAATGGCGAGCATGCCACCTTATAGTTCTTGAAATCGCTTATTTTTATTAATCTTGTACTCACTTAGAGTTTTTGTCCTTTGTTAAGTTGTGGTGTTTTAACTTCTATCTTATCAGAAAAGGCTTTTATGCTGGGCAGTGGTGGCACATGCCTTTAATCCCAGCACTTGGGAGGCAGAGGCAGGTGATTTCTGAGTTCCAGGTCAGCCTGGTCTACAGAGTGAGTTCCAGGACAGTCAGGGCTACACAGAGAAACCCTGTCTCTAAAAACCAAAAAAAAAAAAAAAAAAAAAGAAATAAGAAAAAAGAAAAAGAAAAAAAGGCCTTTATGATTATCTTTCTCTTTCTAAACCTACAACATTCTTTCTATATTGACAATGGCTTCTCTACTAGATCTCGTGCCTATAGCTCATATATGCACCTTCATTCTACAGCTACCCTCCACCTTAGTTAAATATTCATACACTAAAGCAAATCTGTAATCTCTGTTCTCCCAGCTAGACACTAGAACTTCTGTGCCTGAACCCTACAGAGGACACAAGTAAAGGGCCTAAGTATCTTCTGCTGCAATTTAGTGCCTGGATTCCTGTCAGATCATTGTATCTGTTGCTGCCAGTGGCTTAGCCCTAAATAGCAGTAGGGGATAGAAATCCAAATAAAGGCAACTCATCAGGAGGAGGCATATAAAATGCATATAAAATAGCAAAATAGTGAGGAAAAAAGAAAGTGGAAGACACGATCATTCAAGGGGCAGTGGGAGCTGCATGCATGCCTGGGCGTGGGGGATGAGAAGTAAAGAGAAATGTACAAAATAAACCAAGAGAAACCTAAAATTACAATCCACAGGGTCACAGCTCCTCAACACGGAAATCATGAGAGACAGCTCAAATTTAAGGAAGGCGTTGTAGCCTTGTCAACAGGATGTGCAACCACATATAGGACTCAAATAAGAAGATGAATGAAGCAAGGAAGAGTCAGCTCAGGCCCTTGACAAGAAGGCTAATAAACTGGTTGAAACAGTTTCTAACTTGGAGGAGAAAATAAACTACATTTGGGAAGGACTAAGCAAGGATCCCAAGACCAAAAACGAAGAGACAAATAGAAATGCTGGACATGAAAGGATCAACCAACCAAACAATAAAGCTTCCTGGGAGGAATCCATAGACAACACCAAGCAGAAGATTAAATTTTGAATACATGCACCATGAGTGCAGGATGGGAGGGTACTGGGTAGGGGCAGAAGGAGGCCAGCAAGGAGAGGTCAAGGGGCAGTGGAAGGGAGGTAGAAGGCAGATCCACAAATAAAGGTATGAAAATTCCACAACGAAGCTCATTACTTTGCAGATTAGGCTAAAAATAAAAAATATAAAACTACAAATCCATATAGTTATAATAAAAATGAAACAGTCCGGCTACGGTACACATGCCTGTGATCCTGGCATTTCACCATGTGGCTGATGAAAGAAGAAATGTTATAAGTTGACGTCATTGTGGGCTATGGAATGAGACTTTCTCAAGGAAAGTATATAAATAAACCCATGGACACATAACGCATATGCATGCTCTTGGTTTTCTTTGCAGACAGAACATAAGGTTTTTCTTCTCTGTCTTCCACTACAGGTCTCCAGGAAGGATCTATGTCAATCACTGGTAGTCCCTTGCTGATGTCATGCCATTGGAATGTGAAAAGAAAGTGTTGAGGAGGTATAGTGAGGTGAATGTGTGACATTTCACTTGTGAGTCTACTTAACTGGGATGCCTGGTACACAGGTATTTGATCAAATATTATTCTGAGTATCTGTTGGGGCTGTCTATGAAAGAGATAAACACTTGATTTCTTTTATCAGTGTTGGCTTTCTTCATCTAATCCCTTGAGAACCTGAACAGAATCAAAGGCAGAACAGGAAAGAATTGTCCTCTCTTGCCTTTAAGCTGGGACAGGTGTCTCTACTTCCCCTGGACATGCTGGAACTCAAACACCACCTCCCTGAGTCTTCAGGCACTTAGGTTACAAATGGGGAGACAACTCTCCACAATTGTGTGCACCATTCTTCCTAACACATCTTTCTGTATATGTGAGTTTCTACATCTGTGTATCTGTGATGTTAGTTCTGTTTCTTGGAGAACCTTGAATAATCTACAAGAAATGTCTCTATTAAAAGTCAAATCCAGGTCGAGAGAGGAAGTTCAGCAGTTTGTTGCTCTTTCTGGGGAGCTGTGTTTGGCTCCTAGTACCTATGTCAGGTAGCTTATAAATGCCTGTAACTCCAACTCCAGGGGTCTAACACCCTCTTCTGGTTCATGGGCATCCATGTGCATACATGTATGTACATGCACACATACACACACAAATAAAATAAAATAAATCTTTAAAATATTTCTTATTTACTAGAAAACTCAGAACTCATTAAGAATAACAAGAACAAGTAACAAGAAGGGCCATAGTGAGGGTGTGGAGATGAACATATACAATGGTCATAAAGTCATGTGAGTAGAGTAGTATACTATATACATATATATATATAGAGAGAGTAGTATTTTATATATATATAATAGTGAGTGAGTCATGTATGCATATATTTGAATGACACAGGCCCAAAGAAGGCCTAGGAGCATCAGAACTATCGAAGATTCATATAGACTCATGCTGGAAGCTTTCTGAGGGAGGCACACTCAGAAAACCCCGTGATTTCAGACTTCTGACTGTGGGAAAATAAATTTTGTTGATTCAACTCACAAAATGTGTAATACTTTGTTTCAGAAACCTAAGAAAACTCCAAGGGGTTTGTGGGAAAGATTTCTTCAGTCAAAAACACCTCACAGGAAGAAATGAAACTGTTGACACTTTGGGAGAGTGGCAAATAACCATGTAACACTGAGGCTCAAGCTGGGCCCAGTAGTAGCCTGCAAAGAGATAAGAGCCCAGCTAGTCACCTTGGAAGTGCTGAAAGGCAGATGGTAGACCACATGCAGTAGAAGGTCAAGGGAATTATGACTCAATGAGTCATCTTCTGAAAATGTTGCTTTTGCCCTCCTCACTTGCTGTCAATGGGAGTGGGGCAAGGTGGTCATTATGTTTTGGCAGGTGCTGTCTAACTTGAGTTGTGTACCTTTCTGTGATGATGGACACTTCCTGGGTTCTTTGCTCATGTGGTAAATACCAAGCAGTGGAGTAAACTCCTCTGACAGGAAGAAGTGACTTGTCATCCCTTTGAGTAGTCATTCTCCAGCCCCTGCAATGCCTGCTATCTGTTACCATAGGATCTCCATGCCTACAGCAAACATCCGGTGCAAGGTTTGGCCTTTGTTTTGTCTTATGTGTTAGACACAGGGTCTCATGTAGACTAGGATGCTGATCCCTCTGCCTTTATCTCCGAGGGATTATAGGTATAAATCTCTACAGCTGGCTGGTTTGTCTTTCTTTAGATTCTTAATTCTTGTCCTGAAATCTCATTTAACTCATCAGAGGTACCTTATGAAACAGGCTTTACATGGTTTTCTCTTTTAAAGAACTCTTTGTTTTTGCTCCTAACCTCATGATCTCTCTAGTCCAGGTTCATAAAGCCTGTTGTTCACTGTAGGAATGGGATAATGGGCCACAATTAACCATCTTTTCAGCGTGCTGAGATGATATGCATGTATTTTAATAGAAACACCTTGGAGACAAAGAGTTTTAGGGAATACAGATGCAGGGAGGGACATGGCAACCTGATAGAAACTCAGATTCAGTCCTCTGCTTGTTGATTGCATGGCCTTAAGTAAGTCATTTAACCTCTGAGCACCCAACTTAGCATCCCCAAATCAATGTAGGAGGATATACTTAGTGGACTAGAGCTGAGGACTAAATGACTAACCTGTGAAAAGGACCAGGTGCCTCTGTGCCCAGTACGTAGTAACTGTAGTTCTTAATATTTTTCAGCAAAATGTTCAACCCTGGCAATGTCTGTACTCTGAATATCTCAAAGCACAGTAGGATATTTATCAGCAATCGAGCCTCTGTCCTCTAAATGCTTCTAGACTTCCTGTCCCTAAGTTTGACAATAACATCAACAGATATTGCCTAATGTTTCCTGAGGTGGGGCTGGATGCAGTCTATATGTCCTGCTTGGAGCAGAGTGAGATCTCTGAACAGCACCTAAGAACTAGTCCTCTCTCTCTCTCCCTCTCCTCCCCCCTTCTCTGTCTCTCTCTGTGTGTGCATCAGATTTCACACAAATAATTTTGTTATGAATAGGCAAAGTTGTATATTTCAAAATCAAATCATTCTTTCCTATAGACAGGAGGGAGATTCATTAGACTCATGAAGGAAACGAATCCCCTAAGCTTGGGGAAGTTTTAAGACTTGCAAAGTCCGTCTCTAAGGTTATATACATGCTGTGACAATTGCTGCTAGGAGGGGACTCCTTGACTGTTGAGACACCTGGAAGTTGTGCAAGGTGGGCCAGAGATGCTGCTTTCATGAGTTGTTGTTTATGCTTGGGTAGGTTTTGGGAGAAGCACGAGATCCCTTTAAGCAATCCCCATTCTCCCAGAAATAATCCTGGTAAACTTGCTGCTTCACTCCTGTAGACTGGAGAGGAAGCCTATTTTGTTTTGTTGTGCGTGACCTCTCTGGGGTCAAGAATGCTTGTTCACGTCTGAGCAGGAAAATTCACACAATGGGGAGCAGTTATATAATGTCTCCAAGATGTGAAGGTTTGGCTTCTCTTCCAATCTCCCCATGCCTGTGCTGAGGAAGGGAAACCTCTTGAGGTCACGGGGAGGACTAAGGGTCAAATTATGTCCCTGGGCTGAGATTTCTTTGATATGTTATTTTCCCTCTAGAAAATGAATGGCCATTTAGTTTCAGCTCAATAGTAGATTTGTTATTGTTTCCATAAAATTATAACACTCTCAATCTTAACAATGTAAAACATCTAAAGAGCAGGTGATATTCCCTCCTGGGCCTTTGACAGCTGTCATCTTCCTGGACTAAATATCCCAGAGAGAGGACAATGACCGTGGCTTTCTCTTAACCCTACCACCACTCTTAGATGTGTACAGCTGCTCCTGTGTTAAGTCGCCTTTCTCCCTCAGGTTTTCCTTGGTTCCACATTGCCTTTGAAAGCAACAGATTTTTAATACAAAGCATTTAGACAGGGTAGAATGCAGTCACTTTACTACCATGACTATTCTCAAAATCTCTACCAGATCATAGGACATTATGGTGAGCGGTCTCATTTTTATGATTTGATGAGCTACTCCTGGAGAAGCTGGTGCTTCTCCTGCTGTTACAAACACCTGTCATGGCTGAGTGTAGATGTAAGGCTAAGGTCACTTGGATATAAAGAACATCAGCGAGTTATCCACGGATGCATTGCTGACCCTGATATGCCTGCACTGGTTACCTGGCAACCATAGATTATTGCAGATAGTATACATTAAGCATAGCCTCTGGGTATAGATATCAAAGATTCTTCGTATTTTCATGAGGTGACAATCATGAACTGTCTATACTGACATTAAGAACATCAAAATCTGAGGGCCTTCATATCCTTCAGGATCCCTCCATGCTTGCAGGTTACAGTCATACACACTAGCCTTTGAACTAGAGGATGTGGAAGTCCTTCCTACAATAAGGAAGAGTTCCTATTCAGAGCTGAGTTACAGGAAGATTTATGCTCTCATTTGTAGGCACCTTATTCATGTACCACAAGAAAAGGCAGTAGAATGTGGGAGTGGATGGAAAAACTTTTGTATTAGGGCATTTTAAACATTATACGTAATGTCAGAAAACCTTTGCTGAGAAAGCTTTCATGGGAAGGAGAAGGATGGTGGGAATGTACCAGGGACTCAAGGGATGTCACACTGTGTCTTACATGTGGAGGCACCGTCAGCATTCCATGAACTAAATGCAGCTAAATGTGTTGCAGGATAAAACACAGCGTCATTCGCTGAGCTCATGAGAAACCCATTTGCTCTGTTTGGATGAGAAGAATGTGATCTTGTGTCGACTGGACTGATGCTGTTCTCCAAATGGACCCTTTATGGATGTTACCACCCTTTGATGAATTTCATCTTCAGAACAAAACCCATGTGACTCCGAGGTTGCTTACATACTAAGAAGACATGGGATAATCTGAAAACATTTTTATAGAAAAAAAAAAGAGAGAGAGAGCCATCCTACTCATTTATGCAAATAAACTGAGAAAGAAAGATTCTGCAACTATTAATCTGAGTCATCCGAAAGCAGCCAAATCAGTAGCTCATTGTTAATTGTTTGAAATCCCCAGAACTGAGAATTGTACTCCACACATGCTTGACTCACTTGAGACAATTTGAAATTCTGAGCACATTTATATGTTCATTTAAGACATTTATTTTGATTTTGTGCATATGAGCATTTTGCCTGCATACATTGCTGTACATCATGTGGGTGACTGGCGCTCACTGAGGCTAGAAGAGGACCAGAACTGGAATTGCAGATTGTAAGCCGCTATGTTGGTGCTGGGAATTGAACCTGTGTTCTCCACAAGAGTAGCCAATCATGCTTATTCTTTTCATAAGCTCCACTGGGAAAGCTGAGTTATAGTGAGAGTTTGCTGTAGAAGAAAGTGGTCTTCTTTATCGGAAATATGTCCTTGGTAAGTGACCCAGTTGACTAGACCCTAAGTTATTACATTGAAACAGCTAAAACAACAGCAGCTATTTGGAAGGATCATTATGAAAATTAAAAGTCATGAGGTGCATGGAACATCTGCTTTGGTCCTGGCAGATGGGCACAGTCTGGGAGGTCTCCTTCACAGATTGGAGCCCTCCTCTTTCTTTACTGAAGCTTTTTAATTGACTACTTTGGGAACACACAAGTTCATCTCAATAAACTAGAAAGCAAGATTCACACTGAACTTCACACAGGAATGTCACAGGAACTGAAAAGATCTGGGGCATTTATCTTTTGTGAAATACAGAGAAGAAAGACAGATAATATGAAAAATTAGAATATGATTCTGTGAATAACTTGAAGAAGGTTGCTTTCCTTTCTGAGGTCTACACTAGGCTCAGATCTGCTAATGATGGCCCCAGAGGCTTGTAAATTGTAGGTAAGACTGCCAAAGATGATGTAATGATGGCCCATGAGGGTTCATCAATAGTCTCTGTGAAAGAGTGGCAGCCACAGCATTACAGGATCATGATGTTGTTAAAGGGACATTTAGGTGAAGGGACATTTTGAGAAAAGTGTTGATGGGAGTAGAGTGTGGTTAGAAGAACCCATGTATGTAAAAGCAAGCCCATGAAGAGCACAGTCTAGGAAAGAAGATGATCTTGTCCAAGCAATGATCATCCATTAGGGAACAAAGTCAGGACTCCTGCAAAAGCCTTGTGCTCACATAATGGAATTCTAAGGACACAGGACATAGACTGTGGTTGATGGAGCAGATGAGAGTGTCCATGAGGTGCAAGTCAGCAGTCAGTAAGGGTGACTGGATCATGCCATCTACTATTTATTAGCTATTAATTATGTATCAGGAGTGATGTTCTGTTGTTTCATGGATTTGATTTCCTAGATCCTAATATGAATGAATGCATCTGTTTAGGCACAGTTTAATAACTTGGTCAAAATTTCACATTTTTACATGGAATGAAAGAAGCAATGATGTTTCTGAAATATTAACTTAAAATCAAAACACTGAAGAATGGAAATGATTAGTCCTGAATGTACATTAGAAAATGAATACACATTGGTAGTTTTAAAAGAAAAGAGGAGAAAAGTCATCAAAGGGGGAATTTGTACTTAATTATAAAAACTTAAGATGCAGGAGTGATTTCTTGATATTAGTGTAAATGATATCATCTTAAAATCAAAAACAAGCAGCTTCTGTGGTTTAAAACTATATGTGGGTTATATCACAGAAGACGAAATGGAATGTGCAAATTCCACAGACTTAGAAGTCAGAATACCTGGGTTTGAGTGTTCACATCCAACTTACTGAAACCTGCCTAGCTTATTAAGTCTTTCTGGGACCCAGTATTCTCAAATTTAGCAAAGGAGACAAGAGTGTCTATAATATGAGGTGATTTAAGGATGAAATTGAATATACAACATGTACTGTCTAGTACTACTTGGTCATCTTTGCTAGTCATCAGGTATTTATCCAGAAACTACCTATAGTGTGCACCTACTATGGTAGTTTTTAGTGTTACAAATTTAGATAAAAGATGATTTCTATATTCAATGTTACCTACTCACCCAGAGATCACACTTTTGATTCCACATTATTACACTACAGACTGTATCACTGTTCGAACATTTCCCTGATATGTTTTTGGAAACAGTGGTTTCAAATTTACATCAAAATTTGTTCTTCAGTCTAAAACCTAGCACCTTTATCTTCCCTACTCCTCTTATCCAATGACATCAATATCATCTGGTTGGCCCAAGTGATCTTTGTTGATGGTGTTTCCCACTCCAGGGAACTTGATGAAGTCAGCAAGGACATTTTTATAGCCTTCTCTCATGTATGGGTACCAATCATTCCAAAACCATGTATCCACACCATTGCCTAAGCTTTGTCCTCCTGGCCAATTCTTTAGACTTATATATTATGTAGCATATTTTGTTAGTGAACATATTTTCTTTCTCAGTTGTTTTTTTTTTTTAAAATAACTACATAAAAATCTCATTTCTATACTCTGAAGATAACTGCTTGTAATTTATACAATTTTCAGTATGATACCAAACTAAAGAAAAGATTTGTTTTGGAAAAATTAGTTATGTACTGCCTTGAAAGCTATAAAACTACTCAGCCCTGCCTTTCAGCTCCAGGAGTACAAGAGGGTCCAAGCATTTCTGTTCTGTCCATGATGACATTGTCTGAAAGGATTCTAAATTAGAGAGTTCAGAGTCAACATTATCGTTGGTTGAATAGATGAAAAATATTGGTAGAAGGGACAGTGTGTCCTCTCAAGGATAACCACAGTACATTAAAATGGAGAGATGGGCAGTTGTGATAGCCTCAGAGATAAGACAGAAAAGAAAATGTCTACATAAATAAATGAGAAGGAAATGAGAACTGCAGGGCCCATCCATTTAACAAACAAAGTTAGGCACTGAAATGATCGAGTGAGCAGACGCTTTAATACTAGAAAAGCCTGTGAGAGGGGCTAGACTGGTGCAGACAGAGCAAAGGCTTTCTTTTAAGTAACACAGACACTGGCGTCCTGACCACTTTGATTTTCAACATATTCAGTATTTATTATAGGAAAGGTGAAATGTTCAGATCATAAAAAATTTTTAAGGTGAAAAAAAATCTATGAATAAGCAATCATGAAACTGTAATTCTAGATGAGTCTGTGCCCCACAGTGATGTTCCTATGTCAAATATGATGGTGCTTATGATAACCTAATATTAAATAAATAAAATCTTATTTAGAGCATTCTTAAGAATTTAAAACAATCTTTCCGTTAGTTTGGAATGGAGAATGGGAAAGGTGGCAACATTTCTTTTTAATAGCAGCAAATTCATGCAATATTGTATAACTAGGAATATGTTTTTTAGATACAGTAAGTTGTTTTTCATTGTTCCTACAACTCCATTTTTCAAGACAAGATAAAACACAGCTGAGAAAGAATCTGTAAGAGATACAAAATGTATAAAGAATTTCTAAGACAGAAAAATAAGAATACAAACAACCCAATTCAAAAGTGGTTTAGAGATCCAAATGACAATCTCATGGAAGACACCATACAGACTGCAAGTGGGCACATGCAAGAATGTTCCATGTCAGAGAGCTGCTGATTAAAACCAAAGCTACCCACTCATTGGAATGACCAAGATTCAAAACAATGACGATAACAAAGGCTCTCAGAGAAGGAAGCAGCAGGGTATCTGCTGATTGTTTGTAGAGATGCAAAATGGTAACAGTCTCTTACTATGCTAAACGCATGCTTTTGCAGTCCTTCATCTTGTTCCTTGGTATCTACCCAAATTAAATGAAATGCTACAATCACACAGAAGCTTGCACATAGATGTTTATGTTGGTTTCATTTGTGAGTAGACACTACAATGTGGTCCATCTCAGCTGTGGCGTATGATTCAGGCTGAAACAGAAACAGGGCATGAAAAGACAGCGAGAAACACAGATGCCATCACTGAGTGAAGCAGGGCAGTCCGAAAAGGCTGTACACCTTATGATTCTAACATGACAATCCCAAAACTGCACAACTCTGGGTCTACTAAAATTACCAGTGGGTCTGGTATGCAGGGAAGATTTGTAGGGCAATGAAACTAAGTGATGCAGCAATGGTGGGTCATGCCCCATGTTCCTGTCAAAAAGTTAGAAAGTTCACTAGTGCACAGACTGATCTGAGGTGGTAAGTCAATGTAGATAGATTAATTTTTAGTTAATTATATTCACCTTATATCCCAATAGTAGCCACCCTCTCTTCCCAGTGATTGTTTGTAATAAATATCTTACTAGGGTGGTGGATGTTGATACCTGGGGAGGCCACACATGTGTGGGGGTAGACAGGATATAGGAAAAACTTGTTCCCTCTTCCATGGTTTGATGGAAAACATAAATTGCTCTAAAATAGCAATTATTTTCATTTTAAAAGAATGATTTATCACTACAGGATACAATGTATGATTCTATTGATGAACAAGCAAGATTGGCCAGCAGCGATGTAAACTAGGATTTAGTTTCTGCTGAGAGAACAGACTGGAAGAGTTGTTTTCCTCAGAATATTGGTGATCTTCTATCTCTTGATTTGATTGCTAGCAAGCACCTTGTGAGTATTGATAGAGGCCCATGTTATTGCGGTCATTTTGTGCCTTTAAAATATCTCTGTGTCTTAATATAAAGCATGCGAAAGTTAAGAGAAAAAAAAAACCAACTAAATATACCCTTATTTCCTGGGAGTCATTTGTTTTCTTGGGGGAGAAGCAAGTTATCTCTCTTAAATTTTTATAAAAAATTAATAAAACATTGTAGCGGGATATCTTCCTTGCTACATTTGCAATAAAGCTCAGGGATTGGGCAATATGAGAGGAAGGCGGAGTGAGGAGAGAAAGAAAGAGGAAGGAGAGGAGAAAGAAAGGAGGCTATCGACCATGGAGGAAGACAGATGGATCGAGAGCAGTCCTGGGTAGCAACTTATATCTAAGGTTAGATTTTGGGTAACTATTCTAATTATGTGAGCATCTTGTTAATTGAGCATTTCCAAATATATAAATCCATTGATAATCTTTAAGCATTAAGAATCTTTTTTCTACTGGGTACCTCGAGGATGGCGGGTATTGTCTGGGGCTCAGCTGAGCTTTGTGGGGACAGCGTGGTGAATTGGCAGAGCCAGCCACTACGCTGGTGTCTCATGGGTCTAGTTGTGTATGGCCTCTGGCCGCTTCTAGGTGTGGTGTGCATGGCATTTGGCCATTTCTAGAGCAGAACATGGTGGCCAGAGATAGACTGCCCATGCCGCAACATATCTTAATTTCTCTCCTTTCAGAACATAGATGGATTAGTTGTAACTTGGCCAAAAGGAAAAAAAAGTATTTGAAAGAGATTGCAATCCAGTGAAATAGTGCACAAAGGAGGGAAGATTTGGGAAACTAATCTGGTGTCTTAGTTATTTTCTTATTGCAGTGCAGAGATATCATGACTAAGGGAATTTATAAAGGAAAGCATGTAATTTCGGATCTCATGGTTTCAGAAGGTTAGAGTCTATTATCATGGTAGAAAACATGACAGCAGGCAGACATGTTGCTGGGGCAATAGCTGAGAACTGACATATTAAGACAACCAAGAGGCCAAGAGAGCAACTGGGATGGGGTGGGACCTTGAAACTTTCAAGCTTGCCTCATGTGACAGTGACATATCTCCTCCAACAAAGCCACACTTCCTAATCCTTCCCAGCCAGTCCCAGCAACTAGAGATAAACATTCAAATACATGAGCTTATGAGGCCATTCTCAAACTACCACAGCTGGGAACAGTGAAGCGACTTCTTGGTGCATAGTAGCAGTAAGAAGCCATAGGCAGTGACGTTCAGATTTCTTATGGACAAAGGAAGAGGTGGTACATCAGAGTTTAGCATCACTTGGGGAAGCTGGAGTTAGTGATGAATAAAATATGGCCCAAGGGGCATCAGTCCCCATTGTAAATAGCACTGGATAAAACCAGTAATGGCCCTGAAGAGACAGATGGACATGGACAGACACAACAGTAGAATAAGGAGCCCAGAAACACAGTTCTCATTTTCATTTTCTTTTCGAGAATAATGGCTACATGAGGCAAATTGATTTACTAAGATTTTTGAAATGTACTCTGTTTAGCTCTTGGGAATTACAGCAAACAAATCTCTTGAAAATAAAGGAAATCACTGTTTGAGTTCTACAATCAACCCCATTAAAGAAAATTTATACACACTTAATAAGACTATGAGAGAATCTTGTTTTCATTCTGAAATTAGTCAAAATAGCAAAGGGTATCTTGGTGTCTAAAAGCAATCATTTCAGCACAAACGCAATTTTGATCTTTTATCTCATTTGCTTAGAGTGGATGATGAATCTGAATCTGAATTTTAACCAAAGTTGTTTTCAGACATATTATAACACTTGAACTTATATTGTATCTTCACTACTTTAAACTGATTAAACAGTTTTCATTTGCATAACTTCCAATATGGAAAAGAAGCATGGTGCCTATTAGATTAGACTTGGACAATGATAGCTGCTCTGTCAGTTGCCTTGTTAAGAACTGAACACAACACTATTCTGATGTTTTAGACATGGCCATTCTTTAAAGTAAAGACTAAAACAAATAATACTACTTTGAAAGGTGGTCTTAGGATCAAATTTTTGATTTTCCTCTGTTCTGATGAAGAGTAAGAACACCACATTTCAGGAAAACTCTATATAACTAACTTGCTATCATTGTTTTTTGTAGCATTGAATGGTAATTTGATAATCTAATATTGATTTATTTATTTATTTTATAGTTAGGCAAAACAAACCTTTGGTGTGTGTGTGTGTACGTGTGCATGTGTATGTGCGTTTGTCTGTATTTGTGTTTCATTGCATGTAGCACTGTAAGATTTAGTGTACCTGACCTTAATCGCTCCATAATTCTAATTCAGACATTATGAAATACCCTACTAGGGAGCTTCTGAAGTTACTTCTCTCACACATTGACTTGCTAGTAAGCCAACCTAACCACCATCCACCTTCCTTTCAGTTGGTGTCACTATGACCTGGTTATCTGCTACCTCATCCTGACGTAATACTCTGATATTAAATATATTTCCTATATTTAAACATTTTAGATAGCTTTTAGAATAAAGTATCATGGGCTTTCGTTCCCAACATAAGCCATCTCTGCATAAAGTCAGTCAGATAGTCTCTGTTATTAGGAAGAAATGAAGCCTTCAGCTGGGAACTCCCTGAACACACAGCACTTAACGAAGTCTATTGATATTCTTTAACCTCATTGGTATGCAAAAGCAAAAACCACATTTTGGATGATTAGATTAATGTCTTTGTGTTAAGGACTCACCTAAAATTCAATGAAGAAACAGCATGGACTTTCCAGAACCATCTATTTTGTTTTCTTTGAAATAGCAGCTGATCGTGGCATTTGAAGACTTCTCAAGTGCTTCCAGGGGCTTGTAAATTCGATTTATCTGCAATGAAAAAACATACCTGTAGTGACTCATTTACACTAACATGCTTATTACGGAAGCAGAGGCCTGGGTGGACGTTCTAGAATATACAGCCCTTTACAAAGCCTCCTAGACTATTAACCACTTGGAATACACTATATTTAGCTTTCATTTACCCCAAGACAAATGGACTTTTATTCTAGAAGATCTTTGACAGAGGAAGATGGCTAGGCCTAGAGGCATGAAGTCACCATCCAGGATGAAGCAGCTGGTTAGCAACGACCACAAGTTCTTAATATAGCCCTTTATTTTCAGTTGATTAAGAATGAGAAATGAGAGAACATGAATTCTTCTGTTTTCTGAATAGGCAATTTTCTAGAATATTGCACCATCATAATTTCAACTAAAGCCAAGGAAATTACGGCGAGGTCAGATGTCTCAGAATAACATGTTCTCTGAGAGCGTACACTCCAGCAGTTTTAAATAGATATACCACAGAAGCTGATGATACCAAAGGGAGCCTAAAGTTATTTAATAATCCATATGGTTATTGAAATATAGAAGAATCACATATCAATAGTAGATAGTCCGTGTTTCTGAAACCTGAGTGTTTTCCAAAGCTTTTTCTTGCTGAGAGAATTTACAGATTAGAATTACGAGAAAGGAGGATCCAATGTCTAAGGTCCCCGGAGCCTTGCCTGGGAGTGACCCAGCTACACTATGTGCATCTCCATCAATATCTCTTTTCCAACATTCTTCTCCACTTCATTTCCAGCATCCCTTTCTTCTCCCTGCCCACAGCTGATAATATTATTCTAGGTGCCCGATGACTGGAGCAGCAGAAATCTGAAACTCTGCGATCCATGTATTGAGATTAAAGCAAGAAGTGAAGAGAGCCCCAGACTGTGTCTAAAAGAGTGGAGACAGAAAGGGAAGGGAAGCAAGGACCCCAGAGGATGCTGGGAGCCCTCTGCCCCAGTGACAAACAGTGCCTTTACTTTCCTCTTCAACTTTCTTTCACCTGGGTTATCTAAAATGCCCACCACAGTGATTTGAACTTTCTGGCCTGACTTCAGATGCCTTTTGATTTTGAATCCACATTGAAAATTGTCTAACCATAATTTTCTTTCCTCTAATTTGAATTGCCTTGCTTATTGGTTCTTAAGATTTATTAGTAAAAGATAACTCCTCATATGGCAATTAACCCTTGTGTCTGTCAGCGTGCACCATCCCTGCCCTGTAGCACATTCTAGGTACACACACTCTGACATTATTGGAATTAAACGTGTCATTAGAGTTGAACTCCTTTGCTTGCTATTTTTTTGTTTTCTTAAAGTACATGCTATATAATTATGTTTTGAAAAATTGGTATTCTGATACACTAATAATTTTCATGTATTTGGAAATTAGCTGCATGGTAAAATATTAACTCCGACCTTATTAAAAATACTGCTGCAAATCATGGCATGAGGAAATAAATAGAGGCTTACAACACACTCTTGTATTTTCTGTATAATGAATACATACATACATACATACATACATACATACGTACATACATACTTACATACATGATCACATATTTCACACAGATGCATGAGTTTAACTGATGATGAAGAGTCACTAATGACTTCTTGGAGTCCTGTTTCTTCATGTCACTCTTAGTCTAAGTACTTTATATGATTGTCTCTGCTTTGGTCCCTGGTCACCTCTGATTGCAGCAGACTCAGAAGGAGACCAGGCAACATTCACAGAGTCACTGTGTTGAAGTATCTCACAGATGGCTTACTTTGACTGAGATTCATAGCTTTAATAAGAATTATACTTTGGATGATATACTGATTCTAAGATGGCTTTAGTGTCTTCCATTCTTCTTCCACTAAGAAGTGACCCTGCTTTAGCCTGCATCTCAGGGACAGTGATTAAATAGCAATGTCAAATGGACAGGTACATCCATCTCTTGTATTCTGGTCCCTGTGGCACACCCAGCATGTGCAGAATGGAATGCAGACAATTCTCTTCACTCTTGAACCTGAAAGCAGCTGCCTCCCAAGTCACTGTGAATTATAGTCATCGATCCTATTCTTTGGTATGCTACAGCCTACAGGGCACTGAAAGGCAACCTACCCACATGAGCAGTGGGTGGAAACCGAAAATGATAACTTTCTCTCTTCATATTTTTATTTAAATTATAGGTCATCTAACTTAAACTCTAGGTTGCCTAACTCAGAAACTCAGAATTTCTAGTGTGAGTCGAAGTTAAAATTTAGTGTTAGAGCATCAAATAAAAATATCATCTCTTGTGCTTGGATAGATGACTCAGAAGTTGAGAACATTTACTTGTCATATAGAGGCCCCGAATGTAGGTTCCAGTGTCCACACCTAGCAGCTTATAATCTCTGTAACTCAAGCTTCATGGGCTCCTATACCATCTTCTGACTTCCACGACAGACACCTTCTCACATGTGGTGCACACACAGTCAGGCACACACACACACACACACACACACACACACACACACAAATAAAGTGAGTGTTATCTCTTTTATTTAGCTTCCTGGAAAGCTTCTAGCCCATGTTCATGTAGGACTTAGAAGTCAGTGTCTTACCACAGCCTGCCACAAGGGAAACACTTGGTTAATTTTGATGGCCATCTTAGGCATATGGTGTCGAAAAAAGCTGACTTTACTTAAGGAATTACCTCAAATTCTAGCATGTGCAGTGTGAACAGACCACGTAAAGGAAAGCGAAAAAAAATGATGTTAATCAAACCAAGAGCTTCATTGTCCTTTGTAGTAGTGAATTTGTCAAAAACCATGAATTCATTACATACATTACACATGAATGACACAAGTGGTCCGCTCTTACCTTAATAGGACACAGGCAAACATGACATGGAACCACGTTATTCATGCCCATGTCCTATTGAGTCTTTTACCTAAAATTATACTCTCTTGCTCTTCTGAATGTTTTCCTGTGTAGCATGTCCTCTGTATGATGCACTACGTATTCACTGTCTCTTCACAGTAAAGGCATGCCTGACAAAGAGGGAATTTGTTCACTGTAATAGCTCTGATGCACAGAATGATGGCTCATGGCCTCTAGGCTTGTAGAAACAGTTGCTACATGAACAAACAAACCACTGAGTCAATCACCAACTTTAAATCCATCTGAAAGCAGGGCAGAAGGCTCTCATTTTACCTTGACAGTAGTGCTAATTTTGTAGTAGTGAGTTCTAGAGTTCAAATCCTATGTCTGTCAAATCATCAAAACATCAGAAAAAATATGGGCCTTTTTTCCTAAAAACACCGTTTCCTATTCTTTAAAACAGATGTTTATCCGTTTATTCAAATGTGTCTGAGTTATGTGTAGGTGCTTTATGGAAGTAGTCCATGTACCAATTTGATAGGGTGGAGGCTAGAAGAAAGAATCCTTCATCACTCTCCTCTTGTTCTGGGGCTTCAGGCTTGAAGCTCACAAGCCCCAGCGGTCCTCCTTCCTTTCATTTGTAGGGAAGCCCAGCTTGTTATGCAGGTGTTGAGACTCTGGTCCTCATGATTGCAGAGTAAGTTAGCATAACTGCTGAGTTGTCTCTCTAGGCCCTCATGTGTTTTTAAGGAAAATATGAGTATAAAACTAATGAAAGTCTCATTTGCTTACTAAGTATCAGATTTAGGTATCTTAGATTATTTTTAAGATTAAAATCTTTCATGAAGTACAATGTGAAAGTAGAGCCTCATGCCAGCAAAAGCTTCCCATAGTGAGGCACTCATTAGGCCTTGAAACACCCCCATGCTGAAATTAATCCCAGGCAAAGAGAAAAGATTAATATATATTATCTTGAGTAGGAAAAAATTTATCCAACCTTAGTCTTTTGTCTCTTGCCGCTCAGTACTACTCAAATTGATCCAAAGAAAATTAAGTTGGATTGTGAACATTAAGTACCAGTGTGTCAAAGATTAGTCTAATTAATTTTTTAGAAGACATTTTTTTTTAATTAGCCACATACAGGCATAAACAGATTCTATTGAAATCTCCTGGTAAAAGATGACCTTCAAATCTCTCTCAGAGTTTATGTCTGTTCATTTGACAGAGAAGTCCACAATATACTTCTAAAAGATTAGCACTACAATTTGACCTAGTATAACTATGTTTTGATTTTACTATTGTGTAACTGTCAAAATAATTGGAAACTAAGTAAGAAAGAAGGAAGAAAGGAAAGAAGGGAGGAAAGAAAGGAAGGGAGGTAGGTTGGTAGGGAGGGAGGGAGGGAGAGGGGGAGTGTTGGATGGAGGGAGGGAAAATGACAAAGTTGGTTATAAAAATATAAAATAAAATTTTTTTAAAATAAAAATTATTTTATATAGACTACAACAAAGAAGTAATGTCAGGCAAGAATCTAAATATTAGGCTAGAACAAAGAAGTAATTTCAGACAGGAATCTAAAGTTTAGACTAGAACAGGAAGTAGGTTTCAGACATGAAAATGACCTTGGGCTAGGACAGGGAAGTAGGCTCAGATACTTTGGTCATCCTGATAAGCCTTTAGTAACAGTGATCCCGGGAGTGTTCAGGTAATTGGGTTTAATGCCTTGCTTTTTCTTTGACTATTTTGTTTATTGTATTGCTTGTTCCTTGACTATTTGCATCTATAGTATTGCTGGACCTTCAACCTAGAAGTGACCTTAATACATGCATGTAATCAAAATGGTAGAAAAGCATAAAGGAAGAGGGGGTATAGGATAGGGGGTTCTAGGGAGGGGAAATGGGGAAAGGGGATGACATCTGTATTGTAAATAAATAAAGTATCCAATAAAAAATGAAAAAAAAATGAAAACATATTTTATAAAATATTTTATCAGTTATAGTGGAGGCATTTAAGAAGGATAGGAGAGAAAAGTAAATGTTCACATGCTGACGAGGATACTTCCGGCAAATACTCTGAATTAAGCTTGTGCTGAGCACATGGAATTCCATGTAGCTATGAACATTATCCTTCATGATCTGCATAAAGCTGCATCACAAAACCCATCCTCATAAAATAACATGGATGCACAAATGGAGCAGTTATTTGCTTCAATTTTTGTGGCTTTAAAACCAGATCCTCATGTTGTTGCTTGCATTTTGTATTTGGATTCATAAGGAGAGATGTTTTATGTGCAGAATATGGGTAAGCATTTCTTTTATACAAGGAAGTACTATTTTGTGGAAGTCCCAGAATGAAAAAGCATTGATTCTTGGGTTATGTTTAGTCCATGCCCTTCAGGGGTATACTTCTGGCTGGACTGGTGGCCTTAGGTATACCATGTGCCTCGGTCCCTCACCTGATGGAAAATAAGGGTTTGAGTTATAATTTTCATGTGAATCAGAGGAAATCATTCCTTTTAAAGAAGGAAAAGAAAAACTTCCCTATTATTTATGTCACCAAACTGCTTTGCTACTCTGGAATTAAGGAAGATAATACTGAAGATTCTCAAACACTTTGTTCTGAAGTCCTAAAGAACTTCAGAAAATAGTTGCTATAGTTATCAATGTATTATTCTATATTAAAATGTATAAAACAAAAATATTTATCTAGAAATTCATTTATAAAACAGTCATAATCATTTTCTATATAGTGCAATAATAAGAAAAACAGTTTTCAGAAAAATATAGTGAGAGGTAGTTGGACTCTCTTGAAAGACAGGGCTGATGGAAGCACAGGACATTTCTTATGTTGTGGAAGCAAGGCAGTGAGTAGGCCTCCCACTCTTGTTACCATCTTTCCCTGCTATGGAGGATGAACAATAAGCCATTTCCCCTTTAAATTGCTTCTTGTCGGGTATTTGATTACAGCCATGAGGAAAGTAACCCAGAACAAAACATTTCACATCCTTTTAAACTAAGACAGAAGCAGGTTTGCCTTATGAATAAACTTTGTTCTTTCACAGTTTCATGCATGTGCATATAGCATTCTGGCTACCACCCTGTCTCCCTCTGACCCCTGACAGACCCTCCATCTTCAATACAAATCACTCTCTATTATTCATGACTTCCTCTGAGTTTAATTCAGGCTGTCCGTATGACTCTGGGTTAAGGACCATTCATTGACTTTGATATAACACACATAGAAACTCAACAACAGATTGTTTCTTGAGTTAGTCATAGTATGCAATCTAAAAGCAGTGAAAAAACTGAGTGACTCATTCATTACACAAAATCTATGGTGGGTGACATGGTTTGTATAGATTTTTAGCCTGTGTATGATTATATAAGATCATGCATTTTCCTCTTGGAAAATATTGGTTCTCTCAGCACTACAAATATTCTAAATGCTGACACAGTTCATTTTCAGCAATAAAAATTATTTTTGTTAATATCATCATCTCTTTCATCAGAAAAGTATTTCCAGAACTGGGAAGCTGTCAACCTTATAGCAGCAGATGCAAGCTTCCCCCCAAACTTCTATAATCCACGGAAGGTTTGAATTTCATCACTTGGCAGATTTTTTTCCCCTGAAGTAGTGAACTTACTTCAATTATTTTCAATAAAGAATTTGTCAGATTTCCAAATTTGAATTATCATAGTCAGCCAGTTGGTCTTTCAAGTAAACATGTTTTCTGTGTAAGAATGTCTGGCATAACTCCTGCCACAGCAATTATACTTGAATACAAGGATGATATCTCAACATATTTGAGAGTATTTCATGCCCACTTTTCATTTCCTCCCAAGGATCAAAAGCTAGACATTAAAGTTGCGAGATTGAACAAGGCATCATTTTTGCTGTTGCTTACCTTCTCCTTCTTTATAGTCACTGAAGTAAAGAATATAGCGACTATCCATAGAGACTGTCACACCTTAATTTGTAATATGGCTCCAAGATTTTTACTCACTTATACTTTCATGTCATTGAGACAATGTCCACATAGTGTAAAGGGAAAACACTAGGTTACCTTATTATTAAAATAGTTCCAGTGTCAAGCAACCATGAACTTCGCTTGGAGACTTCCCTTGAAAAAGCACTGATTGAGCAGCAAGGGGCGAATGTGGGTGGCTGAGTGGGTGCTCTGAGGTAGGACAGAGCCACTCACTGGTGACTTTTCCATTGATTTAATTACTAATCATCTTGAACAAGTGACTTATCACCCCAACCAACATTTTCCCACCACTGCACCTCTAAACCAGGCTTTCTTCACTGAATTGTTTCCCAAGATGAAAAGTAATGTTAGCTGTGATTGCTAATGTTTACACTATCACTTGCTGAGATGAAGGGGCAATGATATTGTTATCAGCTTTATAATTAGATGAAGAGCACCTATGAACAGCTGTTGGATTATCTGGCCCAGACTCAAATGTTCATCTGACATTTCCTCTGTGAATACCAGAGCCATGAAGATACATTTGTCCCCTACTGTGCTGAATACAAACTTGACACTTCATCTGTTGCTTGTTGAGTTTACAAATCCTCGTGTAGTCAACCATGAGAAATATTTCTTGGAAGTTAAAGCTAGTAATGCACACAAAATACTGCATTTGACACCTCTATTAGTCTTCTATCATGGACCTGCTGTGTGTTTCGCCATGTTTAGGGAGCAGAAATGATCAGGGGCTGACCCTATAACAAGGTAGGTAGATCCCAATGAACTCATTTTTTCCTCTAAGGCCAAGAACTAACTCATCAGAAATGTCTTCCCTGAAATCTTGCCACCAGGGAGAGATGATTCTAAGGGCATGTGCTGAGCTGGAATGCAGGGCCAGCAGTATCTCATACCAGTTGGAAAGTGCATGCAGAGTTTTATGTAAGCTGATGGATTCAGTGCCAATGATCAACTTACCCACCAACTAGAGTGGTATCTGTTAACTTGAACCCTGTTTTAAGTATTTAATGGTATCTTAGCACTTACTAATTAATGGAGAGGATCCTAGATCCTTTGTTACAAAGTTTCATTTCAGCAAAAATATTTTTAGTGTGGTAGAAATGAGATAAATTTCTCAGGTTTCAAAATTAAATTGAACTTAAATTAGTTCAGTAATACAGTAATTCAGGGACCTTTAGCCCTGTTCATTTGGATACCCTTGTCATCTTAGATTACTGTCTCCAAGGATTACATGCCTGTAGCTCAAATGTCAACATTCAGGGATGCTTTCCTTTGTATATTTATTTCTTTGATGTTTTGCCCTCATTGGCATTAAAGAATAATTTAATGAACCAAAAGAACTTGGTTATCTTTTCATTTTGAAAACAACTTTTGGCTTGAGAGTATGTCTGCAGAAACAACAAGAGAATATGGATATTGTTACAAGGTCAGCTCTTCAGATAAGGTAGATGGCTATTACTGGCCATCTGTCAAATGATTACCATGGGCATCATGGCCATTCAGAGCCGTGCTCAGTGGCTCTGACAACGCCAGCCACTGAAGACATGGGAGAACTCATGCATGCTTGCAGAAAGCATCAGAAGAAGGAAATGCTTTTTGAATTTTCTAGGTTAATTTAGAAGAAAATATATAGGTCATCAATAGCTACATTTGAATTTTGTGTGTGCATTTGTATGACTTGCATTCTGCATTAAAGTATTTACACACATGGATTTCTTCTGTGAAATGAAACATACGCAGCTGAAGAGCTGAAATGTCAGAAGGCAGCGATTTACATGAGGCATCTCTGTGCTAAGAGCTAGCCATGATCTAGGTAGCTGAGCCCATAGAGCTCCTGGGTAGCTGAAATGTGGGCAGTTTGAATGGAGGTATGCCCTCAGTGTAACATCTACATCCATTCTCACTGACACAGTGCTGAACAAGAATGACTTTCATGGGTAGCTTTGTATAGCCTGTAAAATGACAATGTGACATATTATGCTAAATAAAGTACACTACTTAAATTGATTTCACTTGTTTTGTTTTACTTATCTAAAATGTAGCATCTAGAAGGTCTTAGGATTGTATATATTGCTCACATTTTATTTTCAGCATTAATGCTTTAGAAGGTATTAGATATTAGATATTACCTATTACCTTCCCCATTATGCTGTATATGAATATACATCACACACACATACTCATATATATGTATATATACTCATACACACACTCACATATTCACACATACACACTCATATCAGATTAATACACACTCATACACATAACACTCTCACATACTCATACACACATATATATTAACACAGTCATACTAACACACACATACACACACACTAATACACACACAACATGAATGTGGGATAGGTTAGGAAGGACAACCATAATAGTGAGCACTGAGGGCCAGTGAGATGGCTCAGTAGGTGAATATGCTGTCACCTAAGCCTGGTGGCCTAATTTTCAATCTCTAGAACTAATGGTGGAAGGAAACAACTAACCCCAGAAAATTGTCCATTGAAACTTACATGCATACCATAGAATAAAGACACTGTCTCTCTTCCCTGTCTTTCTCTTGCTCTCTCTCAGAAAAAATAAACTTAATTAAAATGAAAGGTAATAGTGGACACTAACATACTAAGACTTCAGCATCCCACTTCCTGTGCTAACTAAGAGACTCTAGGCGTCTCAGCCAATCACCAGTGCAGACAGCCATCTTGAACTGCCAGTAGACAGCTCTAGGTCCCAGCACAAAGGAGCATGCCCCACAGTTCACTTAATTCCAGCCACTTTCCTAAGAAGCAAAGGCTGCTGCTAAGATGCCAAGACCTGTTTATCTCCTTCCTGCACTTAGAAAAGAACATAGTGTCTTTGTGGAAATGGCTTGGTGATACTCGCTCAACATTCCAGGTCTGTTTTAGGCTTGGGTGCTCCTGAGAAACGTTTGCTTATAGTGAGTAAGACACTGACATACACATTGAACTAGACAGCGGTCCTAATAAGAAGTTTCATAAGAGTAAAGTCTAGACCTGATTTGGCTACAATAAGTGAGAAGTCACAGTTCTAGGTTTGCTTAACTGTGCTGTTTTGAATAGCCTGTGTCACTGCTACTCAGTTGTCATCCTGCCTCTGTTTAGTGTCTAGACATCCCCCGCTGCCTTCCTATGCCCGCCCAGCTCCTGTCCCATGGTATAAGCCCTAAGCTTTTAGATTTGGTTTGGTCTGGAGCCACCTCACTTGTTTCTTTTATGTTCTTTAACACGAACCTTGAGGGCTTTGGAGTCCCGAAGGAGAAAAGAAACCAATTTGGGGCTCCAAAGTCATCCACCTCCTATCCTTAAATTTCTTTCATTCATTTTAATATGAATTTTTGATTTTAATTATTACTAGCATGGACAAAATATAAATAACTAGGTAGAAGTGTGGAGAGTGGTTCATGGATATAGTCGCTTTATAAAAAATATAAGTAAATTGTAGAAAGCATGGCTCCTGCAGTAGCTGGAGGAAGGGAAGGAATTCCACATGGTGTCCATTGGGATCCACGTACTGTCTTCTCCATACAGTCACAACCAAATAGCATTATCATGTCCCTTAGATTCAGAGACTATGATGGTCCCTGGGGAGACTTCTGAAGAACAGCTCGTCTGTCTGCTGCAGTCATGTCTCCGCCTCCAGACAGTGACATGGGAAAATTACTACACACGTTTGAAGTTATGGGAATATTTTTCTAAAAATTTAATTGGCTAATACTTCAAAGACTTGTCACATTTTTCTTCCTTATTAAAACATCACAAGTAGTATAATACAAACATTTACACAAAGTATTAAAGTAGACAAAATACTTTCCCACTCTCATGGTGATCATTTGGGTTCCTTTATGTTTTGACATTGAAGGGAAATTTACTGATTTATAATACATTTTATTTTTTCCAGATTTTTCTAAGTAAAAAAACAGGTGGCATGTAGTGCAGGTTTGCCTGGAATTTCTTTTGTAGCCTAGGCTGGTCTAGAACTTGTGGTCCTCCTGCAATAGCTTCTCTCATTCTAGAATGTCAGTTGTATATCACCATGACTGATTTAGCTCTAAATTCTTGACAAGTACTTCTTAGTAATAAAAATGTGCTCATATCTGGGAAATATACAAAGGTTTAAGAAAGCTAAGACAGGTATGCAGTGTTTGTACAATAATGCCTTTAAATATCTGATTCTAGTGACTGGGATTAAAATAATATTGAGTAAAGCATGTAAATATGAAAAGATTATGCAGAATATACTTGGCTTTATTCCACTATATTTTAAGATAACTGTGTTATAGTACTTTCTTAAAAATAGGTTTTTAACAACTAGTAGAATATTGTTTGCTTTATTCTAGATTCAGAACCAAGAAATGTAATGCAGATAAAATTCCTATATACTCTAACATGTCACAAACTGTTAATAAAGGTCCTTTCAAGGAAACAAACAGAAGCCACACTATTAAAGGCCTTTCCTTTGTGTTCTGACGGGCTGGGATGACTTCAGTGAGACAGCAGAGAGTGAGCATTCTTGGTTCCTGAGCTAGACATTCAGGAAGGGAGTAGTGGTGATCAGCAGCCCATCTCTGGCCTTGTAGCACCTAATGTTTTCAAGGGAAAAGAAAACACAATACAACTCTTAGATATTTAAATGGAAAAGCTCCTTTCTTCTTGTCGTGTGCACAGTTATGTGCAGAAGATAAAAATCCAAACTGCCCCCACCATCGTTGGCTTAACCAAGATGACTCATTTGAACAAATGGTGGACTGCACCTTGGCAAGGCTGCCAATCTGTGCTTAGTGCCTACTTTAGTAACACTATAAGGAGCAGCAAGATATGTGAGTAAATTTCGTGACTGAAATATGTCATGAAATAAAAGAAACAAGAAAGGGCGTCTGCACAAAAGGAACTTAAAAACTGCAAGAATTTTCTAATGTCGGGATTCTAATTGGAAGAATTATTTCCAAGAACAAATCAGATATTCAATTCTTCATCAAGTTGACTCACATGTGTACATGCTTGTAAGTGTAAACAAACATATGTGTGTTACATGCAAAGTCACTTAATTTGCTCATTCAAAATGTAGAGTTGACAAGTTTAAGAATAATGACAAATGAAGCTACCGATTTCTTTGTGTAGATGAATATTTTTGTTAAGGTCAATCTCTGCAATGGCGAGGTTGTAAGATTCTTGTCATACTACAACAAAAGTTTGCCAGTATGTTTGTGTATAAACATGTGTGTTATATGTATATAGGTCCATATGTCTAGGTACATTTCTTAGGGTTTCTATTGCTGTAATGAAACACCATGACCAAAAAGCAAGTTGGAGAGTAAAGGATTTATCTGGCTTACACTTCTAGATTATAGTTCAGCACTGCAGGAAGTCAGGACAGAAACTCATGCAGGGTTAGAATCTGAAGGCAGGGGTTGATGTACAGGCCATGGATGGATGTTGCTTACTTGCTGGCTCAGGCTGACAGTTCAGGGATGGCACCACTCACAATAGGCTGGGTTTTATGGAGGTATTTTCTCAACTGAGGCTCCTTCCTTTCTGATGACTCTAACGTGTCAAGTTGACATACAAAATCAGCCAGTACAATGAAAATGCACACATGTGCACATTTATGTAAAGGTGAAAGGACAACCTTGAGGTCATTCCTTAGGTACCATCCACCTTTTATTATTATTATTATTGATTCTGATTCTGTTTGGCCTGGAATTTGATGAGCAAGCTAATCTGGCTTGTCAGCATGCCCCAGAAATCCTCCTGTCTCCACCCCCAATCCAATGCAGTGCTTATAAATATTTATCTTTGATCTTTCCTACATACATCCAGTTATTTGGTTAAAAATATACTTGGAAAACACAACTTCCAAAAAATAATTTGCTAGAGAAGTATCTAAATTTATATAATTTCAAAATCTATAAAACTTCTGGCTATGAATTATAAATAGATGAATAACTTGACAGAAGAATGGACAAATAGTCAGTCTGCTTGTTAAGGGTTTTCATCTGCTAGCAATAGCTCATCTATCTATCTATCTATCTATCTATCTATCTATCTATCTATCTATCTATCTATCTATCTATCTATCTATCTATCCATCCATCCATCCATCCATCCATCCATCCATCCATCCATCCATCCATCTATCTATCTATCTATCTATTCTATCTATCTATCTATCTATCTATCTGCCTACCTATACTAGTTATTTATCTATGCTTTAAACTACACTGGCTGAAGTGAAGCCTGTACATTTTCAGGCTGGGGGATCTGGAGAAGGGTAAAGTAGCCCCAGAGACTGGAATTATCTCAGTTAAACCTGGGCAATGCTCATCTCCCCTCTGTACCAAAGTGAAATAGATTATGTTACACTGATGTAAGTTCCAAAGTTTGTATACAGATTCAGAGTATGGTGCTATTTGAGATTAGCTTTCATAATTCAGCTTTCTTTTCGCTGATATGAAAGATTCATTGGGATAACCTGGGAGAGGTTGTTGAGAAATGATGGCATGGTGGCCCAGGGCATGAACATGCATGTTATTTTTTTCCTTTAAATACATTTGCTCATTCTCCTTAGTGATTGCTGAGAGTAAGCTGGAGATTCATGTGGAACATGAATGCACTGTACCTAGTGGACAAGCATCACTCAATAGCTGGTCAATGCTCAAAGAACAATAACTGGCTAAGAGGTAGGAAGCAAATAAACAGACAAGAAGATGGACAACCCAAAGTGAAACCCTTATCCTTCCCTTTAACTAGGCTCTGCCCCACCAGTTATTGAGACTATCAGTGAGCCTACTGGGAGACTGGTGGGCCAATTACAGATGAAAATCTGAAGAAGGTGACCAGGTGCATTATGGAGAAAACCAACCTATAAATAAACCACAGGTCTCTGAGAAGCCTTTGCCCTCTCAGCACTTCCTCTCGAAGACTCTGAATGTTGGTTTAGTGAGTTGTCTGTGATGGGCAAGAGAGAGCATCCTCAAAATAGTTCATTTGATGTCTAGCAATCTCAAGCAGCTGAGCTCCCATGGGTGCAGAGCAGCCGGCCAGAGTAGAACAACACATCTGAAGACACAGACTAACAGTCTCCATTTCAAAACTGCCTGATATTTCAGCATGGATTCCTCTGAGGCATTAAAAAAAATCCTTATTGTGAAGCGGCTTTTCCTTACCATTTTATTTATATAGATCAGGACACTGGAGAGAATTAAGCTTCTAGTATCCCATTCACTGTGGACACAATTAGGATTCAACTATAAAATATACTATGAATTATAGAACCTACCAGAAGCAAGAAGAGAATGCCTAGGAAACAAAGAAGCAATCACTAAAAATATTGATTATAAATTCATGCAGAGAATTGTAAAATTGAGAAGTTGAAGGAGAGAGAGGAGACAGAGAGGGAGAGAGATGGGGAAGGGGAGAAGGTGAGGGTGAGGGAGAGGGACAGACTTGCTGTGATCCATCAACTGGTAAATTCTAGTCTACCTGTTTTTCTTAGCCTTGCCATAATTACAATGAGGCATTAAAGTCACAAGTAAACAGCCCACAGCCACATCAGAACGGATGTTGGCATCATGCTCTTGGACTTTCCATTCTTTGGGTTAAAGTAACCATTTTCTTTTAAGTATCACTCACTCTCAGTCACTCTGTTATCTTGATTGGATATCATTTGTTATATTTTCAGCTAATCATGGAATCCTGTAAGACATAGTGACTTTCAAGAGAAACTGTATTAGATACAAATTTAATGACTTTGAAACAAGTAGTTTAACTGTTTGGCTAATAGGGTCATTAAGAATTACCTAAGGTTACTCTCCAGCAGTTGCAGAGACTACATTTAGTATTTGAACACTTACTAAGTGCTTTGAGCTTCTAGTTTCATGTGTGAGTGGGAACTCTACTGAAAACAAGTGGGACTGGAATTCAGTCTCCAGAACAGAGGTCACCTAGGCTCAAACTCCTGAACTAACTTAGCTTCTGTGCATGCATTATACCAATGGCAGGAGCTGCAGGAGAGGCACATGCTGCATGGCACCCATCTATTTTGCAAAGTAGCAAACATTTGTACATGGAATGGATGAACAGACATTGGAGAAGACAGTGATACAGTAAATGTATTCTAGATTGAATAACAGGATTTGAGCACATACTTGGTCAGATATATAAGGAAATAATAGCAAAGGGGGAGGGTCTATTCATATAGAGCCCAGACTAGAGGGACCGATATAGGATTATAGATGAGAAAGCACCAATGATCATAGTAATGGGTGACTACAAGACAAAGGCTCTCTAAATTCCTACATCTCTGGACTCCCCTTTCTCCTATCTTCTCTCCCTTCCTGTGGAGTCTCTGCTAGTTCATCAATGAGTGGCGTTTCTTCTCACTTCCTCATAAGTCACATGCTTTTTCTTCTGGTAGCAATCTCTCTGCTTTTGTCCTTTTGTTTCACTATCTGACCAAGCCCAAGTCATCATCAGGTATCAGTGTTAATATCACTTTTCCAGGAAGACAACCCAATGTTCTATATCTTTCCTTTCTGTGTTGCTTATTTGTCCTGCAGTCCCCTTGTATCATATTGTAATCATTTAAATATTGCCCATTTTCCTGGCTCATGGATGATCTCTGGCTTCAGGGACCTTGTCTAGCTGTTGTTGCATCTCCACCATCTATCCCAGTGCTGGGAATATCCATTGCTGAATGAGTGAACAGATTTGATGAGGATTAGACACACTGATCTAATTTTGTCTAAAGACTAAAGTATGTGTCACATTAATTAATGAGAAAAGTGCAGCTTTAAAACAAAAAGTGGCTGGCATACAGTATATGATCAATAAGATAGAAAATTTGCTAATTAGTAATGATTAAAAATATTTATTGCATACTTACCATGCCAAGCACTTCCTAAATACTTTCAAAATGAAATACTTTATCTTAGTTAATTCCCAGACTAGTCTTATTATAAAAGTATTGCTAATAAGGAAATGAGACCATAAATGCAATTACCCCTAATGACATCTCATCGGTGTCCAAAGCAAGATTCTACATCTGCTACACTGCTTCAGCTTGTGGTTTCCACAGCTTATAAGATCGGAATAGAATGACTGAGAAACTGAGTATTCTGGGAAAGGGGTGTGAAGTCTATAAAACTTTAATGTTCTGAAAAAGATGATGACAGACTTATTGGCGTGAAACTGATGACAGGTAAGAGGGGCGGGCCTTAGGTTCATGAAAGGATGTTGTAATAAGACCATGAGGAGAATGTTGAAAATAAAAATAATTAAACAGTCAAATGACACAGGGAGGGGGGGTGACGCATGCCTTTAGTCCCAGCACTTGGGAGGCAGATGCAGACAGATTTCTGAATTCAAGGCCAGCCTGGTCTACAGAGTGAGTTCCAGGACAGCCAGAGCTACACAGAGAAACCCTGTCTTGGAAAACAAAAACAAAAACAAAACAAAACACAGTCAAATGACTCGAAATTTTAGGACTATAATAAATTGCTAATGTATATTAGGATTTAGAAGCAACTTCTTTCTTCTTCTTTCTTTCTCTCATTCATCCTTCCTTCCTTCCTTCCTTCCTTCCTTCCTTCCTTCCTTCCTTCCTTCCTTCCTTCCTTCCTGTCTTTTCATTTTTGTTTTTTGCGTTTTTTGAGGCAGGGTTTCTCTGTGTAGCCCTGGCAGTACTGGACTACATTCTGTAGACCATAATGGCCTCCAACTCACAGAAATCCCCCTGCCTCTATGTCCCGAGTCCTGGGATTAAAGATATGCACCACCCCACTCAGATGAGAAGCAAATTCTTATTTTACAGTAAGAAATTCATTGTTCTTTGATAGCACATCTCCTGTAGCTATTTTGATAGGAAGAACACTGTTTGAGCAGAACCAATGATCTGACTCTAAATGCTAATTCTGTTATTAAGTGACACGAGAACAGATACCCATTAACTCTCAGATGCAGCAGCATTGCCATCAGGGCCTGATATGAAATCTTGAAGATCTGCAAAGGTTCATCCCATTTTCAAAAAATGAACAGTAAAGCAATAGGCCAAGAAACTGAATTTTCATTCTATTTTGAGATAGAAATATTGGTTATGAGTCCAGAACATGACTAAGAGTGTCTAAAAGGGACACGATCTAATTACCATCATTGCTATAAAAAGATCATGTTCCAAGGGGAAAAACAAGATCAAGGCAGGTGTGGGAAGGCCACCAATAGAGAAGCACACACATGTTCTCCAGACTCCGAGCCAATACACATAGTTGGTGCTTCACCTTTGGCATAGAAGGTACACCTGATTCTTTGGCTGTTGGCAAAGGTCCTTCTTTCGTTTTTGGCATAAGTCTAGATGCTTGGAAGATCAAAGCTTCTCTTCGATAATACTGTTTTCAGAAAGTGGGAACTTTCCCCTTCTGTGCCAGGTGCCAGAAAGTAGTGTCACACAGATCTGTACAGTAACAAGTCTCAAAGGCAGTAACCACTTGACTCTGGGGTCCCACCACACAAGTGACTTTATCAATAGTCACAGGATCTTTTTATTTTCCTTTAAACAGTTTATTTCTATTTTTGTGTGTATGTGGTGCTTGCCGATCACATCGAGTTGGAGTTACAAGTGGCTGTGAGCCATCCATGTGGGTTCTGGGAATAGTTCCTGGGTTCCCTGGCAGAGCAGGGACCACCTGCTGATCCAGTTTCCCAGCTCCACAGACTCTTTGTGTAACTCAGTGACAAGTGCCCAGATGGAGTTAAGTAAAATATGCAAATACCTGTCCAGAAAGCTAAGTAACACCTTGGAATTTGTCTTCAGGCTAATGCCATGTTTATGTCTTACTAGATCTAATTCCATATACAAACTAAAGTCAGTGTAAAAAATTGATTTTAAGATTTTCTTCATAGTCTATGTGTTAGATTAGAGGCAGCACAGTATTGCAGTGAGACTTGATGTGTGGCTAGAGAGAACCGTGAGAAACAAACAAACCAACCAGGACTGTATAGATTTCCAAAAAATAAATTTAAATCTGAATAAAAGTTAATCTGTGGTATACATGAAGGAGAAAAGGGTAAGTATAAACTCTTTATAAAAAATAATAAAATCTATTTTATAAAAATATTTTTGCAACATTTTCACTAGAGCACAACAGGCAATTAAAGAATATTCTCCAGTCTTTTCTAGCTAAAATAGTGCACTTAAGGTGAAAATTATTCACATAAACTATTTAAAATTAGAACAACATTTAACACATGTAAATGTCTTTGGCAGAGAGTCCCGGAAATTAGGCTCTATCTTTAGTAGAATGAAGGAAGGAACATGCCGGAAGCATTTCTGTGGCCACAGCTTTAGCATCCCTCCAGGAAACCTGCCAGGATTTGCAGCATGTGGACCCACGAGAAGCCGCTACATTTATCTCTGAGCTCATGCTATTCTTTTTTCCAAATCAGCGCACCATTTTAAAAGCTAATAACCAGACATGGAAACACTTCCAGTACCTTTGGGAAATCACAATGATGTCTGCTTTCTGGATGGTAAATGCAGACAAATAAATCCGTGAGTGAAAGACCGGAAGTGGGGCAGAGCAGACAGGACACAGGAGGCTACCCAGAAAAACTCCAACAAAGCTTGAATCTCAAGAACTGATCATGGAAGAGCAGAGCACTGGCTTCAAGAATAAATTTCAACAATGGTACAATCTATCGATTGCTTCCTAAAATTAAAGCAAAAAATAAAAACAGGATAAACAATACCATGTTAGCAAGATATAAAATATTGTCCAAATTCGTTTTAATAAATGTGTGTGTATTTAAATGTGTGTGTGTGTCTCTGTGTGTATGTCTGTGTGTCTGTGTGCATGCAATGTTGGCTGCCCTGGGGCTGTAACCCCACCCCAGGTAGTTTCGAGCCACCCAAGTAGGAGCAGGTGACTAAACTGGCTCCTTAAGTTCTGTGACAGCTCTCCAGTCTCAAAACTATATTAGTAAAGATAAAATTTTAATAAAAACATTTTAAAGGTAGTTTTGAGGTTATATTTGTATACAGAACCCTTCAATATAATTATAAATTTTCATAATTTACTTACAATTTTTTTGTATAGTTTTACTTTTTTGAGACAAGTTCTCATGCAGTCCAGGCTGACCTTGAAATTACTATGTAGCTGACCCCATGTTAAACTTCTGATCCACAGGTCTCCCTCTTCTAAGTGCTGTAATTACTGGTGTAAATTATGCCCACCCCAATTCACTTCTTTTAGCAAAGAAAAATGAAATCCAAGAGAGAAAATAGTTCCAATAGGAAAGCCTGCTATTTTCCTAGTATTTTTGCTAATTTGGAAGTAGGATCTTAGATTCCCTAAGGATCTGCTGGAAGCAACACTGGGTGTCTTGACAGACCTGATGTCTGCAGCAGCAACACTTGGGAAGAGGAAAGTTGGTGGAATGAGAGGCCTTAATGCATGTATGTTCCTCTGCCGACTCATAGAGGCTACAGGATCCATTTAAACTCTGCCTGCTTGGCTGTCACTTTCCTGAACCTGCCCCACCTCCCAGCCCAGCCTCCACTCCCGTACCTCCCCAGCCCCCACCAGCCTCTGCACTTGAATATTTAAAATAGTTTCCTAATTAGTCCCTCCACTTTCTCTCATTTTCAATTCAACCTATACTTCATATAAAGCTGGTGCAAGAGGAAAATTCGACCACACTGCCCTTCCTACATGATGCTTTTTATGTTCCCACTTGTGCCTTCAGAAAAGACCAAAAGGCTAAATTGGTCCTATAAGTCCTTGCCTACTCTGTTACTGTCATCCCCACTATTGACTCTCAGACCCTCTGTGGCCCTGCAACACTCTGCCTGATGCATCCTCTGCCTGGACGTATGTCCACCATGTCCTTTGATACTCTGCTGTTTCCTCTGCCTGGAAACACACCCATCATGCATCTCTTCTGGTTGCTAACTTCTATCTTCACACAATGTAAAAATCTGTTGACATCTTTCAGAATCAGAATATACAAACTATGGTGCAGATTAATGAAAATTATTCTTGTTAATATAGCATTGTCTACAGTATGTTAAAAATCTCTGGAGGAAACAAGCTTGAGAGATTTGGGCAAGGACAGTGTTCTCGTTAATTGTCAAAGTGATACAAATTAATGTGTCTGGTTAACAACTCCAGCAACATGCACTAAGAACTCTTAAAGGGTAATGATTAAAAGAACAAATTTGCCACTTGAAACAAAGTTAAATATATACTATACATTAAAATATGCTGTGTGTACAAAGGACACAAAAAGGAATGTGATGAGCTGTTTAGAATGTTACATCTTTTTCTATTTACTGCAATAAAGGGCTCATTGTGCAAAGGTCTAAGCATTCTGGCAAGCCCGGGGAACACTGGAAACAGTAATGCCAGATACATTTTATATCCATATTAGGCCGAAGACAAAAGGCTGGGTGAAGTGGAGTGAAAACTGTGACGTCCCCTTCTGATTCTGAAGTGAGGTGCTGGATTGTGTATTTCTGGACTATTCCTGATGGTTCCAAGTTCACATCTATAGCAACTAAACAAATACGAATTCAAAGATAAACTCAGAAATGCTTAAGTAACTACAAAAATCCTTGGGATGCATTTGGTTCCCTGTAAGATTTTGGAGATTTTGCAAAATCTGTCAGCCTAGACAGCTTCTTGAGCTGATGGCCACATTTCAGCCAGTCTTTTAGAAAATCATTTTAAGGTTCTATTTTAAATTGTTGTGTGTGTGTGTGTGTGTGTGTGTGTGTGTATGTGTGCACATGTGTGTGTGTGCACATGTGTGTGAGTGTGTATGTGTGCATATGTATACAGGTGGTTCCCTCTGGAGCCAGAGATGTCAAATTGCCCCTGAAGCTGACATTACAGAGCTGCCTCAGTGGGTGATGGGAAACAAACTTGGGTTCTCTGCAAGTGCAATAAACAATTTTATGCTTACTGAGCCCTATCTCCAGTCCCTCGTAAGGTATTTTATTATTTGCTGTGAATGTTTATTCTCTCTGTACTTCAGATAATAGAGTTACAAACTGTCATAAATAATTGACATTTACAAAAAAGATCCTTTTAATCATGATAACTCCTCCATGTTCCACTGGGCTTTGTGGGCATTTTGGCTTTCCCCTTTGTTTCTCTTTAGCTTTAATCTCTATGTACGTATGACCAGAACGTCCTAGGAATTCCTCTGCAGTGAGTCAGACAACTAGAAACAGGCCAGGCAAGGAGAGCCTGAAACTTACTCAGATGGAATTTGGCTTATTTGTGGATTTAAAATATCTGTTTTTCCTCTGTCCCATTATCCTCTGTAATCAGATAAGCCATGGTGGGAGGCAAACAATTAGGAGAGAACATTAGAAAGCACACTGACAAAGCACGCAGCAGCTGATGGGTGGGGAAGTGGGGTGCTGGCAAGTTGGCTTTGGGGGACAGAAGCTGATTAAAAAAAGATTTATTTTTATTACCTTTAAATTATGTGTGTATCTGCATGGGGTGCACATAAGTGTAGGTACTTATAGAACTCAGAAGAGGTATGGGATGCCCTAGAGCTGGGGTTACAGGCGATCAGAAACTGCCAGGCACGGATGCTAGAAACCAAATTCTGCTCCTTCACTAGAGGAGCCTTCATTCCAGTCCCCACAGGCTGATTATTTTTATTATAGGTATTAGAAGATAATACTGAAAAATGTTTCTAGATTTAATGAATTATGTAATGAAAGCACATGCAATGTGACTGCTATGATTTATATAATAACAATTACAGTATGATTTCATATTGGCAATTAGCTTTAAACAACAGAACAAAAAGAGAAGTCAAGGTTTATTTTTCTCATAGTTTAGCTCACTTTCGGTGCTGGGACTGGATTCTCTAGGGCCTGTTGCAATGCACGGAGCTTTATTGTCAGATTTCATCCCATTTCTTTCCAATAATAAAATGTACATTGTGTTTAAGAACAAAACTGGGATAGAGCTTGAATGCTTGGCTATAGCCTAGACAATGCAGCTGTGGAAATGGGTGGTCAAGGTGCCAGCATTTCAGTTTAATATATTTCTGAAGGTTCTGCACAGAGGAATAAAAATAAACATATTTTCGTAAAGACTCGACATTCATGAAATGAAGATAAATAAAAACCAAATTGAGCAGCATGTGTCTGCATGGTTTTTCATCATATTGTATTTGAATCATTGATTCTGGATATAAAACTTAACTCATGGGCTTGGGTGGTAATGATCTTTACCTACAGAGCGGCTTCACTGGCCTCTATGTGAATGCCATTTGAATTTCCAGTCTTACTGCCTCAATGGAAGAAACTCTGTCTGTCTGTCTGTCACCCTTAGCTTCAGGCAGGCTTTCCTGACATCAGTCAAGAGCCATCCTTGTAGATTCCCATCATACAATAAGAACACAGGAATGTAAGCATATATGTGGGACTGCATAAGAGTATCCTGGTTCTTGGCTGGGCATGGGCCTAGAACCCCGAGACTCCAAGGGAGAAACAGCAGGAGTTCGGCCACACATCCCCAGAACTCAGGGTCCTAACAAGCAGTCCAATCTCCATAGACCTACATTGTTCAGTCACATAGGCCATTACAGCCCCTCCCAAAGTGCACAGGTAGAGGGTGTGACTACAGGCCTCAGGCCCTAGAGATTTACATACTAATGAAGGTCAGAGGGAGGAGCCAATTAAGCATTCTTCCCCAGAACCTCCCCCTTTCTCCCTCCCTACTTAACTCAGGTCTGCCCTGAGGTTGGGGGGGGGGGTTACATCCAGATCCATTCACCATCCACCATGACAATAAACCCTTTTGGAACCAAGGACTTCCTCGTGTCATTGGGGCCTGCTGGGCCTGCCGTCGCCCAGGCCTTCCAGCCTCTGGAACTCCAGACCTTTCTCCGGTATGTGAGACCTGATGCCTGGAAGCCTCCAGGCAGCCTCCAGCTCACAGGTCCTGGGCCTCTGCTGCGTGGGCCTGGGGCCTGCTGCTGCGGCCCCCCAGTTTTTCCCACACATATATATTTTAATGGGTTCTAATATTGAAAATTAAGACAGGAAGCAAGCATTCTTCTAATGCTCACTGTTCAAAGTAGGTGGGTACATGAATTATCAGCTTAGGCAAGAAACGTGAGTACTGGTCCCAGTGGCTCCACAGAGATGCCCCAGGCACTGAGATCATGATAAACTTTGAACTCTGAGTTCACATTCTCTTTGCTCACTAAAGACCGGCCACGTCCATATTAAAAGAATGTTACCAGAAATGGTCAACAATCATGACTCCAGCTGAACCTAATACCGGGAGATGTTTTGAAACAGGCTGTGCTGAGCTATGGCACACTACTTAAGACATGTGCTCCAAGCTTGATGACAAACTTGGGACAGGGTGGTGCTGGGACATTACTGGGAAGGTTGAAGTTCTGTGGATAAGGAGACTTAGTAATGCAGTCAAGAAATATGATTCCCCAGGAAAGCCTGCCTGAAGCTAAGTTGAAGCTACATTCCTATCAGGTGACAGACGGAGTTCCTTCCACTGAGGCATTAAGACTGGAGATTCAGATGGCATTCAAGTAGAGTCCAGTTAAATGGTTCTGTATATACAGACTGTTGCCAGCCAAGCCCAGGAGTTATGTTTTATACCCAGAATCTATGTAAAGGTTGAATGATAGTACTGAATTCACCACATTGTCCTCTGGCCTCCACACACAAGCTTTGGCATCCCTGACCCAACATGTAGTAAATAAAGAAATGATAAATAAGTAGATATGATTTATAAAAGGCCTGTAAGTAGTAATGAAATGCTTGTTTTCAAATTATAAACCTCTTTCCTGGCCCACAGTGTTCAGAAGCAGCATAGAGGACAGGAATAGGATAGGTAGGGACTCTCACCTTTGATTTGGGCAACTTTTAGGGTCCCTCTCTGTTCTAAGGCTATTCATTCTTATCATCCTGGGACTATATTTGATTCTGCTATAGATGCCACTGCATGTTCCCAGAATGCTCCAGTGGCCCTAGCAGGCGACAGCAACTCATATCCAGGTATTACACATATGTATTATTCCACAAGCAGCTATAAACAAGAGTTCTGGTAATGGTATGAATTCTACACAGTAACAGCTCTAGGTAGGATATTCATATCTATTTTGGTTGATGAAAGTTTGCCAGAACTTTGCTCTATTTTACACTTTGGGAGGGATTATTTTTAGCTCTCAGTCTTGTATATGATAGATAAATAAGCCAAACTGTGATATAATTTGCTAAGTTATCTGATGCACAACTCCTGTTCTTTCATTTTGCTTCTTCCTCTTATCATTCCACTCCAAACTAAACTCACCAATCATTTGTGACTTTTGTGCTAAAACAAGGAATGAGAGAGAGAGACTTTCCCAGCCCTGTTCAAAGTGGTTGGCTACTTGTGTCACAGTGTTCAGAAGCAATGACATCGGACAGGAGGGACAGAGTTTGGTGGAGGGGTTGCTGAACTTCTTCTAGACCAGTCTCTTGCTGTAAGAGAGTAGACTAGACAGGCAAACTATTCATAGTGTTGTCCTCAGAGATGGCCCAAGTTTGATTTTTGCTAGGAACACATGAATTGAGGATTACCATGAGAAAGGGTCTGGAGCTATTTAGTCAAGGTTCAGAGAGCATTGGCAAAGCTGACAGCAAAAAGTGGAAGAACTTTCCAGCATTCAAAGTTGCTCCATTAAGATCTGTGTTGAGTTCCCAGCACAGGAGAGGGCAGTTGTCAGTACTTAATTATATTAAATATTTTTCTTTGTTTAACTAATGCATATAGTGTTTCATAAGTAGAATTTACTGTAACATAATGAATTGTTAATTTTAAGGCATGGGATTTTTTTGACTGATAAGTTTCCATAGGTCTCTAAGAGTATTTAGCATACGGCAATCTGTACTGCTTTACCCTGTACCTGCACTCTATCCCGAGTTCTATTCATTTTCTATATGTGCATTGATCTTCATGCAGTTTTTACTAATCATGGCAGTTAGCATATTTTACCATATCAGTCATTCAGTTACGGGTGAAACCTTTACCTTTAGCCTAGCCCACACATATGCAATTTGACATGGCTAATAAAATATCAAGTTCTTTCTTAATAAAATGAAAAGAAGTCAAACCAAGTAACAGCAACAACAAAACATCCAACCCTTTGGAAATGAGTCAGTCTTTTCTATATAATGAAAATCACTTAAAAGTCAATACAAAACAAACAAAACAAACAAACAACAAACAAACAGCAAAGCAACCAACCCTCAGATTTAATATTTAATACAAACACAGAGACTAGTCCTTTCTAAAATAGGGTGAGACCAAAGACTGGTAAGACTCTCTGCTCTGGGAGATGAGAGGCAGGTGAGCAAAGCATGCTACCTGATAAGCAAGTCTATAAAGTTGGCCAGGTCATCACAGGGTGGGAATGTACACCTAGCATGTGGCTACTTTAGAGCTGTGTTTGATATGTGTTTATGGAATGAAGAATGAGAGTCTTCACAGGGAGTGAAGGTCCTTCTTGATGATACTGGATCTTACAGGCATAGAACAAGTGGGGAGAAGAGGAAGTGTGAAGACCAGCTGCTGGGTTGATACCAGTACAAGCCTGCCAGAAAGATGAATGATGCATTAATGCAACAATGTATACAATAATTGGTGCATATTAAGTTGAAAAATTTAAACCTATTCATAGTGTATTTCTACTTGAGACTTCCAAGAAGAGAGGTAGGCTGGATTGAGTCATGGAGGCATCCAGGGAGCCAGCCAAAGAACCAAACAGCTGTCAGTGGTAGAAGAAATGGATCAGTCTTCAAGGTATAAACAGAAGGAAGATGCTGATCAAACAATGCTGAAAATACAGCAATATAGGAGGGACTATTATCTCTGATTGCCTAACTGCAAGAACTTTAAAAAGTGTAATAATAGTACTTTAACTCATTGAATTATGTAGAAAAAGATCTGGAGTACTATCCTAATCTTGCTCCTATAAATCCCAGGGAAATATGCTAAATAATAAAGACAAGACACGATTGACAACATTATAAACATCTATGGAAATGTTATGGTGATTTTCCTTACTTTGTACTGTACATGTAACTTTTATTCACCAGATGTAATTGTCATCTTGAAGGCTTACAGTTGAATAAGCTCACCCTTTCTAGTTCTTTCTGAATCCTGTGAGGCTGGTTCAACTCAGCTGTTCTGGCTCAAAGCTCCTCTTCAAGTTGACTGATTCAAACTGGCTTCACTTAGCTTCTCACTGAATTGGTCTGTTTGGAAAAACTGCCTCTGAATTCCACAAACTAAACTGTACTGACTACACAAACATAACAGGACTGCACAAACTCAGCTGCATTTAACTAACTGTATAGAACTGAACTCCTCAACTGAATACCACTGTATGCCTGAACTCAAGTGAACTTCACCCACTGAACTGCCATCCACTCTCCTTCTGTGCTGCTCTCTTACTTGTCTGTTCTCCTGAGAATTGGGCATATCCTATCTCTGACTCTTTTTGTCAAATCTGTTTCAACACTTTGTCTTTCCGTCAATTAGACCTCACTATTTGGGATTAAAGGTGTGTACTAAAGTCATGTCTGCATTCCAGCCAGAGGGATTAAAGGTGTATCATTCCAACCAGATCACACAGATCTAGGTCTTTGGATGTGGTCTCTTGACAGAGCAGCCATGTTGCTGGATTAAAATTCCTCTACACTGTGCAATTAACATATACTAATTAAGTAAACAAACAGGGTCTGTGGATGTCTGAACAGATAAGAGTACACTTGATGTGCAACCATGAGGAAATGAGTTCAAACCCACATCAAAAGTTGGGCAAAGCCTCACACATTTGTAACTCCAATACCATGGAGCAGATACCAATATCTGGGAGAAGATACAGGAAGATCCTTGGATCTGGCTGGCTGCCAGCCTCACTCCACGTTCAGAAAGAACCAAGTCTCAAGGCAATAATGTGAAGTGGTACAGAATAAAGCTGAATATTTGCTTCTTCTCTGGCCTCAGCATGTACCTACACACAAATGTGGTCATACATTATACACACATGTATACCCACACATGCACATGCCATATACACATACACATGAACAGAGCTTATGATGTTACAATTCTGTTGTTGGTGTCTGTCAGTCTCTCAGCTGGCCTTGTTACCCCTTCTCATTTCCAAGTAGATTGAATTGCCAACATTACATGGGATCAGAATGGAATTAGGAGAATACAAATGCTACCATCTTTCAACTTTATTTCTTTCCTCCTCTGGAGTAGAGTAGATTAAGAGTGATGGTTTTAGCATGAATTAGCACTTCAACCCAAGTCAACTCTGAAAGCCACGGCTAGAATGAATTTCAGCCTTACTGAATCGTTGCCAAGTAAGAGGAGACTGCACTGTGAAGAAAGTTGGGGTTTCTGAGGACTCTACTGTTTGTTTCCAATCATTTTGTCACTTTCCCTTGATATTGACCTAGATCATAGTTTTTATTTCTGCTCCTCCTTTTGCCCATTTGCTTGAAGGAACCACAAAAGCTGGGATGAGGTGAGCGGGTCTAGTCTTGGGAGCTGCTATTTCTCTTCAGGAGCATTTGGGCAATGTCGAAGGGAAGTTTTGATTGCCAGGTTGAGCAGAGGATGTGTGACTGACATCTGCAGCAGATGGTACAGACAGGTACAGAATGACTCTCCACAATGAACAATTATTTGGTGAAATACTGTGTCTATAATGAAAATCTCTGATCCAGACTTTATCCCAAGTTCCTATGAAAATACCTGGTAAACAGTAGGTGATCAATAAAGCTTATTCAAAACATGATCAGTACAGAATTAATTCTTCAAGACAATTCAAATAAGAGGGATACAGTTCATGATTCATTAAGGGCACGAGACTTTATTTTTCTAATCTATGAATTAAACAGGTTGAAATGTTTAGGTAATGAATGAATGGTACCACAACCTCACGCAGAATTTACAAATACAAGAAAGAAGATATCATACAAGAATTAAACTATGTATCTATCTATACTTGATGAAGTGGGGCCAGAACATGCCAAGGACTCTTGAAGATGAAGGAAGGTACCAAGAAAGTAACTTCAGTGGCAGCTTCACCAGTTTCCTGGATGACAGATTAGGTTGTTATTGTGTTCTCATCTGTAACACAGGACTGAGTAAAACATTTGCCACAGGGTGGCTGTAATGAGCAAATGAAAATATATTTAAGCAACTTGTTAAGTGCAATGCCTAGAACATAGGGAACACTCAGTAAAAAGTAGCTACTATTTACAAACTGAGGGTAAAGCCTCACCTAGGCCATTAGCCGACTGAAAGGAATTAAGTGTTAATTAGGGCTGCAGGGGAGGTAGCAGCAGAGGCCCTGAAGAGCAAGTCAGAGAGGAAATGAATCCCGACTGCCTCCCTGCCATATACCAGACACTTAGTGATGTCGCAGATCCATTATCTCACTTAATTCCTCGGGGTACTCTGCAGCTGAATGAGACTTTGAGTCTCCATCAAAGGACAGTCAGCCTTTGATGGAGGTGTGGGCACCTGCCTGACGATGGCAGTGCTCGCTCTACCTGTGTACCAAGGGAGACAGGCTGGGGTCAAAAATGACCGTGATCAATTCACACGAACAGGTTTCTGATGCCAAAGTCCCCTTTGTGGTAAAAACGCAAGCTTAGCTGTATGCTCTTGCCCTTTGAGCGATCTAATGAAGTGCTCCTGCTCTGAATTAAGCTTCCTAAACGATTCTCAGATCCTGTTTTCTTTTCTCCACCTGTCAACAGGTGACATTTGAATGCACACCCCACACGATGATCCTTGCATCGCCTTATTGACTATTACACACTGGGGTTTCAAAAGTTCCTGTCATGAGCTTCAACAATTCAAGTTCATTTTCGAGGAAGAACAGTGCTAGTGCCCATTACAGCAGGCAGGGAAGACTCCCAAGTAGACTGAGCAGAACATGGCTGAGTGGGGCTGCTTTGTACAAGGAGATAAGAATGGATCAATTTGCATTCTTCTACATGTTGTCTTCTAGTTGAACCAGTACCATTTGTTGAAAATGCTGTCCTTTTTCCACTGGATGGTTTTAGCTCCTTTGTGAAAGATCAAGTGACCATAGGTGTGTGAGTTCATTTCTGGGTCTTCAATTCTATTCCATTGATCTTCCTGGCTGTCTCTGTACCAATACCATTCAGTTTTTTGTTTTTTGTTTTTTATCACTATTGCTCTGTAGTACAGCTTGAGGTCAGGGGTGGTGATTCCTCCAGAAGTTCTTTTATTGTTAAGAATAGTTTTTGTTATTCTGGGTTTTTTTGTTATTCCAAATGGATTTGAGAATTTCTCTTTCTAACTCTGTGAAGAATTGAGTTGGGATTTTAATGGGGATTGCATTGAATCTGTAGATTGCTTTCAGCAAGATGGCCATTTTTACTATATTAATCCTGCCAATCCATGAGCATGGGAGATCTTTCCATCTTCTGAGATCTTCTTGGATTTCTTTCTTCAGAGACTTGAAGTTCTTGTCATACAGATCTTTCACTTGCTTGGTTAGACTCACACCAAGGTTTTTTATATTATTCACGACTATTGTGAAGGGTGTTAGTTCCCTAATTTCTTTCTCGGTCTGTTTATCTTTCATGTAGAGGAAGGCTACTGATTTGTTTGAATTGATTTTATAACCAGCCACTTTGCTGAAGTTGTTTATCAGGTTTAGGAGTTCTCTGGTGGAAGTTCTGGGGTCACTTAAGGATACTATCATATCATCTGCGAATAGTGATATTTTGACTTCTTCCTTTCCTATTTGTATCCCTTTGACTTCTTTTTGTTAAAATACACCATATAATTAGTCACAAAGCAGGCCTCAACAGATACAAAAAGTTTAAATAATCCCTTTCATCCAATGAGATCACAATGGACTAAGGATGGTCTTTAACCATAACAAAAACAATGGAAAGCCCACATACATGTGGAAACTGTATCTACTCAATGATGACTTGGTCAAAGAAGAAATAAATAAAGAAAGACCTTTTAGAATTTAATGAAAATGAAGGCTTTTCATACCAAAACGTATGGGACAGAATGAAAGCAGTGCTAAGGGGAAAACTCATAGCTCTAAGTGTCTACAAAAAGAAACTGGAGAGAGCATACTCTAGCAATTTGACAACATACCTGAAAGCTCTAGAACAAAAAGAAGCAAATACACTCAAGAGGAGTAGACTGCAGGAAACAATCAAACTCAGGGCTGAAATCAACCAAGTAGAAACAAACAAACAAACAAACAAACAAAAACTATACAAAGTATCAATAAAGCCAGGAGCTGGTTCTTTGAGAAAATCAACAAGATAGACAAACCCTTACCCAGACTAACCAGAGGGCACAGAGACAGTATCCAAATTAATAAAATTAGAACTGAAAAGGGAGACATAACAACAGAAACTGAGGAAATTTAAAAAAATCATCAGATCCTACTACAGAAGCTTATACTCAACAAAACTGGAAAATCTAGATGAAATGGACAATTTTCTAGACAGATACCAGGTACCAAAGTTAAATCAGGAGCAAATAAACCATCTAAACAGTCCCATACCCCTAAAGAAATATCAGCAATCATTAAGTCTCCCCACCAATAAAAGCCCAGGACCAGATGGTTTTAGTGCAGAATTCTATCAGACCTTCAAGGAAGACCTAATACCAATTCTCTTCAAACTATTCCACAAAACAGAAACAGAAGGAACACTACCCAATTCGTTCTATTAAGCCACAATTATGCTTATACCTAAACCTCACAAAGACCCAACTAAGAAAGAGAACTTCAGACCAAACTCCCTTATAAATATCGATGCAAAAATACTCAATAAAATTCTAGCAAACCGAATCCAAGAACACATCAAAACAATCATCCATCATGATCAAGTAGGCTTTATCCCAGGAACGCAGGGATGGTTCAATATTCGGAAATCCATCAATGTAATCCACTATATAAACAAACTCAAAGAAAAAACCCACATGATCATCTCACTAGATGCTGAGAAAGCATTTGACAAAATTCAACATCCTTTCATGATAAAAGTCTTGGAAAGATCAGGGATTCAAGGCCCATACCTAAACATCGTAAAAGTAATATACAGCAAACCAGTAGCCAACTTCAAACTAAATGGAGAGAAACTTGAAGCAATCCTACTAAAATCAGGGACTAGACAAGGCTGTCCACTCTCTCCCTCCCTGTTTAACATAGTCCTAGCTAGAGCAATTAGACAACAAAAATCTATTTTCAATAAGTAAAAAGAATATGGTTTGACTCTGTTGAAACTCTTGTGGAAGATTATCATTGGGGCAATGTTGGGAAGCTGGCCTTTTAAGAGGTGACATCGTCATTTCTATAAACAAATGAGTGGATAATGAATGGTCATGAACTCAGTGGAATTTTATTCTTCTGTAAAGAAAAGTGAAATAATGAAATTTGTAGGAAAATGGACGAATTTGGAAAATATAATGTAGGGTGAGGTTATCCAAAGCTCAGAAAGACAAACAATAAACAAAACAAGCAAAACCGACCAACCAAAACAAACAAACAAACAAACAAACAAACAAAAAAACCACCAAACAGGAAAAACTGACTAGCAGAGGGCTGGGAGGTCTTGGGGATCAGGGATGGAGAACTTACCAAAGTAAGCATACTTTGAAAGCTGCTTAATGATATATAATAGCATGCATGCTGATTATAAAAATGCTTTAACAAAGAATTAATGCTTTTCTCTAGGGAGGAGGCCAATTCTTGTCTACAAGAATTGTAGGTAATTCTTAGGAATTACCTACAATTAGGAATGTGGTAAAGTGTGCCCCCCACCCTCTCCCAGGCCTGTGTTTGATTTCGTCCACACCTGCCCTTTCATTGTCTCTCTGAATTATTACAAGAGGAGTGGTCCTCACCAGAAGTTGAGAAGACATGTGGGCCACACCCTTGGTCTTCTCAGATCTCAGAATTCTTAGTGACAGCTATCCTATTGCAGCAATGGGAAATGGACCATTACTCATGTGTGAGAGATTTACCTCCTTCGGGGTCCTTTCTCTTGCTTAGTTCCAGGGTGGAATATAACCCCCATGCCTCTCTCCCTCCAGAACTGCTCCCTGAACTGTCAGCTGAAGCCACTATAATAAAAGATCTAATAAAAGCTGCTAAAGGAGCAGTGGACTGAGCTTAATTAAATCCTGTTTGCTAGAAGTAAAGAGAAGAATATGCCACTAATAGCAACAGCCACTGGCTGTGAGACGAATCATGCTTCAGGCTGCTCTACCTGACTTCTTTACTCTTGGCATAATATTTGTACACAATTCCATCCATTTTCTTTCTTTTGAAATAATTTAAGTGGAAAAGTGCAACAATTAAGTAAGCAGAGTCACATAAGCAAATATGTCATCTATTCATTTTAGAAGTAACCCAGCCTGGTAGTGGGTACTCAATTACTTGGTGCCAACTCTTTTTATTACTTTCTGTAGGCACCTGTTAGAACTGGCCTGGGAGTTGTGCTGGATGACTCCTTTTATTAAGTAGCCATTGGTAATCAGTTTCTCTGCTGGCATTTCAAAACCACCAGAAGACAAACGTCTTAATTCGTTTTAATCAGCAAAGACATTCTATGGCTCAGCTGACAACTGAATGCTCTCCTGCAAAGTCACGATTTGCATTCTGTAACTCGGTGACTTCAAAGCTGTGGGAGGGGATGGAGATATTTTAAAATACGACATCATGAGATAAATTTGGAATGAGGAGGTCTATGCAGAGGATATAAAACTAATTTTTTTCTAGTTCTAATCTGTCATGAATTTAGGGGTTTGGTGGTAGATACATGCATACAATCTATTCGGTACTGAAAGGGTAAAACTTAATGTGACAAAATGTTAATCTTTAGTGTATATAAGTTCATGAGGTGGTATAGACTTTGGCTCTGTTAATTTTGGTGTATGGTGTTTTTATTTACTTGCAATTTTTCCACAATGAAGGCTATTAAAGAGTAAAGAAGTTACAAATGTTTGAAACTAGTTTAAGGACAAAGTATTTCTTGGTATGATGCATGAGATTTTTTCACAGTACCAGTGAGTTCAATACAGTTTTCATGGTAATACTGGCATGGTAGCAACATTTGTTGCTGCATGACCCCTTCATGACAAGAACAATCTTGAGTGAAGTCTGTGCCATCTTTGCAAGAACAGAGGAAAGTGCCACACTATGTGCTAGCCACTTTCAATTGTGATTTTTCAAAAACTTTTGGTTTACTCAAGTTTCCTTAGTGGACCAGTACAGATGTTTGACATTTCTGAATCTCAGCATCAAATACATGTCCTTTTAGTATTTGTATGCTGAAACAGGAAAGCCAGACAAAGCTCTTGCTGTATACCCATGTATGAGATTGCTCATGTATAAATCATGGTGAACTGGGCCAGCTGCCCAGGCACACTGAGGACTTGTACCAACGATGTTGAATTTGGGTGGCTGCTCATAAATACTGAGGGTTCACACAAAGATGGTGAACGAGGCTAGTGACATCTTCTACAACATTGTGTTTACATAAAGAAGGCCGGTGAGCTGAAATGACTCAAGCCCAGGTGCTTCATCCCTTTTCTTTCTGAAAATGAGTGAAGTGAGCCTTCACAGTGTGATAAATGGCAGCATATGTTGCCTGTGATACAGATGGATATTGTTAAGTAAAAATAGAATTTTGGAATGACTACATCTGCTACTAAGACCCTTCCCAAAACTAAACAGGCATTTATAATAAGATTGTTAATGATATTAAAAAAGAAGCGTGATATTATTATTGTGAAGTAAAAAAATGTCACGTCAAAGGATCTGACTGAGTAAACTCGCTTCCCAAGCAACAAACACATGATGTCCTAAACCACACATAGCTAAAGAGATCTATACGGGATCTGAGTAGATAATAGATATTAATGAAATAAATGGTGAACCGATAGAAGTGGTTTAAGATTTCACATTACCGTTTGCCTTGGAGAACTGACCCCACACTGGATGTAAATTAAAGGTGTTATATGGAAACATACAGTCTGGACTTCACAATTTCCAGAAGAACGACTTTGGGGCCCAGAATCTCACTACTGTGTGTTTAGGCAAAGGAAATGAAGAGGCGTGCTGAATAGATGTGTGTACTCCAATATTTGCTTCAGCTTAGCGATGAGTCCATCATCTCTAAGAGATAGACGCAACCTGAGTTTACATCAATGGATGAACGGATAAGGACACGTGGTATGCATGTACACAATAGAATACTAGTTGGCTTTTAGAAGGAAATCCTGCTAGTCAATACACCATGGACAAACCTAAAACTGTCAATTAAATTTTAGATATACCACAGAATATTCACAGTAACTGAAAACCTCATAATAACACTTTTTATATTTTCTAACCACACATTTAGATAAGACTGAATTCTCAGTATTATCAACCACAGTAACATCTGGAGGAATGTCAGTGTCCTCAAAGATGTCTGCATGCTCCACTTCCTCTCCATGCCCGCCTGCTTTTCTTTTTCTCAATTAATTTTTTTATGCTTTCCTTTATTTCTGGCATTTGCAAAACCAGAATTTCCAGGTTATTTTTAATATATTGCATTTAGTGAAGGATTTCTTTCTAGCATTGTATTCTGAATTTCAGATAATTAACCTGCAGTGGACTATAGCTAACTCAGCATGATTATGAAGGAGTATCTTAATCCAGATATTAGCATAGTCATCTTTGTCATGGCCAGGAGAGGCACACTGACTTAAAATTCTAGATACTGCTCTCCTGTGCAAAGGCACCCAGGTCTTGTCTGTGCAGGCTGTGGAGTGACTGAGACTCTCTGGCATCAAATACTGCTTTTACCATTTTACCAAATGTTGAAATGTCCTATTGCATCTGCAGACACACCAATCATTAACACCAAACTATTGTTGTTAAAGAAAATTTCATTTTGTTGATCAAAATGAAAGTAAAAACAAAACAAAACAAAACAATGTTCTAAAAGGTGAGTTTAGAAGCAATGGGAGACCTTCAGTGAATTGAATTTCAGATTCTATACAGAAAGAAATTTTTGCAGCAAAAGACGAAACTTCCAGATGTGGCTCTTTACCTCTGGAGCCAATATAATGAATTAAATTAGGGCAAACTCCAGTTAGCATATTTCACAGAAGCAAAACTCCCCACTAAAGCTCTGAATGACTTTTGAGAAGGCAGAGTAATCCTGCTGATAGAAAGATTCTCCCCGACAGGGGACAAGAATTCAAGCTGTGTTCTGGCATTTTCTGCAAAGGACTTTTCCAAAATAACGCTGGGGAACTGTTAAATAAGGCACTGTGCCCAGAGTCATGTAGAAGTCTAAAACAAAGCATACCAGCATAGCTTGCAGCGATCAGGTTTGAAAGACCAGAGACGTGATGGCAAACACTTGGGTTGCTTTCTAAATGATCCTCCCCTAAAATCACCCTTAAGAGATGAATGGAAGCTTGGTGGACCAGTTTAAATAAAACCAAAACACAGTATCTCAGATACACAAGCCAACACACACTAAGGAAAGGCATGCAGCCACACGAGCTGTTGATATCAAAGAAAAAGTACGTTTGTGGGAAGCTTATACAATCTCAATTTCTTCAGTAAAAGGGATATTAGGTTGGAAGTGTTAGGAGACATACAATATATTTTTTATTAAGAAAACTTCATCAGGATGGAGAGTAGTTGCCAAAACAAACCAAAATATAACAACAACAAAACTCTTAATCTTCCTAGTAGAGAATGAAGACATTCTGTCAAAATGATTAAAAACTAATACAATATAATGGCTATGGAGGATGAGTTGCAAGCTAAAATGAATGAAATATTGAAATGAAAATGTGAGATTGTAACACAAGTAGAGCTGAGTAGATTCCAAAACAACCGTGTGTTCCTGTGTGTCTATGGAGTAGGCAATCATTTCTATAAGCACACTGACTCTCCGTTGGTGAATGAATTGACTAGTAGGGGTAAGAGAGCACTCCCTAAGGAGGATCTAGCAGCTTTGCTGTGGTCAACACTATTAGTGACTTTCATTGTTCCCCCATGTTCTTAAACACATATGCTTCCTGGTCAGGCAGATTAATTCCAACCTCCAACCTCAACACATATCCACCACAATGACACGACTCTACTGAATCTTGGATTCCCCCATTGAAAGACACTAGAGATAGATAGCAATTACAACCATTCTTTACCAGGCCGTTCTGATATTAAATAAAACAGTTACAAAATAACTTTTACAGAGGGCTTCCTGTGAGTCAGGCACGTTGCACATGCTGCAGTAAGTCTTTAGCTTCCACAGCAGTGAGACTTGTAAGTGTCCTCGTTGATGGATACACAGAGAATTTAAGTAGCTTACCAATCAATGGTCACAGCTAGTCAGGGATAGATTTGTAATTGCAGAAATTTGAAAGAGAGACACATAGGGTCCCAGGATGTGGCCATAGTGTGGAGTGTCAGGATGGGAAGGGAGTATGGCTGGAGTCAGGGTCTACAAAACTGTGAGATGCTGTCCTGTTGTAGTAGTCTCCCAGATGTGACATCACAGGGATACTGGTAGTTGCAAAGGGTGTGCTAAATACCACCCACTGGCTTCTCAGCTCTTTAGCATGGAGGTGGTGACAGTGATCACCAGGCACACAGAGAGGTAAAAAAAAATGATATCATGTTCTCGACAAGAGCTTCACCCAAGGAAAGCAAGGGAAGAAAATAATTTAGAGCAAGACAAATTTCAAGCAGTGGGTGAAATCTTGATGTAAATAATGAGATAAGCTTTCTGGAGGGTTTAATTGAAACTAAACCATAAGAAGAAATGATTTGTTCTTTCAAAATTAAAAAAGCCTGTCCAGTATAGTAGACAGCTATCTTATTGATTAGATATTTATAACATGCTATTTATAGCATATTAGATTTATAATATGTAACTACACATTTGGTATAATAAAATATGTGAATTTTTGCCCCTATGAAGGAAGATCCTGTGCAAAATTATTTTAGTGAATCAGTATTATAGTTATATCACATTTTAAATAATTGATGTATATCAAACATACTATTATCATGGGTATTACCCGTTTGAAATACAAGTTTATGAAGTGTGACAAATAGGAAAAAAATGAAAATCTGCAGCGCTTGGAAGAAGCCAGGGCAACAATAGCATTTCACACAGCTGTCTCTTTGCATTAACAGCATCACTGAAGAAGCTGGAAGCTTTGTGTTTACAAGAATGAAACCCTTAGCCAGTAATATGCAAGTTTAAAATGCCAGGAGGTTCCTGAAGTTTTCTGATAATCCTTTCTCTGAAAACACACCAGATAAAACTTTTTTTTTAATTGGAACTTTTATTTACATTTCAGGTGTTTTCCCCTTACCCCATTTCCCGTCCTCCCTCCCAGGAACTCACTATCCCTTCCCCCCTCCGCCTGCCTCCACGTTGGTGTACCCCCACCCACCCTCCCCCGTACCTCACCTCCCCACCCTCGAATATCCCCCCCCTCACGACGTCCAGCCTTCATGGGACCAAGAATCTCTTCTCCCACTTATATATAGCTCCCTTTCATATATAGCTGGAGCCATGGGTCCCTCCCTAAGCGCTCCCAGGCTGGTGGTTTAGACCCTGGGGGCTCTGGTTGGTTGGTATTGTTGCTTTCCTCATGGTGTCAGCGAATCCTCTCAACTCCTTCAGCCTTCACTCTATCTTCTCCATTGGGAACCCCATGATCAATTTGATGGTTAGCTGTGAACATCTGCCTCTGAATATGTCAGACTCTTGCAGACCTCTAAGGAGACAGCTAGATAAAACTTATATGGATCAATAATAGAAAGAACTCAAAGAGCAAAATGCAATTTGGACATTGTCTAAGGAGAGTGCAAGGAATACCAGTCTTCCTCCATAGTTGGATCACTGCACTGATGGTTACTTAGCTGTATGTCCAAAAATCCTATGATTAAAAAAAGGACATGAGGACATCACATGTCAGGTATACATCAAATTGTTTGAAATCATTTCAATAGAATTTATATGGCATGGAGCTGTTTCATATCATGTAAGTTTAATTTTATTTAAAAAAGATTATGTTTTAAATACTGTTTAACAGAAAGTGAATTCATAGGAAGAATTTTTATTATTTTTATTTTTTATGTGTTGCTGAGACTAAGGCCAGGGTCTTGGGCTTTAGGAAGGAATGATCTCACTAACTCTCATCTTAAGCCCCTACTCCTTAAGAAGTTAAAATATCCTCCATCCAATCCAGAAAAATGGCTTAAATGAGTGCTCTCATTAAAAGAGCTACTGTAGGAACTTAAACTCTTATTTTTACCAATTAGGATATAGTCAGATGTAACATTCTCTAGTCACTGATAATCACATATAAATTGAATAGTAAATTTGGAAGGAGATCTGAGAAGCTGAGGCCTCTCTATGCGCAGTTGCCTTGGTGAGACATCAACTTGACCAGAAGAGGAAGGGGACTGGAGTCTCCATGGAACCAAAGACAAAGAACAGAAACACTAAGCATCATGGATGGGGTCAGAGGCCTGATCACTTGCAGGTATTCTGAGGATGTGGCCCTTGCTGTTCCTAAGGCCTATTGATATCACTGGAGCTAACCTCTGGGGGACATTGAAGGCTCTTTTTGGGAAGAGGCAATGGTGTGAAGATGTTATGGAAACTGAAGGCTCTGAAGACAGTTGGCTGGGAAGAGTCCAAGGGGAAGGTGGGAACAATTTACTCTCTTGGGATAAAGGTCAAATCAGACATTTCAGTCACTTAAAGGAAAAGGAAGTATACCTTATGCAGGTGAACTGAGGGGGTGCATGATGATTTCACAATTAACAAAGGTTCTCACATAGATATTTTTTGGTCTCAGGGGTAAATATAATTTTTGACCAATAAAGAGAGCAGAAAGTTCAAATCTATTTTATTATTGGCTTTGATGTGGTAGAGACACATAATTTGATAAGTTGGTATTTTTTTTGACTGTCAGTCTCCTCTGTGTAGATTTTGCCTAGGCAAGATTTCTGGGGATTTTCTATGCTTCTGGTAAGGAGGATTTTGTATTATCCTTCTTTCTGATTCCTATGAATTTAAGTCAGTGGGAGGGAGTAGTGAGCCCAGCTGATTATATGATTCAGATAAAGTCAGGCCACCTTCAGGGCAACTCTTTAACATTATCAGCATTCCCCTAAATCATGTCCTGCTGCTTCTCCTCCACTCTGTCCTCCCCTTCCTCCTCCTCTTTTCCTCCTCCCTCTCTTCGTCTTTCCCCTCTTCTTTTCTTCTCCATCCTTCTTATGTCTTTTTTCTTCCTCATCTTGATCTTCCTCCTCAAGCTCCTCTTCTTCCCTCTTATCTTCTTCCGTGTAGAGGGTAGAGTTCATTAGAATAGAGCATTCTCAAGAGATGAAACACACACAATGAACAAGCAGCTACAAACTAATATTTTCACATTCATGGTAAGATGTTTTAAATCAATATGTAATATCTACATATGAATTGCCATCTTCTCTCTCATGCACAAAACCCAACTGTGTACTTAGGTAAAGATACAAAAGAATCTCAGTAGAGCAGAACTCAGTTTTAAAAAAATCTAATCTCATTGAACCTCCTTGTCGCCAAGATCTATTACTCTGTTCTGGGAGGAAATTGAACTGATCTTCTCTGGTCTTGCCTCCAGGTCTTTGCACCATTTAACCAGATCTGAGTTAGGTCCTTTTCTGACATAAATCTTTCTTTTCATGGATACATTTACATTTAGGGATCTCTTAGTTTTAAAAATGTGAATCCATCTTGTCACTTCTTTAAAAAGTATAATCTTTATGGCATAGCAAGCCAACTACAATATTTCTTCTAAAATTCACAAGGTTCTGCAGGTGTCTACAAGTACTAGACTTGAATACACACTCATCATGTATTTCGTGAATGCACAATATGTCGGAAGTTACTAGAACATTGCCTATCTGTCTAATGCTGTACAGATACCATACTGTTTAGAATAACCTTTATAAAACTGTGCCTCAGAAAAACAATAACTGTCACACTAATCTTTCTAGCTTTTTTTTTCATGCATCACAAGGCTTCTTGGCAAACTAAACTATGTGATTTTCCTGTTCTTACCAGTTCAATCAGATTCCCTAACTTGAGTCTTAAGAGAGGTGTGTTCCTTCCAATCCTGCATTAGTGAATCTGATCTGTTCTTTTGGGATTTTCAAAGAGCACCTGATGTTAACAAGGACCCCTTTGGCCACTAGCTAATATTTCCACATTCATGGTAAGATTCTTTAAACCAATAAGTTGTATCTACATATGAGTCTCCATCATGTACCTCATGCGCAACTCTCAGCTGTGTGAATTTCATCTCTTGAGAGTATTCTACTCTAATGAACTCTGTCTGCTACATGGAGGAAGAGAAAAGGGAGGAAGAGGAAGAGAGAAGAGGAGTAAAGGAGCCTGGGGAGGAGGAGAAAGATGAAGAGGAGAAAGACAGAAGGAGAAGGAATGAAGAGAAGGAGGGAGATAAAGAGAGGGAGGAGGGAAAGGGAGGAGGAGGAGGAGGAGGAGGAGCAGGAGGAGGAAGAGCAGCAGCAGGAGGACAGCATGATGATCTGCTTTTTCAGCCAAGACAATCTCTCTTGCCTTCAAGCATCATACTTCTCATTTCAAACTTCTGCTTCTTCTTCTGCAAATAGGCCGTATCTTCCCCAGCACATCTCATGATCTGTCTTCTCCAGTCAATACTAGTTTGTCCCTTGAGCAAACTCAGCATGGTCTGACATTGTCTTATTCTTTGGTTTGCAGTTGTACATTTTACTGTAATCATGTCTGTGCATAGAGTTTTATTGTCTCTGAAGATGATAAGTTCTCTAAGGGTAATATCATGCTTCACGTTCTCACTGTTGTCCTCTGTACATGCTCCATACAGTCTTCTACTATGTGAAAGACTTCATCCTTAACTGGAATTAAGTCCCCTAGTCCCTGCGGAACTTTCAGCCTGGACACTGTTTATATAGTCATTAAAGCATTTATCACAGGTGTTTTGAAGTGCATTGTGTGAGGTCTGTGTGACTCACGGCCCTATCCAGTTCATCTCTTTATCTCGCCAAGAACCCAAGATAGCATTCTTTATAAAAAGAACTCAACAATACTGCCTAATTAAGCCTCTATTAAATTTTAACTTTCTGTATACCCTTTTCTTGGGGAACAGAGATTTTCAAAGTTAAAGATTACGCTGGAAAAAAAACTGTATTGACATTTGGCACATGCAAGAGGGAAAGAACGGAGTGATGCTTTTCTAATTCATTATTTAAAAGGAGCGTTGCATTCTAAATTTAAGCAGTCAGTTGTCAAACCTTCAGTGGATAAGAAACAGTTGCCGTGGGCAGATGTTAAATAGAGGTAGTTATAATGTAAATGCTAATCTATCAGTTTGTTTTGCTGCACTCTGTATAAGGTTTTACCTCATTGTTAATGCCATTACAGATTAATGTAAGTGTAACTATAAAAAGAAAAATGAAAACTGTATTTTCTATTTTAACACTTAAGATAACTTTAAGATAGAGCCAGTGAATAACTGGTTACTTTTTTGCTTTTCTTTCTACCTTGATTTATCCTGACAGTATTTCATTCCTTATAGGACAGACTTTTTTTTTAATGGAGAGATATTCACTAAAGCCTTTGAGTAATTTTAATTAAAATTCAGCTCCAATCAACCCGTGTGCTTGGGAAAAGCATCTGCCATGCTTTCCCCGATTAAGAACTTGAGCTGAAAATAAAAGCATTTTTCCTGAAGTGAAAGTGCTGCGTCTGTGTGAAGTTAAAATAGCTTCAGAGAACAATTTTCAACACATTCTGGAGAATTATGATTTTAAAAAATGCAACTTTGAGAAAACAACACAGATGCCTTGTGGGACCTGACGCTAATTCTTTCTATATGACATAATCACTTCTTCACAGCATGCACAGTTAATCCTTTGAACCCTTACTGACTCTGGGTTCTTTTGTGTGTCAGAGCAAGCATACAGCATAATGCCTACTATATAAAGAGCCTGTTAGTATTTCTGAAGGAATGAATGAACGGATACATGAACGGATATTATGACTAAAACCTTGCCTTTGTCCACTTATTTCTTCTCATTGTATTAACTATAGTTACTGGTCTAGTCTAGCCTAGAAAGTTCTCCCAATATAGCAATGCTTGAACTCCGAGACTTTCTTCCCCTTGTTAATTAGTTTATTTATTTACCTTACAGCCTGGTCGCAGCCCCCTCCCTCCACTCCTCCCAGGTCCCATCCTCCAACCCCTCCCCCATTTCCCCATCCTCTTTCCACAGAGAATTCCTGAGACTTAATTGGTGGAAACTAAATAGAATTGCAGAAGATCCAGAAAGATGAAGTGTTTTATGAAACTAATAAAAAAGAATTGTTGCAACGTATTTTTATTCTTTGGAAAAGTCACTTTTATCTTCCAGGAATTTCTTTAAAAAATAATTCTATTTTTTATCATGAATAGAGCTCCCTTTGGATACATTATGACAACTATTGCAGGCACTAATTAGCCCAAATGAAAGTATTCTCCAGGCCAGTTTGGCTTTGCTTGAGGCAACAATTCTGTTTCTTGAGTTAGATCTTCTGGCTGTCTTAGAAAGGCCTGCAGCTTTAAGTCCCTAACCCTGTATTTGGATGACACTTGAATGACTAGTGTTCATATAACTGGTGGACCAGGAGTTTTGTCTCATAGAGGTCTGGGCCTAGGCCTCATCACAGAGCCGTATTCACTACATGTGGCATGTATTAGAAAAAGATATGACATAGTTTCTGATTTCATAGAATACAGTGTTACAATAATATACACCAAACTAGTGATGATTTAATCAAACCAATGTGGATCACTGAAAACAATTAAAAATATTTTTTTTTGTAGTAATGGGGGTCAAAGCTAGAAACTTACACATAACTGGCAAGAGCTCTCCCATCCATTTATATCTCTCAAGGTGCTCTTTTAGGATGAAATATAGTAATTGCAAATATGAATCAGATAGGCATGCCAGTCCCTGTTTGTGACCTCTTAAGAATATAGAACTGTTTCCCACACAATTTAGGTCTTTCTAAAATTATTTTTGCTGAATATAATAATCTATCTATCTATCTATCTATCTATCTATCTATCTATCTATCTATCTATCTATTGCCATACAGTGATTTTGAATGTAACCTTATCTTCCACATGGTGTAATCATTTGTTCAAGTGCTCTAGCAATGCACACACAATAGTATTCTAAAATCTGAATAAGTAACCAAAACTTTAAGTACATATTTTTATTAAATCAGCCTCCAGTGCAATTCAGTCACTTCAAGGGATTTCATCTAGGATATTCAACTCACAGGCAGATGCAACAGCATCTTGGTTTGAAACAGTCAGGTATAGGGAAAATTTATCTTTGTATCTCCCCTCTTCCCTGTGTTCAGAGATATTATAGATTCCTCTTTCCCAAATCTTCAAATTACTGATATCTCTAATCATTTCTGTATTATCGACATCTAATAATTTCTTTATTGCTTTATTAATAGTGATAATTTTACTAAATAATCTTTAGTGTGGCTACAATTTAGCTACCTCCCCTCTTCTTGTGTATACCATCCAGATGCTGAAGGGTAGCCTCATGGAGACTGTCTGTCTGCCCTTCATATCTCACCCTCATGCATTCCAGTTCCTTTATCCATGGTCACCCAGAACCAACCCTTACAGGCTCCTTGTCTCCAAAAGAAAAGTCCACCAAGAGTCCAGGAGATACTTTCCTACCTGTTTCTTGTAATGCTACTAATGGCGACTTCTTCCCTAAATGGTTCTGTCCCTGCCTTCTGTAATACAACCCCCCTTGACTCTCTTTCTGTCTGTGGTAATTGTTCCCATTATTACTTGATGATGCCATTCTCTTCTCCTGTTCATTGGCATTCTTCCTCTGTTGTCTTTCACCTATGGGTGCATGTGGGTTGGGATAACACATCTCTTATGACATTAACTGCTTATACATAAGCTTGTTAAATTTGTGGCCTTAAAAAAATAACTTTTCCATTCATTTTTCTTTCTCTATGAATCTTCTGCATTCCTCTGTGGGGTTCTGTTGTACCTGATACATGAAGCTATAATATGATATGTGTATTTTTTACCCACGCTCTGTAGGCTTCCTAAGAGGAGAACGTTCAGATAGTATACAGCAATTGTTCTATGGTTGTTGGCCATGGTTTTCCTTACTATGCAAAGTAATTAATTTGCTTGATAGTTTTATAAAAGTTGCAGATGCTGGATCAAGATTGCCCATAAATATGTGCTTCTGCTTCAAAATAACATTCTTTTGAACTTTTCATAAGTAGTGAAAAGGACCACTGAAAACACCTTGAAATCCTGCTTCCTAATAATGGAAGCTTTAGCCTAAGCTGTCCAAAGTTCCATGAATGAAAGCGACAGTCACAAATGGTTCAGCTATGAGAGGTAGGTACTATCTTAGGTGCATCTGTGAGTCACAGGAGTGTGGCTGAGCTACAGCCCTACCCATCACTGTTTCCTATTTGAGTAGAGAATTAGTGGATATTGTGTTTCAAGGAAATGATGATTAAAAGTCACTGTTAATTGAAAATGCTTCCCAGACTTTTAATGTTTTTAAGAAGTCTCCAGACTTCACTCCAGAATGCTCTCATGTACTGACAACAAACATTTTGCAGTGATATGAACTCTACAAAATAACACTGCCAAATTTGGCCAGTTGTTGTTTTTTGGACCAACGAATGCTTGGAATGAATTTTCCAAAGACCCCAGGATGTAACCAGATAGATCGAGTGGACATTTTGTTCCTTTTCTTATGGACAAAGTTGCTCTCCTTCTATGAAATTAACATATTTGATTATTTCATAATGTGGTCTAAGCTTGCTCTTCACTCTAATACTGACTGACTTGTCCAAAGATGGGATGGATCCAGCAAGATATTAGAAAATTATTGGGGGGGGGGCTCTGAAAAGGATGTAAAGCAAATAAATAAATAATTGAACAAAAAGAAAATTATATTACAAATGAGTTGAAGGAGTATTCAGATGAATAAGCTATATGATGTGTACACACATGTGTCTAATATGAAGCCTGACTATAATTTCATATGCATAGAGAACTCTCCCAGGCATGATTTATTCTCATGGTACTGCTTCTTCTTCTTTTTTTTTTTTTCCTTCACAAGCAAATAATATTGAAATAGTGAAATCAAGTGTAAACCCAACAAAAATATATAAGTTATAGTCCAGTATCCCTCATGAATATACATACAAAAATTCTCAATGAAGTAGTTGCAAACTGAATACAAGAGATATAAAAAAATAATATTCCATGAATAACTGAACAACTGTTTTTTTTTTTTTTTTTTTTTTTTTTAGAAGACCATACTCCATATACAGGCTGCATGTTTTGGGATAGCCCCCACTCCAGATGTTTGAGACCTACATGAAAACCAAGCTGCACATTTACAACATATGTGCAGGGAGGCCTAGGTTCAGCCCATGGAGGGAGATCTGTGTAGACTAGGTATGCTCCGCGTTGGTGATTCAGTCTCTCAGAGCTCCAAGGGTTCAGGTTCGTTTACTCTGTTGATCTTCCTGTGCAGTTCCTATCTCCTTAGGGCCCGCAATCCTTCCACCTATTCTTCTTCACACCAAAAATATCAAGGGTATCTTGCTTCTTCAATCGTGTCAACATATACAATATTTGGTAATTATAAGACAAGGAGAAGATAAACTGGTAAGAAAACATTTACAGGTAAGCTGAGGATTGGGGAGACATCAGAGTATAATCTGTTTGCTGTTCAATGTAAATACTGCAGAATTGTAACAACTGTTATTCTGAGAAACAATGGGCAAGAAAAGATTAATCAAGGTCTAGGCACAAAGAGATCTCCCTGGTGCTTGCCATTTTCTGTAGTGCTAACGCACTGCGGAGTATATGTGTCAAGTATGTAAGTACTACTTTTCTGAATCTGCACACCACTGTGCCCTTTGAGAGTCTGTGATTATTCTGAGAATTTTCTTCCCTGAAAAATAACATAGATTCAGAAGAAAGAAATGAACTTCGTGGATCAGGATTTGTAAGGCTCAATGCCTAAGCCTAGAGGTTTGAAACTTTGGAGAACAGAATTGTATCATCCTACACACTCAGTTTCCACGACAGTCAAATGAACCAGTGAATGAAAGAATTTGGGGTAGAATATAAGAAGCTATGTTTTTGAAGCGTTCACCTTTTCAAGGTGAAGGTTTGTAAGCCAAATCCTAGAACGATTAAGGTCCAAGAGAAGGACCAAGATTTATCTCAGAGAATTTGTATTTTCTTGTTCTCTCATGCTTCAGGTAGGTAGGAAGAAGAAAATAATCTCAGTGTCTCCTGACTCATGGATCACTGAAATGAGTGTTTCCGTTTTCGTTTCTCCAATACCTTGTCTACACAGTGTGAAGAACTGCACAATTTTAAGTGTGTTGTTATTGTTTTATGATGACATCAGCATTTCCCTAAAACATCAGAACTTTATGAGGACATCATTGCTCCACAGGCACTATGCTGTTGTGATTAATAGAGCTCATCTCATCTCGACACCTTGAGATTTTCATCCTGTTGGTATCCCAGTACTACAGATGAGAACGAGAAGGTAAGGATATTCAGCCAATATCACAGTTCATCAAAACATGCTTGATCTATGAGAGTATGCAACCACTTTAGCACATTTAGGCCATCTTGTATTTGAATAAGAATATTTATTACATTTTCTTAACTATTTCATTTCCTCTTTTATTTCTAAAAGTTTTGTGGGGGGCATACATGTTTATGTGGTTTTTGTATGCTCATGGGTGTGTGCATGTGGAATTATTCATGAAGTCCCATCATTTCTATTTTCTTGGACCTAGTAAGCACACATCAAAACCATGAGTGAACCAATTGTGTGAGACACCAGCAACCACAACTTAAAGCAATGTTCCATATGGTCATCATAAAAGTGGCAATGTTCCCAGCTACTCATGTTGTCTTTATATGTTATTTCTGAGAACTTAAATATCAGTTAAACATCTTAGAAAGAGTTCTGTTGTGTCCATCTTCGGAGACCTAATCTTTAGACTTCCATTTAGAAAGAAGGCAATAATTATATGAGACACTGATGTTTAGATTATTAACAACTTGGCTTTGAGCTTAGCTCCTCGGTTTAGTTCAGCTTAGCATCTATAATTAGAAAAGAAGAAGTTAAAAGGACAGTGGAATTTGGTATATTTTATGGTTTTCCTTACAGGAAAGTTTACAAATTAATCTTGAGAGATGAGTCTCTTCCAAGTACAAACTCATACAAGCTACATAGCATATCTTCTACTATAAAGAAAAAAAGTAAGATTTAGCACTGTGTCCCTACAGTGGACTGTTAAGACTATTCCTTTATTTTCCCCTCAGATATGGTGTCCTGTGTTGCAGCTTTGCATAAAACTTATTATGGAGTCAAGGTTGATTTTGAACTTCTCATCTTCCTATGTCATTTCCTGAGTACGAAGTTACAGGGATATGTCACTGTGTCATGCCTATGTGGTACTTGGGCTCACACCCAGGCTTTGTGAATGTTCGAGAAGCATTCTACCAACTGAGGTATGTTACCAGCTCCTGAGTCATTTTTTTTTTAATTTTCTCAAAAAAAGTGTACCTATGCTAACTGGAACAGTAATCAAAGCATTGTGTCACTTAAAGAACATCATATACAAGTATTACTATCTTCCATTTGTAATGATTATCTAACTTTGAAAATAGGAAGTGAAATTTTATGTAATCAGGAAGTGTTAATAAAGAGCTGAGAATAATTAATAAATAAAAGCTAAGAAGTTCTAGGGGTGCCATGTAAACAATGCTACTCATGACATTGCACCTAGATGGGAAGAGACATAGAAGGGCTGGGTAGACATGTGCTAGGCATGTGATGCACTAAAGGGGATCACTCTTCACAGCAAGGTCAAGGTTAATTTTGTTGACCTCTGCTAGAAGGGTTGATAGTCCTGTGACTGAAGAAGATTTAAAGTACTTAAATAGTAGATGAAGGGGCAGCCAAACTGACCCTGTGATGGAAAAATAGAGGAATGTGTGATTAATTTTCACAACACACATGATGGATCACTGTAAAGAAGAAAGAGATGGAAAACTGTTTTGCCATTAAAGGCAGTTCTGGATATTTCTTGCTGGCATCACCAGGGTTTCACTGAACTTATGAGAAACAATTTTGGGAAGCTCTCATAACTACACCACCAAGAATCCAAAAGAAGAGTCCAAGAGATACTTTTGTGAGAAAAGGACATACACTGGCAGGTGCTCCAGGGTGATAAACTGACCAAAAAGTATTGATTAGTGTCTCCGTTTGAGCACTAAAGATGTATTTTATTTTTTAGAATTGCTTTTGTAAAACCCTTTTACCTGCTAGGTGAAGACAGGCTACTGATGAAGCTCACCCTGATTTTCATAACAAAAGGAACTCATAGCTTTGGCTGCCTATCTTTTTGTAGGCCTGGGAACATGCATGCACACATCTCTAACTCATCCAAATGCCAGCAGAGTAACTTAAGTGTGTTAAATGTGGATGCCACAACAGAGTCTTTTTCACAAGTATTTAAAGTTATACTAGCTTTATCATAAGAGTTCAAGGACCAGGTAGGACTTATAGGATTCCCTTTATTGATGTTACTGGAACTTAAAATTCAAATCGGAAAGATCTGACCTCATAGTCACTTCAGCTCCAGTCCGACTGCAGTCTTCTCCCTTCAATTTTACCCCTGACACAGCCATCTGGAAGAAAGCCCTCCCTTGATTTCCAAAACTATGTTTCTTGTTTGCTTTTCTTTGATTGATCTCTACATTTTTGGTGTGTGTTCTGAATTACTAATGCAGGATACGATACAGAGTAAGAAAGGACAACGTCTAGGAAAACATGGAACTTTTTGTCAAATACTGCCACCAAATGCCAAGGTCATGAGAGAAAGGACTGCTTTTCAAAATGATATCTTGTGTTAAAGGAGTTGGATATAGTAGTAAAAATTCCCCCATCTTCCCTGGCAAGTAGTTCTTAGCTAGTGAAAGGCTTCAACTATGAGAAAATCATGACGTGGCCTATTTTTATAGAATATACACTTGAATATAGGCTTGAGAATATTCAGTTATAGCAAACGATTTCTCTATATAATCAAAATTATAAAAATGATGGCAGCCCTCTTTAGTGGTCAACCTCATTTTCCATCTACCTAGACTTTATGCATTAATTTAAATTTAATTTATGAGCAAATCATTGCAGCGTGTTCTCCTTCTCCATTGTTCCAGTCTTGGTTTCTTTAAACCTCTTGTTCAGAGCAATCGATTCATGTAATTTTGTTTTATATAACATTTATTTTAAATTACTGTTGCTACAGAGTCTTTTGCTTTGCAGTCTGAGGGGATTTGCAATCAGGGTCAATTGTCAGAATAGGAACAACACTGGGAAAGAGGAGCCACTGGATAAGATGTGTATCTTCTTTGAAATCTGGAGAAAAGGACTCTTATTGGGCAGATGAACCAAGGATGCCTTAATGAAGAAAAGTGGAAGGACACAGGTGTCCAAAGGACTTTTATGCACAGGGATACTTTGATATCTGGCTCCAGATCCCCAAGAGCCAATCTTCACTGTTCTTTTTTGCATTGATTATTTTCAGGGAAGGATTTGGATTTCAGAAGTACTCTGTCCTGGAAGGACTATAGAGAAAACTTTTCAGGATAGTGTAAAAGGTTGTCTATGCTTAATTAGATGTTTGTCTCTTGAAGTTCACTGCCATTCACTTCAGCTTCACAGTGCACCCATCAAACCATTGGAAGCTCTGTATACAGTGAAACTTCCCATCTTTGCCACATGAGAATTTTCATCCTGAACTATCTTGACATCTTTCTTCTTCTAGGGAATGCTTATTGATGTATTATGACCCAACACCAGCACTGTTTTCTTCAGGACATCTTCTCTGGGGACTGTAAACCTCATGTCACTTTCTATAGTCTAACTACTTCAGCTCCATGTGCCCAGGTCATTTTGCTAGACAGTGCCCTTCCTCCAAAGCATGGCATGGATTAAGAGTGACACACAATCTAATGCCAAGGTTTAGTAATGCCCTACTCTAATAGATAGATGATCAATCATGTAACGTTGGCATGCTGCCAGTTGTTCTTGTGCTTTGGGAGATAGAAAAGAAACACAGAGAACTACATGTGACTTTATTTTGAAAATGTGTGTCTACGAAGCTAGGAGATAAGATAACTTTATAATTAAGACATGAAGATGTTACCAAAGTACAGCTATCTCTAGTAGATTTCTAAATAATTAGCAAAACGGGGGGGGGAGCCCCCTCAGTGGCCCAAACTTAATTGCAAATGTCCATAGCCATGCAATGCTTTGTCTCAAAACAGAACCTCAGGATTTCAAAAATCTTCCTTTTATAAAAATGCATGCTTTCTTTACTGTCTTATATCACTATATTTATGTGCATTATGTGGAAAACAGGTTTACATGTAAATATTTTAAATAAGCCATGCACAATAGTGGGCAACTCCCTCATTTATGAATGAATGATTTTGAGCCATCACCAGAATTTACTCAAACAAGGGAGATGATAAATCTTGTTCATCTATGAATAATTTAATTCTTTCTGCTGCAGTCATTGAAGGAAATGTTGCTATATACTGAACCCACTCGAAATACAGAAACAATTCCGTCAAGGCCAGCTGTGTCTGCTACTGCTGTTTGCTTTAAGCAGAGATGTATTTACAGAGATGTGTATATTCTTAGACTTGTAAAAGCATGTGTGTGTGTGTGTGTGTGTATGTGCACACACACACACACACACACACACACACACACACACGAGCAGCTTTGATGGCTGTGTAGGAAATGCGTTGGCTCCTCTTTTAGCAAATGCATATCTAACTAAGGCAGGCAGTAGCATCTGAATTTTCTTCATCCCTTGTCATCAGATTACCAGTAATGGTTTGGCAGAAAGCCTGGTGCATCTTTCCCAATGCTGTTACACCAATTGGTGAGGGCATTTAAAGAGAAGTTTTTATATTAATTAATTCTTATCTTACCTCATTAGGAAATACAACTTACTTATAAAATCTTTGTATACTTTGACATTTACATTTGTATATTTAGTGTTCAAAATAGTATGAAAATGCTCACTGCAAATACAGACAGTCACTTTGATTATTATTACTAAGTCTCCAGGGTCCACTTCCAAAATTCCAGGCTTTCTTCAAAATATGTATTACATTATTTAATTTGGTCATGTGTATTTGCGTGTGAGTGTTCATGCCTCAGTACACATGTGGCGGTCAGAGGACAACCTTCATGAGTGAGGAAATCCTCTCCTTCTATCATGTGGGTCCTGGGCACTTAATTCAGATCAAGCTTGGCAGGACACGCCTTCACTGGACCATGTCAGAGGCCCAGCTTTCATATTTTTAAAAGTTTGCAAAACCAGAGAAATGCCAACATAAAACCTCTATGCTTGTGATTTAATTTCTTATCCTCAATTTCTTCTTGTTTTCTGAATGCTATAGGTATAAAATTTCTTTGGTTTTTCCTGTTGCAGCAATATATCAGGCTCTAGGTAACCTTCTTAAGTTTAAAAAAATAAAAAAAGAAAACAGTAAAGCTCAGTAGCTACGTGTAAATGACCTTCATGAAATTCTGCCTACAGTGGGAAATGCTATGGGTAGCTCTCAGAAAGCATGCTCTGATAGAATAAGTTATAGCCTAAGACAAAGGCAGACTTTTCTGCAAGCTGTATTGTGTCTTTGAGGCCACTAGGGCATCATATAGAAACTGAAGCAATAATTCATTCCTATGCAATGAAAAAATAATGTAACTTGAACACTAGGACTCTGCCTCATTACACGAAACGCTTCCCTCATGTCATTTTAAAGGAGAGATTGTAATACTGTAAACCTAAGCAACTGAGATTTATGTTCCCATGTTTGGCAAATGGTTATACAGGAGAGTTTCCAGCCTTCTAAATGTTTCAGGTGTTAGGCATTTTCAAAATGTGGACTATAACTGGCTTCATAACTTAATACATTGGAAGAATGCAGTTGTCTGGTTCTTTGAAGTATTTTTTAAGACAGATCAGGATGAGCTTACAGTGCCCAAAAGAAACCTGCAGATCCCACTTCAATGATCATTTGGAGACGTTGCAGACATCATGGTGCTTTCTGAATTTTACTATAACCCCAAGGTAAGATATGAACAAATTGTAATCACAGGCAAGAATGTGTTGTAAGAATTTCTTCTACCAGAAGCACCCAGTGGGTACACACTTGTTATGGTACTTGGGAGGCAGGAGATAGATGACCCTTGGGAGTTCAGTCATTCATCAGCTAGTGTAGCTAACTAGTTGATTTCTAGTCCTATAAGAGACCTATCTTGCCTCCAAACAAAGAAACAAACAAACAGTCAGACAGACAGACAGATGAATGAATAAATAAATGAATGATATGGAGAGTGCTTGGGGAAGGACCCTGTCCTTTGCCCTCTACATGAACACACACACACACACACATACACACACACACACACACACACACACACACACACACACACACACACATACCTGCATTCACGCAATGCAAACCCACGAACAGCACTTGTACACAAACATTTACCTGTACATGCCTGAAGATGGATTCACAAATACACATAAAATTATGCTTCCCATAACTTTGGCCAAATTATTTCTCTTTCTACAATGTAAAATGAAAATACACTTCCAAATTATCTTAAAATATACTTATCTCCTAGTTAAAATGGAGAGGGGATTAAAATTAAAGACAAACAGAACAATCATATCAGATTGTACACATGAAAAAGAAAAGCCATGCACTGTCACAGCTGCCTACCTTGATACCCATATATATAGGACACCCTTTGGATAGAGTTACTTTTTAGAAGCATTCAACATATGGCAAAACTGCTAGCATTACACAGTCATTGCACTTCAACATAACACACATTCTACTAAGGAAAGTGCGCATTTTTTGGTTTTGTTCTATTCATTTATTACCCTTTTTTCATAGAAAAATTCTCTCAGGTGATAACTGTAGAAAATAATTTATTTAAAGTTAACATCTTTTTTTCAAAGCTTTAATACTTCTGATTTTGAAGCAAGCAAAGGGAAAACAATCAAGAAATAAATGCTGAAATTGAGGGAGAACTTTCACTTCAGAAGGTCTTAACCTTTAAATAAAAACTATTAATAGATTAATAATGTATGACCATGCTGTAAAACTGAGTAAGTATATGCCCAGGAGTGGTATAGTTGGGTCCTCAGGTAGTGATATGTCCAATTTTCTGAGGAACCGCCAGACTGTTTTCCATAGTGGTTGCACCATCTTGCAATCCCACCAACAATGGAGGAGTGTTCCTCTTTCTCCACATCCTCGCCAGCATCTGCTATCACCTGAGTTTTTGATTTTAGCCATTCTGACTGGTGTGAGGTGGAATCTCAGGGTTGTTTTGATTTGCATTTCCCTGATGACCAAGGATGCTGAACATTTCTTAGGTGCTTCTCGGCCATTCGCATTTTCTCAGTTGAGAATTCTTTGTTTAGCTCCATACCCCATTTTTTAATAGGGTTATTTGGTTGTCTAGAGTCTAATTTCTTGAGTTCTTTGTATATATTGGATATTAATCCTCTATCAGATGTGGGATTTGTAAAGATCTGTTCCCAATCTGTTGGTTGCCATTTTGTCCTATTGACAGTGTCCTTTGCTTTACAGAAACTTTGCAATTTTATGAAGATGCTCTAACACACCACAAGGACATATGCTCCACTATGTTCATAGCAGCTTTATTTATAATAGCCAGAATCTGGAAAGAACCCAGATGCCCTTCAACAGAGGAATGGATACAAAAAATGTGGTACATTTATACAATGGAATATTACTCAGCTATTAAAAACAATGAATTTAATAAATTCATATGTAAATGGATGGAACTAGAAAATATCATCCTGAGTGAAGTAACCCAGTCACAAAAGAACATACATGGTATTCACTCACAGATTATTGATTTTAGCCCAGAAGCTTGAAATACCCAAGATTCAACTCACAGACCACATAAAGCTCATGAAGAATGATGACCAAGTGGGGGGGGGGCTTCAGTCCTTCTTAGAAGGAGTAACAAAATACTCAAGGGAGCAAATATGGAGACTCAGTGCAGGACAGAAACTGAAGGAGGGGCTGTCTACAGACCATTCCACCTGGATATCCATCCCATGTGCAGTTACCAAAGGTAGACGTTGATGTGGATGTCAGGATGTACATGCTGACAGGAGCCTGATATAGCTGTCTCCCTAGAAGTCTGCAAGAGTCTGACATACTCAGAGGCAGATGCTCACAGCTAACCATCAAACTGATCATGGGGTTCCCAATGGAGAAGATAGAGTGAAGGCTGAAGGAGTTGAGAGGATTCGAGACACCATTAGGAAAGCAACAATACCAACCAAACCAGAGCCCCCAGGGTCTAAACCACCAGCCTGGGAGCGCTTAGGGAGGGACCCATGGCTCTAGCTATATATGCAAGGGAGCTATATATAAGTGGGAGAAGAGATCCTTGGTCCCATGAAGGCTGGGCGTCGTGGGGGGGGGATATTCGAGGGTGGGAGGTGAGATACGGGGGAGGGTGGGTAGGGGTACACCAACGTGGAGGCAGGAGGAGGGGGGAAGGGATAGTGAGTTCCTGGGAGGGAGGGGGGGAAATGGGGTAAGGAGAGAACATCTGAAATGTAAATACAATTTCCAATAAAAAAAAAAAGAGTAAAATTTAATAAAGAAAAAAAAATGAGTAAGTATAAGACTTTCAAAGCTGGGTGAAGAAGGAAAATCATGTGTGAGTTCTGAGTGATTTTCTTATTTTGGTGTATATCTCAAATATATTGAATGATGTGCCAATTTAAAAATAATGCTTTTTATCAAGAAAATGAAAATAAATTAGCAAATAGTGGAGATATTTACAAAAGTCCTTTAAAAGTCCTTAGCTTTATGGTCTAAAAGTATTACACCAGTTAGAATACTACTATACTACATTATAAACTGTTTTAAAATATATTTATTTTACTTTTAACTTATGTATATGTGTGCATGCATGTGTGTATGAGTATTTGTGCATGTGTATGTGCAGGTATGTGTGTGCACTTGTGCATGCGTGTGTGCATGTATGTGTATGTACATGCATGTGTGTGAACATGTGTGTGTGTACAGGGGTGCAGTGCCACAGAGGCCAGAGGCATTAAATCCTCTGGACTGGAGTTCTAGGAAGTTATGAATTCCTGGATATGGGTTCTAGGTTCTAGCCGCACTATATATTCTCAATACAACATAACAGGTATAATTGAAGTAGAATTTACCAAGCTATGTTTGATAATATGAAACATTCTTTCTGTGGGTCTCTTTCTTTGCCCTCTCAAACCTATGCTAGAAAACACTAGACTTAAAGTAAGTTGAACCTGTGTATGTAGAACATTCATGAAGCCTTATTGTTAGTGTAGTCCAGGATCTCAAGAGAGAGGTAAAATCTACAGCAATTTGCTTGATTCAGAATCTGTAAACATCCCATGAAACATTTCCTAGAATTACTGCTACCAAGAACACAAATTAAATTTGCTGACTTAAATTACAATTCCAAGGACCCCAGCAAAGTGCCTTAAAATGTGTAATCCTTTAAATGTCTCATTACTCTTAGATTTTATCCTAGATTTTATCTCAGCACTCACAGATAAACGCTAGGCACATACAGAGTTTGAGTGATATGGGTGTTATTCCAGACTATCATGTCTAAAGTACAGTGTGTTACTTTCCTGTCTCTAGTTCTCTTACCTCACTTACTAGTAAAGGTAGGGGTGCAGATTAAACCTGCATTCAATTATTTTTTTCATCCAGTTCTCTATATGCATGAGCAGTTTATAGAAATGGGAAAAATGTACTTTTTATAGTTGCTCTCCACATTCTGTAGGAATTCCCTATTAGAAGTTTCTTTGAATTCCCCACATTATTTATGGCCAGGAGTACCCAATGATTGGCAGGAAGACAGCCAAACTCTCAGCATTGTATAAAATGAGAGCATTGCAAAAATAGTAAGGACTCGAGAGCCAAGGATCTAAGGGATGAGAGTCAGAAGATGTGATCAGGACAAAAAATGTCAGCATTACATCATCACATCATGTGCTCACATGTTCCCTAGTGTAGAGCAGTGCACCAGCATTCCCTAGTGTATGCACAGGTGTGTAATACTTTATGATGAGGCTCTGGAGACTTGGGGATGTTTAATCACGTGCAAGCTTGGAAATTTACTCGAGCTCTCTATAATATTTCAGTCCTTTCTCTTTTCAGACATTTTGGTAGGATTATGTTTTCTACTAGTAGGTATGGCTGTATGGTATTTTTGGCCAAGGAAGTACAACATCATAGGAAGAGATGAGGGTTGCAGTGTGGAGAACGCCTTTAGTCAACATATAACAACTAAGTGGCTCACATGAGAAGAAATTCTAGCTTTTTATATTACACTGAGACTGGAGATTGTTTTCTCAGGAAACCACAACTAGTCTATGCCTTAATTTAAACATATATAACAAGAAAACTACATATGCATCTTACCTACAAAATAGTTTGCAATATTGGATTTACTTTAGGAGATACATTTTAGTGACATTTGTATGTATATGATCATTTTGTCTGCATGAACATATGGGCACACAAGTGCACAGTGTCCACAGCAGTCAGAAAGGGCATGCTCTGCAGGCACTGGGAATTGAACTCACGTCCTATGCAAATGGCAGTAAGTAGTCTTAACTGATGAGCTACTCCTCCAGTTGGAGCACTGAAAAAGAATAGTTACATTTACTTGAAGTTTTAACAGACAACAATTCTATGTGTTTGTTTCTGTTAATGTATAGTAAGGGACAATCTGAGAATTACAAATTCTTTTATATTAGAAGATCAACTTCATTCAAAAAAATCATTCTATACCTTTTTAGAAAAACCAGTGCGGTATCTATATTACTGAACTGTGATTATTTGGGTGAATCTGTTTTGTTCAGTGTCCACAGATTTGTGAATGCAGAGTCACATAGGGATGAACGGAAGAAAGTAAATGGAATTTTACAAGAAATCTATTGTTCTTTGAAAAAATTCGTAGATTTTTTTCATTACTTTGGGTGACTAAGTCATCTTTACGTAATATTTATTTTGCAAAACTGCTAAGTCCAGCTTTACTTAATGCAAACAAACTGAGACTTGATATTAAATGGTATATGAAAAAATTGAGCATTTTCAGTCTCTTGATACTACTGTCTAATAAAAATATTTCTAGGCATGATTTTCCTTAAACTGCCTTTAGTTTTTAATTTTGAAATATGGTCTTATTATGTAGCTCAGGTTGGCTTAGAACTCATTCTATGGTTCAAAGTAGCCCTGAACTCATTATGATCCTGCCTCGGTCTCCTAAATTCTGTGATTGCAAGTGTGAGCCAACATGGCAAGAAGCATGCATTTTTAAGAGTCCAAATAATACCAAGCTAATTGACTAGCTGTGAGGGAAATGCTAATTGCTGAGAAAGAAAAAAAATGAGTTTTATTAAACAGGATGAGATCAACTCAAGTGGAGAATAGAAACGAAAAACATTTATAGAGGCACGATAACCAAAGCCCTTGGTGGAAGGCATAAGTAAATAATCCCATTGCCTAGAACAGATTAGGAGAAAAGCAGGAGCTTGCCCCTTCTTCCCACTACTTGGAAGCTAACATCTGATTACTGTCAAACAGGTGGTCTTGTTTATCCTGTAAATGAAACAGAAAAGAATACATCTTCCTATGTTCTTGTAGGAATGCTCAGATTTACATTGGAAATACTGGGTTTAAACATTTTATTAGAGTCAGATATTTGTTTAAAGATAAACTTTGGTCCCATTTATATTGAAGCTCTTCTCTTTGTGGAGGAAGGAGAGTACTGTGTGAAAATAACATAAAGCATTCTTCTTCACTTCTTTAAACTCAAGATTTGGCATATTAAGGGCACATCATAAATGTATGAAAAACTTACAAATAGTCCAAAGAGTCAAACTTGATTAAAGCGCTTTACAAATATCAGCTTTTTTGGTCCCCACTGATAAAATTCAATTTGTCATTGACCAAAGAGACTTTCTTTTCTAGCATATGCTGATAGTAATATGACATCAATGCTGTGCTTCAAGGCCTTTCATTTAAGACAAAAACTGAAAGCAACTTTAAATTTAGGGTCATGAAATCACACACATAACCTAGCAAATACTTTCCTTCCTTCTCATGCTACACTATCCACTGAGAATGCAGTGTTTTCTCACGGTACTCTGACCATGCACACGTTGATTCATTTGAATCTAGTTTCTAAATGATTTTTTCCTGATGTGCTTATTGAATTTTCCTGATGAAGTTTGTTTGTACGTGCATGTGCACATTTGTGTGCGTGTTGTGTGCATGGTGTGTGTGTGTGTGTGTTCATGTGCATGTAGAAGCCAAAACCAGCCTTGGGCATCATTCCATAGGTACCATCTGCTTTATTTTTTTTTGTGACTGGGGCTCTCAATGGCCTTGGACTCTCCACATAGGCTAGGATGGCCTGCCATCAGACCCCAAGGATTTGGTTGTCTCTGAGTTTCCAGAACTGGGATTCCATGTTCTTGTTCCCACACATGGCTTTTTATCTTGGGTTGTGGAAATAAACTAATGGAAGTCTTCTGCTTATAAGGTAAGTACTTTACTAAGTGAGGCAGCCACACAGCCTGAACATGAATGTGGAACCTATTAGTCTCCACATGCTGTGACTGTCTTTTGACTAGAAACTTCTCTGATAATGTGCAGCTGACTCATCCTACTTTACCGCGAACATGTGCCCTGTTATCAGTTACCTTACTTGGCAATAAAATGAACATTAATCCCACTTTTTCAGAAGAATGCCCGCACCAGACAAGCAAACATTTCCTGATTCTACTTGGCATTTAGCACCGTTAGTGATAACTATGCAAACTCAAAATATAGAGAATGAATATAAATAAGTACAGAAAATAAGGGATCATTGAAGAACAACAGCCTTGAAATCAGGCGATTATTCATTCTTAAACCTGTAGTGAGTGGTTCCTGTGTAATACACAGAAACCAGCACAGCAAGCAATATGGCATTGTCCATGCTGTATGGCACAGTTGGTGCTATTAGAGATGTTGGGAACCTTAGGTGAATTCTGAAGGTAAGGATGGCATAGTGAGTGTCACATGAGGTGAAAGTTGAAGAGCAACCAGAACTCTGGGAAAAGGAAAATGTTTCTGTGCACTTTCACACACTGTTCTAGAATATGGCAGATCTCAGAGGACTGTAGTAATACTTGACTCAAGTGTTGGTGATGACCAGCTAAGGAGTGGACAAGTGATAAAGCCAGGCCTTTCAGAGTGTGCTAGAGATGGCACAGTCCTATTCTGAAGGCTTCTGGAGTTCTCTAATCATTAGCAGCTGTGGATCTTAGAACACAGATGTATTTGCCCAACATAAGCCATGACCATTGGGTGGCAGTGGTGTGGGAGGGTACTAGTGGCAGAAGAATAACTGTAAGGATAAAACAGCAATGAAGTAAGACAATGAAGACCCAGAGCAAAGAAGCACAGAGGAAGCAGAGGAGGAGGATAACTTACACTAACCTAAAAAGATATGGTAACACTAAATACAGGCATGGAGAAAGCGGAAGAGCCAAGGTTTCTGAACAGCTGAAGTAACTAGAGTGGGTGGATTAGAGATTATCAAGGACAGTGGCCTGTGAGGTGAGGGACAAGCAAAGGATTGTAGACAGAGTATAAGAAGCTGGAGGATGTGGGCCCTCCAATCAGTCATGACATAGATACTTGGACCCAGAGCTCTAGTCAAATAATTAATGTATCATAAATTAAAAAAAGGGTAGAGTTAATCACAACCTGAGGGCTTATCAAATGAGAACTTAGAAATTAGGGTGCCGTGAAATGGCGCAATGGGCAAAGTCACTTGCAATATGAGCCTGGCAACCTGAGTTTGATTCCTGCAACCACATAGAGATGGAAGGAGAGAACCGACTCAACGGAAGCTGACCTCTGACCTCCGCACAGATGCCATGGCATGTTTACACCCCATCCTTCATGCACATACACAATAAAAATAATAAATAAAAATTTTACAAATTAGAAAGCAAAGAGATAAGTTAAACTTCAAAGCTCAAAGTTTTGCCTCTTGGCATATGACTATTCAGGCAAATAACTGGCAAACACAGGTTCCTCTGGGAGCCTGACTGACTTCATTAATATGTCAAAGTCTTTGGCCAAGTATATGCTGGGATCTGGAAAGACCTTATCTTCACTGAGACAGGGTGAACTTGAATGAAACTTTGTTCATATGGCCTACAAGTGGGCCCGTCACAGAGAGAGCTCAAGGCCCCTGCACTTTGTTGAAGGTATTTCCAGTCTGCCACCTGCTGCCTTCTCTGCAGGAACCATCAACCTACTTGTAGGGGTAATAGGGTCTCTGATTACCCCTACAAGTGATTTCTACCACCCATTCATTTATTCATTATATATATAAGACACATTGAAATATAAGACACAACTTTGATAATAAAAAGTGATATAGTATGTCAGTATGTCACTCTTCTAAGCCAAAAAGGTGGACATTGCAAGGACAGAGCCCAAGCTACATGAACTTGCAGTGAGTCTGTTAACTTTGACGACCAAATGCTGGAATCATAGGTTGGTGCCACTATAGGTCAATATGATTAAGGTTCAATGAGTGATTTTCAGATAATTAGATAAAGCAAAGTTATATCATGTATTAAGGAGACAAGACACTGTGAGTGAAGATCGATGGGCAATAATAATGGACAGACATGTGAGCTATAATCAGTAGACACATTAATAAGGCAATGACCTTCACCCCATCCAAAGGAAGACAATCCAAGCTTTCTAACTCATTCTGGAATGAGAAACTCTAATAGTGACCCAACAGTGGGGGACTCATATTTAAATCTCTCCATCATATTGGACACGTTATTAAAAATTCTTACATGTTAGAAATTTGAACCTTGAAGTTTTTCTTTTAACAAAGTGAAAACCAAAAGCCAAATTTCAATATAGCAAGAATTAAATATTGGTATACCCGAACCAGGTGTATGAACGACAGGCTTGTGTATATGTATCTCTGCGAGAACTGCATTCTGCTCATACAGTCACAAATTTATGCCAGTCTCATTCTTAATGTCAGCTGCTCAGGACACAGCCACCCATACACTATTACCAGCCACTTGAAATGACCAGGAAAAATTTGCTAAGTTACGGTCTGCTTATAGGGAATGGAGAATAACTTCCAATTTGTACAATTTGATGGGTTAATTTTAGGATCACTAAACCTAGCAACAATTTAACAAACTGCCTAAACTCGTCTAAGAATAGATATTTCTAACAAAACACATAAATTTCCAATCCATAGAGGACAACTTTAAAACGCTCTGGACAGCCTTCCTTGCAGACAGGTCTTGGGCACTGGGCTTCTTAGGGGCCCTGAAGAAGAGGGAATCTAGGAGGGGGGAACTGGGCACAAAAGGCCACACAGACCACTTCTGGGCTCTGCTAACATCACATTTTGTTTGTCCTTGCTCTGCTACTCAGCAGTCCGAAGTTCAACTCTGTCCTTTCAATGCCCACCTTTGTGGCTAAGAAGAGCGACATAGTGACATACTTCATCACTTTTTATTATCAAAGTTGTGTGATGGAGCCATACTAAACCATTCACTGTTTGCATCTATTTCAGTCTGGTCTACTTGGCAGAGCAAACCCAGGCTAGTTACTCGGAACCACTGTTCAGCCCCACATTCTGTCAGGAGAGCGTCAGCATGCTTATTTTCCCCATATAAAGGAGAATATCCAATTCACACCATGCCCTCTGTGACTATTATGGACAATATTTATTCAGAAGGAATGCTGTGTGAGTTTGGAAAAGTTGTCGCTAAGAGGAGAGAGAGAGGTCGCTTGACCAAACAAGAAACAAAACCTATACATGGGCAAAACATGAAGAACTGAAGTTTGCCCTTCTCCTTGTGATGGAACATTTAAACAGCCAAAATACAACGTGACAATTTGTAAATTTAATGACTCTTTCCCTCCTCTTCTTCTCTGGAGTTCTTTATAATCAGAATGTCCCCATTCACTTTGCAGATACCAACTCTTTTTGAGAGGAACTGCTTAGAATTAATGAGGTGATGCTCCCAAACAACTGCTATTAATACATTGTTTTCTTTGATAGAAGTTGCCTGTGTTTTCTCTGCCACCTCTTCAAAGACGGGGTACTTTCTAATGGTCTTAGAACACCATGAGAAAAGAGCCCTCTGTTTTTTTCCTTTGAAACAGTTTGTCTTCATCATCTACATTCGAACACAGTGCCATCCCAGGGAAGCTGTGCTCCATCTTACAGACTACCCATAATTCCTAACTCCACAAGCCTTAGATGCTTGAGGGTTAACTGGAAAGAACAAGCCCATAGGCTTCACTGAAGTTACAATTCTGAAATGCAAACTGGAAAACAGCCTCACACAAGTACTGGGTTTCCTTCTGCCACTCAGAATGCCCAAGGCCACCTACTTCCAGAAAGGAAAGTAGCTTCATGCAGACACAACGAAATCTCCCTGATATTTCATTCATACCAACTATAAAGCAAAAGTCAACATCCACCTTCCCAGAGATGCACCTCCAAGTCCCGGTGATCTCACTTACCCTGGATCAGGTACAGCATCCCCTCTTCAAGCTTTTTAGTGCCAGTTCATCTAGAGAGCACAGTGATTGCTAGCAGGATCATGGGAGAACAGATTTAGCCAAATGGTTAATTACCCCTGAGATTATAACCAACTCTGAAATTCTAGGGAGAGACAGGAGTTTAAAAACCCGGCTTCCAGTTTCTGGCGTCCACTGTGTCTATCTTTAACTTGAAAACGATTTGGTTTCACATTCCACTGAAGTCCCACTGGCAGATGCCTTTGGTAAACTCACCAATGGCAGGCTTTCAAAGGTCTGCCTCAGCCCCTCCCTCCCAGGGAGCTTCCGCCCATTTCTTCTTAGGCTGGTTTACTCAGTTGTCCTTTTACCTGTCTCCTCGTGGGTAAAAGGAACTGCGTTCATTGAAGGCTATCACGGAAACCTTTGCAAGCTGAAGATCAGCTGAGGACTCGCTGGCTTCCCCTGCCTTCACCCCACCCCCACCTCACAGCCAGAAACCAACTGACTTCCAAACTTGGCTGCCTGAAAAAGAATGTCCTCTGATTGGCATTCCTGGAGGCAGAGAGCCAGGCAGCTAGAGCTTGGCAAATGGCTTCCCGGGGATATACAACACAAACAAGGAATTTTCCTGGATTTTTATTTCAGTTTAAGGAAACTCCAAAGACTATGTTCAAACATTAAAGATATTTTGATTGAAACTCATGCTTGGGTTTTTCTACCTGCTTATTATTTTACCCAGAATGACTAGGGCTACAGGAAAAGAGCAAGATAGCAGAACTATTATCGAACATGGAATAAGCCTTGTTTGGGGATTCATTAGAAAATTAAAAGAGCCACAAATGCCACTTTACAGTATCCTAAGGACAACTGGCCAATGGGTAGACTTCCTGAGAAAGAAAATAAATGCTTATAGGAATCGTGGGAGAACTGACTTCAATTGGCTTTTGTTTTATACTCCAAGCTGCAAGAGGAGAACAAGGAAGAAACACTGGCTTTTCCCAGGAAGTCTTCTTCTTTCAGGGTTGTCTTATAACGCTTTAGCACACACTGGGAAACAAAGTGTGTGTGTGTGTGTGTGTGTGTGTGTGTGTGTGTGTGTGTGTGTGAAGGGAAACTAAGAGTCCTATTTTGCTTTCTATTGCTATGATAAACACAATGGTCCAAACTTCTGGTGAGGAAAAGGTTTATTCGGCTCACGTGTCTTAATCACAGTATGTGTTTGAGAGAAGTTAAGGCAGGAACTCAATCAGAAACCTAAAGGTACAGCTGTGGAGAGGTCCTGCATACTGGTTTGTTTCCCATTCCTTGTTCAGCCTGCTTTCTTATTTAATCCAATACTAATTCCCCTGGGAGGTCACTACCTACAGGAGTTAGGTCCTTCCACATCAATCCTTAATCAAGAAAATTCCCCACAGATTTGCCTACAGGCCAATATGATGATGGAAATTCCTCAGTTGACATTTTTTTCTTTCCATGTGTCTGTCTTGTGTCAAGTTCATCATCATCAACAACAATAACAACAAATAAAGAAAAGAAAACCCAACCAAACAAAACAACTCATCAGCCCACTGAGTGGACAGAAGAGCTAGGGAGCAAAGACCACTCATCAAACAGAGCCCTACAAGGACTAGTCATGGGCAAGTTTCACTAACAACATACAGTACCCGTGCTAAGTATTCACGGTCACTGCATTCCAAGTATTATCTATTACTGAAAAAAGTATTCGTTTTGTTCAGGGTAGTGTACGTACTACATGCGCTTGATGGACCAGGCAGCCTCTTCAGAGGCCTGGTGAAGACATTATAACTTTGGTGGCTGCATGAGTCACAGGCTGAAGCATTGCCCGTCTCAGCAACTGTCAGCTGGCTGGGACACAGTGGTGGTGTGGCTGCAGCTGCTCCTTGGGACTCACAGGGATATCTCAGAACATACTCAATGGCAAATGCTTGATCCTAGGTGACAACTTTCCAATTCAACTCATTTCACTGGCTTTAAATCTTTTGTTGTTGTTGTTGTTGTTGTTGTCATCTTGTTCCACAGCTAGAGTATCCTTAGTTTAAGAGATCACAAAGTTAAGACCCACTTGATTGATTGCTACAGTATGGATTTATTTCACTTGTATTTTGATGCCTATATATGTTGGTGGCGACCAACTACTTGCTCCTTTATCTAACTCCATTCCCAGATGCCTAAAAAAAAACACTTTTCAATGGAGGAAAAGGAGAGGCACACTTACGTAGCCTAGTTAATAGGAAGACAGGCAAGCAGGAGCATCTACAGTTTCCCATCCTGTTTCCGTATTTGAAAAGATACAAAGCAGGTTTCTGCTTCAAGAAACATTCCTTGAGTGTCCATACTGTGCTCACATTTGTAAAATTCACAAACTGGTTCACTTATAAATAGAAGGAGATAACTCCCTGGCACAGAAACAGCCATCTCTGTCCCAGACTCTTTTGCTTTCCCACAAAGCACCATGAATTAAGAAGAGTGTCTGGGGTTTGTAGCCAGCCCGGGTTCACGGGCAGCACAATGCTCATCTCTGTTATCTTTAGATTCACACTACTGTGGAACTGATGCTGAGGAGATGCCTGTTTAAACCGAAACACCTCCTGTGTAACATCTGTGTGTTAGCCTTTGGAAAAATGGGTATATGTTGGTCCTCTTTGTAAACAAATTTAAATGTATTTTTCTAAAAAAACATTTTTAAAACTTATTTTACTTGTATGTGTATGAGGTTTTGTACATGTATGTGGGTGTGCCCTGTGTTTATCCAATGCCTTTGGAGGCCAGAAGTTATTGGATTCCCTGGAACTGGAGTTATGAATGGTTATAGTGTGTCATATGAGTGCTGGGAACTGAATCTGGGTCAACTGAAGGAGCAATGAGTGCTCTTAATGCCTGAGCATCTCTTTGCCTCCTACATTGTTGTAAATAATTCTAGGAAAAGCATCCCTGCTTTTGAGCAACAAACTGAGATTGTATGAAGTTTGTATTGTATCATGTATTGTGTAGCACCTTGTATAAGGATCCCTGTCATATATGTGTGCATGTGAATTACTCCAGATATAAACCAGGCATATTCATTAAGGTTCCTTGTACTGCTCTTGTGGCTTTTAAGACAAACTGAGAGAAAAGAGATGTTGTTTCTAATTGAATTGTTATTGGCTATTATTTAGAGAATAATAATCCTCCATTGGATTAATTATAATAAAAAAGAATGAATCAAAGTTCCCAACTTTAGCCAGACTTACGGTTTGATCTCTGCACATTCTAGAAGTCCCAGACACAGTCTCAGAGTCTTAGTTCAGCCCCAAGGTTAAGTGAATAGGATGAAATGATTTTCTTTTCTCCATTAACCTTCACAAGGCAATTGATAAGATTTATAATGGCTAGAACTGGGTCTTTATCATGAGTAAATGTTGTCTTGTTCTTTTGTAAGCACTAACATGAGACTTGGGATTGATCAGAAAATAGCTTCCAGGGCTTGCTTCCAAAGAACACTGGGCACATAACTGGTAAATCAGATACCTCCAACTTATTATGAACAAGCAGGTACTCTTTCTTCTATACTCTAGAATAGAATGTACCAATATAGATTTGAGGGAAAGTAACACTCATAGTTTCCTTATAGTGGAGGATAATGGCTTAGGCTTAGGTCTTCACTGACCTGTGATATGTCTGTATATATCTAAATCTGGGTTTCTCAAAAGCAAATGGGCATGGCCAAAATTTTCTTTCCTTGTTGCCTTAAGAGATGAACAGAGGTGATATTTAGAGGTGATAACTTTACAGTTGATTTCTTCTTTTGAGACAGTCTAAGTTGATACAAAATGTTACATTTTATTCTGTACCTCATAACATTTTAACATTCTCAAAGGCAATTGGTATTAATGCAAGAATAGAAGTTTTCTCCTTAAAGGAAAAAATAATTATGAAGGTACTTATTAGAAAAGTAATTGACGTAGACACTACCCAAGACAATAGAAAAAGCATACATAACCAACATTAGAAAAGAGGAGCCCTAGTCAGAAGACATTCAGAGTATCAGCATGCATGTATATTCTTATTAAAGACCAGACAAATGACATTATGTCTTGTAACATTTCTGTTGGTAGACACCCAAAGGAAATAGAATCATGATCATCATTGCCTCTGATTTCCGATAAGCTAAGATGTGGAGAATCACTGAAGTGTGAATCAGCAGAGGACTTAACAAAGACATTTCAGCATATACACTTGTATGGAAGATCATACAATCAAGAGGGGGAGAACCTGTCATATATGACACCAAGAATCTAGAAGACTTTAGGCTAAGAAAATGAGCCAGTTCATTTTCATGGCAAATTCTCACCAAAATAAGAAATCTAAGAAAACAAGTGAACATCAAACACAAACCATAGGAAACAAAATGGTGGTCACATGGGTAGATCAAGAGTAGGGTGTGAGAAAAGTAGGTCAAAAGGCATGTATTATGTAGTATGAATAAGTTTAAAGGTCTAGCATAGAGCATAAGACTTGTAGATAATAATATTGTTCTATAAATTGGTAATTTACCAAGAAAGAACATTAACTGCCTTAGATGATAGTGTACTCATTTGTATGACTTTAGTAACCATGTCTCTACTGATATCAAGAATATTATGTTACACACTAATCTATACAACAAAAATGAAAACATCAATGTATTATACAAACATTATCAGACAAAACTGGGTGAAACAGATTCCTCTTCAGGTGCCTGTCACGTGAAAATAACTCCAGTCATGAAAAGGCTATATGTACAAATGAATTCATATGTTTTCTAGAGGCTGAAGAGGTGGCTCAGTGGTTAAGAACACAGACATATTTTTTTTCTTTTTTGCAGAGGATCTGAGTTCTGTCCTCAAAACTCATGATGAGCAGCTCATAACCATCTGTAATTCCAGCTCCAGAGGACTCTATGCCCACTTCTGGTCTGTGTGGGCACTGCAGTTACATTCACATACATTTATATACATAAATAAAAAGAAAAAAATCATTTAACTGGCTTGTTATGATTGTATTGTTCACTGGCTAGAGCTACATTTTTTCCTTTGCTGGTTCAAAGTCAACCCTAGCTAGAGTATGGCCATCATATGTACCTGTAATTGAAACCAAGATGTCTGGCCTCACACTGGCCATAGAAAGACACTTTCTATATGCCATATATTGAGACTCTGCCAGCACATAGCATATCCAATTCTTCTTAAAACCCAAGAGTAATTTTTTTTAGTGTGAGCATTAAAACATGTAATGTCATCTTTCTAAATGTGCACACATTTTCATAGTCAAGAATCCAGTCCACATTTATACCCCAACTGAATAACTGGTTCTAATCTGAGTGTTTAAAGACATCCAGGGTAGAAATCGGACAATTCTGTTTTCTGTGATGAAGTAAAAAGACAGTTGGTAGACAGACCGGATGCGTTGGCTCCACATCCAGCTACTCATTTTGGAGCAGGTTCAGCCAGAGGAGCACATGTTGTGAGCATGTTTCAAACTTGCTGCTTGCTTGACCTAGGAGCCTTTGGTTCAAAGGAATTGTTTAACAGTGACCCAGCTCCTTCAGCAAGGCTCACAGGTGAGACCAGCTCATAGAGAGCTTGAATGCTTGAAGTTATTTTCAAATCTGTTCTTCACATTATTAGTTTACTTTATGGAATACATAATTTTGAAATACAGAAGGATAACCTTGGTCGACAACAATTAATCAAACATTTCAAAGAGCTAGTAGCTAGGATTGAGGATGTTTCCAATGTGAAGAAATGACACATGGTTGCTCACACGAGACTTAAACCATATATTTTATATCATGTACATGATTAAGATGACACTTTGTGCCTCAAAACTCTATATATTAACTAAGTTTTAAGATGTTTAAACAACTTCAATCTAAGGAATTTCAGGGAATTTTTTCACTGACTTGATTAGTTTTATTGGCTTTTTATCCCTGCCCATTTTGTCTCTGTCATCTCTCCTCTCTACAAGAAACAGCTCATGGTATGCCTTGGTGTAAACCTCTTTTATTCCTCCATTTATAATGTCGGAGACCCAAGGAATTTTTGCTTATTACTCCAGTTCTGGGAAATTTTATTTACTTTTAGAATAAATTACAACTCATATCCTCTGTTCCTTTGTTCTTAAACAAAAAGCTTTGAGTTGGTTATTGCAACTCTTGTCCCCATTTCCTAGTAAGTTCTCTCTTATTCATTTTTCATTTCTCTTCTCTCTTCTGTTGAATATATTATTTCTCAGAACATATTTTTAATTTCCAAGAATTTTGTCTCTAATTGTTTCCAATATATTGTGTTTAGTATCATGGGCACATCTTCTTTTCTAATATCTGTAGAACAGATTTTAGGCTTTTTTGAGTGTTTGCTATAAAATCTGTTTATTTTACTTTTTCATGGTTCATGTACATACTCTGCCTTCTTTATGTAGGATGTTTCTCCATACCTGATGTTTCTTAGTTTCTGCTTAGCCCACACACTATGATGGGTAGGATGACATCATAGAATGATTAGACGACGCTACACAAGGGTGGGCAGGATGATGTCATAGGATGGTTAGACGATGCTGAGCTGTTTCACTACAGTGTCCTCATGAGAAACTGAATTTCTATACTGTTAGATAGTCAGGTGTTCCACACAAATGTTCTCCATATGTTTGTGTCAGGATGTTCTGGAAGTACACCTGAGTGTTGCACCCTTAGGATCTGAATGAGATGTCCCGAAGTAGGTGGGGATTTGGTATCTAGTCAGGGTTCAGATTCCCATCTGGCTGCCCAGAGTCCAGGACACACCTCACATCTACCTGCTGCCGATCTTCCTAGAATTATTGGGTCTGTGATTCTCCGTTTGAGTTAATCTAGACACTAATTCCCAATATGCTTCATACAGAGAGTGGGGAGGTAGTTGACAGCTTATATGGGCTTGACAAAGGTAGTGGGCATCGGCTTGCTCTTTCTGATTTTCCACCTCTCTTGTTTTAAACCCCCAAAGCCTCCCCTAGATTCAGTTATTCTTTTACTTCGAGTCACTGTGCCTTCCTAGGACACTTTATGGAACCTTGGCCTGCTTCTTGGTACCTTTCCTATGTGGGTATCCATGAGTCCACATTGATTGCCAAATCAAGCATCATTCATCCATTTCCCTCTCATTAAAACATGTCAGTAGTTTTGGGTTTTATAATTTTTTTCTTTCTATTTATCCCAGTGATTTCTTAGAGAGCCAGTAAGTGCTGCTCAGGGAGGGGCAGGGTAGAAGTGGGTGTGTCCCATCAGCCTTTCAGCTGTGATTTTCTGCCTTTTACTCTTCAGTATGGTCTCAACAAGGGAACTGATGATGAGCTGATGTTCAAATGATTCCACCAAATAAAATTAGCAGGTGTATGTGTGTGTGTGTTGGGGGGCGTGGAGTATAACGCTTTAGATTTCTTCACAAACACATTCAATGCTAACATCAACGTGAAATACCACAAGGAATATAATTATTTGTGTAAGACATGTCAAAGCATAACATTCAATTAAGGAAATTATTTTTTTCTGAAATTACTTGTGGTCCCCTGAGTTAAGATTTTCATCATATCTCTGTAGCATTAAATCTGCACACACATACACACACACATATATATATAATTATGAATAATTCTCGTATTTGTAAACTCTATGTATCTTAAAAAGTAAAAATGCGTTTTTTTTTTGGTCTGGGAAGTTCTGTCCAGATAATTGAAAAGACCACGACACATTCAAGATAAAGAACATTATCTTAAAGTATTCTTGGCAGTTCCTTTGTGCTTCTTTTTGATTGGAAGCAATTATATGAGGCCCCCAACACATATACAGCAGAGGACTGCCCGGTCTGTGTTCAATCAGAGATGATGCACCTAATCCTCAAGAGACTGGAGGTCCTAGGGAGTTTAAAGGTCAGGTGGGATGGGGGTCAGGGGTGGGAAGGAGGTATGGGATGTGGAACAGTTGGAGGGTGGATGAGGAAGGGAATAAAATCTGGAGTGTAAAAATAAATAAAAAAATTAAAAAATCTCACAGTGAAATCATTTCTTTCCAGTTGTCAGGTCATCAGCATATGGACCACACTGTGTGTTTTGGGTTTGAGGAGAGTTTTGTCTTGAATGGTTTTGTATATGAGCTCTGCTTCTGATGTTAATTTGGTGACAGCAGATTTCCAGAAGACGTATTGTGTTCTACTTGGTCAAAATGAAACTGGGTCTTTGGTTCTCTAGTGGTTTAAAACATGATTGTGAGTCTTGTTTTTCAGGGGCAGATGTACTTGCAGAGTAAATGTAGGATCTGTGACATTCTCAGGATCTGGAGCACAAGTAAAAACTAGAAGCATAAATATATAACATGTCTAAATATTTAAAAGTTATAAATCAAACTCAAAATCCATTAAATCATACTATTTATTCTACTTTGATAAATGCACCGTGAGAACGGTTTTAATCAATATCAATATTAAAGCTCTTGGGAAGATTATGCATCTTATTATTTCTATAGCTATAAAAACCATTACAAAGAACCAGAGGGCATCTTTAGCCTTTTTTTTTTTTTTTTAACCTTTTTCCTATATTTTCCTTTTATGAAGCTTATGTACCCATATCCAACATACTCTACCAACACTGCCTTAAATGCAGCCTGGTTAGTATTAGGGTTAAGGTTAGGGTTAGGGTTAGGGTTAGGGGTTAGGGGTTAGGGTTAGGGTTAGGGTTAGGGTTAGGGTTAGGGTTAGGTTTAGGGTTAGGGCTATGGCTTGGGTAAGGTTTAGGATTAGGGTTAGGAAAGCTGGTAGGTAGGAGCTTTGCTTTTGTCTCATTCTTTGTATATTGTGTTATTACACTACGAATCCTGAGTTCTTTCTTAGAAAGCAAGATAGAAGCATCAGATGGTTCTTCCATATTCTATTATAAGGTCTTAAGGCTTAGGACTTCTTGCTCATCAGGTACTGATTGCTTTTAAGTGTCTTCCAAGGTGGATCTGTCTCTAGCATACAGAGGTCAAAGCCCCTTGGATGGCTGCTCGCTGCTTTGCAAATGCTGAACATAGGGTCAGTCTAAGAGCAGTGGATAAGCAACTAACTGGAGTGAGAAGAGGGATGGTGTCTGGATGCCTTCTTTTTCTGAGCTGCCACATTAAGAGCCTTGAATTTGTCCTTTAAAAATCATTATGAAGTACATGTATCAAAGTTGAATAAATAATATGACTTAATGGATTGTAAGTCTGGTTTATAACTTTAAATATTTAGACACTTTGTACATGTGTGTTTTTAGTTTTTACTTCAACTCCAGATCCTAGGCGTGTTGGAAGTAGGCTCAACCACCACAGCACCCACGTCTGCCTTGCAAGCATATCTGCCCCAAGAAACACGCCTCATAAGCATGTTTTTAAGATACTACAGAAACAAAAATCAAACCAAAGAAAGTGAACATGTTAATGAGGTTAACCCTTTTTATACGGAAGAATTCTATAGTTTTTAACATTCCAGGGGACATCGTTTGGTTACAGGGACAGGAAAGGATATATCCTGGAGTGCTACACTTCAGCATCCTTATTGCAAGTTTTAAGAGTTCTCTTTGATGGATCTCTTTCTGGAATCTTATTTCTTTGCGAGGTAGTGGTTGAGGTTTGTCACAGAAGCCATTCATGTCCCTCATTCTCCACTGTAAGTCTGCAGTCATCACAATCATTGACACCATTGCAAAAGTAGCTTTCTTGCCCTCCACAAATAGGTTTCTTTGTGTTCATTGACAGGATCAGAATGAGGACATCATCTGGTTCAGTCCTTGATAGTTACCCTGGTGCACTACTTATCTTGGTTGTCAGTTGTTGACTTGGGTTCATACTAGAATGTTCTGGGTTTCCTGCAATCAACTGTGTTTAACAGAAGACAGTAATCTGAGGTAGTTCTGTAACTATAACTTGTGTAATGGACACCACACTAAGGCACAGGCTACAGCTTGCCCTGGAGCCACAGTGCTGGAGCTGGGGTCTCTGTGCTTATGGGCTTTGTCTAAGCACAGGGCTGTGAGATTTCCCCTTGGATGTACAGAAACAAAGATAATAGCACTGTGCTCACCCAGCAAGCAGATTGCCATATAATGGAGGAAGGAGCCTTACTGAGGTTTCACTCTTGTGTGAAGAAAACCCTAACGTTTCTGATTGGCCCCGTCACTTTAAGGAAGTTTATGAAGCCCAGGAGAGCTATTTACTGAAGGTCAGACTTTAAAAAAAAAAAAGTCATTTAAAATGCTGAGACTGCAGGCAGTTATCTAAAAACTGAATAAGCTCCATTCTTTATTGAAGCTAAAATAGACTTGTAGGGGAAATAAGGAAAAGAAATGTAAACACACAGGCTGGCATGAGGCAGAGCTGGCATTCAGGATGGATACAGTTACTGTAGGAGACATTGGAATCTCAGCGTTTATACCAAACTAAACTTCTAATTCACATCAGAATGTAAAACTACTGTAGATATTATTTAAGAAAAGGTTAAATTCAAAATCTAGGCTTTAAGAAATGAAAGCTTAGGGATAATGACTGGACTGTAAAACTTGATTAAAGATAATAATACAGAAGCCTAGTTGTCCACAGAGATAAGGATGTAAAGACAGAGTGACGTCAGTGTACGGAAAAGACTGTGCTTGAGTAAGAAGGATCCTCGGAATGAGTGTTTGTTGATGGCGACCTGAATAGTTGTTACTAGATGTAACAAAAGTGCCAGAAATTGGAGACTACTTAGGTGAGAGCCTTTGGAGAAATGTATACCACCAATCAGATGTTTCTTACAGAATAACAAGACAAAACAACAAATAAGATGGATGAAATTTAGTAGGATGGAAATACTGGCACAGCCTCTCGACACGCTTGAGAACAATGATGGAAAGAGAAGTTTGAAATCTCGACAAAAGCTGTGCCAATAAAATGAAAGAAAGAAGTCCTCACAGGAAATGAATCGCACAGGGCAGAGAGGTTAGAGTGAGAGTGAATGTTTTCATCAGACAGGTACATCAGCCAAGCCCCAGAGATGCTGGATGTCTGTAGAGAGGGATTGTTCCCTTCTTCTTGTACTCTTTAAGTAGTAAAAGCATTGCATTGTGATTCGATTAGTCAGCCCATCATAGCAGTAAGAAAAGCAAGGTTTCTTTCATGAACAATACAACTGTACACTTTTGAAAACTAAAAGGCAAACTCTGCTCAGATCTATTCTTCCCCTTCAAAGTCCTTCTCTGCCCCCACAGTTTAAGAATGGGAGGAAAGTGTTCTAGTAAGTCTTTCTGTGATCACAGACTTTGGCACTCCTATTTCAGCTCCGTGGTTGTTAGTCTTCATTGTTAGCTGGATTTAGAATGACGATTAAGCACATCTCAATGTGTCTATGAGGGTTTTCCCAGGAAGATTCAACTGAAGAAGACCTACATACCCCAGTGTAGGTGACACTGTTCCTGGCTAAGGTTCTGGGTTGAGTATAAAGAAGCCTACATGACCAGCAGCATCTGTCTCTCTGCTTCCTGACTATGGATATAGTATGTTCAGACACTTCACCTTCTTGAATGTGGGATTCTGAGTACTCTCTCTAGATAGAGCAAATATGACTTACCTACCATGGTAGAGCATACCCTTGAATGAACACTGAGCCAATAAATCCTTTCTTAAGTTTCTTTAAAGTAAGATTTATTTTTATTTTATGTGCATGATTTTTTTTTTTGTCTTCTTATAAGTACACGTACCACATGTGTCTAGTGCTTGTGGAGGTCAGAAGAGGGCCTTGGCTTCCCATAAACTAGAGTTACAAACAGTTAAGCTGGGAATTGAACCTAGGCCCCCTGCAAAAGTAGCCAGTGCTCTTAACTACTGAGCCATGTCTCTAGTTCCTATTAAGTTGCTTTTGCCAGGTATTTCAGCACTGCAACAGGAAAAGTAACTAATAGAAGATCCTACCGTGCCATTCTACAAGCTGGATACACATTTTACTTGAACTCTCACTATTGCAATCAAGTGTTAAGGGTTAAAGTTTGTGGCAGGAAAGATCATGAGTTTAATATAGTAACATGAGTTTGCTTTGATCTACATTGCTTAACTGATAGAAATAGCATTGATTAATTAATTACCACATAATAAATGATTCCCCTTATGGTTTGTATGTAAAATGTTTCCTATAAGGTCATGTGTTTGAACATTTTGTGCCTAGCCAGTTAGACTGTTTGGAGAGGTTGTGAAAATTTCAGAAGTAGGGGCCTAGCTAGAGAAAGTTCATTTCTAGGGAACAAACTCTGTATTTTATAGATTGACCTCATTTCCTGTCTCACTTCTACTTCCTGATCTGTCTAGACTTGAGCAAGGAGCCTCATGGTTCTGTCACTACAACCAAGAGTTGATGTTCTCATACCTTGAATTGTGAGCCAGAATACAGCCTTCCTTCCTGAAACTGCATATTAGGTATTGGACTCAGTGCTGAGAAAAGTAATTAATACCATTGTATTAGAGACTTGTTTTGTAAGAATTAATAATAAATGTTTTAAGTATGTATGGTAGAACTTTAAATCACAGAAAGAAAAACACAGGACAAGAGAGAGAAAGGAATGGGGTTCAGGGACAAAAACCAGAGTAAGTGGCATACAGTGGGCGGCGGGGGCGGGGGGGGCAGAATGAATGCTGAGTGGAAGCACTGGCTGGCACGGCCGTGATCTTAGCACTGGCTGGCATGGCTGTGACCTTAGCACTGGCTGGCATGGCTGTGATCTTAGCACTGGCTGGCATGGCTGTGATCTTGTATTCCTCAAGGGCTTGTGTGCCAGCTTGCTCATTGCATGGTATGGCAGCAGTGTGGACTCAGATGGAGTTAAATGGCGAGTTCCTCAGGTCTCTGGAACACCATCTTTTGAAGTGATTAAGGTAGTTCTGTGGGACCCTGAGTTCTCTCTCTAGATAGAGCAAATATCAGTGAATGTGTTGATTTCTGAGCACTTCTCTGGCTTTATGTCTGGAGATATGATCTCTCTTTTCCCACACAAGAGCTCACCACTGGGAACCATCCATTGTGAGGTTCTCATTGGAGGCTGCAGAAACATGAGATAAATAATCCTGCTTTCTTTTTAAGGTCAGCCTGGTCAGGTACTTTGTAATAGCAAGAAGCAGGTTAACACAAACAGCAATAGTTAACCTCACCTAAACCCTAACTCTCTATTTCTTTATAAAATCATAATACTTAGAACCAAAGTCCAAAAAAAATGCAAGTATACAAAAATTTGCGATTGTCAGTGTATTTGTGTGTGTCTGTGTACCCACACAAGCACACAGACTGGCCTTTGAAGTTATAATACATTAAATTATTGGCATTGTAAAATGTTAGACTGACAATATAATGTGAAACTCCAGGTTTCATTTCTCCCAGCCCTGGTTTTATAAAATCACCTTCATTTAATATGACCAACATAGTCTCAGCCAACCCATTGTATACAGAGAATTCCTATTTTTATGGAGACAATAGTTATTTTTTTTTCTGAAATTTCAAAGCATATTCTCTGTAGAGAGCTACATTCATGTGAAGAGAGTTGTCTAATTGCATCATGCAGGAAAATAACACTTAATTACATCTTTAAAAACTAAACATGAAAGATAAAGAACCCGACAGTGACATTATCAGCAGGGCAAGGGTAAAAGCTTCATGGAGGAGCCTTTATCTCTCTTGGGTGAAAGGCTTATTAAATTCTAATTAGTCACATATATGTAATTTGTGAATAGAAATGCTAAATGAATAGACAGATAGATTGAATTCATTTCCCAGCTTACTGTGATGTCAAAATAGCAGTTAGACAGACAAAGAAGAGACTGTAATATTGTGTGATTTGATGCCAACATAGCTGCTGTATCTATACCTGTTTGTATTAGTCTTAGGTTAAAGGTTCTAATATATCTCATTTGTAAATATGATGCTGATATGCATAATCAGATTCTGTACACATTACAACTTAAATTTGTATAAACTCACATACTTAAAGTCTGCCAATCAAGTATTTCAAAAACAATGCCTTAAAAACTTCACTTAAGGATCCTATTCAAATCATGAAGATTTAAATTTAAAAATACGCATGAAAATTTTTGATCTTAAATAAGATCTTTAAATTTTACCTGGCTTTTAAAGTTCAATGTGTCAAGGTGAAGAATGTAAAATGTTTTAGTATATAAAATTAAGGCACTTGCTCTGTCCTAGCCCATAAAGCTGAGAAAATTACTCAAAACTTACTAATGTCTGTGACTAAGTAAAGTAAAGCCTAAAGTTAACTTTTCTCAATTAAAACAAAACAATTGATATCAATAAACCAATGCATGGTCACCATTGTTAGTAATCCAAGAATAATTAGGAAGAATTTCAAATGATGGAAGAGACACAAATATGACACAAGAGTGTTCAGCCATCCTTTACATAAATTGAAAATCTAAATTTGTGGCTTACCACCTGTATACCCCTGACCCTTGGAAGAGTATCCTTCTCAGTGTTTTTGAAGATAAAATAATAGCCACTAGATTATTTCATATATTACCTTAAGACATTAACTCTAACTTACAGCCTACAGTACTCTAAAGATGAAAACCAGTAATGGCTTCAAAGAACAATATGATTTTATACCTTATTTTCATGTAAACATAAAATGTTCTTATATAGCTAACATATCCTACACTCCTTATCAGGAAGGTATATCTATGCTATATATTCTTTTCAAAATAGATTTATCCATTTTTATTTATGTGTATGAGTGTTTACATGTATACATATGTACCACATGTATGCAGTGTCCACAGAGGTCAGAAAAGGTATCAGTTTCCCTTGAACTGAAGTTACAGATGGTTATGAAGTACTCTTTGCCCTCTGGAAGAGCAGCCAGTGCTTATGACTCCTGAGCCATATTCCTTCTAGATATCATGATATATATTCTTGATTATGAAATTATAATGGACTCAGTGAGATGGCCTGAAAGCCTTCTTTTATGTGTAAAGTGAGAGCGGGAATCAGAGTCCAGAAACTATGTTCTCACACTGGCGATGTGACAAGAGATCTTGTGATGAGCAGAGATGTTAAGAATGTAAGATTCCACACCACACAGTAACTCTAAAGTTCTAGAAACGTGCAGTAAGTCTCCATGGCTCAAAGGTCAGAGGTCCTTGCATAGATCTGTTGAAGTACAATATCTCTGAAACACATATACTGTGTGTTATGAAGGGGAAAGTGTATGAATGTTCCTTGACACAAAATGGGACTTAGTGGGATGAATCTGCCCAGTGTAGGTTGGAAATATGGCTAAATGGAAATGCAAGCACTATTCTCTCCTAAGTGTCTGGTAGAGTCTTGCCTGCCTCCCATCTTGACCTCGTGCCTGTTTAGGAGTTGTGGCTCACCACTGCTATGTATTCCAAGAAGGAATCACTAGATATCAGTAGGTCAGGAAACGACTGCAAATCAAAGAGAGTTTTCCTTAAATGCCTTATCTCTCTCAAGCCATCAAGAAAGCCTGAAGTTACAAGTTGAAGGATTTACATTGGTGCCAGCTTAACTTGTTTCCTTTCACCAGAGGACATTTTCGAAAAGTCTGTCAGATTTCTTTGTCAAGTTCATCCATTCACAATTGAATTTCTAGCTTCTGAAATTGCTTTTGTCAAATATGGAAGACCTAAAACCCAGGCTTTACTCTATCGAACATGTATGAAGCGACACTTCTTTTTGTTTTGATCTGATTTCTTCAAGATTATTTCTTTCTTGTTTCCTATGCCATCCTCTGATAGTTTTCTCCCTGTTTATTTTTCCTAAAATTGTCATTCAAGGTCTTCTTCAGAGAGTTCTCTAAAAATCAACAGCGTCTGGAGCCTGTTTCTGTCTTCTGGTTCTTATGCAGCCTCTTTGGTAACATCTATGCAAGTCTTTCCCTGATGCGTAGATGACTGTGTGCGTCGGCCCATGGACCATTTTCATGAGTGATTCCATTTCTAATCCCACTGTCATTGTTCTGTTTGGCATCGTGCCAAGTAGATGTGCTCCATATCAGACAGTTTCACCTTCTCTTCAGAACTCAGTTAATTTAATATTGCTCACCAGTATTGTCTCCATCTAGAACTCCTAAATCTATTTGAAAAGATGATCATTATAAATTAATACAATATTGAATTAAGAACTCTCATGATGAAATCATCCTGGATTAAGATGGAGACTGAATCCGATGCCACCTTCTCTTCCAAGAAAGGGAAAGGAAAAGACACAGAGAGATAGTGGGGTTTCATGAAAATGGAGTGAGAGACTGGAGGTGCTTTGACACTGGACAAGAAATTTACAGGCATGTAAGAATTCAGAAGAGGCAGGGAAGCCTCCCTCCTTACAGCCCTCAGGGCCTATGTGCTTCTTGGGGATTATATCCCCAGTTTGTAGCTCCCAGGTTAAGTGTGTACACATTTCTGTTGCTGAAACCATTGTGTGATTTATGCTACAGTTTCAGGAATCCTCACGGTGCTCTTTTTTAGTTTACCCATGCTCCAGGGGCTGCCTTCTGTACTTAAACTGATTTTTTAAAGAGCAGATTTCCCCCTTGAGACATCTTTCCTTGACTATGGAGCTGTGAGTTTCTGTTTTGCTCTGTGGTACCTATCATTTAGCTCATGCTCAAAGCAAATCAATGCTTTTTATTTTTGGTTTATATATTTGTTTCAAGTGTTACAGAATTAGCACAAATGTACATATAGTGAAAGCTAGTATTTCTAGTCATGCACATTATGTTAGAAAGTTGCTTTATAATTTGGGCTGGCAAGGTGGTTCAGCCGGTAAACAAGCTTACCTCAAAACCTGACACCCTGAGTTCAACTTCCAGGACTCAGATGGTGAGAAGAGAGAACAAACTCCCACTTGCATATTCACAGATAAATAAATAAATACATAAATGCAATAAAAGAAGGCTGTCTTGTTAAACATTCCACTATTCCTAATTTAAAATTCTTACTCATATATGAAAACCACAGATACTTTGCTAAGCCACTCGGTGGGTAAAGGCAACAAAGGAACTCCAGAGCTGTTACTATAAAGAACAGAGACTGTGGATTCATTTCCTTAAGGCAGGCTCCCTAAATATATTGTTCATAATTGCATGTGTTTTGTTTAGGACACAAAAAGCTCTGCCAGGAAAATCTCATGTCTTTATCTTAAATCTACAGCTGGCAGCTACCACACGGTCACATGCTCACGTGCATGCTCTCTCATTAACCCTGTTTGAAGAGGGTCAGTGCATCTCTGACACATCAGAACAGCAACAGAAGGAGACCCAGATATACTTAATGGTATTAGTTATTTGCATATAAAATGGTCAAATGGTCTAATTAAAAGGCTTTCTGTGTATTTGAAGAACTGTGTATAAAGCAGCTTAAAAGGCATAATCCTCTTCAATCTGAAATTTTATTGAAAGACAGATGGATGGAGATAATAAGCATAATTTCTAACTAAAAATACATGCATGCTTTATTTCTTTACAACAAAATGTGTTTTATGCTTAATATTCTCCTAGCAGAGTTTTTTCCTTAACAATAATAAATAGGAACTTGACTTTGCCAGCTAAAAAGCTGAACTTTCAAATATCTTTCAAAAATATGGAGATGTTGGTCAAAGGAAGCAAATTTTCAGATCCAAGATGATTATATCTTGGAGACCTAATTCTGTTGTACTGAACAGTCACTGTATATTCATAATTAAAGTTTCTATAAGAATAGATTCTAAGTATCACAGTGCACATGCGTGCATGTTCAAGTGAAGTGGCAGGTCAAGTAGATTGATTATGAAAATTATTTTATAATACATATTTCAAACATCAATTTATATACCTTGACATAACGTTTTTATGAATTATAGCTGATAAAACTGGGACAAAGCAGCTATAGAGTGGATGTGGCCAGGGAACAAAGTGGAGCTCATGAGGAGGGAGGCAAGTTTTTTTGTGTATATTCATAGAGGAAGGTCTTTGTAAGGCTAAGAGAAATCCAGGGGTACTTCCGAACTTACAGTGTCTATGAAGTCTATGCATTCTTTGGATTCCATAACAATGATGCAAAAACCAACTGGCTTAACATAATAGATATGCATTATATCACAGTTAAGGAAGTCTCAAATTGAGGTGTTAGCAAGACAATCCCTCGGTGACTTTGGGAGAGGACTTGTCCATGTTTTTCTCCTGGAAAAGACTGCTAGTAATGACAGTTATTGATCAATCTTGTGGCACCTGGAGTCCAATCTGTACTTCCACCTTACTTGGTCCTGATTCTGTCTCTGTGTGGGTTTTGATAGGAACTCAGGCTCTGGGTTTATAGTGCTTTCCAAAAACTTTTATTGTCACTAGAAAGTCTGCAAAGACCCTCTTTCTAAATGAGGTTAATTCCTTATGGATATGGTTTGGGGGCATACCACTTAATCTAGTGGATTCTCTAGTTTTCCAAGTTCTCAAATCTCATGTTATAATTCATCATGAAATCTGAGCACACTTACACTCATTCAGGGGTGCATTTCCTTAACTTGCAAATTGTCCAAAGGCAAGGCTCTGCCCCCATTTTTTGTGCTGCAAGGAAAGTAGTAGTTTACCACAAATTCTTTGTCTTAAGTAACTAACATTTGATTCTTATGGGTATTGTTCTATAAATTAGTGATCCTCTGACTTCAATTATATGGAGGCTTATTAAAGTACAAGTTTTGTGGGCTCCACCCAGGAGGCGGATATCTATGCTTCTAACAAGTCTCAAGTGAAACTGATAACATTTCAAGAGTTCGCAGCCCTTCATGATTATTAGGCTATAATTGCGGTTACACACAGGATCTCCTCACTCATTGTCAAGTTCTTGCTTCCACAATAATTTTCAAATGCAAAGTAAAGTTTAATAAAAGAAGAAAAGAAGGGAGATGCCGTGTCTGGTGATGGAATATACCCATTACTGGCTCCTGAGTGAGAGGTTTTAAGAACACAGTGAAGTGGGGGTACATCAGGTTCTTGCTAGTTTGCTTTAATTCCAATCTATAAAACACAAAAAGCTCTTTTTCATATTTCTTGTGTATAGTTTTATTTCTCAAAATTTGGGGGGGGGGTGGTGGTCATTAAGAAAATAGCAGAGAGTAGAACAAAACCATAGACACGGTTTATTTATGATCTTAAACTTATTAACATTTGGGATATTTTTAAAAAGGCTTTTAGCCTTTGAATTGCTGTGATAGATTTTATTTACCTTATGAAAAATGTTTAATAAGCTAATATCCTTCAACAATGATGCAAGAGAGAATATTTACTATTTCCCAACATATTTCACAGAAAACAGAATAAAATTTAACATAAGTTCTACTATTTGGTGAAAGAGAAAGAGAGTTTTAAGAGACAACAGTTTTAAATACAAACGTAGGTCATCTGGAGAGTGAAAACACACACAAAGAAATAGACTCTCATTCAACTTGATTTACATTTTAAATGTATTGTAATTGCATAGTAGCAACACCATATTGCCAGCGTCTCCCTGCACAAACGTAGGTAGATAAATGTAGCTTAAAAAAATTGAAGTTCTCCTTAAATTCACACTAATTATAACATTCTTCAAAATAAAGGAAGGACCATATTGCTGTTTCATAATCTTTTCCTCTGATATAATGAACATGTTTAAGAAAATTGTAACACCTTTTCTAGCCCCTATGAGCTAAAACATGAGTGGTTTGTTTTCTAAACAATTAAATCATTAGTATGTGAAGAGGTTGAAGCAAATTTGGGTTTGAATACCATTGTAAGAAACCTTCATTCTTCAACCTTCATCAAACCTCCAACATGATGTTGGGAAGGCAGTAAAATAAAACATATGATGAAAGAAAAGTAAGAGGCCCCTTGCTGGGCCTTCCTCATTCTGGAATACATGTGCTTTAAGATGCACAGAAACACATGCAAGAGAGGGCTGTGGCCTCTGTAACGAGGACTTCCATAAAGTTCATAAGGAGTCCGATAATAACAGTGTTGCAAATTTCTTCTGTGTAGTTTTAAGGATGTTAAAAAAGCAGAATATTTTTAGGGAAATCCATTTTATCTTTCAAAGCTATGCCCAGATCTGAAATTTCCATGGTCATGTTGACTGGAATATGTTTACAAAGTTGCTTTTACATATCAAGCAAAGGAAAATCTATTCTTTTCTTTCTAGTAACACCTTCCTTTTTACTATCCGGTGACATTTTCTAACTCTCAGACACATGTGTAGATTATAATTAGTATCCAATTCAGACAGGTCGACAAGTATAACACATTATTTAACATGTTACATCAAATAATTGTACTGTGTTTTGATTTATGCTAATTTTAATATATTTAAATGAACACCAAGAAATTTTATTCAGATTTTAAGTTGCTGTAGATTCCTACTGAGTAACCATAAAAAAGTAAGATGAATTTATATGCTATAAATTTGGGAGAATCAAGATTCATCTATAGAGACATCCAAATAATTATGACAAATATGTGTGTTCATTCCTGTTATTTATAATACTTAGCTTATACTCTTTAAAAGGAATTACAGGAAGTAAATGTTTTCATGGCTTTAGAATTTACCAGAACTTTCTCACGGTTATGTTTTGTTTAATAATGTAACTCTTGTTTTGGAGGTTGTATCTGGTACATTCAACCTGTGGCCTGTAGACCAAATATGTCCAGAATAGCAATGAATATGGGCCCCAGAAAATCCTAAACTTAATTAAAATACTGTGAGATTTTATTTTATTTTGCATTTTTTTTTTGTAACTCAGTTGCATGGTTCTTAAGAATGAACTTAATAGACGGCAACGTTGTGTCCCAATATCAAAATATTGGCCCTGCCTGTTAGAATACTACAGCCATGATCCTAAAATTACTATACTGTGTGCTCTCTATTGACTTTCCATTTCCCAAGGAAGACATATCCAAAACAAAACAAAACAAACAACCAAAAATCAGCATTAGATCTATATAATAGGGTCATTTTATGGAAGAGATCACATAAAACTTCCATCCAGGAAGGCAAATAGATAGTGGGAAGATGAGTAGAAATGAATGGTCCACATCTTGTTATCAATGAGGACCAGAGCCCATTAGAGACTCCCCAGTCATTTTCTAAGGAGAGTGTTCTGTTCTTACATTACACTTGACCGGTATAAAGTAAGAAGCATTTTTAAGCACTGTATTTTGGTGCCTTCTACACATGTTTTGTGGTATGATGTTTATAATGGCAGAAAACATAGAACATTAATCCTAATTTATCAGGAGAGAAATAAATAGATATTAAAGAAGATGCACAAGCCCATCCACCGCTGAGAGGGTCCATCCTCATCAGAGACCTGACTCAGTGATGAGTCAGGGGGACTTGCAGTAAGGGTGGATAGAAAAAGCTCTAATTTCTGTTTCAGCCAAATGTAGTGTTCAGTCAATATTGTATTTGCAGATCTACATTATAGAAGCCTGGATACATGGATGAATTAGTGAATATTCCATTTAGGGAGATGGGCACTTTGTTTCTCTGAATGGCCGCTGGATTTCTTTATAGTCTTAGACATAACAGTTTTTGTCTCTTATTTAAATATCGAAACCATAGTCCTCCACACAAATACCCTGAGTTCACTTTTCATATTTCTGTTAAAAGGTAAAATATTAGAAGGCTATATATTTTAATGCCAATTTATTGTTTCTGGAATCCTCCTCTATCTCCACTCTGTCCCCTCGGCCACTTACCTACAGAACCCCCACCTCTGCTCCTCACTCTGGTGACTTTGCAACTAAGAAAACAACTAAATGACTCAGTTTGGAGTTTTAAATAACTTTGAAACATTTTTTTCACTTCCTTTTGGTGTTATTTCTAATTACTTTGAAATAATATTCCCTAATTAATTTCATTTTCTCTTTACTCTGTGTGCCTTCCTAGAGTAAATTAGGGAAATCGGGGTTTGATGATGCTCTGTCTTTGTATTATACTATTTAAAACCTAAAGCTATTAAGTGTTTTGGATTAAATCTCACTGTATACCTTTCCAGTCCTGATGACTGTTGTCATGTTCCAACATTAAAGGTGGTCATGCCTAGTTTATGTAATGAGAATGGTGTGAGAATCAGCCTGCCCTGGTCATAGGCATTAGAAAGCTCCATCAAAAATCTTAGTCTGGCCACTGTAGTGGGGACCTAGCCTCTTAGCATGACTTTCTCTTTCCCCAAGTATGCTACATGAGTCTTCCTGTTCCTCAGTGATGACGCACATATTCAGTCTCAAGACAAGTGTGCTTTTCAACTTCTGTTGCATTTCCCAGATATTTGCATGATTTGACACTTGACTTTATTTAGGTCTCTGCTAAAATAGCACCTTATAACAAAGACGTCCTTCAGACCATTCACTGTATGAGTGTATCTCTCTTCCCTCTCCAAAGGGACCCCAGTCACTTCCCCCTTTGCACCATCATACATCTTATGGATATTTTGTGCTATCTTATACATTTACTTCTTGTGCATTTGCTGTTTTCATTGCTGAGAAGCATATGAGCTTTTTAAAAACAAGAACTCTGTCTTGCTCCTGGTTGTGTGCTCTGTTTAGAGTATGGCACCTAACTAGCATGTGATAAATATTAGTTTAATTTATTAAGTAATAAAATGTATTAAATTTACTAAATAATGAAAAAAGATTATGTATGATGAAACAATGTCCCACAGTTGAGGAACTTTGGTAGTTATTTGTGAACTGATTGATTTTAATTTATTGTCAAAGTTTGAACATGAAATGCTCCCCACAACTGCATGTATTGTTAGCTTAATTCATGGCTGGTAGCACTGTTTTGAGAGACAGTAGAAAATTTAGGAGTTAAAGACTGGTTCAAGGAAGTAGGTCAATGGATATGCCTTTGAGGAGCATCACAGAAACTGCAAGTAAATCAGGATGCCTTTCATTATCTTAGAATATCAAGAACAAGCCAAATCCCAACTCAGTAGATGGAAAGAAATAATAACAACCAGCCTAGCAATTATTGACATGGAAAAAAAACCCCAACACTTAGAATCAATAAAGTTCAGAGTTCTTAGAACAGATAGCAATCATAATCAAGCCATCAACCAATATAAACAAAGAAAGAGTAGACCCCAAAATAACAATATTAGAGATGAAAAAGGAGACATCACAACGGACACTAATGAAATTCAGAGGATCACTAAGACACACTTTGGAAACCTATATTCCAATAAATTACAAAAAGACATGAATAAATTTTTAGATACACATAATCCACCAAACTTAATTCAAGAAGATATAGACACTTAAAGAGATCTATAGCAAGTATAAAAAGCAAAACAGTGATAATCTTCGAGTTAAAAAAATCGTTGATCCCCATATGGATTCATTGTTGAATTTCATGAGATCTTACAAAAGAACTAATACTAACACACTTTAAACTACCCATAATATAGAAAAAGAAGGAATATTACTAAGCTCAAATTTCATAAAGCAAGTATTATCCTGATACCCAGAATGCAATAAGACAGAAGAACAACAAAAGTATTCACATTAAAGGCCATTATCTCTGAAGAACACAGACACAAAGATCCTCAATCAAATGCTTGCAAATGTAATTCAAGTACTCATTGAAAATATCATTCATGATCATCAAGTCAGTTTCATTCCTTGGATGCAAATATATGCAAATTAGTGACTGTACCTATGACATTAATAGACTCAAAGGCAAAAATCACACAATCATTTCAATGGATGCAAAAATGTCCTTTGGCAAAGCCAAGACCAGCAGTCTCAACTAACCTGGACCCCCAAGGTTTCTCAGACACTGAGCCACCAACAAAGCAGTGTACATCAGCTGATGTGTCCCCTGGCCCAGGTCATACATGTACAGAGGAGGACTGCTGGGTCTGGACTCAGTCGGAGAGGATGCACCTAACCCTCAGGAGACTTGAGGCCCCAGGGAGTGGGGAGGTCTGGTGAGGTTAGGGTGGGGGAGGTAGGGACATCCTCTTGGAGACAGGGGGTGACAGAGGAGGTATGAGATGTGGAATTGTCAGGGGGGGACCAGGAGGGGGATAAGGTCTGCTATAAAGGAAGATTAAAGAATCATAAAAAAGAATTTTAAACTCAACCAAGTTTTCTGTTAAGTGTAATTGAAAGAGAAATGATCAAATATCCAAGAATCCATTAAAAGATTCTCAAGTCATTATTCTGAGCAATTAAAAATAATTTGACTTAAGAAAAAGTTCAGAAACAACTATGAATAGGAAAACTTTGTCTTAGAAAGATAACTTTTTTTTGTGACTAATCATTAGCCAATATTATAACAAATATGGAAAACTCAGAGTATTTCCACTAAAACCAGGAACAAGAGTGCCCACACTTTCCATATAGCCTTCTCTAAAATGTTTGGATAAGAAAAGAAATAAAAGAGATGAAAATAAAAGGAAGAAGTCAAAATATGTCTCTCTGCCAACAGTATAAATCAATCCACATGACAGTCTAAAGATTGAACCAGAGAACTCTTAGAAGTGATAAACACTTTTAAAAAGTAGCAGAATGCAAAATCAACAGGAAAACAGTAAGCAATCCCATTTACAATAGCTTCAAAACAACAACAACAACAACAACAACAGAAGACTAGGAATAAGTCTAACAAAGGAAGAGACTTACCTGAAACTCTTAGAACTCTGAAGAAAGGAATTATAGACACTGGGCCTCCCTGATATAGGACTGATATTGTGTCAATGTCCATATCATCAAACAGGATCTACTGATAAAATGCAGTCCTCACATTCCACTCACTCTCTGCAGAATTAAAAAAATCCTAATCTAAATTTCACTGAATGTGAGCATAACGCATCTGTAGGATGAGCCCAAACAACAATGCTAGAGATTATCACAAATACCTTGTCTGGTCTTTCATTTATCTCTGTCTCCATCTGTCTCCATCTCTGTCTCTGTCATCTGTCTCTCTCTAGCTCCCACTCTCTCTTTTGCTCTCTCCTGAGCTTTCTGACTGTCTCCCTCTTTCTCCATGGCTCTCGTGCATCTCAGAGATAGTGAGCAATCCCCCCATTTGGTTGCTGCAGCTTTGATACTGCACCTACCTACCATAGGTTGAAATTCATGCTCACAAAGCTAAAGCCAGATAATCACTAGTCCTGGATCAACAATCTATTCTCACCTCTGTCATCTCAGCTCAGTACTATGACTTTAGAAGTGATTTCTCACATGCTGAAGAGTCTGAATGTAGCTTCAAAAGAATAGCACAAGAGTGTCTTGTTTTGTGACTAAGAAAAATGGAAAACAATTCTCTCGAGGGAAACTGTAAGAGCCTAGTACCGTTTAAACATGATAATGGATGTCTTTAGAAACTCATCCAGTATAAAGGCAGGCTGTGATTTGCATGGAGTTGGGCCGTATGCTTACAGGTCGGCACACAAAGTCATTCTTGCCTGGTAAAGCTTCTCCCAGGCAGTTCAACAGTGATGCAATCATGGAATTCTTTGGCTTGTTGTAGCTCAGAGCAAAATCTGTAGCAAGATCATTTTTGTTCTGCAGTGCCTTTTTTCCCCCTCTGGTGGATTAGGGAATTGGGGAGGGAGCAAAGGCAAGAAGATGTCAGGTTGACCTAGGATCTCTGGCACGAACAATTAGAAATGTAATCATTAAATTATATGTAAATAAGCCACATTTATAGTCCCTTGTAATATGAACACTTAGGAGGCAGCAGCAGGAGGGTTACAAGTTCAAAACCAGAGTTGTCTATATAGTGAGACCCACCTAAACCATCAGTCAATGCATACTGTTATAATTTAAAAATACATTTCTACGCACAGGTGTGTGTGTGTGTGTGTGTGTGTGTGTGTGTGTGTGGAGAGAGAGAGAGAGAGAGAGAGAGAGAGAGAAGAGAGAGAGAGAGAGAGATTGGGAATAAGGCAATACTAGTCCCAGGGAAGACCTTACCTCCCTAAAAAAAACAAAAACAAACAAACAAATCTCAAAAAACCTCAGCCAATGAAAACTAAAAGGCACTCTGAGAAAATTGTCCATTTCTTTTAGATTTTTCTAGTTTTGTGGAATGTAGGTTTAGCAGTATAGACATCTGAGTGGATGGGGGGAGGGAACTGGACAGGGTGGGTGTGAGGATGGGGACAGGAGGGATCAGGTGAGGGAGGACAGAGGGAGAGAGTACTGAGAGAGACAACTGGGATGCATTGTGCATCTCTGGGATGAACTAGAAGCCCAGTGCAATGGAAACTCCTAGTTGTAAGTGAGGATGACCCTAGCTAAGGCTCCTAGCTATGGGGCATATGGAGCCTGAATCAGCTGTCTCCTGTAATCAGACTAGACTTCCAATGGAGAGACTGAGACACCAACCCAGCCATAAAACCTACAATTTGTTCTGCCTGCAAGATGTGCTGTGGTAAAGATGTAGCAGAAATTGAGGCAGGGAACCCAGCTCTGACACTGCTAATGATATTCTCCTCTACCTGTAGATAGGAGCCTAGCTTAACCCTCATTAGAGAGGCTTCACTAAGCAGCTGAAGAAAACAGATGCATAGACCCACAGCCAAAAATTAGTTGGAGGTTGAGGAATCCTGAGGAGGTGGGATTAGGAGCCAGATGGATCAAGGAGACAATAAGAAAACCTGCAGAATCAACTAACCTGGGCATATAGGGCTCGCAGAGACTGAACTGCAAACCAGAAAGCCTGTAAGGGTGGACCTAAGCCTTTTGCATGTATGTAGCAGTTGTGTAGCTTGGTATTCCTGTGGGACTCCTAACAGTGGGAACAAGGGCATCTCTGAGAATATTGCCTGCCTTTGGATCCCTTTCACCTAACTACGCCGTCTCTTCTAGCCTCAATAGAAGACACACCTAATCTTACTGCAACTTCATACAACGAGGCTGGTTGTTAACCATGGGAACCTCCCCTTCTGAAGAGAGGGAGGAGAAGTGGATGGTGGTGGTGAGAGGGGTGAAAACTAAGGTTGAGATGTAAAGTAAATAAACAATCTAATTAAACTTTACAAAGAGAAACTACAGGGCACATAGAAATGTAGTTAGAGACATAAGACCTGCTCTTTTGTGACAGACAGACATACTAACTATTCTTGCCTTTTAAAGTCCAGACTGATGTCCAGCTTCTGAGGAACCAACAATAAATCCATCTGATTTTTCTACTGACTGTCCAGTACTCTTATTATGGAGTAAAAATAATTTTTCTAATTTTACACACACATGTGCGCAGCCACACACACACACACACACACACACACACACACACAGAAGAGAGAGAGAGAGAGAGAGAGAGAGAGAGAGAGACAGAGGAGAGAGAGAGAGGAGAGAGAGAGAGAGAGAGAGAGAGAGGAGAGAGAGAGAGAGAGAGAGAGAAGAGAGAGAGAGAGAGAGAAACTGGTAAGAGATCTAAGGATTAAATTTGAAGAAGGCAAAAAAAATTCTTTAAGGGAAAGCTGAGACCTACACCCTTTTCCCCTAGTCAGAATGCAATGACTGAGGTACCACACAGCACTACAAACATACTCTATAGTTTCGCACATATTTGTCTTCTTTGTTATTGTAACCCTAGATTACTATGAGATTCTGTTGTTCCTTTTTAAAACTACAATTCAAATGTCTATTCCTCTGCCTCTTAATGTTTACAAAAATGATTCCTATGAATTTAAATGGGAATGCAAGTACATGAGTAATTTCATAATTTACTGAAGTCCAAACAGTTATGTCATATCTGCATATATATGCTTTCATGCTTTAAATCCTGACTAGGGGTACTAAAATTATTGAGCCTTTTGATGGATTTTTATGAGGAAATTAAACATCAATCATCATACCAATACATTTTGATCTATCTTCTCCCAGATTTCCCAAGTAACAACTCGTTTTAGAGAAGGTTGTGTCTTTTTCTGCAGTGGTATTGCCATCCTAAGCTGTGCCTGTTATTCACGATTACCTATGTATATGCCGTCAAGCAGACAAATTAAATTTAGTTGTTAAAGAACAACATGGAAATGAAATATTTGGGAAGATGAAAAATGTCAGCAGGTATGAGAGGGGGAAGAGAGGATAATGGAAGTAATATGCTCTCAGTATATTGCATATACGTATAAAATTGGTGAAAAATGATAAACTAAATTTTTTTTAAAAACTCATTTAAAGAAAACAAAAGCAAAAACAAAACAAATCCTCTAATCTTGATCTGGGGACATATTTCAGTTAGAAGAATGCTTGCCTAGCATGTACAAGGCTCTAGATTTAGTTTACCACTCACATTGGATGTAGTGGCATATGCCTCTAATCCTACTACACAAAAGGTGGAGGCAGGCGGGAGTTCAAGGTCATCCTACATTACACAGTAAGTCTGTGACAAGTCCAGTGCATTAGTCTCTCTCTCTCTCTCTCTCTCTCTCTCTCTCTCTCTCTCTCTCTCTCTCTCTCTCTTATTTTAATTTAATTTATTTTACTTATTCACTTTACATCCTGATCACTGCCCCCTTGTGGTTACAACCTTCTACAATCCTTCCCTCAAGATACCTTATTTCTAAAAACAAAACAAAATCTCCCATTTTTATGAAAACTGTCACAGTTTGCCATCAGTTCACAGTACATATTAATTTATGTTGAAATTATGCTCTGTATAGAGTTTTAGGCAAGATCATAGTAACAGGTTGGTAATAACAGTAGTTAGAACAAAATAATGATAGTAATTACTGGACAGATTCCCCTCTCTCGTGGTGTTTTCTTAGTGGCATGCATATTACCTACCAAAAGACTCTCCAGCTGTCTTTGAAGGTTTACTTGATGAATTTGGATTTGTGACATAATGCAAGAGGCATTGATTATGCAATTGGTATTGAGTCCTTTGGGGGAAATTAAACTGATGTTGCAAATATGTTCAGTTGCATCTTTGTTCACTCACAGAGTTAGACAAGCTCCAAGCAGGTATCATCCCGCATCCTTGATGACTTAAATGACCCCCTAGTGTTTTCTCTCATGAATTGCCAAGGCCTGATTAACACAGATTTTAATTATAAGGCATGCAGTGAGTACAAATATTTACTGACATGTGAGTTGGGCAGGAGAAATTCTGGTCTAGTAGAACCTGGGATAGATTAGTACTGATTTGCTCATAGGTATGTCTCAGAAGGTGAAGATGGTTGGCAGACAGTACTTGATTTGGGTAAAGAGAGTGGTGTAAGAACCTAGCTGCAGCATAAGGGATGGAAATTTTTGTCTGGTGAAGAATGCATGTTGCTCCAGCACTGAGATAATTGGGAAAACCTTCATCTAATGTAGCTAGAGCCATGGGTCCTCAGTTTTAGAATCAACTCAGGATAAATGAAATTCATGCTTTGCTTAGGTACACGAGGAGAGACATATTTCCACTGCTAAAGGGAGAGGAATCTGTGATTTTCTTATTGCGGCGAAATAAAGTCATTTTGTATAGAGTTTGCTCATCTTTTATGCTCTTGTGAGCAATTTACAGGAAAGTCATATTTTACGAAGTGTCCTCGCAGTATGTTCTACAGACCTGGGCTTTCCATCTGCCTTAACGATCATTCTCAGCATAAAGGCACATACACCGTGCTTTGAGAAGGCTGTGTGCACTTGGGGCCTGGTGGCATGCTGAGAGTGTTGACACCGAGAAACTGACCCCACAGACTACCTACCTTACTACATAACCTCAAAGAAAACGAAACAGCCTTCTCTATTTTACTGTATAATAATACTAATAAAACAATAACAGTGTACTGAGCAGAGAATTGAACATCACCACACTCTGCTTGTTACCATTCATAACAATAACTTCACATTTCATCCCATCAAATGTCATTGCTGAGGTCCCTGAGTTGGGCAGAAATTTGAAATGGAGGTAGAAGAGCTCTGGCATTTAGACTTTTCTATAGGACACCCTGCTTTTCATACTTCTTAACAAAGAGTAATAGGTGCATTGCAGTTTTGCTTGCTACTGTGAGGATCAATTTCTGTATCTGTTTATTGCTCTATAATCTATATTTTAATAATTAATTTTTCTTTCTTGTTAACCACTGCAATACCTGGTTGAGTCCATCACATAATAATATGTATTTAACAAAAAATTGCTATCTTGCCAATGACCTATCCGTTTCCTTCCAATTACACCCAATTTCCACACTCACAGTAGGCAATCCTGATATACAGAGAAGGTCAACTCCGTTATTCCTGCCACTTGCCAAAAACACACTTTTTGGCAAAACTACATTCTCCTGAAGTTGCTGCTACAGAAGTTACATGACATGGCCAGCATCAATTGCTTGGACTTAATCTAGAAGCCTGTTAAGCTGTGGGCATTGTATCTGCAGCAAGTCTCCAGAGGGCTCCTCAGTACTAAAGTCTAAGAACTCTTTCTTCCCAGCAGTCTGAGCAATTATTGCCGACAGTAACAGCATTAACACCATGACCAAATGCATGACAGAGGATTCTTCTTCATTTACTGGATTCTCTAGTGTTGTGAAAATGGCTGTCTTGAAAAGATAATTTTCTAGATGAGATACAAATGTCAATGTAGTTATATATTATACAATCTAATTACATGCACTCTGACTTGAAGTCCTGATATAATAACTGAATGTGAACTTTACTTTCTGTAAAAGGATTACAATCACATAGAGAATTCCACTGAGACTGTATTCCTTGGCTTTAATTCTAGTTGTTTTATGATCTAAGAGAAGTTCCCCCATGACTATTTTAGCCTCAAGCATCATGCTATTTCCTGCGTAATGGAATGGGGTTCTTTGAAGTAGAATCCTCTACTATTGAATGATACAGTAAGTATCAGCTGTATAGACTTTCTACCACCACAGAATGCACAGTGTTAATTCACTGACTTAGAGCAATAAATATAGACAAGGGACAGGACACACTATGAACTTTGAATTTCAACAGACTATAGTTTAGGATGACTTTCAAGAACAACTGTAAGCTTGTTTCACCTCTGCTGTCCTTGTGTCTGTCCGTGATGACAGTGGGGATGAGTGCCACATTGTCAGTAGCTGACAAATGCTAATGCAGGATGGAGCACATTCCCACCTGGCACAGTCATTATTTTTCTGTATTTACACATATGATGAGCTTTTTAAATGAATCTGCTGCATTCAAAGCCGCCACTCTGCAGCAAGCTGTGTCTTAGGTAAACAGCTGGTCCTATAGTTTCATGTTAAAGGGTTCTTGCTTCCATACTCTCCCATCTGATTGCTATGGTGAAAGCTAATTTTTTCTCATTTTTTATGGGTTCCCATATATTTATTGGTTCTTCCACAAATTTGAAGAGCACCTTCAGTGAATAAAATACTAAAAATCAATCCATTCCTTTGTACTTACGTGACTATAACACGGCATTTTTTTTTGCGTTTTGTTTTTACCTTGTGGGAGTTTTTCCATCATATTATCTATTATTCATGCCTTTTAAATACAGTGCATCAATAGTATGCTTGATTGAATAAATCCTATTCAGGCTCACCGTCCTCAGGAATGTGTACTGGAAGCTTCCATATCTTCCACTGCACAGTGCAGCAGGTAGCTGCATCACAGGGCAATGAACCTTTTTCTTGCTTCATCTTTTGGATGATTTTCCACACTGTTTAACACAGACAAGAGCTGTAACAAATGTGGGTGTGATTAATCTTGGAGGTAGACAGAACACCTATGGACAGCTTTTCTCGATAAGAGCAAACACTGTCTGCTCAAAGTCCTGCCAAAGCTCTTAGCTACCTTTGAAAATTCATGCTCTGTATTTGCTTACTGTCTGCTAAAAAGACAAATTTCTCAGAAATCTTGTGGTAATTTATTTAACTTGTGGGAAAATCTGTGTGTGACTTATGGCTCTGTATTTCTTGAAATTCTAGAACTGAATGTGGGAATTTGAAATATCCAAGGTGGCATCTTTTCAAACATTTACCATCAGCTTAAATCCTGGATTTAATATTTTGTAGCCTTGACTGTGTAGGAGCCATTCTGGGCGTCAGCTTTTTTGAATTACTTGTTATGCATATGTGTGAGTGCTTGCATTCATGTATGTGTACATGTCAGTCTAGTTATAATTATTTATTTTAATTTATTCATTTACATCCCTCCTCCCAGTGCACAATCACTCACACAGTCCCTCCCTCCATCCCCCTTCCCATTTTCCTCTAAGAGGGCAGAGGCCTCCCTGGGTATCTCCCACCCTGGCACATCAAGTCTCTGCTGGACTAGGCACATCCTCTCCTACTGAGGCCACACAAAGCAGTCCAGTTAGGAGAACATACTCTACAGACAGGCAGCGGCTTTAGGGATAGCCTCTGCTCTAGTTATTGGGGAGCCCAACCATGTGAGTCAATTACTCACAGAAGCCAGAAAAAAGAATGAGATGCCTTGGACCTGGAGTTACAGATGGTTGTCAACTACTATGTAGGCACAGATTAAAAGTTCTGTTAAGTTGTACATATGTAGTAAAAAGATCATTTTACAGTTATAAAGGCAGACCAATGTCTAGAGATTGAATGGATCCTTTATAAAACCTCATCAAGAAAAGGTGCGTGTTATGTACAGGAAGGGTTTGTGGAGGAGAAAAAATACACACTGCTTCATTTCTTTGAGTCCCTATATTGCTGAAATCTCATGTTCTCTTTTTACTTTATGTCACATGGATGTCCCAACCCCTCTGTACAGTGTATCCACTCTGTATATGTTGCTTATCCATTAGTCACTCAGCCATGTTTGTTGACAGACAAACCCTCAGTATACTTAAAAATAGTCCAAAGCACAAGGAATTTTGAGAATTTAAGCATGTTAAGGACATGCCATAAATTGTAGACATGGAAAAGCTCTACAGAAGCCAAATCTATGGGCTAATTGTCAAGAATGGAAAAGTCCCTGATATTTACAAACATTGCAAACTGCAAAGATTAGAGTCACAGAGCTTTGTTGAGACATACATAGCATTAAATGTTATCATAGGCAGGCATACATGGAGAGTAAAAAAGTACAATGTAAAGTTTTAGATATTTAATGGGGCATTTGAACTCATATCCTGAGGTAAGGAGCATCAAAAATCTATTCATGGATTATTTAATATCATACAGCACCTAACATAATAATTTACATTGACAGACATGTGTACTAGTTGTTTGAGCTAGTTAGTGTTAGTTGTATAACTTGTATTAGTTATTTTAAAATCAATGGGGCCAAATACTTAGAAGAAGAATAACCTTAAAAAGAATATGCTTATGGTGTCATTGATGTCAGGCCACTATAGTAGAGGAGATTGGAAGACAGAATGGGTCTCATCATGATGACTACAGAGAAAGGGGCATGCAGGATGGGACCAGGGTAAGATAGAGTACAAAAGAAAGATACCCCTCCATGGTATACTTCCTCTAAATTAGCTCTGAGTCTCTACTTTCAACACTGCCCAATAGATTTGTCATGCTCTGAAGCCATCAGGGACTAAATCATTCATTTCCAGACCTCTTGTGCTCCAATTGTCTCTGGGACACCATCACATACACAGCCAGAGGTATGATCCTCTAATGTTGGCATGAGTTAGTCTAATCAAGTTGACCCCAACAATCATAGAAAAATTGAAAAGGAACCAGAATAATGCTGACTAAAATATAAGAGTTATGAGGGCCTCCGTCTTCATGGCATAGATTAAGGAATTCAAGGCATACAGAGACAACAGAACTACAGTTTGTGGCACAGCTCTTTAGTCTCAACTTCAATGGTGTAGTGAATATAAGCAATTGAAGAAATTGAGTCTGAAAGAAGCTTAGTGGGAGGAATTATGTATACAGTAAAAAACCATTACGTGGAAATGCAGTGAATTTACTCAAATGACTCAATTCCTAAAAATAGAGGAATATGTAGAAATTATAAGAAGCTGTACGGCCTATAGAAAACAAAGTTAACTTCATATACAACAGATAGTGAAATGTTTTCCATAGAAAAGTAACCAGTTCCCTATTCCCTGAGATTATCAGAATGGGGCTAACAGATAACTTGGTGTCCTTTTAGGTGGGGTTAAAGATGTAGTAATTTTTAGGCATTTCTTAAACCTGAGAATCTATGCCCAGGGAATTTACTGCCATAGTATGTATATGTTGTAAGCTGGCAGACATGGGCATATATGTGATGGTTACAATATGGGAACTTATTCACAAGAAAATACAATGAAATTTAAGAAAAGAAAATACCGAAGTACCAAAATGTTTTGTTTGATATTTTCATTCAATTTGGAGTTTTTAATTGTATATGTGATATATGAATTATAACAGACATAAATTTAATAACTCTCAGAGGCATAGGGAGTACATTCTTAAAACAGATTTCCTCAGACAGAAGACACAGCACCCTGGCAGAGCTGCACAGACTTTGAGCTTCATGTAGACTTCCTGGTATTTTACTCAGTCTTTACTGCTTAAAATAATATTTCCTCACACACTCACTTATTAAAGTTACATTTCCACGAGGAAAATGTGCACTGCCTCACCTGCTGGTTTGTAACAGTTACATAAGTTATGTTTACATATAGTTGTTACTTTGAATGTTCATAAGACAATATAAGTAGCTGTGTGAGATCTTGTACCAATGGATGGCTCGATGACAAAGGAACACATAGAGAACATCTTAAAAGAGACTCTAAGATTATTTCTGGAAAGTTTACTGACACTACAAGTAGTCATAACATGGTAGACAATGTTGTATTATATCACTAACTAATATTATCAGAATCATGTTTGTGAATAGGCCAAGGTCATCTGTTTCAGTTTGGCTTTGGTCTGCAGTTTATTGTAAAGCCATGCTGGAATTTTTATCACTAACTTACAAAGAAGAGAAAGGTTAGGAGACTACATGCTTTTGTTATGACATGCACTCTTTTAAAAAGATGACCAAAATCCTGATGAAGTGTTAATGAAAATTGGTGCTAATTGTTTTAAACGCAACGAATAAACTTGTTCCCATCTGTCCATCTTTAAATGTGTGCCTATGTCTGCTTATGTGTTCATTTGAGTGTGTACTTCTGTATGTATGTATGTGCGTGAGCATGTCTGTGCACAGGCTTGTGGAGGCCAGAGGTCAAAGTCAGGTGTGTGACTCAAATGCTCTCTCTGAGCCTGGAGCTTGACACTGTAGCTAGGTTAGCTATGTAGCAATCCCCCGGGGCTCTCCTGTCTCTGATTCCCCAGTGCTGGGATTATAGGTATGTGATGAAGTGCCCAGATGTTATACAGGTGCTCAAGACCAAACCCAGATCCTCATGGTTGCATGGCAAGCACTTTATAGATTCAGCCATCTCTTCAGCATCAATTTGTACTTTTAAAAGGTATGTAAGCACATGACCTCCCCCATGTCTGGTGATAATTATCTAAGTACCTTTCTTTTTCAACATCAGTTCCTAGTTGTGAATGAATAAGAAGCAGAACTGTAGCTATCTCTGAACACTTCTTCAGCAGCATTAAGGCATTAGAGCATGGACGATCCTTGTAAGCAGCCACAGGTTCCGTGTCTGCATCGGGTGTGTATTACCATGAAATACTTTGGCTTAGTAGATTTGATTTCATCAAATGACTACATGTGAATCACATAGGCATCAATGAACAGACATTAAACCAAGGGAGTATTCCATCCAGAAGGAAGTAAAATGGTTCATGGGAGAGAATTTGTCACCATAGAACAGACTCAGGCCTGTTCAATTTCCCTGACTTTTTATGAGCTTCCATTCAGAGAGCTGGGAATGACAGTAAGAACATAACCATGAAAACAACTGAAATTCAACTGCAGGTCTACACTGTGGGGTTTCAGTGGTAAATTACTATGATAAAAGTGATTTTGTCGAGTTTTAGAGTTTTTTCCTACAAGAAGACAGTTTCTAAAATACAAGGCAAAAATAATGAATAGAAATTACTGAATGGCAGCAAAAATATAGCCATTTCCTACATTTCTAGAGAGTTCTCTTTCCACTCACGACACGAAGCCAAGTCAGAAACTGTCCAGAGCTAGCCTGGAGAAGGCCCACTGGTTTCTTTCTCCTCCCATGAGTTACCGTTTTCCACCTCCTCCCTCTGGCTTCTTCCTGTCCTCTGGGCCGCAGTATTCTTGAATGAATGTATTCCCAAGAAAGAAGCGATAATCAGGATTCCTGACACTCTGTTCCAAATCTGCCTCCAGGATTACAGAGCATTTTTACTCCAGTTGCCATCGGAAGTCACGGCGCCCCCATTGCTCTTCCGTAGCACACCAGCCTCTACGTTCCTTGAGACAGCTTTGAATACCATCTTATTTTTATCCCTTGATGAGCCTTAGAACCTTCCTTCCACCAACTTAAAACAAAAACTTTGGTACATAGTTTAAATCTTGTGGATGTAGCTTGGGATGTTGAGGACAGCCCAGCACACTGGAGGTCCTGGGTTCAGTTCTCAGACCACCTAAAATGAGGCCGTGGCTGCACACAGGCCCTGGAAGCTGGAGGATCAGTATTCATACTCAGCCTGACCTCTGCTGCGCTGAGACTCAACTTGGGTACATTAGGATCTCTCTCAAAACAACAAAAGTTAAATCATATATTTAAAATATCTTTTCTAAATGTTCCTATTACCTACATTGACTGAAATGATTCTCACTGAAAAAGGATCATTCCACCCTGGTCTCAGTAAAATATTCATCTTACGCGTGACTGTGTCTTCCAGGCCATTTTTATCCTTAAACAACAAGTAATGGAAACAAAGGGCGGAACAGATGATTTGACTAAGGAGCACATTCAACATTTCTGGGAGCATGCGTCTCGAGACCTACCATGTTTCCTGGCTTAATTACTTATTTCACTTTCTTCATTTGATCAAATCTTTTGCCCAGCTCAACTTGAAATTAGAGTACTAACCTGAAGTCAGGTATACCCTCTTCCTGATGTACAATCAGGAGCGGTCTTTAACATCAGCTATTTTCTATGGTCAAAGTTCAACTTCACATGTGGAAGGTGTACAAGATTATTTTCTTTTGTCTGACTCTTCCACCTTCTCCCATTGCTCCTCTCTAAGCACGGGGCTCTTCTTTTTATTCCATTGAAATTATACAAACAATAGGAATAGAGCATCCTTACTCTGCCACCCCAAACTGTACCAATTTCACTACATCTACAGCAGTGTAATTAGCTTTCTCTTCTACTATAGTGGATGATAAGTTGTAAGAATTACTCTTGAAGTCACAGGCAGCCGCAGGCCCATCTCTTCTTGCCTCAAGGATTTTCCTACCAGTTTATAAACAAACATACTTAAATGCATATATATATGCATTATATGTATATATATATATATATATGAATGATTATGACTTATTTATTTATTTTGTGCATGAGTGTTCTATCTGCATGTACACATGTGTACCAGAAGAGAGTATCAAATCCCAGTATAAATGTTGGTGAGTCATCATGTGGTTGTTGGGAATTGAACTCAGGGCCTCGTGAAAAGTAGACAGTGCTCTTAACAGCTGAGTCCTCTCTCCATCCTTAATGTATACATGCTGAAAGCCTTCAAGTAGTGTCCTCTTACAACCACTGCCGACCTTCTATGTTCTTTGTTACACCAGACATGCTTCCTGCATCCCATACACATTTTTCCTTTAACTCCGTCTAATTCCTTTTCCTACTCTCCTGAAAACATGAGAATATTGTCCGTAATTACTAAATTGGATTATAGTTTATTACATTTAAATTTAGGAAAGAATGAGTGTGGCAATGGACATGTTTAATTCCAACATGCAGGAGGCAGAGGCAGGCAGAGATCTCTTGTAAGTTCAAGTTCCAGGAGGACATATATATTTTATTTATAAAATATAAAATATAACACACACAAACACACCGCCATTCACTCATCTGTATGTGCACATGCATACACACAAAAACATACACATGTACTTACATGCACATGCACACACACAGGCACACTCGCACACACATACACACAAAGACACACACACACACAATACACACACACACACACACACACACACACACACACACTAGTCACCCTGTTAGGAGAAATGGAGTTTTTAGCTTAATTACAGTCTGGCAGCTGTGACCATGTAATTGTGACATCCTAGAGCTTTAGGCTCTGGCCTTTCGTTACATTACTTAAAAGCAGGTGACTAATGTAGAATATTACTAATTATGCAACTCAGTAAACTGCCAGTCCTTCATAGTTTATATAATTTCTGTTGGTTACTGAAGAAGTTTTTTTTAAATTATTCTTTCTAAGCTTAAATAGAGGAAAGTGTAATTCAATCTAAAATTCTCCCGGGGTAAAAAGCAAAAATTCTATAATTATGGCAAAAATCAAAACATTTTCAAAGTCATCAGCTGGATTGTAAAACAAAATTGACTTTAGGAATGTTCTTTAGATATAGGAATTTAAATAAATTGGTTATAGGAGATCATTCAAAATAACCTTGCACAAATTTATATTTGGCTTTTATTTGTATAAACCGTCAATATCCTACTTGAAGACCGTATTAACTCAGTATCTTCTTTTCTCTCTTTTTTTTTTTCACATTATCAGCATTATGTGACCACACAGACACTCAAACACAAGACTCAGATTTCCTCAGAGCGAGGCTTGGCCAAGCACACGTGACTAATATGACAGAGCAGGACCGATGACCTCCGCTTCTTCTCTTTAAACACATGTGTACACTCCCTAATTCCATTCTGCCCTCCAATCTTGGAAGTAATAAAAATACATTGAACCCATAACATGTGCCACATATTGAAGATTGCAATATCATCCCTATCTTAGGCATGAGACTGTTATAGAAGGAAGAAAAAACTAAACATCCAATAAGTAAACTATGGTGTCTATAGATTACATATATAATATATAAATGTATAAAATTACTATATATAAATGTGAAATATATATATTTGACACACAGAGAGGAATATATAATGTTACTAAATATATAAACCTGCTGCCCAGTTCATATAGAGTTACTTGTATGTGTATGATTTCAGGGCTGACCACATGGGATTGGATAGCTAATTGGAAGCTCTTCTACAGGGAAGCTTAAGTTTTATTATAAAAGCCAAATCTGTCTTTTATTTGAGAAGTTTTGTTATACATAGTTAACAGGATGAATATAAAACACTAGATTAAATTACTAGAATGTACTATGTTCACTTAAGATTTTTAAAAGTCATATTTACACTTATTTATAAAAGCCCAGAAAAGTAAATATGCAGTATTTAAGTGAAATACTTGAGAGTCATAATCATAAAGAATGCCTTGAAAGGCGCCTCCTCCATGAGGAGCCCGCACCCACACTCGGGTACGTCCACTGATTCATCTCCTTTTCTTCTAACCCTGTGCTTAACTTTATAGTAAAATATCTCTAGCAAAACTATCAACTTTTTGTATAAATAAATTAAAAGTAATGATCTGAAATCTATAAACATAATTTTAAAAAAATGCCTTAAAGAAAATACATAAAAATAAACCTGCTTGTCTGTGGAACTGGGAATATACTGTTTCTTCCTTGGATGTTGAATGCTCTGTGTGTGGCTTTCAGTGTGCCAGGATGGAGCAGTTACCATCGGATGGCATTTCTCTTGTCAATTCTTCATTAGAAGAGAAGGTGCCTACTGGGAACTTCAGACCACAACTAATGGTGCACAAATTGATAACCTCATAGCTCCCATGCTCTCAAGCACCTATCTGTGATTTCTACTTTTGATTTTTTAAAAATGAATTAATACATTTAAAACTATTGTGGGTTATCTAAGCTGTATGTGGCACAGTCATGAATAGTACACATGAAGTTATATTTCTGTCTACCTAAACAGTACATGTCAATCAAAGAAATAATTAAAACTAACTTCTAGATCAGTTTTAGGGAAAGAATGCAGTACAACATTATACTCAGATTTGTTAAAAACCCATATACATGGTACAGTTGCTATTCCCAAGGTCCAGTACATGACTGGTGGTTACTTTTCCAGTTCTCTGTAAAATAGCTCTAAGCTTTGTCTTTACACTATTGTTTTTTTCTTTTTAAAAAAGTGTATGTATTATTCTTTCTGTGTGTACATGGATACTCTACATGTCTCACGTGTATATATGAGTGTGTTTTTATGTAGGATGTGCATGGTTGTGACCACATGCTTGCTACAGTGTTTATGTGGCAGTCAGAGCAAAGCCATTCCAACCAGTGTAGCACTAGTTTAGCTGATAGTGGTTACAATGGCCTGGTGCTGAGCTTTTGAGACCGTTTCTTTATGAGACAGGACCATACAATGGAATAAAGAGAGTTCGGCTGAATGAGTGAAGGTACACGTCTGAAGACTGTTCAAATGCTATTCTCATCCTCAGAGATCATTTCAGTGTGGTTATAAATACAGCCATTTAATGGAGCCTGAGAAATGATTTTCAGCTTCCTATTTTCTCAAGTTTATTTTGGATTCCTAAAACAAAAAAACCCAACACATTTCCTTTGATTCTAAATAAATATATTCTCTGTTAATATTCTTTAATTAGGAGACAATTTCCTATGATAAGAAAGTATAGATATTGTCTAACTTGTGATCCTATTCAATGGTGTATTAGAAAAATACACAATCCAATGATTAAATGGGTTAAAAAAACCCGTATGCCAAATTATTCACTTCTCCATTCTATGCCAGTAAGATACTTACCACATGTACAAATGTGGTCAAATAGATCCATGATGAAATATTTTGCTTAACAGTCTATGCAATGGGAGGGGATGAAGAGAACAGATATACGCATCATTGCTTAGGCTCAGGGACAGAGATCATATAGTCTTACAGTGGAATAGATCCTGCCCCCCCCCAGCTCTATACTTCAGTTCACATCAGTGTTGTCACCATCTTTAAGTCCCTAAGTAAGCTAACAGCTTATCTGTATTCTAATATCTTTTGTGTATGCAGGTGGGAGAAAATAAGAGCAACTTGTATAAATGTCAGGAGAATTAAATTTAATATTTCATTTATCTGTTTAGCCAAGAGCCTAGGCTATAGTAAATATATAGTAATATATAGTAAATATATATAGTGCTGATTATATTTAGACACTATTTACATGCAACAAAACTGAAATACATGTTGTTTAAGACCTAAATTCACATCTCTATAAGCACATTGGTTGTATTCTAAGTCTCCTTAGGATGAAGAAGATCCTGATATGTGAAAGCCATCCTTTACACATTTGCTTATATAGAAATTCAAAAGTTTTCAACCTAAGACACTCAAGAAAAATAAAATAAAATGACATTGTGAAAGAAAAACAACTTATTAGATCAAAATGGAGATTTAGAGAAAATATAAATGGAGAAAGAAACTATAAATGAAAAATAAAGATACAAAAAGATGATCAAGATCATAGGCCAATGGAATTTACAATACCAAGCCATTGCTATTCACAATTTGATTGACAGGATGCATAAATGCATCAGTAATGTGTGTTGATGGCATGGCAGTAAGAACACAGCACACTTAGCTCTTCTTATGGTTCCCTTAGGAAAACTTACTTTCCTGGAAAGGTTGGTTGTATCTGTGATTTCACTTCCAGTAATCAATTAAAAATGGCGATGAATGATGTTTGTCCAAGAAAGACATCCACATTCTCTTTGTTTAAATAATTACGATAAATTAATGTATCATTAAATAGGAGCATGTCTTTATAAATTATAGACATCTACTTTCAGCTTTGTAGGCAACCAATGAATGTAGAAAGATCTGCATAATTGAGAATACAAAGGTACATACCCTAATTGATTTAATAGTAATAAAAAATGTATTTTTGCTCTATTTTCTTTAAAAATAAACTGTCATAAAGACAGTTTATTCCTTTGCTGGCTTGAATTTATTTTATTATTTACTACTCTTTTTTCTTTGTAGTACACATAATTAAACAAAAGATGAGCCTTCTCACTTTTCTTTTTTTTTTTTTTTAAGATTTATTTATTTATTTTATGTACATACGCTCTGTCTTCAGACATACCAGAAGAGGACATCAGACCCCATTACAAATGGTTTTGAGCCTCCATGTGGTTGCAGGGAATTGAACTCAGAACCTCTGGAAGAGCAGCCAGTGCTCTTAACCGCTGGCCATGTCTCCAGCCCCTCACCTTTCTTTTTTTTTTTTTTGGTTTTTCGAGACAGGGTTTCTCTGTGTAGCTCTGGCTATCCTGGAACTCATTCTGTAGACCAGGCTGGCCTCGAACTCAGAAATCCACCTGCCTCTGCCTCCCAAGTGCTGGGATTAAAGGAGTGCACCACCACCCCCCGGCTCCTCACCTTTCTTTTAATAAATAGTTTTATTCTAATGTACAGAGCAAGTAACAGTAGACCTTGTTCTTTAATTAGATGGCTCGAAACAAATTATCGAATGTAAATAAAATAATCCTTCAACCCAGTTACACATAACTACTCTACACCAGGAAAAACTTTGCTTGAAATTGAAGAAAAGTGGTGCATTTTACTAGTAGAGCAGTTCTAAGGAAACATGGACCCTCCTTCGGCATATACATCACAGAATTCAATATTAGTCCTCACAGGAAGTTTTTCTAGCTCTGCAAGATATTTAAATTACTTGTGGGCCATTCACATTGGTGAAATATTGTTTACCATGATCTGACACTATAATCCAAACAGAAAGTTGTGTTGCCACAAAATGGGATTTGAGGACAGGTTACACACTTTTCTCTGTGAAAAAAAATAAAGTTATGTCCACCATTCTGGAAAACCATATGGTTGATCAAGTGCTTCTTTGCAGTGTGGCTTCTCAGTGTAAGACATCTGTAGAAATGTTAGCATTAGTCGGTGTTTGTTGCTGTCACATGTATCAATATCTTACTATTTTACTATTTCATTTTGTTGTGAGATCTGGATACTTAATAAATACACACACACACACACACACACACACGTTTGTCTACAAAGTATACGGATATGATATTTTGCTTGAACTGTGTGTAAACAGGCTGATTTACCTATGAATAATATTACTTTAGGAGATCAGGGCATAGCAATGGATTTTCAAAAATATATGGGTTCTTAAGTTGAGCATGTTGGGGAGGAGAAGAAGGTGAATGGAGGAGGAAGCCACCATGGGTTACGTGAGTCATAAAATGATGGCCATGTGGGTTGGCCAATTGGAGTTAAAAGCAGCCCAGACAAAACGTGGCAAATTATATAATGGGATTACTGTCTGGGAAATAGACATAATAGCATAGAGGATAGGTACCTGCCCAGCTCTCATGCTGATTAATTCTTATTTCAAATACAATAGTTGTGTGTGTCTTTTATCTGGGGACTAAATGGTCAAAGGCAGGGTAGAAACCCTGGGTTGAGATTAAATTTTTCTATAAGCCTTAGATTGGGCTTGGGTTTTGATGGACTTAAGAATCACAAAGTGTCTAAATTCAGGAGCTAAACTGGTCACTTAGAAAAACCTAACAGGAAAACATGAGGGGGGTGTGATGGGGAGTGAAGTGAGCCTCAGGCAGGGTAATTGATAGTCTCTGCAGAAGAAAGAACAAGTAACTGGAAAGTGCAATAGAATCCAATCCCCAATGCAACCTTTTATTCAACATACCAAGAAACAGAATCATGGGGCTTATACATTCAACTGCATGCTTGTGGCTGTACATGTTCAAACTTCAAAACTAGTAGCAACTCCGAAGACTATTTTCAGAACATCACCTCCTCAGTGGTTGCAGAAGAGAATCAGGGTATGTGAATAGGAGAAACCAAGCGGGGATTTGAACTAGCAGCTGGTTCAGAAGCTGCAGGTCCTTTGGTAATTGATTTGGTGACTAGGGATATTTCATCTTTAAAGTTTGTAGCTATGAGAAAGGTGGGAGAGAAATGTGAGAATAAAAAGCAATGGAGACAAATGGGAAGCAAATTCTAGAAAAGTAGCTCATTATACAAATCATTTTGTATTATAGATATAACTGTCATCATTTCCAATTCTCTGTTCAGTGATGAGTAAATAGCAAAACATATCTTGGCACCTGTTGCGTGCTTTAGACTACAATATAGGCCAGCTTTTGCACGAAACATCTATTGCTTAAAATGCTCAGAATTTGAGGGAAATGTCTAAAGAGCCATTTTTTTGAAAATGCCTTGGAAACACAGATTTTAGAAATGAGAAGATCCCTGATGTCCCTGAGATTGTCATTGCCTTGCAGGATCAATGCTACAACCTGGAAGGCTGAGAGTGACAGAGCTGGCAAGGATAACATGGGCAGAAGGAGAGGAACAAACCTATGCTTGCCCCACTGATAATCTTACAACAGCCTTTGAAATAATAGTCTATTTCCCCCTAATCTGTCTGTTTGGATTTATTTAATGCAATGCAATGCTTTAAACTTGATTGTATTTGTGTGTGTATGATGTGTGTGTGTGTGAGCACACAAGCCATGCGTGTGAAGGTTGAAGAACAACTTTGTGATGTCAATTCTCTTCTACTTTTGCAAGGACTATGAGAATCGAACTCAGAACTTCAGGCTTGTACTGAAAGTGTCTTTTGATGAGCCACCTGGACCTGACTGACTCTATATTAATTCTATAATGATGTAAGAAAATGCTGACCTCATTTCTTTATATTTCTTTATGATATAAATTGAGTGTTGTATTTAAGTTTAAAACTTCTTTCCAAATGAAATACAAAACAATATTTTTAAAAACACTATTCAATTAACCATTTTAATAATGAGTCTATTTTTGAAGTCTCTTTTATTCCTGTTTGAGCTTTGGAAACCAAGGTTCAAAATTCATTCAATTTATAGAACACTAATAACCAAACGAATCCTTATTCTTTAAAATTCACCTTTTCTTGGGTGGAACTGGATAATATCATGTTAAGATGAACATGTAACACTCAGAAAGATAACTGTCATGTTCTTTCAAATGTATCATTTAGACTAAAATATATATTTAAATATATTTATTAAAATTTGTTTACTTAAATATGTAAAAGTATTTTTATATAAAACATGAAAGTAGGGGACAGTTGGAAAATGGGAGGTAGCCAGGAGGTTTTGTAAAGACAGGGTAGCAGGAGATATGAAACCCTAGAACACCACACCCAAAATGCAATTCATATCTCTTATATTTGCATATTGTGTGTTTGAAGAGCTTTTTATGACCCAAGGAATGAAAAAATACTAATTTTTCCAACCTGTATAATGGACATGAAAATAGTAGATAAAAATAAATAAAAATAAAAGTGTTTCTTCATTATCCTTTACGTCTAGTCCACAGTAATTTAAGTTTTCAATTTCTTTTGTCTTCTCCTTTTAAATGTTATTTATTTATTTACTAACTTTATTCTTGTACTAGCGATAGAGCACAGTCTTTTGCAGATGGCAAGCAAGAACTCCACATGGATGTACATCTCAGTCTTCTGTTGACATTTCAAAGAGAAAATGACCTTATCTTTCTGTGACTTTCACAGTGCTCAGAGAGCCTAGGTGCCGTGCTTCCATGAGAGCTGAGGGAAAGAATGTGCCTTTAACTCACACCTCAGGCTGGTGACAGTAAGACTCGAATCTACCTCTGACCATCTGTCCTCTGCCCTCTGCTGTCTTGTGTGAGGCCAGAAAGTCTCAAACAAAGCGTCACAATTATTCTTAGTAAGACATTTCCAGCACAGCTATATTTCTTTTCCTATTTTTGTGGATTTTTATGTGTTATTTCTTGATATTTCTAAATATATGAATGTAATCTGCTCAGTCTGTATACGTTATTTATATATAAGTGTTTTCAAGGTTGATCACTTGGTATTGGATAACCAATTGGGTGTGCTCTTCCCTGGGGAAGACTATTTCTCTTCCCTCGCATTCACTAGTTGGCTGTAGCTCTTTGTGTAGGGTTGCTGTCTTGTGGGCGTTCCCACTCTACCTTAGCATGTCTATTTGTGTCTCCTTCTTTTAGCTCATGCTTAGGAACCCATGTTGGTGAGACTGTATTGGTAAATTCTGGCATCCCTGGAGAACTGTCTATTTCTGATGCATGCTTCTTCACTTTGAATACTGTGACCCCTGCTTATATTTTCCCCTCAAATCAGTGGTGTTTTATAAAACAAAAGACAAAACTTAATTCTATCTCATGACTGATTTTTCAGAATTGTTCAATTAGATTTTTAAAAAATTCCCTCCTGCTATTTGTTTGGCTCTTATAGTGATGTATACATTGTAGTGTCATTTCAGATAAACAGTAAGTCACAAAACTACATGGCCTCTGTTTTTTCATTTCTTATAATAATAATTCTAATTAACATCATGAATAGGGTTAGGTTTTCTGTAATGTGATAATTTGTTCAACTACTTTTACAGACAAGATTTGTTCTGTGTAAAACACCTGAGCCAGGTATATGAATGATCCAGAAGAACAAAACAGTGTCATGACATCATGACTGTAAATGGAGACAAATAGTCATGTGATTAGACTGTTTCTGTGCTATTAACTTTCAGGCATGGTAATTTGAAAAGAATAGTTTAGTAGGTTCGAGGTTCTGTAGGCTGGGAGCTTCAAGACTGTGGTGACATCTGGTGAGAGGCTTATTACTGTGAGGAGTGTCAGGGTAAGAGTGAAGAACTGGGAGGAGAAGAAGGAGGGGATATGTATATAGACTAAATATAGATATAAAGTAAATAAATTAATTAATGAAAAAACCAAAAGAATAACAAGTTTAGAGAGAGATTAAAATAGACTGAAAACAGGTGGGACACAATTCTTAACATATGCAACCATTTTCTTCTCTGGATAATGATGTCTGCCTACTCATTTGTAGTTTATGTACACTGTCATGTAGAGGCTGGGTTCAGCAGTGTACAGAAAGTAAACATATACAAATATTCATGTTCAAGTTCATTTGCTTTAAATATTTAAGTTTGACAAAAAAGCATGCCTGGAAGTGGAGTGACTTAAGGGCGAGAGCTCTGTCATGGCCACTCTCCAGTGGATACACTCTTGTAAGTGTCCATCTTGTCAGAGACAAGCCTTCAGAAGGCAGAAGTCACAGCTCATCTGTTCTGCATCCCATCTCAGGCCATTCCCAACGCCCCAGGGAAGCTTTGTCAGTACTTTTTTGCCCTCCACCATGATGTGATACAATAAGAAGGCTCAATTTGACTCTTCAATTTGACCTTTGGAAGTGGGGGTGGATAAAAGGAGGAGGCAGAAGGTCAGGATTCCAGAGCTATTAAGAGAAATTATTTATGGCTACCTTTCTAATATCATTTAGGACAACTTTTATTTCATTGTATGACAGTCATCTTGAATTTTCAAAAGACCAAATAGTTAAAAATATCATACAACTTGTACCTGAATTCTGAGTGTTGTGTTTAGTGTGACATGAGACAGGTTGGATCCTCAGTAAAATAGGAATAGAACGTGATTTTCTTTAAAAATTATTAAATTAGTTAAGTGCCATAATATGCATATCTAATATGGACTTGGCATAGATTTTGACACTTAGTAAGTGCCTGTTAATTGAGTTATTTCATTTAATAGTAAGATAAACCTAATTTTGCTTTTCCACATGTAATAATGTTGCAGAGGAGAAATGAGGTTTTGGGGATGGAGGGAGGGTAACAGAACAGGGAGAGTATTTTTGAGAAGAGAGCAGAAGGCAGGCATATTTCCTAATGAGGGTATGTTGTCTATTTATTTTTCTAGTGGGTAAAAGAATATCTGAGCAACTGGAACAAACATGGGAGGAACAAAGAATGAGGGAGAGGAGGGGAAACACAGGATCGTTTAAAGATAAAACATGTTTGCAGTGCTGCTCGGCCATTTGACATTCCTCTGTTGAGAAGTCTCTGTTTAGCTCTGTGCCTCAGTTTTTTAATTGTTTTTTTTTTTTTTTTGGTTTGTAATTTAATTTCTTGAGTTTTTCATATTTTGTATATTAGCCCTCTGTTGGATGTATGATTGGTGAAAATCTTTTCCCATTCTGTAGGCTCCAGTTGGTCCTATTGTCAGTGATCAGAGTCCTTAGGCATCAGAGAAATTCAAATCAAAACAACTCTGAGATTCCATCTAACATTTCCCAGAATGGCTAAGATCCAAAACTCAAGGGACAGCACATGCTGGTGAGGATGTGGAGCAAGGGGAACACTTCCCCATCGCTGGTGGGAGTATAAACTTATAGAGACATGGTGGAAATCAATTTGGATGTTTCTCAGAAAATTGGGAATAGTTCTACTTCAAGACCCAGGTATACCACTCCTGGGCATATGCCCAAAAGATCCTTCAACATACCACAAGGATACTTGTTCAACTATGCTCATAGCAGATTTATTCATAATAGCCAGAAACTGTAAACAACCTAGATGTTACTGAAGTGAAGAATGGATAGAGAAAATGCAAATGTGTCACATTTATGCAATGAAATACTATTCAGCTATTAAAAACAAAGACGTGAAATTTGTAGGTAAATGGATAGAAGTAGAAAATATCATCCTGAGTGAGCTAACCCAGACCCAGAAAAACACCCATTGTATGTACTCACTTATAAATAGATATTAGCTATAAAGTACAGTATAACCATGCTACAATTCACAGACCCAAAGTAGCTAAGTAACTGGGAGGACCCAAAGGAGGATGCTTGACTCTCACTCAGAATGGAATATAAAATAGGCATTAGAGATGGAAAGAGAGGAAAAACATGGTGGGCAAGGTGTTGGGGAGGGGAACAATAAGAGTGGGAATCACATGTGGAGAGAGTTCAGGGAAGGAAGAAGGCTAGAAGAGAGAAGGGAAATTGGTGGTGAGGGATGTTTCTGGGACTAGTTAGGGACCGTGATGGGGAGGTTCCTGGTGTTTATGGGTATGACCCTAGATGAGACTCTTAGCAATTAGGGATATGGAGACTAAAGTGGCTACCTCCTGTAGTCAGGTAAGAATTCCAGTGGAGAGAGGGAACCTACCCACAAAACCAAAATTTGTCCTGCCTCAAGATGTTTAGGGATAAAAATGGAGCAGAGATTGAGGAAATGGCCAACCAATGGCTGGCCCAACTTGAGACCCATCCTATGGGAGAGAGCCAACCCCTGACACTACAATGATATTTTTCTATGCTTGCAGAAAGGAGTCTGGCATAACTGCCTTCTGAGAGGCTTCATCCAGCAGCTGATGGAAACAGATGTAGAGATCCACAGCCAAACATTATGCAGAGCTCAGGAAGACTGTAGAAGTAGGGGGAAGGATTGAGGGAGCTGGAGGGGTCAAAGACACCTACAGAGTAAACTAACTTGGCCCACCAATCAAAGAGCATGTATGGCTGGACCTAGGCATCCTACAGTTATGTAGCAGATGTGCACCTTTTCTTCATGTGGATCCTCTACTCCATAATTGGAGTGGAAGCTGTCTCTACTCTGTTGTGGGCCTGTGAATCCCTTACCCATAGCTGGGTTGGCTTGTCTGGCCTTTGTGGGGTATGATGCACTTAGTCCTAAGTGTACCAGGCTGGGTGGGTACGCATAGAGTGCTCCCATTCTCTGAAGAAAGGGTGGGTAAGGAGCAGGTATAAGGATAGGATTGGGAGAAGAGGGTAGGGTTCTGAGATCAGGCTGAAAAGTGAATACATGAAATAATAGAGAAACGAAACATGTTTATGGAAGTATCATCATCACTGATGCCCTAGTTAGTTTACATTAGCCTGATCAGATGGAGATGTTCCTGTCCTCATTCTGAGGGTTATCCCTGATGAACCTCTGTAGAAGTTGATAGACCCTGAGCAACAGGTACTGGCTAACCAAAGAGCATGCTCTCCACCAGTGATGAGTGGGAGGGCAAGGTACTCACTGGAATCCTTACATCTCTAGATTCATCACTGTAATAAAACACTTGAGAAAAACAACATAAGGAAAGAACGGCTTACAATGTCAGAAAATACAGCCCATCATGGCAGGGAGGCATGAAGGCAGGTACATGTGGTATAGAATCACATTTACCTACAAGCAGGAGGCAGAGAGCAATGAGTGCTGGTGGCCAGCTTAGTTTTACTTAGCCAGAGACCCAAGCCCATGGAATGGTACTACACGAATTTACAGTGGGTCTTCCCACCCAGTCTAGAAACTCCCTCATAGATATGCTCAGAGGCTTATCTCCTAGGTGATTGTAGATCCTCTTAACTTGACAATCAGTACAACTCACAGTGGCTTCCAAGGATGAAGTAGTTCAGCATGGTCTAGACAGCCCTTGTCTCCATACACACACTATGAGTGACCAGAACATGCCACCCTATCTTTCTGAAAAGTTCTCCTCAACAATCCCTTTGTAAGTATATAGTTTTGTCATTATTGTATTTTAGCCAGGGTCTCAGGTTGCACAGGCTTATCTCAAACTGATCCTGTAGCTGATGATGACCTTAAAGTATTGATTGTCTTGACTCTGCTTCCCAGTGTTGAGATTACAAGTATAGACCAACAAGCCTGCTCTGACCATGCTTCTTAATAACTGCCGAAGCTTTGGTTGAGAAATTGAAATACTTTATGATGCATTCTCCCATTTCACTTATCTAAATTCCCTTGACTATGGTTAGGGTTAGAATGGATAAAAAATATATTGCATTTTATTTGTGATTTACAAAGTTTTTATTTGAGTGAAATTTGATGCTATAAATACGAAGGCCAAGAGAAGGCATGTTAAAGATGTAATTATGAAAAAAGTGGAGAGGTTTTTTTGTTTTTTGTTTTTTGTTTTTTTACACAATAGCCTGCCGTGAGCATGTGGTGACTGTGGAGGAAATGTGTAAATCATCTCCTAACCCACAGCAACTTCCCTTTGCCATGTAAATGGTGTGTTATGGACATATTGGCTGTACAATAGAATTTTTCCCATACTGCCTTTGTACTAGATTCTGGAGTTCCCAAGCCCAATTTTCTATTTTTTTTTCTAATCAGTGGATTTAGTATTTAAACATGGTCTCGATTACTGTTGTCTCTCAGTCACTTTTCTATCATTGCATTCTCCCTGCCTTGGCAGAATTGCTAGTTAAATCACATTCTGGAATGCCACTTACTGAATGAATGATTCAGTACTTCTGACCTTAAAGAAGTTACACAGCAGCCACGTAAGGTGTAACTGTCACTCAACCATGTGGAATTCTAATCCCTGTAAAGCAAGAATTCTACAGATAGGTAGGCAGCTGCCAGTGTGTGCCTGTTTGTTGTAGCATGTTAGAGTCGATGGCATTCAATCCCTTAGGTCTTTTCCTCCTGGTGTCATGGTGGCTGCTGCCAGTCCACTAATTCTGTTGTTCATCAAAGCAGAATGAAAAGAATGAGAGCTGAGGCATGGCCAGCGGGGAGGGGCTTACATCTTGGGAACTGCGCCTGTGACACTTCACCATCTATTCTCAGAAGGACAACCCTAAAGACAACTGGCAGCAATTACAAGCCATGGCTAATGGCTGGACAAACAGCCCAATTGGGATTACAAGATTAGATGGGGCCACATTCATGATATCACAGATATTAGGCATCAAAAGTGGGCAATCTCTCAGCCAGACATTCCTGTTTGAATCATATTTCTATTTTCTAACAATGCAAGGGCAAAAGCTCATTTTAAAGACAAAGGCACTTACACACTGGTATTTTGCTCTAGGGAGTATAAAGCAAGAATGTTAGAAGATAATCTTGGATACTGTACATCTCCTTCCATTTCATCTAAAACAAAGCCTTTTGTTCATATTTGCACATTCCAGGCCAGTTGCCCAGAAGTTGTCAGGGATTTTCCCCGTGTCTGCCTCCCACCTGCAATAGGGCCAGGGAACTACAGTCATATGCTACTCCAGTCAGCAGTAGGACTGGGGATCTGAACTCAGGACTTCCTACTTGTTCAGCACGATCTCTATCCACTGAGGCAATTTCTAAGCCTATGAACCTCTTCTAGCTATTTAAAGTACAAATTAAATACAATTAATGTCAGTCCAGTCAGAAAAAAATGTTGAATGTGTTTGTAACACTGCAGGTAAAGCTGTTAGGAAATTCTAGCCATGAGTTTTGATTTCATTATCAATGTCATGTTTTCTGTGGTATTTTTTTTACTTTACATCCTGCTCACTGCCCCCTCCTGGTCAATCCCTCCTACAATTCTTCCCCCTATCCTCCTCCTCTTCTCCTCTGAGAAGGTGGGAGGCCCTCTGCGTATCCCGCCTCCCTGGAACATCAAATCTCTGCGGGGCTAGGCCAGACAAGGCTGCTGAGCTAGAAGAGCATATCCCCAAACAGCAGCCTACAGATTGGGAAAGGGTCTTCACCAACCCTACTGACAGAGGACTAATATTCAAAATTTATGAAGAACTCAAGAAACTACACATCCACAACACAAATAACTCAATTAAAACGTGAGGTAGAGAGCTAAACAAAGAATTCTCAACATAGAATCTAGAATGTCCTAGAAGCACTTAAAGAAAAGTTCAAAGTCCTTAGTCATCACAGAAATGCAAATCAAAGCAATTCTCAAATAAAAAATTATATATAATATTTAATTATATTATAATATATATGTATATATAATATGTATATTATATATATAATATATGTATATTCTTTCTTTCTGGTGGTGGAACAAACTCCAACCATGAAGTGGACGCTCTTGTTTGGTTTAAGTGACTGTGGATTCATCAGATGTGGCAGACTTTCCCTGAGCTCTGTCACTTACCTAATTTGAATGCTGAACACAATGTGTCATTGCTATAGATCAAATTCAGGTTCCCACTCTCATACTCATAGCAACTCTCTGTATCAGAAATAGATGAGCTTTGAAGACAGAAGCCTGAACTCTCACTTCATCATATAGGAAATAATAAAATTAAACCAAATAATAGATCAACCACAACAGGTACATTAATATTCTTGTATACTTCGAAGAGAAAAATATCACTCATGTTCCAATTGTTGGTGAAAGAACTGAAACTGAAAGTTGGTGAAAACAAATACCTTTCAATATACAAATATCTATGTGAACGTACCTTTAGGAAGAAGCCAGAGTCCCACAGACAGGGGACTTTCGTTGAACTTGAAACAGGCTCAAGCAGAGACTAGAACATTGCTCTACTGCAAGATTTAATTCCTCAAGTAACTGGCATCTAAGTAAACATCTAATGGCAGAAACTGGATGTTCCACATAGAGTCTTACAGATGATTTTTCTCTGACCTTGCACTAGGCACTTGACTATAGAATTGCCTTTCATGACATTGACCTGTGTTCTCTAAGATAGCAGTAACCATAAGAAACAGTAGGTCATACATACAAGTAAGGGGTCTGAGAGTTTCAAGCTAGCAACAATGTATCTTCACCAGTATCTTATATTTTGGACCTAGCAATAACAGAGTCCTCCTACTTCTTAAATGTCTTCCCTTTTATGTGGGAAGCTCTGGGCCTTGAAGAAAACCAAAGAGAAACACTGTCTTGCTTTGCTGAGGTTTCTGTCCTTATCTAGGAAGTCTAGCATTAAAATGTCACTCTTTGTCAACTTGCCCCAGCTTCTGGCAAACTACTGAAAATATCCTTTTGTCTGAGTCTAAAGGATGACAAATCTCTTCAGTTTGGGGGAGGGTTGATTTGAGAAGAAAAAGTGTGCCTGGGTGATCTTTTGAGCCCCTGTCTCAGTTGTCACATGGCTGCACTCTTACATCAGTCAAGCCTTTAGTGGACACCTGTGGCACTGTCTCCAATACTCAAACCTGTGAATACTTTCATATATTCAAGGTCTTAAACTTTTGAGGAAGACCTTTAGGGAGTTACAGGAGGACAGATCTGATAAAAGCAGAATCTACTAAATGACAAGGACATGCACAGAACAGCAAACCTGAGAGAAACAGCACGGAATATTGTGAGTATCTGCCTGAGACTTCTGAGTCTGATTCCTTGTCAGTGGAGCCAAGAGATCAGCTCAGCATTGGAAATTCTTTCCTGTGTCCCTCACAAATGAAAATCATGAACAATTGTGAAATGAGAGATTCCAACCTTAACCACAAAAGTAAACCAAGGGGGAAAAGCAGCCTTTGTAAAAGCAGGTTATCTCCCTTTTTCCTCTTTAACAAGTGTCTGTGAGCCTGTATGTGTGCCTGCATACATTTGTATGTGTGCATGCATAGTTGTGTGTTTGTGTGTGTGTGTGCATGTGGAGGGCTGTAGGCTGACATTAGGAGTCTTTCTCAATCTCTCCCAGCTTTGTTTTTGAGCTATGATCTCTCAGTTGAACCCAGAGATAATGGATCTAGCTGGTTCTGAACATCCCCTCTCTCCATCTAGAGTGCTTACAGTTAAAAGTGGTTCTCCATGTCCACCAGGAATTCACTTGTGTGCTGGAAATTCAAACTCTGGTCCTCATGCTTGGATTTTACCAACTGGGCCATCTTTCTGGCCAGTACTTTAATTACTCAGTGAGAAAATTCTCAGTGTAAACAGTAATTATTAAATTTCAAAAATGGACAAGAAATAAAAGTTGTGTGTTGGTTGTGGATAAGTAGCAAGATTAAAGTCTTATCCTGGAAGTAGTTAGATATGATTTTCATTAGATTGACTTCACCCTATAAACTGTAGTTTTATGAAGCTATAATTTTACACATTTTTAGTAGAATTAATGTTTTTTAATGTCAACATAGAGATTTAACAGTTTCCTGTTAACAATTACATTAATGCTTATGGAAATACATGCCAGTCACTATATTCATTATTTTTCTATTCAGTGTATGTCTGATTCTCACACACCTGATATTGGTATCATTATTCAAATTTCAAAGATACAAATTTCAAATCAATGAGCCTGAAGCTCAGTACAGGCAACACAGTCAAGAAGACAAGACTCAGCTATTTTTCTTTGTGGCCTATTTTATAAATATAAAACAAGGTGTGTGATGAAAGTATCGTTATCTTTCAGGAATCAAGCAGCATATGCCAAAGTAAATAATGAAATGTTTGATCTACTGAACAGGATGTGGCCATGGTCTTTTGTCATGTATCACTATCCACTCCTTCTAATAGTAAACATTCAGTGAAAGGTTGTGGAGCAGAGTTTCACAGGAGTTTTGAGTTCAAGGATGTGTCTGTCTTTACCCTGTGACCCCAAGGGACCAACAACAAAGTGCAACTGGGCAGGCAACAAAGGACATGAGGCTTAGCCTCAGCTTAGGGTGCAGAAATGATAATAGCCTACTGGAGGCAAGATGAACTCATGCTAATGTCAGTTTCATTTCTGTTGCTGTGATAAAGTATTCTGCACAAAACCAACTATAACAGAGAAATGATTTATTTAGCTCATAATTCTGGGTTACAGTTTATCCCAGCAGGGGAGCTAAGGCAGTAACCTGCAGCAACTGGTCAAGAGCAGAGGGAAAATGAATGCATGCATGACTTCTCATCCCAGCTTCTCTGCAACCCACGATCCAAACCAGGTGGTGTAGTGCCACTCCTAGTAGTCTGGGTCTTACCACATAAATGCATGCAACCAAGACAACCCACCACAGACATGCCCACAGGTCAACCTAATCATTGAGACCCTCTTCACGGGTGATTCTAGATTGTGCAAAGTTAACATTAGAAAACACTAATCATCACAATTAATTTCAAACTCTTGTTGGATATCTTGGCTAGCCAACCCATTTCCTTTTTTTTTTTTTTTTTTTGGCTAAGGATCGGTAATTCCCCCACTGTGCTGAGAGAGTGGCTTTATTTCAATAGTGGAACTGTCTATTCAAAAGACTGCTGAATATGACCCTTTCAGCATAGATCTGTAGGACAGTGAGGAGTCTTTGATGTCACGATGGGTTTTTTAAACTTTGCAAAGGAATTAAACATTTCCCCAAAGCAGTATTCAGAATCCTTCCAGGAAGGAGCTGGTAAACTGAGCTTCTGAAGGAGGTGGGGAGCTTCAGGGGGTTGAAAGGTGGAGACAAACTTGGGAAACACAGAAAGGACAGGAAGGGGGCTGAGAGAGCAGGCAGAGCAGTGGAGGAAGGAATGTTTAGCTGAGATATACCCGCTCTGGGTGCTCGGAATGTTTTCCCCCACATTATGAGGAGCTGGAGAGAAGAAAAGTGTATGGGAATCGCATATGTGTGTGTCTAAAGCCTTGGCTCTCCTGGCCACTCTCAAACTCTCATTGTTCTCTGGGGAGTTGTGTGCAGTGCAGAGTACACAGGGAGTAATTCCATCTAGCACTCAGAACACATGCTTCCATATTCCCTCAGAAGCTGCCACAGAATCTGATTTCCATGAATGTGCCTTTTTTTTTTTTTTTAGTTAATTGTCTCTCTCCTTTTTTATGACCTCAAGGAAGAATTAAAGAGCTAGTGAGTTTCAGAGACAGAGTTTTCATCTGATCCACATAGTAGCTTATCTTGTATGGAGAGCTCCATTGTGTCCCAAGCACATTTGTCTTTGAGTGCCAAGTTCTCTGCACAAGTGACCAAGGTTACTTCTCTACATACATCACTGCTTCCTAGAATATTTTCTTTTGGATTCTGTGAAATATATAAAGCTTTAAAAGAAATCCTCTTTGTGTCTCTGCAAAGTTTTCAACTAATTTTTTTTTGAAGCCCCTGACAAGAGAAAGACACAGTAACTTTGCAGGCTACAGCACCAGCTGCCAGAGAGCATTTGCTCTGCCCAAACCCAATGTCAGACATCAATTCTAATAGAGCAATGATCACATCTGAAAGACAGCATTTATCTGAAATACACTCAAGGCTACTTCCAATAGATTTTTGATTGGTTATTAACACTTGAATGTTGCATTAGCAGCTTTATGTCCAAAAGTAGTGGTCTGTGCTTTTTCATCATAAATCTAGACAACAATTTTCATGTGTTGTTTCTAGCAGGTCAAAATAAGAGGTTATGGGATAGAGAGATGACTTAGCAATTAGAAACACTTATTACTCTTGAAGTGGACCTTGGTTTATTCCCTAGCACCTATATGGTAGCTCATAACTTATCAATAACTCCTGTTCCTCAGAATTTGGTACTTTCTTCTGGCCCTTTCAAGGACCATAAGCTCATGAAGATACAGAGGGAGAGAGAGAGAGAGAGAGAGAGAGAGAGAGAGAGAGAGAGAGAGAGAGAGAGAGAAGGAAGGGAAGAGAGAGAAATAAATAAACATGTTTAAAAAGAAGTTAATATGATAAATGATAGGTGTTCTTACAGCTGAATCACTTCGCCTGCATGATTCCTTGTTTCTTTATCTGTAACATGAGTTTCCCAGGCCTGCCTTAACTACTCAGAAGTTATTTGGAGAATCTGATGTATGTGTGTTATATGTGTTATATATATATTATATAATATATATATATATTATTATGTATATATATAATTTATGTGGCTGTATGAGGTAGACAAAAGGTTCTGTTAGAATGTTAAAATGTGTAGAATTATTTTCAACTATACTTATACATGAAGGTTGAGAATATGGTTTAATCAGTAATATACTTCTGTGCAAACCAGAAGACATGATTTTTTTATTTCCAGCACCTAGAAGAAAAGCATGTCCCTGTACTATAGTATCATGGAGCTGAGCTAGGAGCATCTCTTGAGCCTTGCTGTCCAGCCAGTCTCACACTTACAAATTCAGCAAGAGAGACTATCTCAAAACAAGGAGGAGAATTGGGAAGGAAGGTGCCAGATGTCAATCTCTAGCCCTATACACCTCCATAGCTGCAAACAGTTGCACATATGTATGAATATGTGTACCATGTGTGCACACACATATGCACACTTACCACAAATATACATATGTGAACACACATATCCATGCAATATCTATGAATTTTTGTGTAGTGTCAGTATAGATATTAGTAGAGTTTTACTTTAGAATGATAAAATGTTTATGCATTAAGGTAATTTATGTATCTTTAAATTACTTGTTCTGCCTTTCAAGTTTTCACCTTACACAAATGGAACATGACACAGATGTTACTGAAACAGACTTTTTAATGTGTAGATATGCTTGCCTATTCAGCAGCATGCTCTTATCTCTACAGTGTTGCCTCGAGGAGAAGAAAATGAGAGATTTAGTTCTTTGTTTATTAAAATGAGCAAATTAAAAAGTTTCAGAAACATATTTTAATAGTATTTTTAAATAATGAATACTTGATAAGGATGTGTTCATTGCCATCCATGATTCTATAATGATTTGGTCTTTATAAAGCAAGATGAGGCTTCCTGATGAGTTTGTGAGATGCTAAGGTAGAAAGGCATAGCATCACTGTCTTTAGTAAGGAGCAATTTACCATAGATGTCTGTACTTAGTTACTCTAAAGGAGTTCTAAATGAGATAAGTTCTCCAGCATCCTTTATGTGAATGTTTGAATTAAGGCTAAGAGCTCACCATTTCTGACTCTTATTTCATGAATTCAGACTTTCTGTTCAAGTATTTGTCTCCTATAAATGAAAGACACAACACTAAATATGCATGTATCCAGAAAGAACATGCGTGCTCAGTTGCCTGTCCCCACTGGGCCCATCTGCTTTGTTGGCAGATGTCCATGGGCAACCTGGCCTATTTCGCTGCTACAGAGCTGCCAGCCTTCCAAAAGGCGATGAGTACATAGAGTGTGTACAGAGCTAGATTTCTACACAAAGCCCTTCACCAATCTACATATTGGTCTGTTTACACTTGATCACACATGTTGTGTTGTAAGGTCAACACTCCCAGAATAGGTCAGAAGGAGGTAGCCTGTGCTAACCTCCCAGGCATAGGTGAAAGTAGAACATGCACAAATCTCTCTGTTCTGCATAAAGGTGCATGCTCCTCTATCAAAGGGTTCTGTAGATATCGGGGACAGATGTAAGGAAAGGATGTGAGGACATTGAAGACCATATAAGCATGTCTCCTTTCTAGCTTCTACCTTTTGAGATTAAAAGTATATATTTTAATACATAAATATTAGCTGATTGTCTTTAGGTATATACATACACAAGAATGAGGACAATGTCTTCCTTTCAGTTTTCAATTTGCATACATGTCAACTTAACATAAATAATACTTCTGAACTGAGGGTTTAGTGCATCTTTCATTTGTACTATACCACCAAGCAATAGTGTAAACACATTTAATGGCATCAGCAATGCTGTTTGTCATCTTGTGTTCTTTATCTTTGTTGAATTTAGGTTTTCTTCTATATCGTTGAGCATTTTAAAATTGTTTTTAGTGGCTTTATTTATTTATTTTTACTTTTTATCTTTATTAAATTATTTTATTTATTTACATTCCAAACATTGACCCCCTTCCTAGCCCCTTCCCAAGTTCTTTGTCTCAACCCCCCCACTTCTGAGTCAATGCTCTCTCACCACCCCACCCACCCTCACCTCACCCTCACCTCACCCTCACCAGCATCCCTCTTTCCTGAGACATCATGTTTCCACACAATTAAACACATCCTCTCCCATTGAGGCCATACAAGGCAGTCCTCTGCTACACATGTGCCCAGAGCCATGAACCAGTCATGATGCTCCTTGGTTTTTTGCTTAGTCTGGGAGCTCTGGGGAGTCCAGGTTAGTTGACACTGTTGTTCTTCCTATAGGGTTGCAATCTCCTTCAGCTCCTTCAGTCCTTTCTCTAACTCTTCCATAATGATCCCTGACCTCAATCCAATGCTTGTCTTGAGTGACAGTTCTAGAAATTAGAATATATATCTAAAATTTTAATCTAATTCTGAAAGTCTCAAATAAAAAGACGGAATCTGATGCTGAGGAAGTTTAGAATAGTGGGGTTATAGTAAGGGACATCAAGGACTTGCTGTTGTAAGAAGAGCCCTGCTCTTATAAACACAAAGCATAATGGCAAACAGCAAACAAGATCCTAAATAAAATGAACAACAAGAGTAAGATATGCAAAGATGTCATAGAAGTCTGGGGGCATCAAATTGAAGCATAATTGCTAGAAAGTCCAGGTGACCTCTGCTGAAATATTCAACCTGACATAGGATGATATACACTCACTATTCACAGTGGCCTAGCAGGATCCCAGAAGAATTTGCTTCCAAGTAACCCCCCAGTAACCACCTAAGAACCAGAGAGGGCAATAGAAACCAAGGAACAAAACATCACCCAACAAAGACAAGGCACATAAAATTGCCATCATCCCTAAACACAGATGCCAAGATGCTAACATAAAAGCACAATTATTAAATGTCAAGGACAATATACTTCCACTTCATCCCAGAAACCCTATCACAATAGGTCTGAGAATTGCAATATAGCTGAAGCATAAGACAAAGACCTTAAAAGAGCCTTTACAAATATGATAGAGGTCCTTAAAGAGGAAATAAAGAAATCCCTTAAAGAAATATATGAACACATAAACAAACAGTGGAAGGAAACGAATACAAGATTACAAGACCTGAAAGTAGAAATAGAATCAATGAAGAAAACAGCAAACTGAAGTAAACCTAGCAATGAAAAACTTACAACATGAAACCACAGAGAAACAGAATGAAGAATTGGAAGGAAGACTCTCAAGCATTGAAGAAATCATAGAAGAGATGGATATCTTGGTCAAACAAAATGTTAAAACTAAAAATATCCTGGCACTAAATATTCAGGTGTACACTATGACAAGAACAAGTATAAGAATAACAGAAACAGAGGAAGTGGAAGAAACCCAGGTCAAAGATACAAAACATATTTTCAAGAAAATCATAAAGAAAACTTACCTAACCTAAAGAAAGTGCCTATAAAGGTAGAAGAAGCATACATAACACCAAATAAATAGGACCAGAAATGAAATTCCCCTTAGGACACAATAATCAAAAAAGTAAATGTATAGAACACAGAAATAATATTGAGTTGAAAGAATTACAGACTAATTTACCTTATGAACATGAAGGCAAAAAGTCTTATTAAAATACTTGCAAACCAAATCCAAAAGCCCATCAAAAAGATAACCAACCATAATCAAATAGGCTTTATCACTTGGTGAGAAATGCAGCAATGGTTCAACAAATGAAATTGCTAAATGTAATCCACCATATAAAAAAAACCTGAAAGTCAAAAACAAGATGATAAACTCATTAGATATAGAAAAGATCTTTAACAGAATCTAACACTCATTCATGATAAATGTCCAGAGAGATTAGGTTTATAAGGAGTGTATCTCAACATAGTAAAGGCAGACTACAGCAAGACTATTGTTAAGTCTACTTAAATGGAGAGAAACTCAAAGCAATTCTACTAAAATCAGGAATGAGGACCCAGACATAAGTTAACATACATCTCCATTAAAATTCCCATATAATTCTTCACAGAACAAGACAAAGCTGCCAACCCTCTCCATATCTATTCAATGTAACACTTAAAGTCTTCCTAGAGCAATAAGACAACCAAAGGAGAATAAGAGTACACAAATTGGAAAAGAAAACATCAAATATCTTTTATTTGCAGATGATATTTTAGTATCTATAAGTAATACTAAAAATTCCACCAGGAAATGCCCACAGCTGATTAAACACTTTCAGCAAAATAGCTGGGTAAAAAATAATTCACAAAAATGAGAAGCCTTCCTATATACAAATCACAAATGGACTGAGAAAGAAATCAGGGAGGCAACCCTTCTCACAATAGCCTCAAATAAAGTAAACACGTTGGTTAACTTTAACCAAACAAATAAAAGACCTGTATGATAAAAACTTCGAGACACTGAAGAAGATCTTTGAAGATGGAAAGTATCCCAGACTAATGGATCAATAGGATTAATATAGTAAAAATGCCCATCTTACCAAAAACAATTTAGAGGTTCAATGTAATCTCCATTAAAATTCCCACATAATTCTTCACAGATCTTAAAGAACAATTTTAACCTTTATATGGAAATACAAACAAACAAAACAAACAAAACTGTGAATCTAAAATAATTCTGAATAATGAACTGCTGGAGGTATCTCTATTTCAGACATCAAGTAGTACTACAGAGCTATAGTAATAAAAACAACATGGTATTGGCACAAGAACAGAAACAATGATCATTGAAATTGAATTGAGGACCCAGACATAAGTTACCATACACTATGGAACATGATTTTTGATAAAGAAGCCAGAAATACATACCTGAGAAAAACATCTTCAACAAGTGGTACTGATCAATCTGGATGTCTGCCTGTAGCTGACTGCAAATAAATCCATACTTAACATCCTGCACAAAACTCAACTCTAAATGAATCAAAGACCTCAACATAAAACCAGATACACTGAACCTGACAGAAGAGAAAGTGGAGAATAGCCTTGTACTCATGACACTGGGAAAGTCTTTCTGAATAGAGCATCATTAGCACATGTACTAAGCAACAATTAATAAATGAGACCTCATAAAACTGAAAAACTTCTATGTGGCAAATGGCACATCATTCTCTTAAAAGGTATCAGAAATAATGGGGAAAATTTTTATTTTACCAACTATACACCCAATAGTGGGCTAATGTCTAAAATATCTAAAGATCTCAAAATCTAGATACCAAGAAAGCAAAAATCCAACTAAAAAGTAGAGTCCAGATCTAAACACAGAATCCTCAATGAGGAAACTAACAGCTGAGAAACACTTAACTCAATGTTCAACATCCTTAGTCATCAGGAAATACGAATCAAAACTACTTTGAGATTTCTTCTTACGCCCATCAAAATAGCTAAGATCGGTAAAACAAATGACAGCTTATGATGGTGAGGAGAAGGAGTAATGGAAACACTCATTCATTGCTGGTGGGAGTGCAAACTGTCTAGCCATAATGGAAATCAGTGTAGTGCTTCCTCAGGAAGACGGAAATCGATTTACTTCAAGATTCAGCCATATCACTCTTGGTCATATACCCAAAGGATGCTCCATTTTACCACAGAGACACTTGCTTAACTATATTCATTACTGCTATATTCATAAGAGCCATAAATCAAAGCCAACTTAGACATCTCATAACAGAAAAATGGATAAAGAAAATGTGGTACATTTATACAATAGGAAGTTACTCAGTCATTAAAAAGTCATGAAATTTGTAGGTTTATGGATAGAACCAGGAAAAATAATCCTGATTGAGGTAACCTAGACCTAGAAAAACAAATATGTATATATTTGTTTATATGTGAATATTACCTGTTAATTCAATGATGCCTATGCTACAATCTGTAGAACCACAGAGGTTAGTATATAGACCAGGGACAAGGACATATAGATAGATTTCCCTAGGAAAGGGAAATAGAAGAGACATTTATGGCTGGATAAGGGGGGGAGTACTGGAGTGTTAGGATAGAGTAAAGCCAAAGAGAAAAGAGGGCAAGAGAGTGAATATGGAGACAGTTAAAATAATGAGTTTTTTAGGGTAGTATGAAAATCTAATACAGTACAAGCTTCTAAAACATATACATATACCAAGGTCATTTAAATGAAATCAACAAATAATTAGAAAGAATGAGTTCCAACTGGACATCTTTGTCATCAAATGAAGGAATGGTCTGCTTTCTAATGGATTTGTTGACCAAAGGGTCCCATGGGAACCCCCAAGCAACAGGCTGTTGCCAAGACTATAGGTTACCCTCCATAAACTGCTAGCACAGCTCTAATACTGAATACAACATCTACACAACTCATCAAACAGAGAGAAATTGGGGTGGTACCTACATAGAGTCTTCACCCATATGTACCAGCATCTTTGGTACAAGAAGGTACTCTGTAAGCTGCCAAAGGAGAAATGCAAATAACAACCCAGACCAAACTCTTTGATCTATAATGGTGTCTTGCCTGGAAGATATGCTATTTCCAATAGTGACACAAAGCTTGTGGAAGTAGCAAACCAATATCTGATTTGACTTAAGAATCACTCCAGGAAGATGAAACCCATAACACATACTGCTTAGATGTCCAAGAACCTGGGACTATTTAGTCCAGAGACCCAGAGCAAAACCATATTATTGTTCTACTAAAAGAATCTAGCTATAAAATGGCTCCTAATAACATTCTGCTACACTTCTAGATCAATATCTTGCTCAGCCATCATGAGAGAAGCTTCTTCCTGCAGCAGATAGGAAAAAATACAGTGACCCAGAGTTAGACAAAATGTAGAGAGAGAGAAGCCTTGGATCACTCCAGCAAATCTCTCCCCTCAGGGATCTGGGAACACTATAGAAAAGGAAGAAGAAAGGGTGTAAGAGCCAAAGGGGACAGAGGACAGCAAGGAAACCTATTAAAACAATCAAACACATTTGAACTCACAAAGACTGAGGCAGCACCACAGTGCCTGCATGGGTCTGCATCAGATGGTTATAGAGCTGGAAGGAGAAACAGGCAATGCCCCATCCTTAACCAGAAGCTATTTCCAGTTCATAACCTCCTGCAAATGAAAACTCTGTTTCATTCAAAGTAGTCTTACTGGGGAAACAAACTACTCAGAGTAGAGTAGTCTGCATGCCCAGCAGTCGATGGCCAACAAAGAGATCAAAACAAACCCAGGAACCCCTCTTGCCTAGAATGTGTCATGTCTTTTATATTATTTTTATTTTATTTACATATTTTTATTTTTTTCTAATTTTGTACTACAGGCAGGTTCTTTGCATATATATTATGGCTTCTACATTAGCATTTTATAGGCTTCCTGAGTGTGTGCACAGGTGGGTCTCTCTTCCTGTGTCTCTTTCTTGTGTCTTTGCTTGTACTTGTTTCCATTGATTGATTGATTGATGATTTTTGGTCCTAATCTGATGTGTTAGTTTTTGTTTGATTTCATTTCATTTCATTATTAGAAGCCTGTTTGTTTTCTAATGAAAGACAGAAATGAGGTGGATCTGGATGGGAAGGGAGGTGGGGAGAAAATAGGCAGAGTAGAGGGAAGAGAAATCATAATATAGATATAAGAAAAATCTACTTCCAAAAAGAAAAAAAGAAGTGAGGCAGGAACAGGAGGTACAGAGACAGGGTACCAGTTAGAAAGGCTGCATTGTAGATGATGTGAGACCAAAGGTTTGTGTGAGGTGAAACCATGAGCCATGGAAAGCTCAGAGAGAAGAATGACTAGTTAGGAGAAATAAAGTGCAAAGATGAGCAAAATTTCAGTTTATTAAGGAACAGAAATGAATTTGAGGGAAGACAGGCAAAAAATAAAGGCCTATGCATGGATGAGCAGACAGAGGAGAAGTAAGGCCATCTAGGAAGACTGGCATGTTTGTAAAGGCTTAGACTTGTGGCATAATGTGATAGCAACTGACTGAAGGGGCTCAGGAGGAGTGTCACCATCTCTGAGTGTCATTTTTATGTGCTTATTCTTGATAACCATGGACAGTGCTGGGTAAACCAAATAGACAATGGTGTCTTGCACTGAATGGGTCTTATAGTTTGAGGAAAGTAGCTTGATTGAGGGCACATTTGACAGAATCTACTGCTGGACTGAATATAGGGTGTTGGGAGAAATGAAAGAGAAGAATAACACTTAGCATTTGACACTAGCAAGTGGCTGACGGCTGAGAAGTAAGAAGATGAAGGAAGACAAGAAAAAAGTTGGAGTACAAGAAAAGGGAGTCATCAAAATCCATACTTGTAAATACAAACCTACAGCTCAGATGTCTATTAACAAGAAAATGGAGTCCAAACAGTAAAAGCACATCTATCTCATAGTAAATCTCAGTAAGTAATCACTCTTCTACACACACACACACACACACACACACACACACACACACACTATACACATTCATATACATGCATACATACATTTTCACACACAATGCACACATGCACGCACATGCACATATAATGCACACACATACCACACACGCACCACACTCATCATTTTTGTGACTTCTGAAATATTTCTCATGAAATGATCAATAAATAGAATGGACCAAGTTACAAGATATCTACCAAAACATGTTTCTCCTTACAATATAAAAAAAAAATAAAAACCCCAAAATGTGTGGTGGTTCAATGTAAAGCCACTCCAATGGTTTAGCCTTCTCTAGGAATCTGTAAATCTCACACTGAAAAATATCCATTTTGTGTTCACTTGAAGAATCTTTTAGGAACAAATCACAGAACAGACACTTTTAATGTGTTTCCTGGGTAACTGTGTGCTTGGGACCACTATCCAAGGACACAGCTTTCTAAGCCAAGATTTGCAATGCTTGCCAATACTGTCTATCAAAGAGAAGGGTAGAAAGAACATGTGTCTGTCTTTCATACAGTCCAGACATACAAAGCTTGCATCTTAAATAGAACAAAACAATCCTATCAAAAAGAAGGTTGCCTTTTCAGAATTGTGCTTTGGAAGCCATGAGTGATAGACATGCAGTCATGTTCCCCAAAGAACACTAGAGGCACCAGTTTCTTTTTAGATATATGGCTACAGTCACCCATAAACATATGTTTTATTTAGTTTTATGCACCGTAGTAATTCATATAGTATACGACAAGAAGCAAGTAAGCTGTAGCTTAGATCAGGGTCTGAAAAGGTTATGAAAGACTAACTATTTTTTCAGTTTTTATAATTCTTATTACGTTGGTGTGTGTACCATGGCAAGCATGCATATATTGGGCAAGGGACAATTTGCAGGACTTCTTTTTCTCCATTTACCTGATGGATACTGAAAATCATGATAGGCAGCAAGCACCTTACCCTGTTGGGCCTTTTTGCTGATCTTTATTTCTTTTGAATGCAACTTTTTCATTCATAAATCCAGAGTCCTACTGTATTATTGATATTCCAAATCCCCAATTTCACATTCTATTGCTTCAATAATAGAGTTGGTCAACGAGAAGACAACTGTGTGTTTAATAGTCCCTCACCTGTATGAGATTTCACTGTGGTCTGGGTAAATGTCCTTAAGAAGTTCACACATTAGTTGTTTGGTTCTCGATGATACTATTGAGTAGAGCCTTTAGATATTCTTTTGTCAAAAGATACATCGTAGATGAAGACTGTAGGATCTTAGTCTATCTGTTTTTCCTCTTTTTCTGCTTCCTGTTGAATTAGCATTTCCTTTTCTGTGTTCCCACTTGGATGTGTCACCTTTTCATGAACCCAAAGCAAATGGACCAACAAGTCAGGGACTGGGGCCTCAAAACTCTGAACCAAAACAGGCCTTTAGCGTCATGAGTTAGTTTTCTTACATATTGTCATAAAGACGAAATGATGACACATATATAATGGAGGAAAACCTTTCTTTTCATTAAAAGGATGCTGAAGAACATCACCATCATCTCAGAAGTGTCTTGTAGGGAAAAGGAGCAATTATGAGTAAGATGTCAAACAGCAGAGCCTCCCAGACCTGTCTCTCCAGGTTTCACTAGAATCTTATCTGAACTTTGCTTACAAATGTATCCATTTCATCTATAAGAAAATTGAGGATTGATGTGCAGAAAAAAATTCTTTGATGCCACATTCTTAGCCAGAAATGTCTTATTTTAGTCAGAATTAACGTGCAACAATGTCCATAGTCTTTACATGAGCAATAACGCTTTTTCCTTCCAATATTTCATGATTTCTGCTTTGGCTTAAAACAATATAAACTGAATTTCAGAGAGTTTTCCACAACTTGCTACTATTAAAGTCTCACACAAAAGTCAGTTTCAGATATATAAGCTATTAAGGTGCTGTCTCCTCTTCCATGTGCATAGGGTTTTGTCAACTAATGAAGTGTTATTCCCATTATGTCGCCCAAACTTGTCCCTCTTCTCTCTTTCTTGGACAGCGCCAACCATCTTCCTGTCTTCCTGTCTCCTTCTCTGACAGTCTTCCTGGGAAAATATCTGTTCACTTTCCCGTTTCAATCTGCTTCAGGTCTACTGGCCTATTTATTTCTTTTTGGATCTTTGATGTCTCTCTGGTGAGTGTTATGGCATCTTGCACCTGTTCTCCTGTGTATACTCTGGTGTCCTTCCAGAATTTCCCACTGTGTAGTCGCTTGATTAATAATTTTATCTATAAATGTGAAAATGTTTATGTCTTTCCAGAGCTACCCTGTAGATACCTCAGAGTTCTATGAGCTTCTCTGTCTTTGTGATGTAGCAGCTTCTCATATGTAAATGTTCACTGAAGTTCTGCATTTCAAAATAGAAGATGATTTTTGGGTGAGAATTAGACCTTCAAAAGACTAAACCTTAACTAAAATCTTGCACCTTATATGAAAAATGAACTCTAAATAGATCACAAACCTCAATTTAAAGTATTAAACTTTTAGAATAATAATAGAAAATCTTTGAGATGTAGGGATTGGAAAATGTTCTTTAAAATTGACATCCCCTAAAGCAGTATATTAAGAGACAGATGGATCTTTGCAAACTGGTCCTCATCAAGATGCAAGTCAGGTGAGAAGAGAAAGTCACAAACCAAAAGAAATTATGTGCACATTACAAATTCTACATATAGATACAAAAAGTATCAAAATATTTCAGTAGTAAGCAACATAACACGATTAGGAAATGGGCAAAATGCACTAAAACACTCTTCAAAAGGAAATTTATAGAATACAAATATACCCCTGAAAATATGATCTGCTTCATTAGACAATAAGGAAATTCAAGGTAAGGCCACAGTGGGACAGCCATATGCACATATCAGGATGTATAAAATAAAAACCGGGATAGCACTCCAATATTGGAGAAGATGCATAGGGACTTAATGCCATATATATATGCACACACACATAGGTGGTAGAGGGACAGGGAAGGAGAGGGGGAGAGGGAGAGGGGAGAGGGGAGAGGGAGAGGGGAGAGAGGGGAGAGGAGAGGGAGAGGGGAGAGAGGGAGAGCAGAGAGAGAGGAGAGAGAGGACAGAGAGAGAGAGAGAGGAAGAGGAGAGAGAGAGAGAGAGAAGAGGGAGAGAGGAGAGAAGGGGAGAGGAGAGAGGAGAGAGAGAGAGAGAGAGACGAGACAGAGAACAGAGAGAAGGAGAGAGAGGAGGAGAGAGGAAGGAAGAGAAAGGAGAGAAGGAGATTGAGAGAAACTGACTGACTTTTGGAAAATATAGTTCCACCGGTTTTCCCTCTCCACCAATCCCCCTCTCCCATTTTCCTTCCCCTGCTTTTACCCACCCACCCACTCCTCCTCCCTTCCCTCTAATTCCCCTACACTGGGCATCAAGTCTTCACAGAACCAAGGGCCTCTCCTCCCACTGATGCCCAACAAAGCTATCCTCTGCTACATATGTGGCTGGAGTCATGGGTCCCTCCATGTGTACTCCTTGATTGATGGTTTAGTCCCTGGGGGCTCTGGGGGTTCTGTTTGGTTGATATTGTTGTTATTCCTGTGGGATTGCAAACCTCTTTAGCTCCTTCAGTCCTTTCTCTAACTCGTTCATTGGGGACCTTGTGCTCAGACCAATGATTGACTATGAGCATACCCCTCTGTATTTGTCAGGCTCTGGCAGAGCCTCTCAGGAGACAGCTATACAGGTTCCTGTCAGCATGCACCAAACACCCATAAATTGTACTCGAGATTTTGTCCTGGAAAATGAAAACTCCAATTTTATAAGGACAGATAGATGGACATTGTGGTTGAAATCAGAAAATCCCTCATAGACTCATGAACTAAATTCTCAGTGCCCAGTCTGTGGTTCTGCCGATGAGGGTTTGGATCCTTTCTGAGGTAGAGCCTGACAATGAAAGTGGGCTTTGCAGGTCACAGCTGTCCCTGCTGCTAGCCTATACTTTCTGCTTCCTGGTCCACCACACATGAGGAGAACAACTTCAAGGTTTTGCTGCTGTGGACCCAGCTTCTATTTCTATCCTTTCCTCAGTGGATGGGTTGAAATTCCTCTGAAACCATGTACCAAATAATTCTCTACTCTCTTGAGTTGCTCCTGTAAGTTATTTGATCATAGAGAGTCAAAGAGTTTACTTAGGCTGACAGAAACTGAGAAGAATCAAGATTTCCTTTCACAAGTAAATAAAATGTGCTTATCAATATCATGTAATATTACTCATAAATATAAAGAAAGAACAATAGATAACTGAAACAACTCAGATATATTATAAGGAAAAATGCTAAATTGAAAATATCTCAAAGGGCTTTATATATAGTAGTTAGTTTATTTATATAACACTTTAAATTGGCAAAATCCTAGGCCAGTGGGTTAGCCTATGAACAGAGGGATAAAGAAGGAAAGCAACACATAATGACTATGAAAGGGCAGCCTACTGAGTGTGTAGTGAGAGAAATTCTTTATCTTAATGGTAGAGAAATGGTCATGTGATACAAGTATGCACACAAAACCTCACCAACCCATATGCATCAATTACAATCTGAGAAGCTCAATGGTTTTTGTAGTTCTCTGGCTGTGATTTTGTTCTAGTTTAATTAAGATGTAACTAACCATTGACATGCCTTGATGCGACATCTTACAACTACCCATAAACACAGCACGAAGTTCTCAAAGAACTAAAAAAAAAAAAAAAAAATGAGAAAAAGCTTTAAATATTTGTAAGCCTGAAAGATATTTAAGAATATTATAGAAATGCATGTCTGTCTTTGCATGAAAAAATTCTGCATCGATTGAACTCTGGCTGCTGTACTGATGTCTTTAACAGTTATTGACATGACTAAGATATATTATGTCAGTCACAACTTCAGATACAGTCCCACAAAGAGACCCTGAAGAAAAAGCTCTTGTTTACTGCTTTTTATTTGTGTGATGAGTGTGCACATTTGTGCAGGTGTGAATTCACACAGGTGGGTAGAGGCTAGAATCTGATGTTGAGCATCTTTCTCAGTAATATCCAATTTTATACACTGAGGCTAGGTACCTCAGTAACTCAGCTTGTTGACTTCATTGATCTAGCAGGCCAGCTTGCCTTGGGGACCCCAATCTCTGCCTCCAGTGTGCTGGATTTATAGGTGGCTGACATACCCATCAGGTTTTTATGTGGTGCTGGATATCTGAACTCTGGTCTTCATGCTTATGCAGTGAGCACTTTGTCCTCAGGCCATCTTTCTAGCCCTAATTATTTCTTTGCATTCACATCTTCTATGTTGAACCTTAGCTCCTGAGGAGAAAAGGATGGTGTCTTCTTCACTTGCTAAGTGTGGTCCAGACTTCACGTCAACGCTGATGGATGGATGTTCCCTCCTTCTCCCTGTCTGATAATGGGTTATGCAGGCAGGTGGGATATTACCTTGCAACTGACTGATGATTTTCTAATGAGAACTTTGAGTAAATCATTCCTCTGTCAGCTCAGCATCTGGCAAAGCTAGAGTAACATTCCAAGCATGGCTAAGAAAAATGATGCTATCAATAAAATATTACTTTTACATCTGGGGTCTGCTGCATTTTCTTTTTGTATTATCACTATGTAAAAACTCAAACTCCTTAGTGCAGTAGGAGTTCAGTATTGAATATATACTAAACTTTGTCTGTCCTATGGATTTGCAATAACCTCCACCAGCAGTTTGAGAGACCAAGGACATGGAGATTGTCAGAAACAAACCACAGAAATGGATGCTTTGACATTTTTAACACATAGGACTTTATTCTGGACAACAAAAATGAGTCCTAAAACCCATATTTGTGGAAATGTAAGGCAATGTCAACCAGCGTCAAGTTTACATTTACTATTCATCTCAAGCAGCCACTATAGCTTCCCACTGAGCTGCACAAGTAAGATTCATTCACTGTCATGATTATGACACTGGTGGTTACTCCTGGGTGGCATGTTGTTGTTAGTCTATGCTTCTTTGTGAAATGTCTTAATGTGGGGATTACCTTTTATGAGAGTAGAGAATTACATGATTTGTCTACAAATACGCAAACCATATCTGACCAGATGTAAACATTGGGTATTTAAACACTGTTAGAAGTCTTTTCTAATATTGACAAGAATTTTTTCAAATTGGATTTGCTGTCCTCTTTTCACTTCTCCCGTTCTCTTCTCTCTCCTCTCTTCCCCTCTTCTTTTCCTCTTCTGTCTCTCTCCTCCCTCCTCCCCCCTCTCTCTGTGTATGTATGTATGTATGTATGTATTTATGTATGAAGTGATTTTGAACTCGTGCATCATTGTGTGCGTGTGGAGGTCGAGGATGCCCTTTTTGAATGAGTTATCTCCTTATTTTGGGGCTGGGTGTCTCTTGCTGTTTTGTCATTGACTCTATGCTAGTTAGCTTGTGAGCCTCCAGGAGCACTCTCCTGTAGGAGTCCCATGATTACAGGCAGATGCTACTGGCTCAACAATACAGACTCAGGTTGTCGGGCTTGCTGAGGAGCCATCTTTTTAGATTCATTTTTGAAAGATGTACATTTCATATGTTGGTTTCCAAAGTTTTCTACTCTTAGCTGATCAGAGACTCTCAAAAGTACATGTAAACAGCAACTGCAGCATTATCATGGAATTAGGTTTATTCCACCCAAGTTAAGAGATCTTAAACCATGAGTTGCTGGGACAACACATTGTAGTTACGTCATCTGACTGCTAGAGTCAGCACTAATGACCAAACCCTTGTGCATGCCTCGGGGTTAGGAGCTGAAATAGGTAGACATTTGCTCACAGATGCAAAGTCCCTTTGAGATGCCTGCTTAAAAGTGTAAACTTTACATTCCAATACTATATAAAAATCAGACAGGCATTTTCCAACTAGGGAAAACACTATGTCAGAAATATGATTTATTAGTGTTTTCCAACATTTAAGGATACATCTTTATATTTAGAAATAGCCCTATTTCTCAAAGAGTAAGGTGTCAAGGAAGCACTTTAATAGATGCTCTCTGATTTTTCAGAAAACAAAAATAAAAAGCCTTGAGATAGCAGATCATAGCTCTGGGAAATCTGGTATTTCCCTGTCTATAACTCAGTCCAGTTCCCTAAACTTACAGCACAGTTTACTGACTGCCTAGCCTTGGGCTGATGATATTGTAGGAGTGAAGGAATCCAGGGTAGTATTCAACAGCATTATTCAAGTTAGCATTATGTTTCGGGAACAAAGTTCAAGATAGGTATTAAGCATTCATGAGATGTAGAGACTTAGAACTGGAATTGTGTGCTTCATGGAAATTCCTTAAAATAACAAGAACTGTGTTTGAGATGAGCTCATAATTCAAACCGATTACTGAAAGTTTTAGAGACAAAGCATTCTTCAGGTTTGTAGACATCTAGAAAATTGACACATAGACATATAGCTATTATATATGTATATGTCTCTCATTCTTTCCTCATAGGTTAGTTATTTTAACTGAGCTTTGTGAATTTTTTGTTAATCCATTAACATTGATCAACCAACCTTTTGGTTTGTTGAGACAGAATTTCATGTAGCCCTTTGCTTAAAGCAGTATGTATCCAAGAACGACCTTCAACAGCTCAGTCTTCAGTCTTCATGTCCTGGGTGCTAGGATTACAGATGCACATAACTATGCTCAAAATTAATTTACAATATTCGGAGAAGAACTTGATTATTGAGATATCTCTCATTAAGTTCTCCCTGGAACCTGTTATCCTCACTACTTGTGACTTGAAATCATTTTGTCCAAAGGAACAGCAGTTTGCACATTATGTATTTCTTCTCAGTTAGGTGTCCCCAGACCCCTCATGAATTAGCTAGTTCCCAGGTTATTCAGAAGTGTCGTTTTCTCTCATAGTACTGTAGTCCCAGAACCAAGGATTTCAGCTCTGTCACATGGTGGCTTGTTGTCGTAGTGAGGAAGTTTCCAAGCTTCTCTTCTGCCATTTTGTCACCTGGAAATCAGAACAACTATACTACCCCAGAGGGCTTCTGGGAGGGGTAACACAGGACAGTCCTAGGCACATATGAAGTTCTCAACAGGTGATCATTATTTGGAGTTAGCTGATTTACATTATTCTAGTGCTAGGTTTGTGGAGATACCTTGTGTAAGGAGATAGCCCTCCCATTTGTCAAACTATAGTACAAGTATGTTTCACTCACACCAGTCTTTCTAGCAATAACCATTCTAGCTGCACAATCAATCAACATCATTTATACCCAGGTCTTCATGAATTTGGCAATGTGATGGTGCTCTTGAGAGCAAGGCTTGATGTCTCGCTTTATAAATGATCCATTCTTGGGTCTTCATGAGTTCAATGAAAACACCAACCTTCATTCTTACCTCTGAACTTCCACCACTCATTTGTAATTGTTACATAAAATCAAATGCTTACTTGAATCATATTGTCTACTTAAATACACACCATAAGTCTAAGATCTACAGAGATCTGGATTGCCTTTATCATTAGTATTAACCATCAAGTTCTAAGGTCTGAAAGAGAAATTCTGATCCACACAGATGGGAGGATGGTGAGGCTTACACACCTTTACATACTTTACAGTTTTAAAACATATTGTTTGAGAACATCAAACACATTATATGTTGATTGTATTCATCTCCTGTTCTCCCTTTCAACTCTGGTTGGCCACGCTCATCAGATCTCTCTCCAAAGTCCATGTCTTCATTATTTTTCAGTAACTCACTGAGTCCATTCATTACTGCCTACAAACAAATTCTCCCCATCTTCAGTGCTATCTACTGCCCAAAATTTCTCAGGTAGGAGTTGATAGTAACAATCGCAGGAGAGCTTAGAGGGTGGTCATTGCTAGCCTACCTCATCTGGAGTCCCTTTCTACCATATGCCCTTCCGCCACATCCCTGCCACTATCATGCCATCCATCAAAAATTCTGGCTGGAGGCAGCAGAACGTGGCAGCATGTCCTTGCACTTTAAGAAATGTAAGTCAAATAAAAGTATTTTATTTATGAAGTTACTCAACCCCAGGGATTTTCCTACAGGAACAGAAGATGGACTCAACAGAAAGGACAGATAAACTGATAAGAGAAAGAACGACAGCTGGCCTAGATAATTATCTGCTCCCACATGGGCAAAAGCAATTAAAGTTACATAGGAAGTGAAGCATCGATGCCTGTCACTGTCTTCAACCATAGGCAATAGCCATAGCCTCAGAACACACACCTCTCATGTGAAATACAGGACTTGTTTTTAACCCTTAATGCTTCAGTGTGTATTGTTTCATTGTGCTCCATAGTGACTCTCTGTGTATTCCTGTGTCTCTCTGTTTATTCCAGGCTAGATTTGGACTCCTCATCCTTTTCATCTGGATGCTGGTAGTATATATAGGTACCACTGTGACAAGCTTTATGCTCCTTTTTAAAAAATTATTTTCACAGCAGAATGGTTGTAAGAAAGACACCCTTTCCTCGGGTCTTACTTTAATTACCTCTGTTATTTTCTTGACAAAGACTCAGCTGTAAGAACATAGAACAAAGTTGCAATCTAACATCTGAGCTTATTGTAAAACATTTACTTTCCAGCTTCCTTGAAAATGGAACACAACAACAGAAAAGGCACAAGAAAGTCAGTAAATGCACAACACTAAGAGGCTGTGAGCACTACACAGACATTGAAAAAATAGTCTCAAGCTTTGCAGTGCTCTTCTATTCTGTAAATACAGTACATGGCTAGAAAAAGTCCTCAAAGTCAATCTGACCACATCCTAAACTCTAAAAGCATAAGCATTAGAAAGCATTATTTATCTACATTTTAACAGTACATATCATTTTCACAGTATTTTTTGGTTAAAGGGAAGAAGTGGAATTTATTGCCATACTGGAAAGAAAACACATTTATTGCTTTTTTTATTATTATCTTTAATCTTTCCTTTACAGTCTAGTTGTTATCCCCCTACTGGTTCTCCCTCTGACCATTCCTCATTCCATTCCTCCTCTCCCCTGTCTCCAAGAGGATAGCCTATCACCCTGCCAGCTTCTCTACTCCATGAGGTCTCAAGTTTCTTGAGGGTTAGGTGCATCTTCTCTCAATGAGACCAGATGAGACAGTCCTCTGCTGTATATGTATTGAAGGCCTCATGCCAGCTAGCTTATGCTGCCAGGTTGGTAGCTCAGTGTCTGAGACATCTGGGGAGTCTAGGTTAATTGAGACTGCTGGTTTTCCTATAGAGTCACCCTCCTCCTCAACTTCCAGCCTTTTCCTAATTTAACCACAGGGGTCCCTGACCAACTTCAGTCTATTGGTTGGGTTAAGAGTCTGCTTCTGTCTCAGTTAGTTGCTTGTTGGGCCTCTTGGAGGGCAGCCATGCTAGGCTCCTGTCTAAGCACACCATAGCATCAGTAATAGTGTCAGGCCTTAGAGCCCTCTTGATGGTTCCCAATTTGGGCTGGTAACTGGAGTTAACACTGTAGTGGGTAATCTGGATTTACCAAGGGAAGACAGTGTGATGGGCTAGGACATGATCTGTGGGTAAAGTGCTTTCTGGGCAAACACGGGGAATATTCTCTGGGCTCATGTAAAAGAACAGGAGTGTTTGCATGCATATATAATCACAGCATGCAGAGGGAGGCAGAGACAGGAGTATTTTCGGGGGCTCACTAGCTGGTCAATATAATCAATCTATGTGGTTTGTTCTAGACCAGTGACTTCACAATGTAAGTTGGATGACTCTTGAGTAATGGCACTCAAAGTTGTCATTTAGACCACACAGACATGTACATATACATGCAGATGTACCTACTAACATATGACTACACAAATGCACACAGGCACTTGTGCACACACACACAATACACACACACACACACACACACACACACACACACACACACTCACACAAGCACATTTTACCTTTCTGGATCCCCCCTTTTTTTTTTAATCTTTATTTATCATGATGACATAGGATCTGTTTTTTTCCCTCTCTCTGTTTTAAGTCTTGACTAAGAGTCATGAGTGTGAGTTACGTCTCACAGTTAAAAACTGCCAAGTAAGCTGTTACTTTAAGAAAGAAGACATTTTATTTGTTTCACTAGTACTTCAGCCTTTATTTTAGAACTAATGATGCTGTGTGTAAGAAAACACTCATTGCTCCAAATAAAAGGATGGGCTGCCCACACAGTGCCACTGAACAGATACAACATAATGAGGGCTGCGAAGTCTAATTCCAAAATGCTCTAGAAAGCTAAACATTTAAACACCCAAACAGAATGAGTAAATAGGAACCATATAATCAGGTAGAATGTGTGTGCACTGCACACACACTCATGCACACACTCATGCACACACACATGCACGCACACACACTCATACACATTCACACCTAGCAGAAGGAATGAATTCAAAATGCAACTGGTGGTAAGAAATAGTGAAAGAACAAGACAGTAGTATTTTTATCATCTAAAAATGTGTATCATGTTCAATGAAAAGCAGGTAAGTTGGTCACAAGCTGTTCTTTGACTTAATTACAAGACAACTTCAAAGAGGAGACAGAAGTAGGAAGAAACAAGGGACTCTAATTAGGGATGAGAAGAGAAACAAAGACAGAAGGGTAAAGGAGGGTAACATAGCAGTAAGGACACCTAGCAAGTCATTAGGAACCAAACTGTACCTTTAAAATTCTATAATACATGTCAGTTTGTGTACCAATACAGATACATAGTTTAAATGAAAAATTCTCATTTGGAATGACAATAATCCCTGCAAGAACCAAAGATAATCTAACAAAAGCCCCAATGTCAGGCACGAGAAGCTCTCTTTTGAGGTGTTGGTCAGAGTTATCCAACAATCTTCTAAAACGTTACAGACTATTGCTATCAGGTGGCTCTTACTTAGAGGTGGAAGGCAAGTCCTGAAGATATCACATAATTTAGACACAGGGCCCGGAGACTCCCAAGCTGGTACTGACCTGAATGGTCCTCCATGAGAACTAACTTCCATGGTACCAAAGGCATCATGCAAAGGCATCTTTCCAAAGGAGAGAAACCAACAATTCTACACAGTTATGATGCCTATAAAACTACACCAGCAGCTAGCATAGCACCATAATTGTAAGGATGAAGTAGTGGTACACATACATTGGTGGTAACCAACAGCTCTCTAATGGGACTTATGACCTCTCAACAGGAAGGAAATCACACCCAGCATAAGAAAGGAAGCCAACTACCAAGGCTAGTGAAGTAATGGATCTTGGAGGAGAATCTACAGAGGAAGCCATTTTGCTAGACTAACATAATTCCTAATTACATTTTATTTATTTGTCATTATACACAAAGATAATGTAGTCTTCCACCTCCCAAAAGGGGTCATGACCTACAAGTTGAGAACCACTGACATACCTAATGCTCAACAAACACTACAGAAGAGGAGGCAGAAAGATTGTAAGAGCCAGATGGTTAGTAGGTTTGCTATGAGATTTTATCTCCTAATAATATCAGAATTTACCTCTATAATGTCTCACTAACATGACCACCATGATCAGAACAAGGACTATACCAGTAGACATACTAACATGGAGAGAGGGAAAGCTCAGTAGGCCTCAGTCTCACACAAAGAGCTGTTCTAAGGAGTGCTAAAATGGGAGGAATATTCTTCCCCAGGAAAGACCATGCTGACTGGTTATCTAATACTGAATGTTCAAGCCTGAAAACATATATATGTAAAACTAACATTATATAGACCAAGCAGGTTGCATTTATATATTCAGGAACATAAGCAATAAATTTGAAAAGAATAAAAGACAAGTATGGGAGGGGTTTGAGGGGAAAGGCAGAGGGAAATAGTGTAATTATAATCTCAAAAACCAAAGAAATGCTTTTTGTTAAAAGTAATACTGAAACTTAAATGTAAATGATTTATAAAAATTAAAAAAATTAAGCCTAAAATTATGTCTGGTAATCTGATATTCTCTAATTAAAAATCTAAAATATTAGTTATAGGAGTAGGTATCAAGCAAATATATATATATATATGTTATATTTTCTAGATTTAGCTATTTGCTACTTGATAGCATAAAATTATGTAACATGTCCTAAAATGAAATAAAATAAAATTGAACAACATCTAGTGGTAGAAGACAGTGCCTTCTCTCAATTATGCATATACCTCTATTTTGTGATGCTAGCATGACATTTTAAAGATTATAATCTTTGACATTTTGTCAATCTTGCCTTTCCCTGTTCTAGACTTTGGAACTATTCCCCAATTATCAAAGCTCTATTAAAAAGTGTACTTTCTCTTTCTTTAGGACAGTCTTTTGGCCAAGATTTCCTTTCATCTCACATGGCCCCAGGGAACACTGCCTGTGTGTGCTCTAGACAGAGAATCCCCCTTGGTGGAACTGACGTGGTTCTGACAGTGATGAGCTCAGTCATATGCATATGCATCTGTCACTAACAATAAATCATGACAAGGCCTCCCAAAAAGCATCTTCTTTGTATGATGCAAAGACACCACCACCCTCACCTCCAAAGACCTTCACAACCGGTGTCAGCTCTAGAAAACACAAAGCAGCTTCAATATGTGTAGACATGAAAACTATAGGGAAGAGAAGCAGTAATGTTAGGCATAGGTCATTATTTCTGATGTCAATTGCAAAATTAAGCACGGAGTAAATTTGATTTGAGAGTAGGAAATAATTACTATGTATTTAGCCAGAAGGATGGTTTTGGCCTGATAACAATTTAAATTTCTTTACTATAGTTCCTCAAAAATCCCATTAATCATTAAAGCATATAATGTTACATTTAATTGATAAAATTTCTCCAAACTTAATGAGTGGAGAGCATAGTCTGCAATGGTTGTAAGAGTTAACTCCAGTACAGTAAACTCCCCAGACATGAGAGTTGCCTAGAGGGCTGGCTTCAAAACAGACACTAAGCTCTCTCCTCAGGGACAGTCCCTCAGAATGTGCATTTTCAGAGTCCCTCCTCTGTCCTGATGCTGCTTCTATGAGATGAGTTGCTCCAATACAGGGGGAAGTCCAGGGATAGCTGCAACATCTGGGGAAAATTCCACAAGATCATTGTTTTTGTGAGCTTTTTACAGTAAGTGGTCAATGGTCAGCCTATTGAATTTCAGGAGAATTGATTCTGTCCTATAGATTGTATTTAATCTAACAAGGAGTGGTCCAACACCTTGGAAAATTTCTCTCTCTCTCTCTCTCTCTCTCTCTCTCTCTCTCTCTCTCTCTCTCTTATCTCTCTATATCACTCATCTATATCTATATCTACTTTTTCAATGTGTAATTTTATAACAAAGGAAATGAATAAGGATGCTTGTGCATAGGTTCTCCTCTAAGTTTGAATGTGGATTTCTAATCACTGCGTTTTTTAACTCAAAATCATTTCCCCCTACACCTAGGTAGATGATGTTTCAAGGAGAGTACATAATACAAGCTAGGACAGCACACTTCTAATGTGCTCCAGAAGAAGGCAGCCATGGCAGTGAAGGAGATCGCCAGGCTTACTTACGACACTGTGCAAGTACAGTTGCTCAAGGAAGGAGAAATCACTGACTCGGAGTGAGGGTGGAGGAGGTAGGAATATTTCCTTGTGGTCTTTGCATATGAGAGTGGTGGCCTGCTCTGTGACCCTCCTAACACCAGCATTTAAATAGTCATTTATCCCAAGCCTGGGATCTATAAAGTTTTGGTTATTTGAGCCTAGAGCAGCTATAACTTTTAAGATTCAATGCTCCCAGTCATGTAGAATGTAGTTTATATGTGCAGAAATAAATAGATTTCATGTCTACAGTGATGTAGTAAACTTTTTCTTGTTCTTCTTAGTATGTACAACTCAAAACCACAGATACTATACATGAGACACATATACAATGACCTGAAAGTTGGAGAAAAGAGAGAGAGCCAAGAAATGAAGTAGTGAATTCCTTGAAATATTCTGTTCTTTATACATCAAAAAGATAGCAATCAAAGCAGACGTTTCCCTTTGCTTATGGTTCTGCTCAATTTCTCCATTCTTATATAGGTCAAGACTCCCTGCCTAAGGAGGGGTGCATTCACATGGGGCAGGGTCTTAACTAAGAAAGTACAATTTCACACACAGCTGTCCATAGATCAAAGAAATATAGACAGTGTCTTTCTGCAATTCCTGCCAGGTCATCCTGGATTGTAGCAAGTTGACAGTTAATGCTGACTGTCACAAACATGTTCATTACAAATTAAAAAAAAATCAGATAAGAAAAAGTATAAAGAAGAACAGAGAATAAACTTTAGAATGGAAAAGAACCCAAACCAATTACAGCAGCATAAAATTTATTTCCATATTGGCTCAATAGCAGTATGGAAGTGATAGGGAACAATTTTGGAGCTGGGAAATAGCAACACAGAGATTACAGAATTTGAATAATAGAGAGGAGTCAGACTGAAGAAGGCACAAGAGGGATGTGGTAGCAGGCCAGATAATAATCCTGAGATTTATAGTAGATTATAACCCCGAGAAACTCTGAATGTTGTCTCTTACGAATAAAGGAATTTTGTAGATACAGTTAGGTTACAGATCTTGTCAAAGGAGAATGTCTTGGATTACTCGTGGGGACTTTTACTACTTTAAACACAGGGGTCTTTAAAGAAGGAAACCAAGGAGATTTGGCCATGGAAAGGGAATGGATGCTATGGAGAAACAGCTGTAGGTTGAAGGGATCCAAGTGAGTGAGTGTAAGTAAAGAACATAGGTGACCTCCAGGGTCAGGGCAGGGAGCAGGCTACATCTTCAAGCCCGCAGAGAGAAGGCCTACTGACAGTCTGACTTTAGCTGGTGAGACTGATTCCTGAATTGGCCCAAACAGAATAACTCTTTGGTCAGGCATGAGTGTGCAGCCATTTGCTATACCAGGCACAAGGAAATCACACACTGTGGGACTGTGACAACAGAGCTAAAACTCATGCCTCAGAGACATGGGGGATAAAATCACACACTGTGGGACTGTGACAACAGAGCTAAAACTCATGCCTCAGAGACATGGGGAATAAAAGGGAGAAGCATCAGACTGAAAAACTGATTAAAAAATTGATGGCGGAATACTTCCAAAACTTGAGAAAAGACATGAAACTCGAGATTTAAGAAACACACTCAGAATCTCATACCCCAAGTTAGAAACAAATACTTTCTGTAGTACATCAGAATAAAATCTTCGAGCCAGAATAAAACAATGGAGCCAAAAATCTCCTTTCAAGCAAGGGGATATTTGATAGTTTTCCCACAGGAAAAACCAACAGCGATGGACTGGGGTCATCATCAAAAGGCTTCTAGGCACAAGGAGGAACATATTGTAAGTGTTGTAAAACAAGAATTATTAACTTAGAATACTATCTAGTAAAAAAAATTCTCCAAGTCAGACAAGAAAACAGGGTGGTTTTTTTTGTTTGTTTGGTTTTATTTTTTATTTTGTTTTGTTTTTTTTGTTTTTTGTTTTTAGTTTTTGAAAAGCAAAGATTTTTATTTTGTCACTAGGAGATTTAACTTCCTTTTTAATTTTTAATAAATTGGTTATTTTATTTATTTACATTTTAAATGTTATCCCCCTTCCCAGTTTCCCCTCCACAACTCCCATCCCCTTTCCACTTCCTCTATGAAGGTGGCCCACACCCACCTCACTCCCACCTCACTGCCCAAGCATTCCCCTATGCTGGGGCATCGAGCCTCCATAGGACCAAGGGCCTCCCCTCCCACTGATGCCAGATAAGACAATTCTCTGCTACATATGCAGCTGGAGCCATAAGTCCCTCCATGTGTACTCTTTGGTTGGTAGTTTAGTCCCTGGGAGCTCTGGGTGGTCTGGTTGGTTGATACTGTTGCCCTTCCTATGGGTTGCAAAGCCCTTCAGCTCCTTCATTCCCTGCCCCAACTTCTCCAATTTGACTTGCATTTAAAGGATGCTTTGGGTACAATATCTGTAAGGGTGTAATAGTGGCACACATACCTTCGAGGTGATCAAGACCTCTCTAATTGGACTTAAGATTTGCTCAGCAAGAGGGAAACCATTCCTCGTACTGGAATCCTAGCTTACTAACCAGAACTAGTAAAGTCATGAATTTTTGGAGAAGAACCTACAACTGCCACTTTACTAAAACAATATAATCCCTAAATACATTCTAAACATTTGTCCTTACAGGTAAGTCTAGTCCTCACCCATCATCAAGGAAACTTCTCTTTGCAATATACTGACACTATGGCAGAAAACTGTAACCAATCAAGATGCAGAGTTGTGGAGCCCAGTCTCAATGGATATAAAGCAGTTGGGCTGTTAATGCTCAAGGAACATAGAGAAGAATGGGGTGGAAATACTGGAAGGGATAGAAGGTCAGGAAGTGTACTGTGAGACTGCCTCCTGCTAACCTCAGAAGTTAGGCATATAAAGTCTCACTCACACTATTGCCCACACATGAGCTGAACAAGGGCAGTAGACAGGCTAAAGTAGACAGGGGTCACTAAGGGGCCTCAGACCTATGTGAAAAGCTGCAAGTACCTAATCAATGCTGAACGTGGGAGAAATACTCTTCCCCAGGGAAAGAGCACAGTCAAGATGTCAGCCCTTAAAATGCACTTAAAAGTGACAGTATATAGACTGAGCAGATTACATTTAGAAATATGTATGCATATATATATCTCCATGTAACATCAATTAATGAAAAAACAAGGCTCTGATTTGAGAGAACAAGAAAGAGTATGTGGGAATATTTTGTGGGGGAGGAAGAGGGAAATTTAAAAAATGCCAACTGTAACTCTGTATTCAAAATTAGAAATACATTTCTAATAAACACATAAAACAAAACAAACACAACAAAAGAACAGCCTAAGAAAATACTCCAAAGTAAAGCGAAGGCTGAAGAGATAATAAAAACTTACAGACCAAGTTCAGCTCCACAAGAGCTATATAAAAATCTGGGCATGGTCATGTATGTCTGTAAATATAGCGACAGTGGGATAGTATTGGGCAGAGTAGGATCCTTTGTTAGTCAGAGATCCTGTCTCCAAAGACAAGCAGATAGGGCAGTAAGGTGGAGAAGTATTCAGGAATCCAGAAAGACATTAGCTTCTGGCCTGTACAGACACATGTACACACATAAAACAACTAACAACATAAACAAGAAATAAGGAATCTTAGGACATCAATGATGATTAAAAAGACATGGCAAGCAAAAATATGGCTAAATCAAATGGATTTTTTTTCTGTCTTCTTGAACTCTCTACAATGATATTTTACAGTTGAAGCATAAACGGTGCAGCCTTGTGAGGAGAGCACCAGTGTCAACTGGCCAGACCCCCCGGAGCTCCCTGGGACTGGACCACCAACCAAAGAGTACACATGGAGGGACCCATGGCTCCGGTCACGTATGTGGCAGAGGATGGCCTTGTTGGACATCAGTGGGAAGAGAGGCCCTTGGTCCTGTGGGGATTTGATGCCCCAGTGTAGGGGAATGCCAGGCAGGAAGGCAGGAGTAGATGTAGGTAGGGGAGGACCCTCATAGAGGCAGAGGGAGGGGGATGGTATAGGCGTTTCCAGAGGGGAGACCTGGAAACATTTGAAATGTAACTAAAGAAAGTATCCAATAAAAATAAATAAATCCATACATGGAAATAGTTAAGTATAAATGAGATATGATGAAGAGGATGTGAGACTTCTATATTTTACTCAGAGTTAAAAATCATAGCAATGGATTATTGCTGTGGATTATTAATTGAAATATTCTATGAATATGATGTAATACTTGGCACAATTGCTAAAACCAATTATAAAAAGCTGCATATTTTGAGCATTGTACACAAAGAAAAATGAAATTGTAAAAGAGTCCTAATAACTATCAAGATGGCAGAAAAATTATCAGAGAAAATAAACAAAGAAAGAACAAACAGAAAGCGTTTTCTCTGACCATAATAAATAAAACCAGAAACCAAACAGAACAATTAGCAGAAAATTGGTAAACACCTGAAATACAGAGACACACATGTCAAAGAGAAAATAACAAGAATTCATAGTGCTAAGTGCATATGATTGAGAACAGTAGAAAAATTTTAAAGTAATAATTTGTGTTTTCTTAGCAGAACTATAAAAATGAGCAAATATAAACGGAATGAAAGAAACATGGAAAACTATTATAAAAGCAGAAATCAGTGAGACAACACACTGAAAACAACAGGGAAAAGTAAATGAAGTAGCATGTTCTTTTACAACATAAATAAAATTGCAACAAGCTCTCATAAGGCTGAAAGAAGACTGAACAGATTACTGCATTTGGAGAAAGACAAAGGATATCGCTTGAGACTCTGCTGATTTCTAAAGAATATTAAAAGGCATCTGACTTATTCTATACAATTACACTCGATGTGTTAAATAAAGTGGAGAGATTCCTCAGCATTTCAAATTTCCACAGTTGACACAGCCTGAAGGACACTAGAACTACAGTGTGGAGTATTATCCTGCCTTATTGAGCACTGGACTCCATCCACACCACAGAACCTTAACTCTGAGCATTTCACAGGGTGACAGTACCAAGAGGTAGGTCCTCTGAAGAGGTGACTGAGTTAAAGTTTCGTTGTTAGTGAGGATACTAATGTAATATGCCAAGGTCCATATGGGAAAAGGAAAGTTTACAAAGAGAACCCGTGCTGCTGGCATGTCCTGTGAGGAGACAGCAAGGAAAACCAGCCACCTGCCAATCAACCTGCCATTCAAGGTGACAGACCTCAAGACCAACCAAATAAAATGTACCAACAGCTTGATCTTGGAATGTCAGCCCCCTGAGCTATGATGCTGTTCTCTCTCTCTTCTCTCTCTCTCTCTCTCTCTCTCTCTCTCTCTCTCTCTCTCTCTCTCTCTCTCTCTCTCTCATTCTCCCTCTCTGTCTCTCCTCTTTTCTTTTTACTTTCTCTTTTGTCTTCCTTTTCCATCCCACATTTCCTTTTATTTTCTGTTTTTTTCCCTCTTTATTTTTTTAACATAGGCTTTGTCTCTGTAGCTCAAGCTATCCTTTCCTGGAACTTGCTCTGTAGTGTACCAGGCTGCCTTTGAACAGAGGAACCCACCTGCTTTCCTTCTCAAGTGCTGGGATTAAAGAAGTGTACCACCACTGTCTGGCATGAAGGTCTTTATGGCAATTAAGCCACTCAGTCTAGAGTATTTTCCCATGACATCCCTAGAAGAATGATATAAGTTTCATTTCCTCACAGCTGCCATCAAATCCCTGACAAGAAGCAATGTGAGGGAGGAAGGGTTTGTATGGCTCACAGTTTGAGGATGTAGTTCATCATGACAGTGGAGTCATTGTGTTAAGAGTTCAGGGCAGCTGGCCACATTGTATCTACAGTCAGGAAGTAGAGAGATACAGATACTTACACATAGCCAACTTTCTCCTTTTGATAGGGTGCAGGACAGACAGTCCATGGAATTGTACCTCACACACTGAAGCTAGAGCCTCTCATCTCAGGTAACCTAATCTGGACTAGTATAGGTGTTTCTTCAGTGATTCTAGATCCTGTCAAGTTGGCTATCAATATTAAGCACCACAAAAGTATTTCATTTAAATGATTTATTTCATAATTAAACTCTGACAGAACACCTCCTCTTGTTGAAATGGCTCCAATGGAGAATTGGACTAAGTATTTTTTAAAATACATAACAATTAAGAGAAGGAAGAGCACCTCAATTAATTTATGAAGATATTGTTCTCCTGACACCAATAAAAATGGCAGCACCCTACAGTGTAGACTATAAGCCAGTATTGGTCTTCACTATGATGGGAATAAAAGAGTGTGGAAGTTTTTAATACTAGCTTAAAAGGAAATCAATGAGGAAAATCTGAAAAAATAAAGAAATGGAATGTGTTTTTCACATAAATAGGAACACTTGATTAGTAAATAGGATTGTCTACTGCTCCATTTTTAGATTATCATCGTTCTTGTCTTAATTTTGAGAATTTCATACATGTATCCAAGGCAGTGTGACACCAACCCCCCAGTTTTCTCTCCCATGTTCCAGTTGACATGTCAGGCTCCCAACTTCATGACTCTTGTCCCCTGTAATCCACAGAGTGCAATTATGTTGACCGATGTGCATAGGAGTATATGGCCTTGCTGAAACATGGTTAACCCATCAATGGCCGCATCTTTAAAAAGAATAATTCTCTATCTCCAGCAGTTATCCATTGACAATAGCTCCTTGGTAAAGTGTCACCTGGAGATTGACAGTTTTTCTTCCAATACTGACAAATAATTCTAAAATTTACATGTAAAAATCAAAGGAACTAAAGTAGCTGAAGAAACTTGAGAATAAAGTGGAATCTAATTATATAATTTCAAGATATAAAAAATAGTCAATATCATGAGATATTAAGAAAATGCTAGTGAAAACCACAATAAGACACCACTATCTACCTAACAGAATGGCTAAAATTCAGTCTGTCCCTCATACATTATTGTTAATGGAATAAATTTTTCTTTATACTATTCAAAGAGTTTCACAGTTTCAAATGAAAACATACAAGTAATTCCTGGTATTTTATCTCCAAAATATAAGACTTGTATTCAGACAAAATTTGTATATGGATAGTCATAGTAGTTTTTATTACAATAGTCAAAAATTGAGAAAAATCTGTACTTTTGACATTTGAATGCCTAAACAAACTATGCCACCATACATGCCACAAAATATTTATTACTCATAAATTTAGGTTGTTTTTGAGACATTCTTGTATACACAGACAGATCTTCAGAGAACTGTATTGAGTATACAAACAAACCCTAAAGTTACATATGGTGCAATTCCACTTATATTTCACTCCTGAAATGGCAGAACTGCAGAAGTGGAAACTAAGTTATCCATTCATTTCAAGGAGCTAAGAAAGGAGGAGAACTGGAGGAAAGTCATTATGGCCATGAAAGCACAGCAGGAGTTAGCCCCATGGTGATGAAATCTATTTGTCATTATATCAGTGTCCGAATTCGGCTTCAATATTGTGTTATGGTTTTGCAAGTTGTTGCAAGATGTTGAAAGATTGGGGAGATAGATAATGGAGCAATGGGTTATTTTTGTGTCACTCCCTACTGCAGCCTTACACAAGTGCGAATTATTTTAATATAAAAAGCTTATTCTAAAATGTGAAATGGTTATATTCTGACTATGCAAATTATGTCTGTCAATAAAAGTATGGTCACAGTATGTACTGGGACTTTACATGGATTTATTTTTATAACTAATACATGGTAGCACAGCTATTTTGTGCATATTGTGAAGTGGCTCCATATACACATAGCTGTTTTGGTTTCTATATAACATTGGTACAAAGAAGTTGAGTATACCCAGGCTTGGTACTCTGTACAGTCTGTGTATTGTTCTTAGCCTGTAATGGCTGTCAGTCATCTATCATCATTCAGTGACTAAAACAGCTCCTGCTGGAAACCAATGTCAGCTCACACTTCACAGTCGCTTTACCCTTCAATGGCTTCACTGAAGGTTTTATGTAAGAAATACTCTAGTTATTATGTTTTAATGAAGAGATAGTAATAATTCTACTTTTACATTAAATAATAAAGACATTAAATGAAGGAAGTTTATGAACTTTATGTGATACTCATTAAATGCATCCACTCAAGTTTTGTTTTAACAAAGATATGATATCGTTGCCCGTTTTGGCAAGGGCGAGGGATTTAGATATGGTCACATGACTTTTTTAGCCAATGAAACATAGGAACTGTTGTGTATCAATTTCTGGTGAATGATTATATCAACTGATAGTATTTAGACATAGTCTCTTATACCATGATAAAATATAATGATACCCAGGGACTTATATGTTTGTATACTTGAATGAGGAAGGTACAGGTTAGGATCTCCCCTTGACCACTACAGGTTATAGTATTAGCAAGAAAAAAGCCTTTGTCATTGTTTTCAATCACTGAGATTTTGTGTTTGTTACCACAGCATAACTGTACTAATTCTTCATATTTGATACACAAGATACTTCAGCATTTCCAAGAACTTCAGAGCCACAAACACTGCACATGTTTACCATGCGTGCACTCATGCCTGATATTAATCATATCAGCTGCTCAGCCACATTCACTAACGTTGATGATTTGATGCTAAGCAAAGACCTTTGATTGTACTACCATGTTTATCCAATTATTATTTCTCATTATTAATGATATGGTCCACGGAATTAGGTTAATATTACTTAGAATTTTCTCTGCCTTTTACCACAACAATTACATTGATTTCTGTCAAAAGATCACAATGTGAAACTTAGCAAGGTCATTTTCATTGTATCTAGATACTTTAATGGGATTTTCACGTTGACCTCTCTAGTCTCTTTGAGGTGCTCAGTCTAGACAGACATTGGGGAAAATGATACAAGTGACTGGGAAATCTGAGTTTGTCGCTAGTCATAGAGGCTCTAGCTACTACAGATGCATTCTGAGTAATTCAAAACACTAAGTGTCACTCTCTTGACGTCGAGGATATCAGTGTAACTACTACTCAAGGGCTCACATTTTACACTTAAACAGACACATAATACAAAATTGAAAATTCCTCACACTCTTTCACTTACCCCTTCTTGTCCAGGAATTCATTTATATACTGCTTTGTATATATTTAACTAGTGAAATATGGGGCAAATATGTTGATATAAAAAAAAAACCATTGTTCTCATTCCATCAAATTTTATTAAAGGAAATAAAGGAAAAAATTCAGAGATTCATGTTTCCCAACACTGATGGTAATGGAACCTGGAACCTCAATATTCAAATGTAAAACTCACGTCTAACTCTTTGACTGTGGTTATGAATACTGTTCTTATGATTCAAGCTTTCCTTCTTAATAGCGGGGGATAGGTAATTACAATAAATGCAGACACTATAAGGCTGTTTTGTGAACTGAACATTAATTAACTTATACAGAGCACATAAGATAATATTCATCTTATAGAAAATGGGTCAATAAGTAACACATACATATTCTCTCCTCTCTCTCTCTCTTCTCTCTCTCTCTCTCTCTCTCTCTCTCTCTCTGTCTCTGTCTCTGTCTCTGTCTCTGTCTCTGTCTCTGAAACCTCTATGCTGCCTTGGGCATTCAGCAAATCTTAGGAAACTAGTGATGAATCAACTAAAATTCTATTTGAAACATTTTGTGACCTTAACCACAACAAAAAAATAAAAGCACTATTTAGTTTGAAGGCAATTGTTTCTTCAAGGAAAGGAAATAAATGCTGTTTATTAAACCTACATAGATTTTTGGGAATGGGGTAATAACTAAATAAGGGTAGCAATTTCTCCATGTGCTTTGAAATGATAGGAGTTCTGCAGTCCCAACCATGTCCACAGGGCACAATGACAGGAAAGCTAAATGACAATCAGAAACTCATGTCTCTGACTCAGAAAATGAACCAGAAAACTGCCCTGCAAACACTGCAGAAGAAAACTAGATCAACACTTGGCACACCACTTCTCTACAAATATCGCCACTTTTCATTTATTCCTGGGTCCTATTTTGATTTCTAGGACCTATCCAGGAATCCCCTAACACACATTGTCACTCAGTAAACATTTCATTAGAAGAAAATCATGTGTTAAACAAGATCATTTTTTTCTCTAATGACCTTTTAAAAGCTGCTCCTCTGATGGGTCAGTGCTCACAGGTCAACCCAGTCCTTCCAGTTCTCTCAATGACAGTGCTCACTCCCTGTTCCCTAACCAGCACCAGACACAGGGAGCTCTCTGCTTTCCATCAGGGATAACACAAAAGTCTTCCCAGACCAGAGGACTGGGACAGTGAATGGGAAGCCACTTCAGAATCCCAACATCAGATAAAAGTAGCAAGAGAATGCCATCTCTAAAATAAGGATCAGAAGCAAAAAAACTGGAACATTTTCGAATCAGTTATAAAAAGACACTGATATGCACAGGGGACTTATGGCTTCAAAACAGTCAGCATTTTATATAAGGATTTTGAATATATCAAAATATCATGTCAGGTCTTAAAAACAATTTTTATTTATATTTAATTTATTTATACATTTATTTTATTTTACTTTTCCTTCTTTTTTATATTATAGATCTTGTGTGTGTGTGTGTGTGTATGTGTGTGTGTATGCTTCTATTTAAGTGTTTTTATGGAATTCCTAGTATGTAAACAGTAAAGTGTGTCTCTGCATCTATACCTATTTCTTGTGCATTTTCTTGAGCTCTTTTCTTTCTGTTTGCTTGCTTGTCCCATTCTGATGTATTAGCTTCTTCCTTTTATATTATTATATTTCCTATTATATTTCCTATTATCCCTTAGAAGCCTGTTGTTTTCTAATGAGAAGAAGAAAGCGGGTAGATCTGGGTGGAAAGGGAGGTGGGACGGAAGTGGGAGGAGGAGGAGGAGAAATCACAATTAGGATATATCATGTGAGAAAAAACATTTTCAACAAAATGAAAACAAAATAATAAAAGGAAACCAAGGAAAAAATTCAAGTTCAACATCACAACAGTTTTGCTCCTAGACTGCAGTGCTGTGAGCACAGTTTGGGTTCTGGTGCTCACAAATAAACTGGTAGACATAATGCAGGGATGGGAGGGCTAAGCACTAGAGAGCTGGGTTTTATTGCATGTCTACAGAGCTTGTTTTCATGATCAAGTGATGCAGTTGGATTTTTGGACTCTTTTACTTAAAATTTTGAAAGTGTGAGTTTAAAATTGTGCCAACTGAATTTAATTCAAGAGAAAGGCAAGAATGAACAGCAACCCACGAATGTCAAAGTAAGTTAGAAACTTTTTTATGTGCAAAAGCAATTACATTTACTTCAAAAATAACAGATGAAGACTTACGAGAGACATCTGTCCCCAAAAGTGATCTTATAAAACCTCCATGATAAGCTCATAGAATAACTCAGATGAGTGATTCTTTGAACACGTGAGCTGGGTTGAGCCCATGGAGACCTTTCTTTTCATCATGGTTCATTACAAGCAAGTGGATATGCTTTAAAGTATGTTGATTTAGAACTAATGAGAAAACTTGGTTTCAGTCTTCATTTCTACATAATTGTGTAGACAGTACAGACAACTGGTTAAAAGCCAGGATGTACATAAATGCCCTCAGAATACAGTCTGCCCTTTTATCAGTGGCAGTTAAAAGAGAATTCCATAAGCCTTTTACTTGGCTGCCCAAACCCCTGTCAGATTGATTGCATTAAAGATAATGAAACTTATTAAAAATTCTGCAAAATGCAAATGGTATTCTGAAGAAAATCATGAACATGAAAATCAATTATAGAAAATCTATTCTTTAAACAAATAGACTAAAAGCCCAGGAGGCTTACCCTTAATTGTAAACAAACACATAGCTTGAGCCACCTACTTGATGATAATTATGTCAGTGATAAATTCAACTACTGAATTTTAACCTTGTTGTTACATCCTGCATTGGTCTACAATAATTCTATGAAACTTGGTGAACTATGGCAAAAGTAAACTATCCAATGGCTATTTGCTGTAATCATGGCAATAAAAATTACAAAAGCGAATTAGTTGTCTTGAATGTAGCAAACGAAGGCGTTCATTTTCACGAGGTTTTTGGTCACTGAGCATCTCCCCAAAGCTCAGAAGGGCTCTGACCGGTAATACTACTGCAACCCTGAGAAAGCTATGTTGCCTGAGTATCCTTGGGGTGGGCATGGGGACCCAAAGAGGCGGCTAGAACGCAGCCTATCTCTTATGCCAGTGGAAGAACTAAGAAAAGTAATAAACTTAACAACACCAGACTGTGTATGTGAGACATTGAAATAAGCAAAGTATAATAAGATAAAATTAGTAATAACAACTACATATACAGCAACAGTATAGATATTTATGCCCAAAAGACCCGAAACCACAGTAAACATCAGTAGTGATGAGAGGTAAAAGGAAAGCTGTGATGTAAAAACTCAACTCAAAAGCTGTTTGGAGCAGGATTGGACTCACCAGGGCTATCATCTATTGCTATTGTATATCCGACCCTGTCTCCTGTTCCCAATGGCCCCAAGTTCCACCCTTATCTTCCCGAAGCCACCAAGTCCCAAGGCCATCCAAGAGCAGAGTTATAAGGTCAAGCCCTAATGATAGCTCTGCATCCAGTCCCAGCATGCCTTTGCCAGTCTCCTCTGGCTTTGCTCACTCAACAGAGTCCTCTCTCTACCTCCCACTTTGGGTACCAGAACGAACCTCTCAGCTGCCCTCTCCCCTGTCCAGCCAAGAACTCCAAAGTGGGCAACAGGCTAGGCAGGCTGGAGGCAGGCGGGGAGCCCCCGCAGTCTCCACTGCCCACTCGGGCTAGCGCTCCGCGCGGCCCCGCGCCTCACTGCAAAGCCCGCCCCACGCCGCCGCGGGAGAGACCAGATCGCGGGTTTCCCGGTCAACCCCGGCCTCCCCCACTCTCCGCCAGACTTCCCCAGCCTCAGTGCTATCCCGGCGGAGGCCAGCCACGCCGCCTCCCCGCGTCACAACCCACGACGACAGGGACCCGAGGGCAGATCCCGACGGAAACAGCTCATCCCGCGGAGCCAGCGCTGAGAGCCGTGGGCAGCCCCGGCTTAGGGTGGGCTGCGGCGTGGGGGGATTCCACCTGCCACGCGCATCCCGCCGCAGCCGCCTCCGCCCCGCGGGCCCGAGGCGCCGCCCCGCCGCCCTGGGAGGCGCCGCCGCAGTCCGGGTCCCCCGCACACGCCGGGCGCGGGCGCACAGGTGGGAACCCCGCGAGTGGGCGCCGGGGCACAGCCCTTCCCCGCAGCAGCGGCTCCAGACTTTGCCCGGCGCCTGCCCTTGCTAGGGTGCCCCGGTCCCTGCGCAGAGGCGGCCGCGCGTCCTGGCGCCTCCAGGGCTCTGAGGCTCCGGATGAGAAGGGACAGCGCCACAGCCGAGTCCCAGCGCCTGTTCCTACCCTCGCACCCCGACCCCCTGAACCCCCTGAGTTCTCCCCCACCCGGAGCAGTCAAAGGAGCAGTCAACGTGCACACACACCTTGCAATGGACCGGCGCCTGGGTCACCCACTCGCCAAACTCTTAGAAGGTGTCCATCGTCTGCAGGGAGGTGTGGGCCCGGAGTGGGAGCCGCTCTCTGCTTATTTAGTAATGTTGGAAGTGCCGGGTCCGCTGCCAGAGTTGTGGGTCATGTGGGCACAGCGGAGGCTGGCTGCTGCCTGTACCAGGGTTTCCTGAGGATCCTGAAGCTATGATCTCATCCTCCTCATCCGCCTCCCCCGCCCCTCTCCACGGACGCGCACGCACAGCACACACACACACACACACACACACACACACACACACCCGCGTGCACACCCCCGCGCGTGCACACACTCACACAGTGTGGCACTAGCTTCTTCTCTGGACCCAAATATTTCTCCTGGGAAACACAGTGTTTATATCGAACGAGAGAGAGAGAGAGAGAGAGAGAGAGAGAGAGAGAGAGAGAGAGAGAGAGAGAGAGAGATGAATCCTTCCAGATGAAGATTTTTCTTCTTCAAAGCTTGATTTATGTGCTTTGTTTATTTTCTACAGTTTTCTATCCTCACGTGCAAGGTTTTGAAACAGCGTCCGTATTAAAATTAAGTATAATGATCCTTTTATATTGACCCAGATTTTGATCCAAACCCAAGGATTCAAACAATGTCATTTCCATTTAATGTAGAGGCAAGGGCACGACAGGCTTGAATATGGAATAACAAGCATATCTTATATGTGTGCAGTGGTTTTCTATCCTAAGCTGCAAAGATTTCCCAAGCATTACCTCATTTATTTACAGAGCATCTTTGCCGAGGAGGTGGCTGAGAAAGCAAATAGTATTGACACTTCAGAGACAGGAAGGCATAGGTAAGATAACATAACCTATATAAGCACACACAAGTCAATATCTCACCATAAATATTAATTAGACATCTACCAGAGGTTCCTTATTCATCATAATCAATTCCTAGAAGATAGGTTACTGAAAATAATGAAAATATTTTGCTTTCTACCAACTGAAATTGGAAATGCATTTTACTGTTTGTAAGTTTGCATATAACCCTCTTTGTGTGTTTGTATATATTTCCAGTTTTATATTTATATTTAATTTGATTTCTTTTGTATGTGTGCTTCCATACTCATTTGCATTTTTAAATTTACCTAGATAGCAATTTCAAGCAATTTTAGTCAATGCATTTGGCTTAGTCACCAATTTCAGACTGGCATTTCATTCAACCCCTTTTAATGCCTGGCATATATGGAGAGCTGCATCACACTTGAGGTAAGAGAAGAACTGCAGTATATGGAAACTACCCTGCACCAGCTCATGTTGCAGTGTATACTCTGATTGCCTGGAGATGACAGACTTCATTATCTTGGGTATTATGATTCACCACAAAATAGCACAAAACACAGTTTCACCTTTCACTTGATGATGTCTGTTTTCTGTTCAGATCTTCTCAGTCTTCTGCATCCCATGTTTGTCAGTTAAGACCTGGCCCTAATGGGCAAACAGTGTGTTTCACCTTTATATTCCTCAGAGTATGAACCAGGCTCACACAAACACCAAGTTTTGTAATTGTAAAAGTTCTCAGAAAAAGCATGCTTGGTTATTTCTATTCAGGTGTAGATACAAAAAAATTAGCAGCAAATTGAACTTCTGGTGATCAAAAGAGAAGAAAAATAATGTGTGAGAGAGAGGTTTTGTGAAGCTAACAGAAGAGACATCGGTCTAAGATGCGAAGAGGGATCTCAGTTACACAAAGAAATAATGCCTTAGTCTTCGCCAGTAGGAGCACAGCAACTGTACCTAATGTCAGTTATCCAGTACCAAATGGTCACCTCTGGAAGCACTCGTACAAGTAATACTACACAGACTGAGCAGGTTGTTTTTAGGGATATATAGGAATATAAATATATGCATGTAACAATGATTAATGAAAAGAGAGGGCATGAATTTAAAAGAGAGCAAGCAGAGGTGACCATGTTCAAATCTCAAAAAAATAGAAACAACAGAACAAGTTTCTTGTGAAAATAAATATTTTCTAAATTTTGGTGCATGGAAAATAAATTCAGGTGGGACTGTGGAATTTCTTACAGTTCTCAAATCATCGTTTTTGTTTGCTTTATAATCTCATGGGAATTTAGTGGCAAGGCTACCCAGGAAGAGACCTCCCTGTGTGATTTTTAAATGCTAAACATTGAGTGGATGTAGAAAATACTCTAGAAGAGATAAATAGGCTCATCTACTGATGAGGTGTGATAGGAAAATAACAATGGAAACCAAGGAAAAGCCATAGTGTAAGAAGTTAACATATGATTCAGGAGGAAAAAATGGAGACACCAAAGCATAGAGTGCCTGGAAGCAGGCAATGACCATATGGACTTGCAAATTTAAGGTCTTTCCTGAGACTTGAAGTAAGTTGAAATAGACACCATCCTTGTCTTGTGGGCTTGACTTATAAGGAATATGATAATTCTCTTTTTTTTTCTATATGTGCAATGGAGAGTTTTAATGGAGAAATATTTTTAAGATTTATTTTTTATTTGTGTACATACATATGTCTCTGTACATGCATGGCACATGTATGTGGATACCCAAGGAAGCCACAAGTGGTTATGAGCTGCCAAGTCTGAGTGCTGGGAACTGAACTTGGGTCTTCTGCAAGAGCAAGTTCTCCAACTTCTGAGACCTGTCTTTAGTCCCTGTGGAATATTTTTAATGTAACTATGAACAATGTTTAGCAGTAGCATTATTTCCAGTTACATTTACCAGGGAAAATAAACTCCTGTTATTAATTTCTTTCATTTTTTGGAGAACAGGCTACAGTTATGATGAGACTTGCTTTTTCGCTATATGTCCAAGCCCAACATAAACCAGGAAAATAAATCAACTGAACTGTGGCTTAATTTACTTGTAGGGCTTATGTCCATGAGTGAGATACAATGTTTTGAGGCTACCATGGCTCCTAACACACTTCTGAAGACCAACACTGTCCTTCTGCCTTACAAAAACTGTTCAGCCTCTTCTGACAGATGCTCTGTCTGACTCCCCAAATCTTCAACAACCTTCAGCTGATCTCTACCTGATTAAGATACCTCCATCGTGGAATCAATCAGACTTAGGACATCACATTCTGACCCACCTCTGAAATGTATGAACCATGCCTTTAGCACACAGAATGGTGGACCACATTTGAATGTCATGTTAATAAACAGCAAAGCTATCCCTTCTGTTTCCTTATGTGACATTTCCAAATGTATGTGTATGTAGAAAGAGTTAATATATGTTTGCCTGGAAAGCTTTGCAATGAGGCGTGGTCCACTCAGCTGGTAGGCAAGCAGTTCCAAGCAGCAGAGTGTTCCCTTATTCTCAGAGTCACCTCTCAAGACCCTTAATCAATCTGTGAAACTGAAGTGCACTGAACCATATATGCTCTATGCTTTTATTCCTGTACATTACAAACTTATAATCAATGGTCTCCTTTTCACTTGAAATATTTTAGGACTTCTCTTTGTCATATCTGAATTAGTAGTCTAACTGTTCTTGTAGTTTGGGGTCATTATAAAGTAAAATACACATTTTTGAAGATGAAACAGAAATACCTCCTGAACTAACTAGGAACCCAAGAAGTCTACCAAGTGATTGACAAGTATGCAGTACACACAGGATTGACACAGCAGGGCATCTCACAGCCCAGGTAGAATGACGTGGGTACAATGTTTGCTAGCTACTTTTTGTGGGATATAATTTAAACTTTGTGAATTGTTCGTTTCTAGAATTATAGAGTCATGGCTGACTTCAGTTAATTAAAACCATACAAAAGAAATCTCAAGTAAGAAGACAGGGCTCTGAGCTTGATTTTCTCACTAGACTCTTAGCTAACGAAGATTTCTATCTGTGGGCAGCATCTCACTGTTCCGCTGTTGTTGGTGTCTGGTAATCCGTTGAGTTGGGGTTTGTCCTTCACTGATCTTCCCAGCTAACACCTTTAGAAGCTTACTATTTTCCTCTCAGGTATTCTCCTGGGACTGGGGTGTATGTGGCCAGGGGAGAATAAAACTTAAACACAGGTGTGTGTGGCCATGTATTTTTATTTCGCAGTGCTATAATGAAAAAAAGTTACCATTTTAAGTAGCTATAGTTCTACCTTAAAAGAGCAATTTATTAAATACATATTATAGTGGCTCCCATCTCTCAGTGGCATTATGCCAGCATTGTCTTATTCCAAGGAGCACTTATTTTCTCAATGGACCATAAACAGAACACAAATGTTTTAGATGAAACTTAATGCACGTTCACAATGAGGATATATAGAGGAAAACCATGCTGTTGAATCCACTTCAGAAAGTGCCTGGAAAGTATTTGGAAATTATCCACGCTGCTGCTAAAATAATTGTATCCTTATTTTTAATTGCTTCTGTGTCGAATTGTATGTAAGTGTGCCGAAGTATATAAAATTTCTCAGTACATATAACCAAAGATAATATTAGGTAAATCAGGAATATCAATATCAAATACATTTGATCAATATCATGAACTCATCCAAATTGTTAAAGATAAAGAAAAGACTGTGCTCTTAATTGCAAATAAATCAATTCAGTTATTACTTATATATTCTAGGGAGATGTCAGATGTTTTGGTGATCATTTATGAATAAAATCTAATCAATTTAGAAACATCAAAGAAATAGCTACAAAATGAAAACAACTTTATTTGTGAAAATGGTTTGCCTTGATTTTTCTATTGATGTGATTCTTGAGAGGAAATAGGTGGGGATTTAAGATAGTGTCTTAGCTAGTCTAGACTGGCTTTGAACTTGCTATGTAGTCAAGGATGCAGTCTCAAGCCCCAAACCCTCTACTTCTTAAATGCTAGGGTTACAGACCAAACATCTGCAGACTGGCAGCAGCTATATCAACTAGAACACTTTCTCATTTGATAGAAAATTCTTGCTGTAAATACCAGGCAACTTATTTTATTCCGAAAATCCCTATGTTTTATGGAAAGCTACAGAATGAAAGAAAGCAAGCTAAAATTGTGATAACCTAATTATGATCTTCAAAAGTAAGTAAAGAATATGTACATAATATGTACTTATTCTCATCTTATTACAGATGAGACTTAGGGGACATCTTTTGAGATAATTCAAAGTGTAATCCTATGAGGTGAAAATATACCTTTGGCACTGAGCAGCATGTGTGGGAATTACTGAATGACGCACAAAGACCTATTTTCAGGGTGGGTCCATGCTCAGAAGTCATTAGTCAACTGGAACTGAACTCACTGATATTTTGTGGCCATTTTGTTTCATATTACTTTGAACATTTTTTGTCATACTGATGTTTTGCTTGTATATTTTGTCTTCCATATTTTTTGCCTTGTTTTTTCTATTGATGTGATTCTTTCTTGAGAGGAAATAGGTGGGGATTTAAGACAGTGTAGATAGCCTATATCTTGGATTTTGTGTGTGTGGGTGTGTTTGTGTGTGTGTGTGCATCTGGGAGGATCTGGAAGAAGTTGGGAGAAGGAAAAGCATCATCAGAATATATTGCATGAAAATTTTTTTCAATAAAAATAAATGAAATTTAGATGACACAGCTGTGTATGTATAAAGGTGTCATTTAACTAGGTAATAGGCTAAATACTTTAAACTAGGAGCTATTTCTTCTTGTTATACGTTTTTTAGCTCAATAGCAACAACATTTCAAGTTCTAAGGTTTGTATTTTGGTATCAAACATTTGGAGAAAAGACAGCATTAAACACAGTTTATCATTTACATGAAAGGAAACAGTGTATTTGAAGAATGATCAGCTTAAGGCTGATACATATTGATACATATATATTCAGTATATGAATTAGATGATCCATCTCAAAGAATTACATCTTTTCTTCTACCATAATTCCAAGTATATTCTCTAGCCCATATTACTCATCCTCTGGAAAAGCTCATGACTGGACACTGTCTAAAATCTTATGGCAATCATGGAGACATTTCATGCCTGTTAGACATATGGACTGTGCCCTTTTTACCCACCATTTATACGTTGTACAGAATCTATAGTTCCATCAATACTGAGTGTCTGTGTCTGCTTTCATAATTGAGTAAAAATGTATAGTTTTAATATGATATAGCTCTGAGTAGGAGAGTAGTTTTTCTATTAATTATTAATTTATTGAAACTTTTAGTTTCAAAATATATATTCCCAGACAGCACTAAAACTATGTATGATAATTTAAAGTTTATATATAATTTCTTATTTTGTATTTATACACACTCACACTTTAGTGCATCTTACTGTTTCCTGAGTATCCCTTGTGATTAAAATATATATTAAAATGTCTTTTAATAAAATCTAATTCTATCTCATACTAGCTTATCCTGAAATCCTTTGTCTCAAAACCAAATATCCAGTTTAACCTGAGCTTAGATCTCTAAAAGATTAACGAAACTTCTCAGTCTGCTGTGGGCATCAGGGCAGGGCTGTGCCTCCATCCTTGCTGTCACAGGCAACATTACTTAGTTTTAGTTTTTTTTTGTTTTTTCAATTGCATTAAATGCACCACTCTATTGTCTGTCCTCTGAAATTTCTGTGCAAAACAAGTAATTTAGAGTCCTCTGAGCCAAGCCAAGCTGCCCTGAGCAGCCTGCCATCCCGGAGGTGGGTGGGGGGGTGATCGATTCTCCCACTGCCTGTCTCCCACCTCCACCAGACTCCTGAGCCATACAGACAGTAGTATGTTGTCCTCTGGGAGGCTCCACCCAGCAGCTGACTCAGACAGATAGCACACTCACAGCCAAAGAGTGGACAGAGCTTGGGAACTCTTGTAGAAGAGTAAGAGGAAGGATTGGGGTCCCGGTGGGGATGAGAACTCCACAGGAGGACCAACAGAGTCAAGTAACTGGAACTCTGTGTCTCAGAATCAAGTCACCAATGAAAGAATGTGCACGAGCCTCCCTGCTCATATGTGTGCAGCTTGACCTTCATGTGGGTCCTGAATAACTGGAATGGGGGCTATCCCAGAGTCTGTTGCCTGTATGTGGGATATGTTCTAGCTGGGCTGCCTTGTGTTGCCTCAGTGAGAGAGGGTGCCATGGTGGGAGAGGCCAGGGGGGACTTCACATGCTTGGAGGACAGTGGGATGCAGAAAAGGGGAGGGATTGTGGGAGAAAGTGACTGGGACAGGGGCAGTGAGTAGGATGTGGAGTGAATAGGTGAAAGAAATAGAATTGAATTTTAAAAAAGTAATTTAATCCATTCAACTAGTTTCTGTCAAGATTTTTTTTTAATTTTTGATTTTTTACCAGTTTGTCTATGATGTGCACATGAGGATTATTTTTTCATATTTTCCTTCTGGGTGCTTACTACGAACCTGTAATGTATAAATAAAATGTTTCACAAATCTTGGGAACATTTAAGGGTAGTTCATGAATGCTTTTCTGTCTCATCCATTCATCCCTCTGCTTTTAAACTAATTACTTGCATATTAAACCACTCATTCTTGCCCTGCGGGACTCTGTGAATTTGTTTCTTTTTTCTATTTATTAAGATTCTGCTATTTATGCTCACATTCAGGTTGAGAGTGCTCATCTAATACTCACAGTTTAGTATTATTTAAATTCATATCCATTTATTAATCTATTTTATAGTCTTTTAAAACTACAGGCCAAATAGAAATAATGTATATACATGGAATGCAGGGACATCACCCTGTGCTACATTATCTTCATTGATCTGCAGCTCAGATTTTCCAATGATATTACCAAGATACTACAATGTACTACAATCAAAGAAGAAATATCACAGGATCCCAGAAAGTACCCATGTGTGCTTCAGACCAAATATTGTCGGTCTGAGAGTGTGCATCAGTAGTAGAGTACCTGATGTGTACAAGGTCTGTGTTGTCATCAGTATCACAAATAAAAACCTATAACAAATACCTTGGAAAACAGGTTCCCCTGAGGGTCATATGTAATTTCCTGAATAGTGTTTAATTGGGGATGTGGAGAAAGCTTAAATATCATTTCATAATAAAGCAAATTGTTAACATATAGATAACAATCAAGTGATTACAAAGGTTTGTATATTGTAATCAATCATGATGTCATATCTATATGAGTAAAATACTAGTTTCCAGGTTTTTTTGTTTTACTTGTGTGTGTGTATAAATTTGGGTATGTGTTTTTTTCTGTTTATTTGTGTATGCATGTAGATCAGAGAATGGTCTCAGTTGAGCTTCTTCGGGAGCTGTCAAGCTTGCTTCTAAAAGTATTTTGTTTAACATCCATACATGAATGCAGTGTGTTTTGATCAAGTCTATCCCTGCATTCCCTCCCATTCAACTCTTCCCACACTCCCTCGACCACTGTTTCCTCCCAACAAAACGTGTATCCGTCTTTCTCTGACTCACTGTCTCTCTCTTTTTCACTCTCTTTTTCCAGTACCTATTGAATACATTCAGCGATACCTGCATGTGCATAGTGGTGCTGGGTTATCTCCTGCAGCGTTCGAACCCACCCTAGTGCCTTTTTAAAAGACAATATCTTACTGTGTAACCCTGGCTAGCCTCTTACTTATTACATAAAGCAGATTGTCCTCAAATTCAGAAATATCAAACTGCCTCTGTCTCTCTAGTGCTGAGATTATAGGGATGTGCTCGCATACCCAAATTCAGCTTGGTATTTGAAACACAGTCTCTCTTTGGATTGGAACTTGCTGAACTAGTCAGGCAGTCTCTGAGATCTTCTTTCTCTGCTTTCCTAGCATCAGGACTCTGAGTGTACACCAGCATGCATGGCTTTATTAGGTGGGCTCTGGGAATCAAACTCAATTTCTCGTAAGTGTATGTGCATGCTCTTGCACCTGTGTGTGTGTGTGTGACACACTCATGTGTGTGATTAACTTCAACAACTGAACATTTCCCCCTCCCATATATTACATCTGGCATAGGAGTTCAGGAAATGTCACTCCTATTTTCTCCATAGTAAATCAAACAAGTTTGATCAGTTCAGCTCACTAGTGTTTGAGTATACACTTAGTTACACAGTAAAGCCCATCTTTGGATAATAAACTTGGTTTGCTCTTTTAGATTTTACCACTAATCTTCTCTGTTAACCGACTTAGGTCATAGAATATTTTCTACTATTGCCTCTCTTTTAAATTCATGATTACTGCAACCAAAGGACCACTTTAAGTGTCTTGGTAAAGCTTCCTACATAAAAAGAAGCTAAGCTCTGCCAATTCAGAAGACCTGGATTGCAGCGTTTCAACAATGCACAGACATAAAAGATATTACTAAATGAAGTATGCTTGAGAATAAATTAAAAACACAACTAGCAATACATACAAATGACTAGGACCTTTCTTCCCCTAGTTTAATGTCCAAATTGAAACCTTACATTAACATTTTCTGTCTCTTTTTAAAGCAATGTTTTATTTCAAATTAGAATGGATATGTCCCCGGATTCTCATCATCTAGGCTTGTGTTTTCCACTGTGCACAATATGTTTTCTCTCATATCTGCTTAATGCTTCAAATCTTCATGTTTCTCTGTTCCCTATACACGTTCCATGTGAAACAATTGAAATGTAACCCCTCTCTCAGCACAAAATCAGGGGAGTCCTGTCCTCTCTCTATTAGCCTGGTGTGTCAGCTAGGTGCACTGGGTTCCTTTGTTCTCGGAGCTTTTACTCTGAATCTCACTGACATCACCTTGCTCGAGCTATCATTAGCTCACACCTATTCTAGAAACCATCCCCTCTATTGATTTTCCTTTCTCCTAGAGCCACTCACCTTTTTTTTTCATCCCTAATGCTTAACACCAACTCATTGCTTTGAAAAAACCATTATAGTTTTAAGACCTTACAAGAATGTTCTTTTCTGTGTAGAATGAAGCATAGATTCTTTAGCCTCATATTCAAGTACCTTTATAATTTAGCTGCCATCAGCCACACTGTAAAGTTATATCTCATTCTTACTTCAACACAAATCATTGTCTTTTTTCTCCATATTCCAAACAGGCATGTTCTTTCCCTCTTTGTGTTTTTGCTGTTTTCTTCTAGACTTGTATAGACTTGTATCTCCTATGTTGTTCCTGTGAAGATAAACTTAGAGGAAACTAAATCCTAAAGCAATTGAAATTTTAGAGTTAATTTAGCTCAGGGTCTTTCTGCTTCCACCATTTTAGCACTGTGTGCACGAAAACTCGGAAAATTTCAGTAATTTTCTAATATCTGATGGACACCATTTGGGGCAACATTGTTGTAAATAAGTTATTTTGGAGTTTGTGGTTCATTAGCTAGCTAACAAATTATATAATTTTATATTAAATTAAAACTTTTAAAGACTCCACAGATTTAATAAATATGACTCATTTGCTATTTCAAGGAAACTCAAATGAAGCCAGATTTCCTACATATTCACTAAACTTGATGGTGATAAGTTCTGAACTCAGTTTTTTATTAGAAGATTTTTCTTGGTCCACAAAAGTGTTCATTTTTATACCTCAAATAGTATCATGATTACAGACCAGCCAAATGCAGCAATAGCACTTTGAGTGGCATTTTGCAACTGCTCAAACTTTATTAGTATGTAGATATGTGGTTAAAAATTAAATAATTGTAAGAATAGGTCTGTTACTAACTAGTAAGTGTTGTACCTTCTACAGTATCTAGAGAGGAAAAGAAGATTTTTCTCATATAACGAGGAAAATGGAGTCTGGCAAACACAAGTATTCTTTATTGACATTACACTCACATAAGCCTGGTGATATTTTTCTCATGTAATATTTTATTAGACATGTTGCATTATTATAAAAATGAATTGCCTGCAAGTGTCATGATTTTGTCTGACTTGAGTGTAGAAGGGGTATAACTTTCAGACACCTGGTATACTGTGGTTGGAATTTTAAACACCCAACTTTTGCACATATTTGATATTAACTTTTTAGAATTTATGGACATAATGTCTCCAGTTGACAATGTATAATAAAGCACTATGTAAAATGTCAGAAAATAATCAGCACTAGGGAGATAAAGATAGTTGAAAAATGCTCATCTCAGTGCATGTCAGCATGGCAGGTCAGATGGCACTTGCTCTGCACTCTGACGCCATTATTGCACCCCATATGAGTTTGTTCAACAAGTGGCAGGGCCAATGGAATCAGGCATATTAGTATTTCTCATGTCTATTGACTGTGCAAATTTTTGAATCAATAGAACTTATTGAAAATGGCTAAGATTGCTCATGCAGCCAAAACAGGGACCCAATGGAAACCTTTTTCTAGGAAAATAAAGGAGTTTGCATAGCTATGATGTTAATCTTAATTATCAACTTTTTGAATGCCGAAGGAACAAAGAGACACACCTCTGGGTGTGGCTATCAGAATATTTCCTGACTGATTAACTACAGGGGTGGGCAGAAATGTTTCAGTGGTGTCCTATATAGAAAGAGCTCTGGGGGAAAAGCAGTGATTTTTGCTTGCTGTGATGGTGATCAAGGTTGTTCACTTGAAATCTCTGGGAATAGGAAGCCTCAACTGAAGTATTGCCTCCATGGCTTGGACCATGGGCATGTCTTTGGAGAGTTTCTTCATAGCTAATTGATATAGGAGGGCTTGGCCCACTATGGTAGTGCCATCACTGGGCAGGAAGACCTGGTCTATAAGACAGATACCCGAATGTGAGAAAGAGAGTAAGCCAACAAGCGACATTCCTCTATGGTTTCTGCTGCCAGGTTGCCAGGTTGGAATTTTTGCCCTATGTTGTTTCTGACCCTAACTGTCTTCAATTATGGATTATGACCTGAAAGTTTAAGCTAAATAAACCATTTTGTTTCCAACTCACTTTTGGGCACAGTGCTTTATCACAGCAATAGAAAATAGTCAAATAATACTTGCTGATGTGTCTAGCCTGTTGTTGTTGTTGCTGTTGTTATGAATAGCATCCTTAATTGACATCAGAACCCAGCTTCTTAGGCTTTCCAATGTGGATTGAAGATTGAGGATGCTCTAGGAAGCCAACAGACATTCTGTGCCAGATTAGGACTGAGGGGTGATCCAGCTTCCTAGACTGAACACTCTAAGCAGTCACTTGGTTCTTAGCTTCTCTAGAATGCTGATGGATATTTTAGACTGTCATGCAATTTAATTTAATAAGTCTCTTTTATACTGTAGATTCATTCTATAGATTTTGTTTCTTTAGAGAACCCTAATATAGTACCCATGTCTATAACACATGCTATAAAGAAACGATTCTCAGGTAGCTGGTGGCCAACAAAAAATAAGTGGTTCAATTCAGTTCCATAATTTTACAGATAATATAGTCATTCATTATGTTTAGTGAGTTGCCACACTGATTATCCTGTTGGTGAGAAATAAGGAGATTCAATTATATATAGGTGCACTGTTGAGAACACGTTTCAGTTTGGGCCTGGAATTATAAAACTGAAGATTAATTACACGAAGCCCAAACTTCTAAAAGGGTGTTTACAACAGATTTGTTCATAAAGGCTCAAAACTTGTTACAATTCCTTCATACAAAACCCTAAGATTAAACAATGGTAAACACACACACACACACACACACACACACACACACACACTCACACACACACACACACACACATACACACACACACGTACATGGATGCTATTCCATTTTATATGGGCACTACAGTCTCTTCTCCCACTCTCCAATAAATTACTACCTCAATTGGACTCTCAATAGATCCAGGAAAAAACATAAATTAAACATTTATATACACATATACACTCATATACATATATACACATACTATATATGTATGTATAAATGTATACTTGATGTCATTTCTTGCATCATCAGAATTGAGGTTGTAATTTATTGGTGAATGGAAGAAGAGAATGTAGCACCCATATACAGTGGAATAGCATCCATTTCATGAAACAGAGGGTCATTCTGAGTATGGATAAGCCTGGAGAGGAAATATTAGTATAAGCCAGATACAGAAAACAAATACCGCATGATTTCACATGTGAAATATAAGTAAATGGGACTGTAGAAGTAGGGTATAGAATAATAATAATAATTTACAGGATATATTGTAAATTTCATATGTTTTGTAGGCACGGTCTCACTGAGTAGCCATGGCTAACCTAGAACTATCTGCGTATACCCTGTATATAACAGGCTAGCCTCAGACTTACTGACTCTTGCTTTTGCCTGATTCCTGAGGGTGCTGGAATTAAAGGAAGGTGTTACCACTAACCAAAAATATTGGTAAATATGTGAAGTGATAGATTAATTAGCAGGATTAAGTCTTTCCACAATGGACATATAATAAACCTTCATACTCTACCCAATAAATGCATATAACTGTAAAAATTGCGTATGTGGAAAAATTTGATCAGGATATTGGTGAGCTGTTGGAGGCTGCATGTGGGCAGGTGTGGAACTGAGGATTCATGGAAACTGAGTTTGAAGGGAACCCCAGTTTTATGAGTTTTACTTCTATGATATGTTCACCTGCCCTGTGTCTCTAGAAAGGGGTGAAGGAAAGATATCACTGTGCAATACATCTGCCCTCAAATATTTGTAACAAAGTCCCCTCTCCAGCAGAGCCTATCCTTAGCTGGGAGAAACATCCCTATAGTTTCACATCAGCCTCTGCTAAGTGTTCTGTCTTACTACTTACATACCGTGTTGGGCATAGCTCAGATCCATATGCCTAAAAGTGGTAATTTTAATAGAATGTGCGATTTCCATGAAAGATCCAAAGTAAACTATGGTAGTGAAGATTAGATCATTTGAATCAGCTTGCATCTACGAAAGAAGTAGAATAAGTATTAATAACTTGCCACAGAAAGTGGGCAGTAAGTTCTAATGGTTTTCTCTGTGAGGTCTGGTGAGTGTTTAAAGAAGAAATGAGCTGAATAAAGACAAGTAGCCATGCTAAGGTGGATCAAGAAAAATTCATGATACCTCAGTCCTACACAAAGAACTACAAATAACTAAGCAATACTGAGAAGAGAAGAAATAGTCTTCTCCAGAGAAGAACACACTAACTGGCTATCCAATACCAAATCTCTGAAAGCACATATATAAGTAACATTATATAAATGAGAAGATTATATTTAGGAATCTTTATGTATGTACATATAAACATGTAACAACAATTAATGAAAAAGAAGCCATGAATTTGAAAGATGGGAGTTTGGGATGCTTTGGAGGGAGGAAAGGAGAAATGTAATTATATAATAATCTCAAGAAGAGGATGAGGAAGAAGAGGAAGAAGAAGAAGAAAAGGTGTCAGTTATTGACAGTCTGATCCAGGAAAGAGAAGCAGAGGAAATACTTGGCAAGTCATTAATTGAGGCCACCATAGTCAACTAATACCAAAACTCATTGAAGATTCATGACTACATTTTAATACTCTAGGAATTTTATCCATATTTACTTCTAACTGAAAGAAATCAATAAGAGAATGAACATACTGTGTATATGCATGCAAAGAAATAATTATTCATTAATAGAAGGGAATAAGCTATTAAGCTAAGAGGACGTGAGTAACTCACTGTTTGTTAGTTTTCTGTTTAACTACACTTTGTATTGTTTAGTAATTTTATATATGCACATAATGGTTTTGATCAAATTCCTCCACAACCTCTTCTCTCTCCCTCCTTTACTCTCCACCACTTTCCCTTTCAATTTCAAGTGCTTTGATGATTATTAAATATTTATATACATACATTTTTATATTTATACATTTAATATATAAACTACATAATATTTAGTTTTTTAAATTATAATTACAACATCCTCTTTCTTTTCTTTTCTCCAGTCACCCTCATGCAGCATCACTTCTTTGCTCTCTCTGAGAATTTAAACCCACTGAGCTCACGTAGTGAGTCTGTTTGTACATGGATGTAATCAAGGTGTCAGCAGATTCTATTCTCTGAGATCTCTCTCTCTAGCTGCAAATGAGAAGAACACATGCTTGCTGCCTTTTCTATTTATATATATTACAACTCTTTCATAAGTTCATCAGTCATGTTGGTTTTATGGGTCCACTCTAGTGACTCTATTTAAGTTTGTTCACCTTTTAATAGTCCTTCTCAAAAGACAAGAGCATTGTGTTAGAGATTAAGACATCCACCTGTGGTTTAAAGCATGATAATGATTTGCAGAGGCAGTATAATTTTATAATTCCAGAACCTGTATGTGTGTGTGTGTGTGTGTGTGTGTGTGTGTGGAGAGAGAGAGAGAGAGAGAGAGAGAGAGAGAGAGAGATCACAAAAGAACCTGGAGTTGGTCTCTGATTTAGTCCTTAGACTGAGTCGGCCTAGGGGACTAGTATGGAACAGTTCTGAGTTAGATGTGAGGAGTAGATTAATCCTTAGGTCTATGTAGAATCAGGTGTTGGGTGTGGTCTAGTTCAAAGAAACATCTCTCAGGCATGTCTTGGGAGAATATTTATTCTAATTTTTTCCTATGCTCCTTTTCCTCTGCTGCTTGCATGCCAGAAGGTAAGCATCTTTCCTCTGTTAGGGTACTCCACCTAAGTGGGTTGAATCCTTTAAAATGCTGAGCAAAAGTAAGACTTTCTTCCGTTTATTTTATTTATTTATTTATTTATTTATTTATTTATTTATTTTGGTTTTTCGAGACAGGGTTTCTCTGTATCGCCCTGGCTGTTCTGGAACTCACTCTGCAGACCAGGTTGGCCTCAGAAATCCGCCTGCCTCAGCCTCCCAAGTGCTGGAATTAAAGGCATGCGCCATCACTGCCCGGCTTCTTCCATTAATGTGTTGTGTTTGGTTACTGTAATCTAGAGTGACTGGTAGAGTAAATGACTCTGGATTATCTAGGAAAGCTCAATTTAATTATTGTGTTCCTTGAAGGGGAAGGAAAGCAAAGCTTTGCATGAATGAAGGGGGTGAGGAGATACATGACCAAAAGTTGTCATTACCTCTATAAAATATAAATTCAAGTCACAATCTTAAATGTGTAAAAGGAGCCTCGCCCTGTTGAACCATCAGGAAATTCTGGACACAAGAGTAGAAAAATAACAAATTTTTGTTCATTAATGTAGCATGGTTTGTATAGAAAGTGAATGAAACCAACACAGACATCGCTTGTAGAAGTATTACTGGTAGCTACTTATACACAGATTATATACGAGCCTGAAATAACAATTATCTCTACAGAAGTATTATCTGTCTCCTGCTATCTAAGTTATGTTATCCTATTATATTTGTTTATTAACTAGAAATGAACTTAGTTGGATAGAAGATTAGGTTTTTATTAACATGTCTGTAGCAGAGACTCTGAGCAGAGCCAAAGATTATAAACAGAGCATTTAAAATTAATCAGGAAGGCTATACAATATTGGATTAATAGATTAACGTGTTTCATATTTTTCTCATTATTTTTTTCAGATTGAAATGTCTAGTATTAATGCAGTTTAATATGCCACTGCTTGGATGCACTGGAATTCTAGCTCCCTCTTCAGTATTGAATCCTGCATCAGATTTCACATAGAGAAAAATGTCCTAGTTGATCACATATAGAATTAAGAATTGATCCAAGAGCATTCAGCTTATGAAATGCTCATGAAAACACTGTGACTTCTGATGACTTTTCTCCTGATAATCCTAGATGAGTGGCAGAGCTTGCATCCCAACCTTTGCCCTTTTCTAGTACTTAAAGTAATCTTCTTTCTGGTGCAATAGGTTGTTAACAGATAGGAACATACATATTTGTAGGACTTTCTTATTTTCCTACTAGATTATTCTTTCAGAACCTGCATTTGAAGGCTGAAACCTGATGGTCTCATGACACATTAAGATGCAACACACTTCCTAACTTCAGCGCTCATATTTGTTCTGCATAGCACAAAGGAACGTGCCAGGCAGTAAAGGAGTGTTGAGGGGTAAAGAAATAGCTGACAATATAATTTTGATCTCCTCCTAACTGGTGCATGTTTTCTGGTGAGTTGATTATTTTTACTCTTGTTTATCATATTTTATATAATTTTCCCTTAAAACATCTTTTTCTAATGTATGTATAGCTTCTTTGTTAGCTAGGATATTACCAGAATAACTGTAGAAAGTTGATGAAAGGCAACATCATGGGGTCTGGAAAATAGACTTTACTGCTTAGTAACAACCCAGTTTGATGACATTGCTTCTGCATTTAAAGGCCCAATATATTTTTAGTGTATAAATGAACAATTAGGAAAAACTAAGTTCATGATGAGTCACAGAATCCAAATTCTGTTCCCTAAGTTTAGCAGAAGAAAAAAATGGCTATTACCAGAGATAATATGAGTCTCTGAAGATCGTCACACATCTGGGTGACTGAGGAATCTTAAAAAATTAATGCTCCATTTATCGAATACTGAGGTGAAACTTCATTATAAAAAAGTTAAATTCATTCATTTATGTTCAAAATTTATATATGAACTTGAAAGTGTGTTTCATTGAAACGTCTATTTGGTAAAAGACAGACCATTTTTAATTTAAAATTTCTCAGATTTTTGGTAAAGATGAACGTCTTTACATGATCCATAAGACATTTGTTTGTATTTCCTTTTTCTGTGTTAATATTGAAGAGAATGGAATGGCCTCAGGTGGAGGCTGACATGAGAAAGTGCTGTGCCCCTGGTGACAGCCGAGGAAAGGGATGGGAAGCTGGTTACTGGCCTGGCTGTATAATCGTTGGAGTTTATCAAGAAAATGCTACAACGTTTTTATCTTAAAGCAAAGGAAAATCAATTATTTTGCATTTTGCTTATAGAAGCAACATGGTGAGTATTCACATATTTCTGCAGCTTAAACAGATACTAAATTAGTTCAAACATCTCATTTTCATGTTTTATTCCTAGTAGGTTCAGGTTTTTTTGAAGAATATAATGATTAGGGCTGGAAAAAGTTCACTAATCATATTTTTAAATATATTAAATAGTGCCATTATGTTTTAAAAGTAAAATGAATTTAAAATTAGTAGTCTTCAAACTAACAGGATTTTTATTGATAGAATTTTTATTTAATACAGAGAACAATATCTGGAGATGGTGATAAAAAAGTAAACTGTAATATTTATGATACAATTGCTGATAAATAACATGACTATAATATGTGAAAAAATATATAGAAGTTACATTTTTACTCAATATCATTATTAATTCTAAAATGCTTATGCTATCATTCTGAACAAATATAACCAATCCACTTAATGATACAATTGACGTCAGGGTCAATGCATAATGCATAGCATAACTACATAGTTTTCAAATGGCTACATTAATAATAGATAATCTATGAGTGAGCATGGTAGCATCCGTCTGATGGCTTGTGCTGACTGAGAACCTTGATGACATCAGCTGTATGGGTTTACCACGGGCTTCCTTGATTGAATGGGGCCATTTTCATCCAGTATGGATGTCTGCCTTCAGATGAATCTTGAGTATCAATTTATAGTTGTTTCTTGAATTAGTACTCACAAGAGAAGACTACAGCCACAGAAACAAATCATTTTCTCCTTCTCTGAAGCATGAAACATTCAAAACTGATGACAGTATTAATTGTACTTTCCATCAAGTGTAGAGATATAACAATCATACATTCATAATCCCATTAAATAATCCTGATTTTGAGCACAATTTGGAAATCCCCTCACAAAACTGCTTCCCACTTTGTACCTTTATTTCAACTTGGATTATCTCTTACTTGGATTATCTCTTACTCTGAATTTTAAGTTACTCCAAAGCGTTCCCTCTCCATCAGTGATTATTAATTTAGGACTCACATTTCAGATACTACTCATAAATATTCAGAGAAAAATAGGAAAATAAAATTGTTTTTAATACCTTTTTATTTATAGACAACTGTAAGGCATAAATATCTTAGCTTTAGTTATTGTCATTTCAGGAAAAATTGTTTGAAGTGAGTAGAGGGAGTTAACACAGGTCCGTGGACATGAGCAGATTCATACATTTTTACCATTCAAACATTTGTGGGAAACAAATAATTAATATCAAAACTCCAGTAACTCAATAAGCAAAGATAGCATTAAATCCGACTAAAACTATTATGGCTTAAATGAAGAAGCCCTACCCAGGAAATGTCCTGGTAAGTTAAAAGGTCTTTCTATGTAATGTCTGCAAGACTGCACTGGATTCTGGTTAGATGGACTTCTATTAGTTTTTAAAAGTACATAAATTTTTAATCATACAAATGCCTCATAAATAAATATTCCTGATGTGAATCCAAATACAATAATAAATCTAAGGCTCTTTTGAATATCTTTCCCTAACCCAACTCATGTAGCTTTTGAGAAATTACCTGTGCAAGTTCATATATATTCCCTCATAATTTTTTTAAAATATAGATTTGCCTATAAATATGTTACAACCATTAGCTGGTGTATAACTAGACTTTCATGGAAAAATATATTTTTATTGATATTCTGTTCACTCAAGAATCAAGAGGTTTCCAAACTAGCAATGAACTCAACTGCTCATTTCTGTTTATTTGCTGAAGTAATTGCTGCAAATACTGGCAAATAAATGTTCTTATGTCAGATTCTTTGTGCAAATACAGGAGGTGCGATGCAAACTTATAATTGATGGGCAATATCATGTTATCAGAGTGTGTATGCACTCACCCCCATTAATATTGTGACATCATCTACTATTTCCCCATTTTACAGACACAGAGAAGTTTATTGTGCATTTCTTGTGTGTGTATTCATATGTATGAGTGTGTGTGTATATGTGTGTATGGTGAAAGTGCATGTGTGTTTGCCAATGAGTGGCCTAACAATGTGCTGCATTGAGACAAGAGAAGGGCAGCTGCTCTTTTCTATCACCTTTCTTATGAGAGAGGTGGGGAGGAGGAAGAGGGAAAGGGAGGAGGGGAGATGGGAGGGGGAAAGAGAATGAGAGAGGAGAGCAAGGGAGGAAGGGACAGACAGACAGACAGACAGACAGAGACAGAGAGTCATTTAACTTGGAGTTAGGCAACCTTGTTTTATCCCTTGTAGCACTTACATGTTTAGTAAAATGTTAGGATCAAAATCTATTCACTGTGCCATCCCTTCAGCCCCTAGTTTATTATTTTTAATAAGAAGTATGAAGTCATGTCTAGAGAGAGTCTAGAGAGCTGTTAGAGAGACAGCTCAGATGTTAAAACCACTGGATGATCTTCCAGAGGACCTGGATTTGATTCCCACCACCAACATGGCAGCTCACAACTGTTTCTACGTCCAGTTCAAGGGAGTTTAACACCCTCTTTTGGCCTTTTCAGGCACCACACACATGCACTCCCATACAAATCGAGAAATGTTTGATGCAGTAGCAAAGTGAATAAATGAGCAACTGTGGGTCAGGCAGAAACTGCAAGAGCTTAAGCCCTGAGTAGTTCTCATTCTTAGTCGTGATGCCACCATGTTTCTCTGATAGTTGCTACCTACAGAACAAATAGTGAAACAAATGTGTGTTCTCCTTAGGAGTTTGTGAGTGTGTATCTGTATTGTGTGTGTGAGTGTGTGTGCATGTGTGTCTGCGAGTGTATCTGTGTGTATAAATACAGTGTGTGTCTCTATGTGTGCATGTGTGTGAGTACAGAGTGTGTCAGTGAGTGCAAACGTGTATGAGTAGAGTGTGTGTCTGTGTGTGCACATGTGTGTGCATGTGTGTGAGTGTGTCTGTATATGTGCATGTGTGTCTGTGAGTGTATCTGTGTGTATGACTACAGTGTGTCTCAATGTTTTATGTGTGTGAGTGTGTGTATCTGTGTGTGCATGCATGTTTGTTTGTATGTGTGCATGTGTATCTGTGTTTGTATCTGTGTGTGCATGTGTGTGAGTAAAATGTGTATCTGTGTGTGTATGGGTGTGAGTGGGTGTATCTGTGTGTGCTGGTGTGTGTACATGTGTGTGAGTGTGTGTATCTGTATGCAAGCATGTGTGGCAGTGTGTGTATCTATGTGTGCATTTGTGTGAGAAACATATGTGTCTCTGTGTGTGCATGTGCATGCGTGTGTATCTGTGTGTGTGTGTCTGTGTGTGTGCATGTATGTATGTGGAAACGAGGCCCCTCACTGTTGAAAAGAGTATGCATAAGGAACAGTTGAAGCATCTGCCAGTTGGTTGGGTTATAGTAGACTCTTTATTTTAATACTAAATTTCTTAGATGTTTTTTAAAATACAACATCTTTTCACAATACACGGGACATTCAGTATTTCTTCTTCCATGATTGTTACTGTCATTACTGTATGCTTCCCTTCCTCTGGCTGCATTGCCTGTTTACATCCCATCCTGGGAGGAGGATCTCTCAGCTGTGCTATGTCTAGGTTTCTCTCTCCACTGGATTTAGCTGGATTGGGAGAACAGAACGCACTGCAGGAGGACATGCAGAGAGGAAAGCTTATAGTAGGTCCCTCCTCTCTGGGCTCCTCCCTGGTTCTCAGTGTAGTTGTCCATTACTGTGGTTCCTGTGCTCACTGCATTCAAGTTGCACAATCTCCTGTGTTAGTTAAGTGATTTTGAGACTCTCATCTGTTCCCCACAGGAATACTGCTGGACATGGCTTCTAATTACAGTGCTAATAACACATCAATTTAAAGAGCGGCTAAGAAAATGTCATTCTTGATTTGGGTCCAAATCTCCCCTTTTAGAAAAGTCAAAATCTCCATCATCTGTTTTGTGTTGTTTTCCCTTCACATTGAGTAGACGTCAATACAAGTCAGTGCTATATTGAGCACCTTCGAGTCTTAGAACAGATCATTTGCACTGAAAATACGATCTGGAATTTAAGCTGATTTGTAGATCAGTTTTGCCAATTATGTGGAATAAATGTCTGCTCACAATCTTATAGAAGTGCTCTTTAATTTGGAAATTTTCAAACACATACAAAGGCTGACAGTCTAACATAATCAGTGCACATCTTCATATTGCTCAGTCTCCGTCATTACCAGGCCTAGAACACTTAAATATTTCATTGGATTGCTCTAAAAGGTCAAGATCTTTAAGACATATAGCTATGAACCATTGTTACAGATAAAAATCCCCTAATATCTCATATGTGCCATTCAAATTTTTGCAGTTTGGGTTTTGTTTTTTTTTTTTTTTTTTTGAGGATGTGAAAACTATTCCTTGAAGAATTTCCTACAGTTTTAAAATTTCCTGTTGATATTTCTTTTGAAACATGTCTCTAAATTATTTATGTCTTATAAATTATATGTTGTAGAAGGCAAGAAATGTATCACAGTTTGTTTCTTAGTTTTGAGTATTTCATAGGTGATCATTGTGCATTTTCTCATTGAAAATACCGAATTTCTAGTTTCTTCTCTTTCAATACTGCCACCATCCTCAATTTCCCAAACCCAGGTCCATCAGGTTTTGCAAAATGAAACGGTGTCTTTCCTCTGCATTTATCAGCTGGAGAATTCCCATAAAAGCCAAAAGCAAACCTTCCTATCACGAACTGTTTGGTTATTCAAGGGTGTAGTTCACATTGGAAAGAAATGCTCAATTTCTAAATTACTTTTTCTCTTTTTAAAGTATTGTTACTTTAATATACACTGCAGCTATGATCGATTAATTCATTTTAATACTATTATGAAATCATGTGCTCTGAATATTGATGTATTTCAGGTTCCCTCACTGAAAGTCAGTTTTCTCAATCTCTAGCTCATAGGGCCTTCAACTGGGGTATGTCTTGCTGACAAATCTTCAACAGCTTTCCACAGCTTCCTGACTATGTGATATTCACAATGTCCTTATTTAAGTCTGACCCTAGATCTGAGATTAACACTCTCTCTAGAATCCTTACTCACTGCCCAACTCCACTTTGGAAAAATATTGTCTTCAGGGTCAGAATCCATATTAGTGAGGTATATATCTATTGATTTGCTCATTGTTTCTATACCTTTATTTGACAGAATTTGGGAGGAAAATATAAAATGTTTTATTGTTTTTACTTCCTATTCTAGTACATTTGAATTATTTTTCTCTTGTATAGAATCTCAGTCTCATTATTTCCGGAAGTAAACATTAAAGCAATGAGCATTTTTGCTTGTTTGTTTTGTTGTGCTAAAACTAATTTTAGAATTCTAGGAAGACCACTGCCTGTGTCACTCAGCCTGTTTTTGTTATTTCACAAATACCTGGAACAATTTTAAAGAATCAAGAATTTATTTTGGCTTCTACTTTCAAGGCATTAGTCCGTCAGGGTGGAGAGGGATTGGCATAGCAGAGTGACTGTCATAGGGGTACAGGCAGAGGGAGGGAGGGAGGGAGACAGGGAAAGTGAGGGCAATGGATAGTGGGAGAGAACTCTATGGGGAGGGATATCAAGGGAGAGGGATGGAGAGAGAGGGAGAAGGAGATAGGGGGAGGAGAAGAAGGGAAAGAGAAAGTCACAGAGAGAATTCTCCTCTGGTTAAATCAGTGTTGGTCCCCAGCCTACAGAATGTTCTCCCGTTCCCATGTTCAGGGTTGGTCTTGCCCCTAAGTTAATTCTCTTGGAACATCTCCACAGACACACTATCGATGTGTTTTACTGTACCCAATGCTTTTCAATCTAATGGAGTTGACTATCAAGTGTGCTTATCATACCCATCAACAGTGTGCTCACATAAAGGGTTAATTCTTTGTTATGCAGTGATTTTGATCTTAATGCATGGACTTGCAAAAATAACATGTATCAAATCATTGGGACTTGTGCTTCAGTGTGTGATTATGCTCTAAAGTACAGTTTCATTCAGGTTCAGTTTTCTGTTATATTAGCTCCTTTCTTAACACTTTACTCTTATAACAGTACAAAATAGTTATAAAGTTTCAAGTGCAAACCAGCATTGCTTGTCTCCTCATTACTCCAGGTTTTCTTCTAACTCAGCCCCTGAGTTTCTCATAAAGATTCATCCTTAAATTCTAGTATTCTCATAAAATTTATAGGCTTCAGTGACAAAGGTAAAATTATCTGACATCTTAACACAGTACTTTGAGTCTTGAATCAAACCTTTTACAGAAGAGAAGCCCTGAAAACTATCTTTTCCTATATAGAGGTGTCAGACTCCTGTTGCATCTAACGTGACTGTACTTCTAATCAAGGGTGCCCCTGACAGGAGTGAATTTAATAGCTGTTTCTAGCTCCTAGAGCTATCTTCTCATATTTGCATTGAACTTGAATATGTGTGTTATTAATTCTGTATAGAACATTGAAATCTTAAGATCCAGTACATTTTGGCAGAGACTAGATACTCTCTTATAATATCTTAAAGTAAACCATCAAGACTACATGAAGCAAAGTATATTTCATTTAGATATGTGTGTATCTTGCTGATAAGAGAGGAAGTGAAGGTCAAAGATTGATTTAATTTGGAGCATAATAAATGTAATAGAAAATATTGTATATAAGGTATATGGGTGATATATATAATCTGCATACATACAATCTTGTCATTTCTGTATATTTGATATATGTGTATTACAAATGTTGTATTTACATATACATGTGTATATAGTGTGTACTTAAGGCAACATGTGTCATCTGAAGATAGTATACATGAAAAACATTTAGAGCATATTCTTGTAGTCTTAATAATAAAAATGATTCTGAGATCTGGAGTTATTAACTTACTGCAGGCACAACTTTTGTTTAATAAATAGAAATAAACTACTTTTATTTATGTACTTTCAATACATCTGTTCTATTCCTTACAGATATTTTATTCATAGGACTGAATAGATTGCTTAGTGGTAAAGAACACGTGCTGCTCTTACACAAGACTAGAGTTCAATTCCCAGCACCCACACAGTGGTTCCAAAGGATATGACTTTTCTGACACTGCACAAACCTAGTGTACACACATATAGGCAGGCAAGCATTCATATACATACAATTGGCGTATGCTCTAAGATCAAGAATTGACAAATGGGATCTCATAAAACTGCAAAGCTTCTGTAAAGCAAAGGATATGGTCAACAGGACAAAGCGGGAACCAACAGACTGGGAAAAGATCTTCACCAACCTTACATCTGATAGAGGGCTAATATCCAAGGTATACAAAGAACTGAAGAAACTAGATTCCAGACCATCAAATAACCCTATTAAAAAATGGGGTAGAGAGTTGAACAAAGAACTCTCAACTGAGGAAACTCGAATGATTGAGAAACATCTAAAGAAGTGTTCAGCATCCCTAGTCATCAGGGAAATGCAAATGAAAACAACACTGAGATTCCACCTCACACCAGTCAGATTGGCTAAGATCCAAAACACAGGTGACAGCAGATGTTGGCGAGGATGTGGAGAAAGAGGAACACTCCTCCATTGTTGGTGGGATTGCAAGCTGGTACAACCACTATGGAAAGCAGTCTGGTGATACCTCAGAAAATTGAACATAGTGTTACCTGAGGACCCAGCTATACCCCTCCTGGGTATATACCCAGAAGATATTTCAACATGCAACAGGGCCACATGCTCCACTATGTTTATAGCGGCCTTATTTATAATAGCCAGAAGCTGGAAAGAACCCAGATGTCCTTCAACAGAAGAATGGATACAGAAAATGTGGTACATTTACACAATGGAGTACTAGTCAGCTATTAAAAATAGAGCTCATGAAATTCTTGGACAAATGGATGGAGCTAGAAAATATCATCCTGAGTGAGATGACCCAATCACAAAAGAACACACATGGTATGCACTCACTGATAAGTGGATATTAGCCCCAAAACACACACACACAAAAAAAATGAAATGAATCTTAAAAAATAATTCACTGCATTTTTGTTTGGCAGTTTCAAGCATATAAGTGGATTCTGACTACTGTAATCTTGGTTTACTTCTCTAATTTCTCTTCAGCCCATATTACATTGCCAACCTTCCTATAAATTCCTTTTCCAGGACTCATGTCTTTTTTGGAGACATACTGAGTTTAGCCAGACCCAGCAGTGTGTGGCTAGGTTTGTAACTATGCATTAGAGTCTGATGGGCACCTGAGCACACACACAGCTATGGTTAATGACTACTTTTGCCTCAGAATCTATCAGAAGTTCAACAGAAAGCATAGCTCCCTGTGCCCCTCATCCTGATCCACGATTGGCTGTTGAAAGGCAAGGCTTCCCCTTATGTAGACAAATTGCAGGCTGTGAGGTCATGAGTGTGTTTGCCCTTCTGTGTCCAAGAGTCAACATTTCATAGTTCTGCTCTATCTTCCAGCCCTCATGTTCTTCCTTCCTACTCCTCTGTGATGAGCCCCAACCTAAAAGAGGGCGTAATAATGTCCTGTTTAGGGTTAAGCACTCAACTGTCACTGATTCTCAATACCTTATGTAGCTTTGAGTCTCTGTATTCACTCATTGACTGTGATTCACTGCAAATAGAAGTATCTTTCGATTGGAGCTAGTGTGAGCATTTGTAAGGAGACTATAAAAGAGACGTTGAAGCAAGCATTCTCTTACTCTGACATTTTGTGTGTCACAGTTAAGTTTTGTGCCTGGTGTCTTCCAATGCTGAAACCGAAGTATTGGCAAGCCAAATTTTCATCTGGGCTCTAGGGAAACATGCCTTGGCTTACTCATAGAATTCAGCTCCTCATGGTTGTGGAAGTCTTTGTTTCTGCTTGTCAACAATGGTCTGGTTTTTCCTGCTATATTTGCTTTTAAGGATTTGCAACATAGACTGCTAGTCTATAGTATTAGAGCTTCTTTCTCACCTTGAGCCCTGGTCACACTCTGTGTTAACTTCTGTGGTTTTAATTCTAATAAAAAGGTCTTGCAGGTTGTTTGGCTCAACCCAGATAATCTCCCTACTTTGAGCCCAGTGGATTCTGGACCTTCATTATATCTATAACTCTCTTTTATTTTTATTTAAAGTAAAAAACAAAAACCACACGAGTAGCACTGTGCCACATCCATAGGTTCCATTTCGACAAGTGCTAAGGAGTCACAGAAGAGAGTGGGCTCTGTGGCCAGGAGAGTCTAAATAGAATTCTGTCTGTTGAAACACCAGACAGTTGTACTTTTGCTTCGTCTCAGTCTCTGTATGACAGACAGAAACACTGTGAGCACTAAGATTTCTATACTTTCAAGTTCACTGTTGTTTTCTCATGATTCTAAAATATGGTATTTGAATTATCACATGTGCTTTGTAAAATGTTCCTTGATTGTTTCAGATGGTCAAATAAAAAACAGTAGCTATAAACTCTGAAGAGTTTTTAAGTTCTAAAATCTAACTGCTTATCATTTAAACTCACATATTTCATAATTGTTAATGACTTCTTTTTAAAATACCCTTATGCATTTGTATGAATGGGTATGAATGTGTATAAATACATGCCATAGCACATGTGTGGAGGTCAAAGGACAAATTTTGGGTGTGGGTTCTCTCCTTCCATCATCTGATTGCAGGCATCAAACTCCGGTAGTTAGGCTTGATAGTAAGTGCCATTACCCCTGATCCATCTCCATCATCTGTGTAAATAGTTCTTTACGGCATGTGCTACCCTATGAATGCTTCCCCTTCCATCACCTAGATCATGGAGCCAGTCTTGTCTAAGGACTAGATGATTATGCATGCTTTCCTATATATCTGCTGTGCTTTATCTCTTGTGATCATTCCTGTGGATGCTAAAAGCCAGGAGTCAGCATCCAACCTTACTCCCTCTCCCCACCTACCAGAACACTAAGGAATTGATTTAGCATGACATGTATTCCGCGCAGTCATCTAGACTTGAACTTCAGTTGGCCCAATGAATGAATTAGTTATGCATGTAGGGTGAGAGATCAGGTTTATATATAGCACTCCGAGATAAAAATAAAAAAGAAATCACAGCGCAGGTATTATTAAAATGAAAGGAATATATTAAGGTGTACTGTTCTGGTAAAATAGGAAATTCTACAGAATGGATGGAATATATTAAGAAACACATACCCGAGTATGAAGCACTCACTTGCCATTAGAGAAAGAAGGCTTTCAAGGTTAAAACTCTCTTTCATTTATATTTACTCAAATTTCTCTGTTCAGAGTTATTTGAATGCTTATTTGGATAGTAAGAGTGACTTCAGTAAGTATGTCAAATTAGTGATTCTACATGTATTCAGCTTATGTGGTTGTATTATGAAGTCATGGTTATCATATATGATATGAATGATATAATATATAAATTGTCCTCATGACTCAACTGAGCAAAGACAACAATAAGACCATGCTTTAAATTCCATAACCGTTTACTCTCAAATGAGAGCAACAATATAGCAGAAGGCATACACGTTCAATCTTTTTAATCTAAACTCACATATTAACATAAAAATTTAAGAATCTATCAGAAGAATCCAAGTGTATGAGACCAGAGCCTACAGTAAGTTAAAAACAAATACTGTATTGGTGAAAGATAAGACAACAATAATACATCCATTTACAAATTCTTGAATAAAAACTCTATAAATCCTAATGGCACAAAAATCAGCTCACATTCCAACCATTATCAGAGAAGCTTCTTCTTACAGTAGACGGTAATTACACAGAGACCCACAACTGGACACAGTGCAGAGTGAGAGACTTTAGGGCCACAATGATTGCCAGGACAACAAGTAGTAGATGACTCCAAGGAAACATCATCTTCCAGACACAACAGGACCGATGCAATATGAACTCACAGAGACTGTGCAGCACACAAAGCCCTGAACAAGTTCAAGCTACACAAAATTCAAGAACAGACAATGTGAAGTAGGCACAATGCCCCTCCCATAATCAAGGAGCTATTTACAACTGGTGGCTGCTGGGGAAGGGAAAAATCAGTTTTCTCCAGTTGAGTGTCACTAGGTATATGAACCAGACTCCACAGCAGTTCCTATGCCTGAGAATATTTTGCTTACACAAAATAGACTCCATTTGTGTGTGTGTGTATTTGCTTTGAAATATTTTGTCCTTTTTATTTATTTGTTTTTTGTTTATGGTTTTGGAGGAAAGGAGGAAAGAAAGAGAAAGAACATAATAAAATATAGTGAAGAAAAAATTTTAAGGGAAAATATATGTATTATGTATATACTTTCACTTTTATAAAATCAAAAAGTGTTTTCATATGATTGTTTTCACATAAGAACACAGTTTTCAATAACACACACCAAACATGCCTCTGGACACAAAGGAGGGGGGATATTTTTGTTTTTTGATTTTGTACATTTATCTATTCATGAACATATTTTTAATGAGCCAGATTTCTCCTTGAAGCCACAAAAAAATTAATAGCCATGGGGCTCTTCTGTGAAAAAAAAAAAAAAAAAAACAAGAAAAATGAGTCAACTATGGAAGCAATGTTTTCCAGCATCCAACAGATTAGAATGCTGTAACTATAAAGAAGAGAAGGCCATGAAATTATCTCCAAAGCAGCCCAAGCTGCTGCCAGGCTGCTGTTTTAAAAGGAAGCCTCAATTCATCCCAGAGACTTGGTGAGTTGAGAAAACAGACAGCAAGGTTAAGAGATCAGAGGATGGATGTTGGTGAGGTATTTACACATGCAAATTATTCTAAAAGGAGAATGGAGATGACTTACTGAAAACAGACTTGAATTGTGAGTGAGTCAGTGTCCTGCCACCAGGAAGAGCCATTATCTTGTTGCACGTGCTTCTGTGTGGATTGGAAATCTAAGGGTCAAACAAGAGTAGTCTCTCATGACTCTCAATGACCAGCTGGAGGACCTCTGGGACCTCAGAGCAACTCTGGAACCTTCTTGGTTGAAGATTGTCTTGTTGTTTGAAGGGGTATGCTTTCAACAGGGTATATGACATAGACAGGGGCAAAGACTGGACCCAAATGACAAAGAATGAGATGATTGAGGTTTGTCTCCTTTGCATCTTTTGAGTGTTCTGATACACGCAGAAAGATACACAGAAATTATGACAAAGTTAAACTCTGGAAACACATGAAGAGATGGACATTTGTGACAGGAAAGGGTAGAAGTGGGTCAGGAAATGGAGTTTCCTACTGTAGTCAAGAGGAAATTTGCTATCAGCAGTGCTGCTTGTTGGCACCTTTTAAAAGTTTAGAATAGGGTTGGAGAAATGGTCCAGTGGTTTATAGCACTTGCTGCTGCTCTTACAGAGGATCTGAGTTTGGTTCCCAGTACTGATATTTAGGAGCTAACAACCTTTAGTAACCTTAGTCGGAGCATCTGAAGCCTTTTAGCCTCTGAGGTCACTTTCCCACACTCCCTTACTTCCATATGCACATGCATGTACACGTGTATTCAAACTCACATACACACAAGCACACACTCTCAGAACATGTAGCAGCATTTCTGTTATCCCAATGCAGTGACTCCTTAAGTTCCTCCTAGGCTATTAAAGAACACAGCCAGGATACAAGGCTAGTCCATCTTGCTCAATAAAAGCATCTTCTGACAAACAATACTTATACCAAGGCCGAGCTCCCCAAGAGTCAGTTGTATAACATTTTCTTCGAACTTGAACAGTCTACCCTGAAGATCCAGCACACAAATACAACTCATATATCTCAGGAGGTACTTAACCTTGACCACACATGAGGTCTATCCCTGTAGTTATACAAGCAGAAGCCACACATGGGGAGAGGAGACAGCCTGCTGTGATGCCTGCGAGGGGTGCAGAGAGCTCTGTGCTTGCTGTTTTCTGGATGGTTACACCTGCTGCAGTGGGTGTTCTGTTAACAGATGCTTTTGAGCGATCCACACTTGTATAAGCAACCACTGGCCCACATTCCTGTAATGTCTCATAATACTCCTTGGTCTGTCAAGTTCGACTTTGTGGAATTCTTTCCTTGGCCACTGTTGCTCTGTCTGGAAAGAATAGTTATTTCTTTACATCTCCCCTCTTTCGTCAGCATGCTCAGCTGAGATTTCCTCTGTGCTCCACCAGTATCTGGTTCTTTCCACATTTTCCTTCCTTCTCACTCTTCAAAAGTCTCAAATTCACATTAGTTTGAAAATTTCCAAGGCCTCTGTTTCTACCCAGTCATACCTTGCTCCGAATAACTCTTATGGGTAATTTCATTTTAAAGGCTTGTTTTTTAAGAACCTGGGATAGTGCCCAAATAAATATATATAGATAGCGTATCAAATTTTGTAATATGCAGATAAAATAGGACTTAGAGGCAAACTCACAGTATTATAACCTATGTAACAAAGAGTCCTGAGTTAATATTCTAAAATGTAAGAAATTTTAAAAACAGTAAACTAAGCTAAGAGAAGATAAGCACATTAAACAGAGAGAGATAATTTTAAAAATAAATTTAAAATTTAAATTGTAAAAAAGAAAGTCAGTGAAACTAAAAGGCTTTAAAAGGGTAGGAAAATAAGATAAATTTCCAATTAAGCCAGTTTAAAGTAAAACAGACACAAATGTAATGCTAGTATTGATAATAAAAAGGAAATATCACAGCAACCATATGAGCAGGTAAAGATAGCAAGGAATTAATTTGAAGAAATTCACCACTTAAATCAAACATTAGAAGTAATAGCAAAAAATATTGAAATATAAAAACTGCCTAAGTTCACTTATGAGAAAATATTTAAACTATAAATGTATATGCATTAAAGAAATTTAATTACAGTGCTTATTTACAATAATCCTACCAATAAACTTATGGTCAAGATGGACTTTCTTGTAAATTTTAACAAATGTTTAGGAAAATAATACAAATTAACACAAGCCTGAGAAATAGAATAAATGAGGGCTATTTTGGGTGAAATTCACGAGGATGAAGTTAGCCTGATATAAAAAGCAGACACAGGCATTTGAAGAATAAATACCCCAGGGTGGTGTCTTTTATGGGTCCGAAGAAAATCTTAGCTTAATGTAGACAACTGGACCCATCACTGTAAAAGAATGGTCAAATGGGGTTTGGTCAAGGACTATTTTATTTATTTATTATTTATTTATTCTCTTTGCATCCTATCACAGCCCCCTTTCAGTCCCACCCTTACACCCTCCTTTTCCCCATCCTCCACTCTTTCCTTAGAGAAGAGGAGGCCTCCCCGTGGGTACCAAATCCACTCTGGTTCATCAAGTCACAACAGGACTAAAGGCATGCTCTCCTACTGAGGCCATATACTGCAGCCCCACTAGGGGAAAAGGATTCAAAGGCAGGCAACAGAGTCAGAGACAGTCCTTATCTCCCACTCTGTTAGGGGGCCCACATGAAGACTCAGCTGCATTTCTGCTACATATGTGTAGACCTTAGGTCTAGCCAAGCATGTTCTTTGGTAGTGGTTCAGTCTCTGTGAGACCCTATAGACCCAGGCTCGTTGACTCTTCAGTTCTTCTTGTGGTGTCCTTGACACCTCTGGCTCCCTCAATTATTTCCCCAACTCTTTCAAAAGATTCTCTGAGCTCTGCTGGATGTTTATCTATGGGTTTCTGCATCTGTTTCTGAAGAATATGTAAAGAGAATGTTGTACATTTACACAATGGAACATTACTCAGATACTAAAACAAGGGCAAAACACACAACTGGTATGTATTCTCTTGGAAGTGGATATTAGCTATAAAGTACAGGATAACTATGCTACAATCCACAGACCCAAAGAAGCTAAGTAACAAGGAGGGCCCAAGGGAGGATGCTTGATCTCACTTTGAAGGGGAAAGAAAATAGCCATTGGAGGTGAACGGAGGGAGGCAACTGGCTAGATGAGGAGGTGGAGAGGGGAGCAGTTGGGGATCAGATTGGGGAGAATGGGTTGGTTGGGGAGAGGACTGGGAGAGAGAACGGAAATTGGTGAGGAGCATCTCTGGGATTAGCTGGAGATCTGGGTCAGGGGAGGCTCCCAATAGTCTGTGGGGGTGACCCTAGTTGAGACTCGTAGCAGCTGGGAATATGAAGTGGCCGGAAGTGGCTACCTTCTAAAGCCAAGTAGGATTTCCAGTGGAGGGAGGGGGATACTAACCCACCCACAAAACCTTCACTCCAAAATTTGTTCTGCCTATAATATGTGCAGGGATAAAGATGGAGTAGAGATTGAGGGAATAGCCAACAAATGACTGGTACAAATCAAGACCCATCCCTGGGAAAGACTCAAACCCTGACACTATTATTCTGTTATGTTTGCAGAAGGAGCTTACTTGATTTTATAATATTCAGAGTTCAGTCAGTATAGTTCACCCTGTCAACTCTGATTATCTTAGCAGATATGAGAAAATCACTGATAAAATTCAACATGGATTCCTAAGATAAATTATATAAAACAGAGGAAGAGAACATAATTTTACTTTACCTGACACAGTTTTTATTTGTTTGTTTGTTTTTTAGACTTCTTTTACATGTACAGGCACCCTCAGAGGCCTGAATATGCCATCAGATACCCTGAGGTTGGAGATATAGGCAGTTGTGAACCTCCCAACATAGGTGCCAGGAAACAAATTCTTGTCCTTTGATTGAGCAGCAAGTGCTGAGTGATTTTTCCAGTTCCTCTGACACTATTCCTAATAGTGGAAGCCTGAATAAAATCTTCAGCCAGGAGCAACGTGTTACTGCTTGTTCTTACTACTACTGTTTAGTTCTATGCTGGAGATGCAAGCCACTGGAATAAAGCAAGAAAAATATGCAAATAATAGTGTGTCCAGGAAGCATTAATGTCCTTAATGATCTTTATGATTTTGTAGTTCAGAGAAGTTAATAATAATTTGAAGTTGGTGAAATGAACAGGACACATGTTTTCTTACCTTTGTCTAGTTTGCTGTGTGCAAGTAGGAAGAATGATGACTTCTGTGGCTTGCAGCAGTGAAAGAATGAACTTTCAGAGTGAGTCATACAGATGTTGGACCCGTTTTCATTTCCAAGCATGTAGCATCCAGTGGTCAGTGGATACAAAGCACATTATTAAGCAAAGTCAAATACAATACTTGCTTGAATTCTGGAAAACAGGCTGGTTGTTCCATCATGGGGGAAGATTATATATGAAACTATGTAATGGAGCATATGATGTTTTTTCTCCTCTCAGAATTGTCCATGTAATTTAAGTCTTAAACTGAAAAGGTAACTAAGCAATTTTAAGCCCAGATAAACTGCTGATTGTTTTAGATTCTATTTTAGCAGGAAGAAGAAAATGTTATTAACATAAGCATGACAATTTGGTTCATAATTTTCATGTAAGCACAAATTGTGCAAAATGACTGCAAAAATATCGTGTGAATGCAGGTAATGATCAGATAACCATGGGGATAATTTCTAGCTTCTTACTTTCAATTCTCAGATTGTCATGATAATAATTGTGGATTATGAGTTCTGTTCTAAAATTTATAATGGAGATAATTTGTTGTTGTGGTACAAAACTACATATTTTTGAATTAAGTATTTCTATCTGGGAATTTATTATAAATAGTTCAAAAATGTTGCCTTACTACATAGTACTATAGTTTTGAGTCATGTAGCAGTATAAACAGTATAAAGGAAAATTCTCATGAGACTTGCTGCATCAGCAGTCAATAACTTATGGTATTTTTATAGAATTATATCTTCAGAGGTTGTTTATCTATTTTTAAGAGGATGAAATAGCTATATTGATATAGTACTTATGATTTTCTGTGAACAGAGAAAAGAAAGTCTTTTTAATGTTCTAAGCTTTAAATCCACTGTCTGAGTTCTTCTTTACTCATCCCAAAACTTCCATCATTGTAGATAAAATTCTAGAGTAGGGTTATCATGTAAGTTAGCATACAGAGGTTGTGGTTTTTGTCCCTACCATTAGCTTTGCAACCATAGGGATTCTGACTGGGGGGGGGTTTAGTTATCTTATAAGAAAATGTAATAAAAGGGTAATTAATCTATATCTCAGGTATTGAGTAGGTGAAAGTCACTTATTCCCTCCAAATATATCATTCAGTAGCTGATTTTATTGATTAATCTGGACCAAATTTAGAACCTCATAAATCTTTATCTTAATAACTATCTAAATAAGTGGGAGGTAACAGTGAAAAGATTACAGACCTTTAACTACACAGACCTGCATTTGAAATCTGGATCTATGTCTCACCACTTGTGAAATAGCAGACATGCCAGTCAATGTGTTCTTGTGGAATTTGTGGGACAGCACAGTTGGTATGGAGAGTGTATCACATATAGTATTTGTTAAGTGTAGGTGAAGCCATCGGGTTTATAATTCTTTTTCTTCCTTGTTCTAGAATATTTCAGAGGTGGAAACAGGATGATGACTATTTTATTATTTTGTATTACTGAGCTTGATGCAGAGTAGAGGCAGCATCTGTAGAATTTCTACCTCTGAAAAGCTTGGAATACCCAAGATAAAATTCACAGATCACATGAAACTCAAGAAGAAGGAAGATCAAAATGTGGATGCTTCTGTCCTTCTTAGAAGCAGGAACAAAATATTCATGGGAGGAAATATGGAAACAAAGTGTGGAGCAGAGACTGAAGGAAAGGCCATCCAGACACTGCCCCACCTGGGGATCCATCCCATATACAGTCACCAAACACAGACACTGTTGCAGATGCCAAGAAGTGCTTGCTGACAGGAGCCTGACATAGCTGTCTCCTGAGAGGCTCTGTCAGAGCCTGACAAATACAGAGGTGGATGCTCACAGCCAACCATTGGTCTGAGCATGGGAACCCTAATGGAGGAGTTTGAAAAAGGACTGAAGAAGCTGAAAGAGTTTGCAACCCCATTGAAAGAACAACAATATCAACCAACCAGAAAGGGGATAACATTTGAAATGTAAATAAAGAAAATACCAATAAAAGAAGAAAAAAAAAGAATTTCTACCTCTGCATTTTACTGTCTGAGTGGTCTTGGGTGAAATTTCTCACATTATTATTTTTTCATCTATAAAAGTAGTAACAACATTTTCTACATCTGCAAATGTAGGTAATTAACTCTTCTTTAAAGAACAAATATATACACTAATGGAGGTAGGTAAACAGACAGGAAAGATAGGTGAAGATAGATATATAAGATTTATCGAAAAATAAACAAATTAAAAAACAGATTTATTCATCATCTTATATCTATCTATCATCTACCTATTATCTATCTAATCAATCAATCCATCTATCATCTACATATCTATAATATCTTCCTCTCTCTACCATCTTATAGTATTTATGTGATTATTATTTATCTATTATATATCAATGTGTAGATTTGGAGTACCTATATCTGCATTTATTCATATTTTCAAATTTCTAAGTCACCTAGTTTCTGGTACATTGTAAATAATTCATATATATAAAAATAATTTATATTACCTTGCTGATTATTAATGGTATATTTATTTTACTCTTGCTCACTAAACTCCTCCAGTCAATTTATTCTTTATCTTTCTTTCATAGCTATTCTGAATCTCCCTAATATGCCACAAGGCTTATTATTCTTGTCAGCCACGAGACAAATCTCATCAGTGCAATAAGCCCAACTTTAAGTCACTCAAGCTTTCTCTCCTTTCTCAGGCTTACAAGTCTACCACTGAGGCAGGAAGCATACTCTGCTCCCCACAAGGCCTTTATGATGTTTCTTTTTCTGGTTTGTTTCTCAAAGTTGTTCCTCACCTGCTATTTAGAATTTCCTATCCTATTAAGCTTGGGGCTGGGGACAAAGGTGTTGGAGGGAACATGGCCGTGCCTGTCTGCTTCCTGGAGACATGTGCACTGCCACTGAACTGTTCTCTCATTGAGGCCTTTCATTTTCTATTTTTAGCTATCATTCCATAGCAGCTCTTGAACTAGGAAATGTCCCTCCTATGACAGACTGTCACTCTTTGAACATTTATCTTTAGTCTCTTGGCCTGACACGAATCCATTAGAATGACTTTGCTTTGCAGAAAAGTCACTCTTTGGGAGAAAAATCCATTTAAAAAATAGTTCAAGGCCTGTTCCCAAAGCTTTACTTGATCCAAGAGAAGATTCATGCTCCCTGCCTCAAGGTTGCACTATGTTAAATTCCTAATGCTGTCGCTCCTATTTTTCTTTTGTTGGTTAAGATTCTATGGGATATCTTCAGACATAGACTAAAGCTCCCCACTGTTAGCCAATGTCCATGCTCTGTTGAAGGGGATAATGTTGAAGGTGTAAGATACACACAACTGCTGTCGTTTGGATCTTAAAGTGCCCCCAAAGGATCATGCCCTGAAACTTTGGTCTCCGGCATGAAGCATCACTGAGAATAAGGATGCATCCTGAGGAAGATATCCTGTCTTTCACAGGCAGCTTGCTCTATCCTACCATGACAATTGCCCTATTTACTAGGTCAAGCAATAAACAGAGCCAAACAACTGGAAACTGAGGAGACGTGAGTCCAGATAAACTTGCACTATTCTGAGTTGATCAACTCAAGCGTTCATTTCAGTAACAAACAGCTGACTTGCACATGCTCTCCCACGAACCTTTCCCAAATCCAATGTTTTCTTGGCTGTCTTGAGATTTCTCAGGGTCTTGTTGCTTTAGTTTGTAGAAAAAGGGAAACCTTAGTACTTTAAGGACCTCTTCAGAGGCATTCTATTGAGGATGGAGAGAAATGTGGTGAGATTCTGGTGCAAAAAGCTAATTTTTACCTTTTGAGTAGCTGTCAATTGGGGATACCTTCGAGTTAGGGATGTAGACTGGTGTCTATTTTCCCTCTCAGAGCTAGGACCCCATCTGACTTAGAGCCTATGCATGCAGCCACAGTCTCTGTGTTCATATGTGTTCCATCCACGTTGTGTGGAGAAGGCCTTTTTCCCTTGGTATAACCATCCCCTATGGCTTTTACATTCTTTGCCTCCTTTCCACAATTCACTAAGCCCTGGCGCAAGGTTGATGGAGATATGCCATCATTTAAGAATGAGTGTTCCAAGGTCTCTGACTCTCTACACATTGTCCAGTTGTGGGTCTCTGTAGTTGACAGCCAATGCAAAACAAACTCAATGGCATTCTTGGAGTTTTATTATTTTAAAGCATAATTTTTTTTCTAGGCATTTTTAACTTTAAAGGTCTTTACCTATATATTGTAGTTAATGATTTTATGCTTTATTATATTTCTGTGTGTGGAAATGTGTGTGTCTCTGTATCTGTATGTGCTTCTTGTGTACTTTCTTGACTTTTTTTTCTCTTTGTCTTGTCCTATTCTGGTTTGTTGGATTTTAGCTTCTCCTTTGTTTTCTAATGTGTGATGGGGGAAAGGAAGTGTGAACTTGCATAAGTGGGGAGTTTGGGAGGACCTGAAAGGAGCTGGGGGTGATGGGGAATTCATATTCAGTATATATTGTCTGAAGAAAACCAACTTTCATTTACAGAAAGAGAGAGGGAAAAAAAAAACAACTTTGAAAGATAAAAAAACCAAAGTCGGGAGGAAATGATTTATGATGGTAGAGGTTGTAAACCCAGGTTCATGACTGAGGAACAGGCTTTACATGGAGTCTTTCACTTTATGATCTCACTTATATTGTTCTCAGCCTGCAAAGTCTCAGTCTAAGTCACAGAAATCTTGTTAAAAATCTGTTGGAAATATTGAATATTAGAACTAAAATTAAAGTTGATTGTCGCTTGTTCTGATGTAGCACACTTCTTTATTTAACAGAAGCACAATGTTAACATCCAGAAAAGAGAAAAGGTATTAACTTCTATTTTAAAAGTTCATATTTTGTCATTGAATATACATGGCAGTTTTCTGTTTCCTTATTATATGATTAACTAGCATATTGGCAGCTACAAGGGACAATGGTTAGTAGAATAGTTAATTTTTAGCATTTTTGAAAGCATCATACATAGAAAGTATAATTAGAAGAGATGGGTATACTTATGACTGTATTAATTGGTTTCTCTGCTATTGTACTAAAACACTGTCCAAACCAGTAAAGGGCTTATAGTCCATCATTGAGGGAAGTTGGGGTAGGAACTCAAGCAAGAACCTGTAGCAGGAACTGAAGCAGAAACCACTAAGAAAGGATGTTTACTAGCTTGCTCAGCTAATGTCAGGACCACCTGCCCAGGGGTGGCACTACTTTCAGTGGTTGGGCCTTCTCACATCAATAATTAATCAAGGAAATGTTTGACATCATGCCAACAGGCCAGTCTCATGGAGAAGTTTCTCAGTTGAGGTTCCTTCTTCCCAGGTGACTTGATCTTATGTGAAGTTGACAAAAATGTACCCACAATGACTTAGTTTAATCAGTAGAGGGTCTAGTTCTGTGACACATTGGGGCATTATATAGAATTACTTACAAGCTTTCTCTATAAAAACACATAACAGTCTTTGCTTCTTTGATTACCTAGACCATAGTATGATACCACAAGCTCCTCCCACTCCTACTATAGGTGCAGTCATAGAGTTTTTTTTCTTTTATGTATTTAAATTTTTTTCCTTAATTTATTTACTTATTCATTTTATATCCTGATTGCAGCTTCCTCTTTCCTCTCCTTCTAGTCCCACTCTCACATCCTCCTCCCCTATTCTCCTTTCAGCTTCCCTCTGAAAAGGGAAGGCCCCCACATGGGTAGCAACCTGCTCTGGAACATCAAGTCACACATTTGCTTATAGCAAATCTGTTACTCAAAGGATGACTTCCTCTAGTAAACTGGCTGGGCAGTTGAGTAGTCAACCAAACAACACGAAGAAAGCAAGAAAGCAAGCCAGCAAAACATAACATACACACATACACACACATGCAAAGAGAGAGAGACAGAGAGAGAGAGAGAGAGAGAGAGAGAGAGAGAGAGAGAGACAGAGAGAGACAGAGAGAGAGAGAGAGACAGAGAGACAGAGAGAGACAGAGAGACAGAGATAGAGAGACAGAGATAGAGAGACAGAGATAGAGAGAGAGAGAGAGAGAGAGAGAGAGAGAGATCATGTCATTTTGTTCTACCTTGACCATGCTTAGAACATCCAGCAGGCTCAACTGTTTATTGGCCTAAAAGAGACCAATTTTTTGTTTGTTGCTCTAATGACACCAATCATTTAGTCAAAGATAAATGGAGTAAACTTGGTCAAATGATTGCTAGAGGCAGAGATCTTAAGGAGGTCTTAAAATCTAAAAACTTGCATTTCAGGATGGCTATTAAGTGGAAAGCAAGAGAAAGTTTCACTTCTCTCTATACCCTCTCAAGAAATATCATTGACAGTTTGACACCCCCTCCAATTTTTCTTTCCACCCGTGGAATAGTCTAGTTTAGAAAATTTAGAAGTTGCTCTTCAGTATCACTTATATTTGGTGCTAAAACCCTGAAGGGGCACAAGACGTGCCACGTCCCCAAGCATTGTCTATCTTAACTGAATTAAACTGCTGATATATATATATATATATATATATATATATATATATATATATATATATATATATATATATATATATCCTCCATACAGATCACTTGCTTCTCTTGGCTCCCATCATATTTAACTCCAAATTTTAGAGTCAGCCTCTTCAGCCACCTATTAACCTGATCTAAATCTTTGTCTCTCTTCACCTTGGTAAATGTCTTCCATGGGGCTGCCTTCTGTCTCTTGGTTTCTGGAGCTCTCCAAAAAATCACCATGGTGTGACAGTCAGTCTCCCTATGCCATTTTTGGTGCCCCATCATTTGGAGGAGGGATATTCCTACTCTGATTCTAAGCCTCTCCCACAAGTCTATTGGTTCATTTGTGGATGCTTTGGGTTGAAAATCTTGTCACCAGGCACTTAACTTCCTTGACTCTTTCAAATCCCCTTTGCTCAGCTACTGGCTCCCTCCAGTCTGTTTTGCAGCTTCCTCCTGGAGCTTGCTCTGTCTCTAACCATGACGAACCACTGGTCTCCCTTATCCCACCTTGAAGCTGCCTGCTCTTTCTCTGTTTCTCTTGGCTCACCGGAGCCTACTATCTTTGTCTCTGCCAAATCCTAGAGCTTACTCTAAGTTGTACAGGTACATTAGGCAGCTTCTCTATAACTTCCTGAGTCTCTATGATGTTGAAATCCACCCTCTGGCAGAATTCCTGGTTGAAACCCTTTTCCTTAAATGCCTCTCTCTTCCTCTTTGCTGTACTTCTGAAGGATGTCTTATTTTCTACATAGTCTATGTCTCAGATCACTTCTTTCTCCAACAATGATCACGTTTAGATTCATTGGCTTCTCATGTCTTCTCTAATTTCTTCTCCTCCTAGGACTCAGAGATTTTATTAAATCTTTTTTTGCATATCAAATCCAAATGTCAATATTAAAAAGAATATTCATTTTTTTCTTTATATGAAGCCACACAAATACCTAAGACTTACAGCTAACAAATCAGAATTGTTATCATTTTCAAAATTATAAGTCTAGCTGCCTATACAGCTTTCAATTTTTAACAGTAACTTTATTTTTTAAAATTTTTTATTGGATATATTATTTATTTACAATACAAATATTATCCCCTTTCCCCATTTCCCCTCCCTAGAACCCTCATACCATCCCTCTCCTCCTTTATGCTTTTATACCATTTTAATTACATGCAAGTATTAAGATGAGTTCTAGGTTGAGGGTCTAGCAATACAATAGATACAAATAGTCAAGGAACAAGCAAGACAATAAACACAAATAGTCAAAGAAAAAGCAAGGTACTAAACCCAATTACATGAACACTCCCATGATAAGTGTTCCTAAGGGCTTATCAAGATAACCAAAGTATCTGAGCCTCCTTCCCTGTCGTAGCCCAAGGACATTTTCATGTCTGAAGCCTATTTTCTTGTTCTAGCCTAAAATTTAGAATCATGTCTGAAATTACTTCTTTGGTTTAGCCTAATATTTAGATTCTTTAACAACATCTCTCTTTGATAACTTCAACATGCTGACAGCTAAAGTACATGGCTTGAACCTGAAAATAGACCCTTAGACAGAGTTATTAAATTAACAGGCTGGCAAGCCAAGGACAGGTAAGATTCTGCACAGAGCCTTACCAACCTAAGATATAAGTACATTGCTTTTGATAATACATATTCCATGATGGTAAGGAAGGCATTCTTGTCAGAATGAACTAAGACAGGATTAGCCTTGTTAATGAATTTAAAAAGGGGGAGAGGCAGAGAGCCTTTGGGGCTGCTTGGCAAGAATCTGACATGGGCCAAGGACAAGGAAGTAGGCTTCAGGCAGGAATCTAACATTAGGCTAGAACAAAGAAATAATTTTAGGTAGGAATCTAAATCTTAGGCTACAACAAAGAAGTAATTTCAGGCAGGAATCTAAATATTAAGATTTCATTAAATCTTTGCTGTCTTACTACAAAATGTTTGGCCCTAGTACAAACTAGGTAATCAATCTAACTGGTCAGAATATGGCACATTAGATTTCTAAGTTCTCAAAGAACTTATGCTACCACACAAGCAAACGATCCCCCAAGTCTCCCAATTCTAAGTACTGCCTGTTCTCTACTCTATAGAAACTATCTTGCAGCCTTTTGTACTTCATACTTATGTCTTCTCTCAGAGTCTTCTTTGCTCTCTGTCCACTCTAGCCCTCCTCCTGACCACTAAATTCAAATGTCTTTTGGGTATAAATAATATTAAAATTTGCCACACATTTTTTTTTTACTCTCTATAAAAAAATGCTCACTCTGGAGTTGGGCTATGACCTGCTCTCTCCAAACTCAAGCACACTTATTTAAAAGTATCCTCTAAACTCTCTGTTCTAGGTCAGGAAGGCCATCTGTCTCTGTGACAGGGAGAAGAGCAAAACAGAACAGCCCAGAATAAAACACTATGTGCTTAAAAACAACCCAAAGGTAAACTATTCCTAAAGGGGATTATTGCTGCTTATCTCATGCCCCTTTTTTGGATTTTATTTAACTCTCTAAACACACACACACACACACACACACACACACACACACACACACACACACACCATATCTCTAAAAACTTTTGCTAAAATATAAGCTTTGTTTCATGTCAAAATTTTAAGACTATTGTGTAAACATTATGTATTTCAGGATTTATAAGTTCTTCGTATGTTGTTTAAAAGATCTGTACTACTGTGATGAAAGTTAGCTTAAAAGTTATAACAGAAAAAATTAAAAATCTATACATGAGTAATTTTAATTTGCTACAGCACGCTTGAATATAACTTGTATTCAACTCCTGCTTAGGATTATGCATTAAAAGGGTATGTATCTAATGGGTTTACCTTGGAGTAAATAGCAGCCGTGTAGCTTGCTGTTATCTTGGCTGATGACCTTATCAGGATGTAAGAAACCATGTAGCTGGTAACCACCTTTCATATCCTTAATGATTAGGGTTTATAAATTCCTAAAGTTATAATAATGGTCTACTCAGGTTAGCAGAAAGTGACATAGGGGTGTATATATAATCACTTATGTCTTTGTTGTGTTCAACATGGGGCTTCTAGAAAAATTTAGATAAGGAATAACATATGTTTGACAAAACTTCCTAAATGAAAACAAATTTTGATAATAGATAAACTCAAACTATCATGCTGCTATTGCTATCTGAAAAAACTCATCTTTTTACTTTTCTTTCTTTTAAAAACAAACAAACAAACAAACAAACAAACAGAAAACTTGCTTTCCAATGACTGCCCTCAGTAATCAAGCACCTATATCTCATGGTAAGTGATTGGCTATTTCCAGATGAAAGGGGAAAATAGTCAAAGAAAGTAATTTAAGGTGTATAAATGCAAGTTGTGAAGACCTGGGAAGTAATTTAAAGTATGTAAAAAGTAAAACTTAAAGATGTTACATATAATATTATATGTTATTATAATATGTTATATATTTTATATATAATATATTGCATAACATATGTTGTTATATAATATAATATTCTATATAATATAATGTTAAGACTTTAAAGTTTAATATTAATAAATGAAACTATGACAAGCTCTTGATACAGCCTTGGGGAAGCACTGGATACTATTATCATAGTTACAGACTTAATTTTTAAAATTTTCTTTGGTTGTTTTATAAATATAGACTTAAAAGTGCTTCTCATTGTGCTATATATATCTCTGTCTAATCAATATATATTCAGCCCTGGACAGAGAAAAGAATGTTTGTGCTTTTATCCCAGAACTGTCTTTTGGTAGTTTATCTTCATCATTTCAGAGAAGTGAGCTTATCATGTAGCCATGCAGGCGTAGACTGCCAATAGATGGTCACTTTAGAACTCTGTATTGTCATGTGGCATGTTCTTACTTCGTTTACACATTGCTAAGTTCCTTGGTGGCTTGGGCCCATGAGGCTGTGGTCTGAAAGACATCAACATTCAGTCTATGTTCACATTATGTACTAAATAAATATGCTCATTAATGATGAGAAGAAAAGGTGTATTTAACAACTTTAGTTTTATCTGTGCATTTAATTAAGAGAAAATAGATTTTGGTCCAAGGAAAATGAAATACATACTTTTTAGATGTTGAAATATTATTTTCTCTGTGTGTCAGACTGAGAGAGTTAAGTGTCATTGATGAAATGATCATAAAATTTAAAGATTAATAAACTGGGGTTTGTATTCTCTACTTGAACATAACCTATTTTCTTTCCCCATAGTTCTGACAGTTTTTTTCCTATGAAGCAAAGGTAATAATACTATATTTATAATGTAATAACCAGACAGCAAAATGATTGTAGCCAAAAACTGATTCAATAAATAATAATAGGGTTGTGCTCTTAAGTAATAGGAAATAATTTTTGTTTTATGGACTAATATAATGTTTTGTACTAATGGTGACAATTTTTTTTCCAAAAGAGTTTAAAATTCTATTTTTATGATTATAAAACCACAATACAATTTTTCCAAAGTTAACTTTGATTTTTTCTCATTATTTATAAATAGAAATATGTTAAGTAAAACACATAGGCAAATAATTTGTAGAAGAAATTGTGGGTGAGGAGGAAAGCATTACATTTATGCTTGGATAAGACTGTTTTCTGGATAAAAGCTACGAGGATTCAGCACAAGGTCTCTGATGAAGAGAGTAAGCCTAGGATTCCATGGGAAATGTTAACAGCCATGTTTCCAAATTGTATTTCAAAACATTGAGTTGAAAAAACTGAAAAATAGATTCCACAATTAACAAAACTTATATACGAATACTTAAGCCTTAACAGTGAAAATTAAAAGTAGAAAATGTAGGAGGAGAGTAAGAACAGGTTCTTCAAAGATACATACAATTCATAAGGGGTGAGGAGGGGAGGTGGGGAGCTTAGAGCCAGAGTGCCTTGCCAACAGGTTCACTTTCCAGGGTTTGATTTTCTGCACAGGAAATGACTAAACACAGCCTTGTTTTTAAGAAAATTTTAGTTACACTGTTTTTTGTTCAAGTGCGGGGTTCTGATCAGAAAACTGAAGCTAACATAGGATGTGTGTGTGTGTGTGTGTGTGTGTGTGTGTGTGTGTGTCTGTGTCGTGTGTGTATTTCACAAAAGTCTACTGGGAGTAGGCTTTCCTCTCCAGAAATTAAAAGTTCTAACTCCATGATGAAAAAGAGATATTGAGACAAAGACAGGCAAGGAGGATGGCCTTATAATTGGGAATCAGAGACTGGAGACCTCACACTGTGAGCCCAAGAGATATCAAAATTTGTCAGCAGCCATCAGAAGCTAGAAGCAAAGAATTTTGTCTTAGAGCAGATAGAGTACAGCACAGGTTAATGATACCTTGGTTTCTGACTTTGTGGAGCACTGTGTGAGAATTATTTTAAATTCCTCAGTTCTTTATTTGTCATGGAGTCCCTAGAAAGAAATTATACTCCTGATGAGATCTAGTCCCATTTAAAACTACGAGTTTTCTTTCTCTCCTCTCAAAGACTTTTCAAGTTAAAGTTTATGAATCAAAGTTCTGTCAGCTAGAATGTAAGCAGGAGATTCGTGGGCTGGGTCCCATGTGTTTTGTGCCCTGAGCATCTTGACATTGATTGGATAAGAGATATTCAAAAAGTGTTTGTTAAACACTTAGATTTCTGTGCTATGTGTTTCTTAAGTGCATATATGAATAATGAAGCCAACATAATTCTGAAGCCAAGTCCAGCAATTTCTGTGTTAGAAATATTTTGATTGAATACAGTAGACAAAGCTCACTGAATGAATAAGAGACAGATACCAGCTTTATATATAAAAAGACCTAAAGTCCAGATGTTCTGAGATGAGACTAATTTGCATGCTTAAATGGAAGACCTAGATTTCACTCTTTTCCTCTCTACTATACTTTCATTATGCCACCTTTGTCTTGAACTCTATATACATTATCCATCCTAGCCACAAAATACATAGGTTAACCCCAAACCTCACACAGCTACCTCTTATCAACTGGAAAGGGAGAGCTCTGGTGGTAGTGTAGTGCAAGGCACAGTATCTCTACTCTTATAATTCTCATTTTGGCAATTCTACATGCCTGCACTAGTGAGAAACCGTAATTATGATGCTTCAGCTCAGAATCTATTTGACTACAGCCATAAGGATGAGAATTTAGGATAAGGAGCCTTCAGTATGAAGAAGTACTGCTGGTAAGAAAACAAACACACAAATAGGAGAAATGCATCCCAGGGTGCCAATGAGTGAGCATCCACGTTCATTACAATAAAACTACGTCAAGCTAGAAATATTCAGCTTACTGTGAGAAATATTATATGGAGTAGAATAAATTGAACACTGTGTTCTGCTTAATTTGAAAATATTTGTGTTATTTTATGTGTAAGAGTATTGTGTATTCATGTATTTATGTGTGCTTTATGGGTGCCTAGTGTCTCTAATGATCAGAAGAAAGTTGCCACATTTCTTGGAAATGGAGTTCAAATGGTTGTGAGCCACCATGTGGGTGCTGAGAACTGAACCCAAGTCTTCTGATGAATGCTCTTAACCACTAAACCCTCTCTGTGAGCATTGTGAAGGTAGGTTTTAAAATGGATGGGCACATCTGGACAACTGGATGCTAAGGCAGAGTCAGAGCCTTGTTTTCAGGAAGTTATCGAATTAATTTAAAGCATCTCATTTCTAATCTCTCTCTCTCTCTCTTTTTTTTTTTTGGTTTTTTCAAGACAGGGTTCTCTCTGTGTAGCCTGGCTGTCCTGGAACTCAGAAATCCACCTGCCTCTGCCTCCCAAGTGCTGGGATTAAAGGCGTGCACCACCATCGCCCGGCCTTCTTTTATTTTATTTTTTTTGATCTAATCTCTATATATACTGTAAAGAGCTAAATTCTATGATATTTCATCTCTAACGTTTACATGTCTCTTTTAGCCCACTTACTGTAAAATTCTGAACCTAGTGAGAGATAAATTGTTAGTCATAGAATTCAGTCATCATAAAATTCCATCTCAAATATAATAGACACTTTTCAAGTGACTCATAAACATCATTCCATCATCTAAATTGATATTACAAAAATTGCTAACATTAAAGTGATATAAAATAGTGATAAATCTTTGCTTACATTATATATATGAAAATACACATACATAATGAATTGCTTTCTGGTTATAGTTTAGTGAGAAAGTATATTAAATAAATTATTTAAAACATACGAGCCTTGGAATATTGTAACTTATACAAAGATTGTGAGAAAGTTGTCCATTATAGACACTGATATTCAAAAGTCTAGTGAAAGTGTATAACTTCTATTGACTACTTAAAAATATATAGAAAATAAAAATTAGAAGTAAACGCTAATGTACCACAGCATACTTTAATCTACTGGGATTGTGCATCAATTAATTTTTTAATAGAAAATAGTTTTCTCCATGTCCATTCAAACAAGTAGCAGGCAGAATGTACATGTACACAGAACATTTTTGAGGGAAGGGAGCATTAGTTTGCTAGACTTTTCCAAGGTGTCTCTAAAGAGGGATTAATAGGCTTTGCTCCAAGCTGAGTGAAATGGTTTCCAGGAGCACTACAATGATCAGTCGTTTTACCTTCACAGAATAGATTTTTCTGATTAACTTCCTAAAGGTCTGATTTATGTGAAAACTTTTGTCCTAGCTACTGGGCAAAAGTATTGATGTGAACCCTAATTGAGATTAATAAGCTGACATTCTGGTTTTAAACTGGATTGACTTGTCAGTTATTTAAATCTGAGTCCTAACAGTTCTAAAAGAAAAAAAGATCTTTCCAATTCCTGAGATCTTCTTCAATTTCTTTCTTCAGAGACTTGAAGTTCTTGTCATACAGATCTTTCACTTGCTTGGTTAGATTCACACCGAGGTATTTTATATTATTTGTGACTATTGTGAAGGGTATCATTTTCCTAATTTCTTTTTCAGCCTGTTTATCTTTATGTAGAGGAAGGCTACTGATTTGTTTGAGTTGATTTTATAACCCACCACCTTGCTGAAGTTGTTTATCAGGTTTAGGAGTTCTCTGGTGGAAGTTCTAGGGTCACTTAAGGACACTATCATATCATCTGCGAATAGTGACATTTTGACTTCTTCCTTTCCTATCTGTATTCCTTTGACTTCTTTTTTGTTGTCTAATTGCTCTGGCTAGGACTTCCAGTACTATATTGATAGGTAGGGAGAGAGTGGGCAGACTTGTCTAGTCCCTGATCTTAGTGGGAGTGCTTCAAGTTTCTCTCCATTTAGTTTGATGTTGGCTACAGGTTTGCTGTATATTGCTTTTACTATGTTTAGGTATGGGCCTTGAATTCCTGATCTTTCTAAGACTTTACCATGAAGGGATGTTGAATTTTGTCAAATGCTTTCTCAGCATCTAGTGAGATGATCATGTGGTTTTTTTTTCTTTCGAGTTGTTTATATAGTGGATTACATTGATGGATTTCCGAATATTGAACCATCCCTGCATTCCTGGGATAAAGCCCACTTGATCATGATGGATGATTGTTTTGATGTGTTCTTGGATTCGGTTTGCTAGAATTTTATTGAGTATTTTGCATCGATATTCATATGAGAGATTGGTCTGGAGTTCTTTTTCTTTGTTGGGTCTTTGTGAGGTTTAGGCATGAGTGTGATTGTAGCTTCATAGAACGAATTGGGTAGTGTTCTTCTGTTTCTATTTTGTGGAATATTTTGAAGAGAATTGGTATTAGGTCTTCCATGAAGATCTGATACAATTTTGCACTAAAACCATCTGGTCCTGGGCTTTTTTGGTGGGAGACTTTTAATGACTGCTGCTATTTCTTTAGGGGTTATGGGACTGTTTAGATGGTTTATTTGCTCCTGATTTAACTTTGGTACCTGCTATCTGTCTAGAAAATTGTCATTTCATCCAGATTTTCCAGTTTTGTACAGTATAGGTCTTTGTAGTAGGATCTGATGATTTTTTAAATTTCCTCAGTTTCTGTTGTTATGTCTCCCTTTTCAGATCTAATTTTATTAATTTGGATACTGTCTCTGAAAAAGAAATTGAAGACGATCTCAGGAAATGGAAAGATCTCCCATGCTCATGGATCGGCAGGATTAATATAGTAAAAATGGCCATCTTGCCAAAAGCAATCTACAGTTCAATGCAATCTCCATTAAAATACCTACTCAATTCTTTACAGAGCTAGAAAGAGAAATTCTCAAATTTATTTGAATAACAAAAAACCCAGGGTATCGAAAACCATTCTCAACAATAAAGAACTTCTGAAGGAATCACCATCCCTGACCTCAAGCTGTACTACAGAGCAATAGTGATAAAAACTGCCTGGTATTGGTACAGAAACAGGCAGGAAGATCAGTGGAATAGAGTTGAAGATCCAGAAATGAACTCACACACCTATGGTCATTTGATCTTTGACAAAGGAGCTAAAACCATCCAGTGGAACAAGGGCAGCATTTTCAACAAATGGTGCTGGTTCAACTGGAGGACAACATGCAGAAGAATGCAAATCCATCCATTCTTATCTCCTTGTTCAACAGCTCAAGTCCAAGTGGATCAAGGACCTTCACATAAAACCAGACACACTGAAACTAATAGAAGAGAGGTGGGGAAGACCTCGAATACCTAGGCACAGGGGAAAAGTTCCTGAACAGAACACCAGTGGCTTATGCTCTAAGATCAAGAATTGACAAATGGGACTTCATAAAATTGCAAGTTTCTGTAAGGTAAAGGACACTGTCAATAGGACAAAACAGCAACCAACAGATTGGGAAAAGATTTTTACCAATACCACATCTGATAGAGGACTAAATACCACTATATACAAAGAACTCAAGAAATTAGACTCTAGACAACCAATAACCCTATTAAAAAATGGGGTACAGATCTAAACAAAGAATTCTCAACCAAGGAAATGCTAATGGCCGAGAAGCACCTAAAGAAATGTTCAGCATCCTTAGTCATCAGGGAAATGCAAATCAAAACAACCCTGAGATTCCACCTCACACCAGTCAGAATGGCTAAGATCAAAAACTCAGGTTGATAGTAGATGCTGGCAAGGATGTGGAGAAAGAGGAACACTCCTCCATTGTTGGTGGGATTGCAAGATGATGCAACCACTCTGGAAACAGTCTGCGTCCTCAAAAATTGGACATATCACTACCTGAGGACCCAGCCTATACCACTCCTGGACATATACCCAGAAGATGCTCTAACATATAACAAGGACATATGCTCCACTATGTTCATAGCAGCTTTATTTATAATAGCCAGAAGCTGGAAAGAACCCAGATGTCCTTCAACAGAGGAATGGATACAAAAAAAATGTGGTACATTTACACAATGGAATATTACTCATCTATTAAAAACAATGAATTCAAAAATTCTTATGTAAATGGATGGAACTAGAAAATATCATCCTGAGTGAATGTAACCCAATCACAAAAGAACACACATGGTATTCACTCACTGATTATTGGATTTTAGCCCAGAGCTTAAAATACCCAAGATTCAACTCACAGACCACATAAAGCTCATGAAGAATGAAGACCAAGTTGGGGGAGGTGGCTTCTGTCCTTCTTAGAAGGAGTAACAAAATATTCAAGGGAGCAAATATGAATACAAAGTGCAGGACAGAAACTGAAGGAGGGGCCGTCTGCAGACCATTCCACTGGGTATCCATTCCATGTGCAGTCACCAAAGGTAGATGTTGATGTGGTATGTCAGGAAGTAATATGCAGGAGTCTGATATAGCTGTGTCCTTAGAGGTCGCAAGAATCTGACATATTCAGAGGCAGATGCTCACATTAACCCATTAAACTGATCATGGGGTTCCCAACAGAGAAGATAGAGTGAAGACTGAAGGAGTTGAAAGGATTCAGGACACCATGAGGAAAACAACAATACCAACCAACCAGAGCCCCCAGGGTCTAAATCACCAGCCTGGGAGCGCTTAGGGAGGGACCCATGGCTCCAGCTATATATGCAAGGGAGCTGTATATAAGTGGGAGAAGAGATCCTTGGTCCCATGAAGGCTGGATGTCGGGGGGTTATTCGAGGGTGGGGAGGTGAGGTATGGGGATGGGTATGTGGGGTACACCATCATAGAAGCAAGAGGAGGGGGGACGTGATAGGGAGTTCCTGGGAGGGAGGGGGAAAATGGGGTAAGGGGAGAACATCTGAAATGGAAATAAAATTTCCAATAAAAAAAAAGAAAAAGAAAAAAGAAAAAAGATGGATTGTAATCCCAAAGCTCTGCCTATGGCCACAATTGGCATCAAGTGTTTTGCTTCATCATGTGGCCCTAAACTTCTGCTGTTTCCCTTCCGAGGGAGTGAATGGGATCTTAATGTAAGGATGGACAGCAGGAAGAGGGTGCTGTCACTTTATCTGGGAAATGTCAATTCAAAATAGCGGTAAGGACTGTATTCAGACTAGATGAATACTAGTGAGACAATTCAGTTGCCAATGAACTTGGCAGAGGGCTTGCCAGTCTTCTCCACAGTCCTCCATCAGTGAAGGATATAGTGCTGGAAGAAATCAAGGTACTAGAGACAGGAGACACAGTGGAGGGGAGGAAGAAACTCATTGGAGCATGGACTGTGAACTCACAAAGATTTCCCCTTTCTTAGGATCTTGATAACTACAGTGGACAAATGCTGGAGAAAGTTACATTCTTGCTAAGATGTGAGCTCAAACCTGAGTCTCTCTGCCCAATACATTGGGAACATTTTCCCCAACGTACACCAAGGAAGAACAAGTATTATTTGGTGAGCTGGTGAGAATCCTATAAGAATCAAGATATTTCCCCCCTTTATCTGATTTTTAAATTCACCTACCCACCAGGATCCTCTGCCAATTTTCTTCTTCCCTCCTTTATTTTTCTCCTCCCCCATCTGTCGCTTTCTTTCCCTTTTGCTTTAACAAAGAATGGAAGAAAATATCCCTTTCCATTGACTTGGGCTCTGAGTCGAAGTGGAAAGGAATTCTATGACAAGTTCCACAACTAAAGAAAGGTGTGGATGTGGAAAGCATTCTGAGGGTGTGGGGAGAGGGGATGAAGAGGGTGGTGCTAAAGGTGAAGACATACAGTGAATGGAAAGACAAAAGGCCGGGCTTGTTTGACTCTCTCAGTATTCAAGACACTTGAAAGGACTATACTAAGAGAAAAAGCAGCGAGAACACACAGAAATGTCACAGACAAAAGCTGTTGGGTCATAAGACTATCAGCAAGTTAGCTAACGTTAGGTCTGCAATGACAGCTGTCACAGGACTCAGCATGATCACTACAAGCTGATCTAAGTTGCTTAACAGTGTACTTGCTTGAAGAAGATCATCCCCTTCCCCTCCATCAGCTACTATCAGGCATGTGAGATGCCTTTTGGGACAAAAGACTAACATTATTGGAGGTCAAAGCTACAACAGAGGTATTTTAAATGAAATATGTCCAGATGTTGTTCTGTCTGTGCTTGAGAGTGGATTCATTATGGTTTATTTTTCTTCTTTAAAATATTTCTGTAGGCGACTGCCATTGTTTTATATCTCTGTAAATCTTTTGAGTGTTTTGATCACTGAAATACAGCCAGATTGTCACACCTACGTTAAACCTATTTTAGTTGGTTGTGCTGGCCATACCCCATAAGGAGTAGTTGAACAGTAGAACTGAACTGTATTTTTCTAATCATCTCACAATGTTGTAAATAACCCATGCTACTGCACCAAAACAAGACAATTAGTAATTTCCTAGAGATCATTTGCAATGTGTTATCTGGAGCTCAGATTCTTATATCCTTAGTTAAAATAGAATGAGTTCTTTTCCAAAGGAAAACAAATGAAGCATTATGCGCTTGGTTATTGGAGTTTTGTAGATCTTTAAAATGTTAAGATGTTTTATTATACAATATTATATTTTATCTGGAGGTTGGATATTACATAGGTACAGGCTGATGTCAAAATCCTTATGGACCTGAGGATTATCTTAGACTCCTGATCCTCCTGTCATCTTTCCTGAATACCAGGATTACATGTACATGCCACCATGTCCAGTGTATGCCTTGCAGGGGATTTAACCCAGGGCTATCCCCACGACTAATATAATACATTTTAAAAGTCACCATTTCTCTTATCAGATAAGTAAGCTACAATGGTCACTCTGACAGGTGTAAATTTACCCAAAAGTTGAACTTTCTCTTAAAAGAATAATGTTTTTAAAGAAATATCAGCTATTGTTTTTCTCATAAGACACTAATGTTAACTCAGTCTTTAGTAGATGTCTGCAAAGCAATCCCAGATCTAACATCACATAATGTATACATGTATCAAAGTATCATGTGGTAACCAACTGTAAATATGTGTGTGCCAAAGAATGCAGTGTTATTTATCTGAGCTTAAAATTCTTAGCACCCTGGGTTAAATCCCCTGCAAGGCATAGAACTGGACACGGCATGTTTTCCATGAGCACCTGGGATCACTGATAATTACTGCCACTGCTTTAGTCAAGGTAAGATGCCTCTATCTTATGCATCATTTGTACAATGATAAATAAAAAGGCCTAGCACAGGGGACTGAAGAGACGGCTCAGCAGCTGAGAGCATTGGCTGCTCTTCTAGAGGACCTGAGTTTGACTTCTGGTCCTCACATGGCAGCACACAACCCTCTGAAACTTCGGTTTCAAGGCAACTGATATCTCTTCTGACCTCCAATATCCACATGGCTTATTTCTACACATCCAGGCAGAGGCAATTACACATACTTAGATGAGTTAATCATTTTTAAGAGTAGACAATGAAAAAGAAGAAATGTCAGTCCTATTAGGAAAAGTTTTTGAGCTCATAAGCCACCACAAAGCATACAATTTGATGTTTGATTTAAGTGTGTGTGTGGTGTGTGTGTGCGGGGCACACACAACGTGCACTCTGGGGATCATTCACGTGAGTGTCGGTGACTATGTGACCCAGGAGAGGACATCTTATAGACTGGAGCTGGAGTATACATGATTGTGAAGCAGCAGATGTGGGTGCTAGAAACTTAACTAGGTTTTCGTAACAGCTGAGTCATTTCTCCACACCCAGCATGGGATTTTAGGAAAGCACATGTTGCAGATACATTTGAAATTTTTCTCTTCTCTCATCTAAATTTTGTCACTTTTCCTCTATACAGAGCACTTCTGTCTTTAAGTGAGTGTGAATTCTTGTATCTTATGTGTGCACAGTTTTACATAATGGATGTATATTGATCCATGTTATGTACCATATCAGGTGGTTTATAGCTTTATCCAAATTATACCATGTGTCATGCCACAGAACCCTATCTTATTTTGTAAGCGTTTTTAGTCAACTTCCTTTTTTCTTCTCTATAATGTGTTTTTCTATTTATCTATATTGGTACATTATATACATCATTTACACTAGAGGCTACAAAGTTTCCATTGTACTAATGTTTCACTTACTCCATGTAAATAAACAGAAACACGCCACCCATCTACTTTCGATTCTCTGTCAATAAGTACTGTGTATTTTCTGAGGCTTTGGAAACAACAACACTGCTGAGTTTGGGACCCAGGCCAATTACCTTAGGCACAAATAAGAGAGTTTATTACAGTTATTCATTTTAAAGGAGCTTGGACTAAATATAATACAAAAAAAGAGCTTAACCTTATACTCTTGCTATTAGAAACCTGCATATTTATACATTAGTTATACCATGAAGTAAGGTTTTTATGGTTTTAATTAGGAAATATTTGACTATGATTAACCATTAGTAATAATATTTCAATCAGTAAATATATTTCTTATTTTAAACAGAATGAGATTAGAAAATCATGTTTGGGAACATAATGTGTTTTTAGTTGAGAATTGCTTATGTTTTAAAATGTGTACCTATGGAGAATTATAATTAGCAACAATGTAACTTTGAATAATAATAGTAACTTGTGTTACATTAATTTCTAAAATATTGTGTTTAGGAAAGGTAATTTAAAACAAAAACAAAACAAATCAAAAACAAATCCTGGCATGAGAGAATTAAAGAAAGGTGATGGGAACTAATTTCTCCCAGTGCCTACCATCATTGTTTCAATTTCCATGCTTACCATCATTGCTTCAATTTCCAGGACTGGAAGCCAAAACCTGGGGTGAGGAATATTCACTACCATGATGTAAAAGAAACAGACTGTGTCCTGAAAGCTCTTGTATTTGTCTCCTTAAGGTATATACTAATGAATTTTTATTTTTTCTAAATTGAATAGTAAGCTTTTCCTCGAAAGACAGGACAAATTCTTTTTGTTTTTTTTTTTTTTTTTTTTAATCTGTTGTCATTTATGTGGACTCTTTTACTTTTTTTATTTTTGGCTCTAAAATATGTAAATAAGCATGTGATTCTGAATTTGAAGACCAAGAAGGCGTAAGTACTTCTAATGGTTGATTTTCTTTAGTCACACATGTACTATCAAACCCATGTCAACAAAGATACAAGTGTCAGTATGTATGGAAAAATCTACTGCTGAACTAAATAATGATCATAGGAAGAAACTTCACTAGTTCTGGTTAATAGAGTGTTCTTCTTAAAAGGCTTCTATAAATGCTGCACATGCTGTATGTTTCTCAGTAGAGAACACATACATTACTAGCATTGTATGCTTTAGTTTTGCTTCATAAAATATACATACTGCTTGTTGGCGATTTTTGGAGGCAATTAGTTATAATTCAATGGTTATAAAACACAATTTAGAAACTTGTAGTAATTAGCAGAAGTCAGATATTAAAAAATCTAATAAATAAGTATATTTTAAATAGCTGATTTAAATTATATCAGTTCTACAAAGCTGTTGATGGTTGTAGTTTTTAAGACCAATAAAAAAGAAGGGTTAAAAAAATTTACCCAATCTTTTTAAAAATATGGAGGAATCTAAAGGAAATGTGAATTTTTGACAGTTGGTAATTTAACACAAAACCTCAAAGGATCAAGTCAAAAGAGCTAGGTAAAATGGTAACATTGTATCTATGTACTCTACTGAATGGCCCAATAATCAGTTTCTGATTTTGAGTGGCAATTTTTCTGTTGAATAGTAACATACTCTTTCAAATAGAAGGTAACTAATGGAATGTTGTATGCTCAGGCAGAAGGATTCGTCCATCTAAGGTCAGCCTCATCTTCATGAGATAATAAGACATCTTTTGAGAAGAAAAGGGAAAAAAAATGAAACTGCTAGCAATATTGTTTTCTTTAACTGCCATTTAAAATATTAACATGAATTTATAAACAGGGGTTCATAAGCAATGTCATAGAGAGGGAAGGGCACATATAGATCAAGGTATTATCATTTGAAGACCTCACAGGTTCTATAGCTCTCCTTTACCATAAAACCAAAACTGGGGTTGGTGTGACTTAGCAGTAAATGCACAGCCTACCAATCCTGATGACCCAAATTTGACCATAGGGACACAGGGTGAAAGCAGAGAACCAACTCCCCAGCTGGTCTCAGATCTCCACTTGCAGTGTCTGCTATGCAGGCTCTCAGGCACATGTGTACACTCATGCATGCACGCACACACAAAAAATAGTGTAATAGAAAAAGATTAAAAGGTGCTCTACATTTATAACAGGTATGTAAACCATCAAACATAAATTATAATTCTTGGGTAATGATGTGAAAATTAGAGATAGTCTATCAAAGCAAACCAAATAAAACCACAAAAGATGTAAGTATCATTTCTAGGAAGTTCTTACCACAATCAAGTTGCATCTTCTCAACTACTTTAAGCATGTCATAACTTAGGTATTCATATTTAATAATTTACCTCAGAACTTCTGTCAACTGAGGGATGAAAACAAGTGAGTTTCTGTATCAAGTTATATTATTTTCTGCCCTTTCATTAAAACTATAAAGTAACAAAAAAGCATAATTTCAAGGCAGCTTTTTTACAAGAACCTTGGAGCCATTTTACGGCATTCCTTTCATGCTGAATAGAGGCACCAAGATGTTATTACACTTACGAATAACAAAAAATAATCACAACTTACTGATCCCACGGCATTTCCAAGGGAAAGTTAAATACCATGAGTTACCTCATAAGAGGTGGAACTTCAGATATCTGGGAAAAAACTCAGAGCAAACATTATTTGGAACCATTGTCCACTCAGATTAGACATCCCATCAATACATAAGAGTGTTTCATGTACCTGGAGGATCTAACAGATCAATGGCAGAAGTATGCTGGTGAGGCAGTTGAGAAGAAGACGTTCTACATCCTCAGTCTGGGAAGTCTACATGCAATTTTGCTTGAAGACAGCAGAAACACTTTCTTCTGATACTCACTGAGAAGACAGATAAGGTTGAGTAATTAACACTAGCTAAGAATAGTCTGGAAACAGATGGAGGAGAAGACTTGTGTATGAACCCAAGATAGTTCAAGGTGAGAGAAGAGTTTTAAAATAGGAACATTTTATTTTAAATAGGTCTGAAGCCAATTTAATTTATCACCATGATTTTTTTTTAAATCATTGTGCTTCCGTTTTGCTTTTTCTCAACAGAATTATGAGTAGGAATTGGTATGTGTTGAGCATATGTGCTTTGTAAATAATTCTTTATTTTTCCTTTCTATTAATTCTTCTTTCATATATTACATCCTGCCTGCATTTTTCCTTCCTCCCCTCCCTCAGATATCTCTTTCATATCCCCTTTCCCCAGGATTCAACCCTCAACCCTCCCTACCCACCACCTCCACCCCACTTCGCTTCACCTGCCCATGGAAATAAGCAGGACTTCCAGGGACACAAAACAAATACGGCATAACAAATTACAATAAGACCAGGCACATATTCTCATATCAAGGCTGAATTAGGCAACCCAGTGGAGTAAAAGGGTCCCAAAAACAGGCTAAGAGTCTGAGATAGCCCCTTATCCCACTGTTAAGAATCCCACAAAAACATTAAACTACACATATACACAAAGGACTTAGGTCAGACCTATACAGGCTCCCTGATCTCTGTGAGCCCACTCTATATTCTTGTATCCTTGATGCCTCTGGATCCTCCAAATACTTCCTTCACCTCCTCTGCGTGACTCCTGGGCTCTGCCTAGTGTTTGACTGTGAGACTCTGTGTCTGCTTCCATCAGTTGCTGGATGAGGGCCCTTTCAGTTTCTCTGATGAAGATTATGGTAGGCTCCAGTCCCAGAACATCATTCTGACGTGACTAACTGTAGGCTGAAGTTGAAGCAACAGAAACTGTAGGTTTTATTGCTGGGTTAGTGTCCCAGTCCCTCTGTTTGAGGCTTTGTCTGGTTACAGGGGATGGCTGGCTCAGGCTTATGTTCCCCATTGCTAGGAGTCTTTGCTAATGTCATCCTCGTAGATTCCATGGAGTTTCCCTTGCACAAGTGTAGACCTCATTCCCGAGATGCAACGCCCATCCTCCAATTCCAGTCATGTCTTCCAGTATTTATCCCTCCACCACCTCACCTGATCCCCTGGTTTTCATCCCTACCTGCCTCCAGTCTACCTGCAAGATCCTTGTGCCCACACTTAGGCCCCCTTGTTCCTTAGACTCTCTGGGTCTGTGGACCATAGCGTGATTATCTTTACAGCTAATATCCACATATAATTGAGTGCATACCTTGTTTCTCTTTCTGGGTATGGATTAGCTCACTTGGGAGAAATTTTTTCTTGTCCTATTCATTTGCCTACAAGTTTCATGATGTTATTTTTTAAACAGCTGACTGATACTCCACTGTGTAAATGTACCACATTTTCTTTATCCATTTTTCTGTTGAGGAACATCTAGTTGTCTTCAGTTTCTGGCCATTATGAATTAAATTTGGTATGAACAAGTGACTTTTTGATAGGATGGAACTTTGGGTATATGCCCAGAAGTTGTATGGTTGAATCTTGAGGTACATTGATTCCCAATTTTCAGAGAAATTGACATATTGATTTCAAAAAATCTTTAATTTTCAATTATAAATTAAAGTCAAAAGAATTCTTCTAGGTTAAGATCTGAAGCCCAATCTACCTACCAGAGTGTATCAGAAGCACTTGTTAAAGTATTCATATTCTTGTGTCTCAGAGCAAAGAATTATACCAAGGACATGTAGTTAGAGATAGAGAAACAGATAATCTATTAAGAACAGAAGTGCTTTCCTGAAGATGAAAGTGGGCTAGTGAGCTTAGTGAGAGGCATGGGCTCAGAGAATAGACTGTGTGACATTTTTATGCCATAGTGGAGCACTGCATCTCCAGAGTTTATAGAACACAGGCTTTTGTTGTTTTAATGCATACTTCTTTCATTACATGAAGCCCAGGTAAGGGAGGGACTTCTCATCCTGCTGTGCCTTCTGGCCTTTTTCATGTGTTAACCCTGCTGCTGCTCTATTCAGACTACACTTCTCTGATACAGACTGTGTGGCTTGTCATATTCTTCTTCTTGTGTCATTCAGACAAATCAACTAAAGACCTGTGTTTCAAGAGTCTCTGTGTACCCAAGACACTGATCCAAACACGACTTCATTTAATTCACACAAGAAGTCTTCCAGGTAGTTACTAATATAATTTCCATTTTGCAGATATGAAAGCTGAAATATGTAGTCAAAGTGTGTTAAGCAAAAATTGCTTAGTCCATCAAGACTCTTGTGTATAGTAGTCATTTTCAAAGGCAAAATATATTCCCATCTACACACACACACACACACACAACACACAACACTGAGCAACTTATTAGCAAGTCTGACATACAAGGCAACAAAGCTCTTTAGGCTAAAACCAGGTGACACTCAAATGATGAGAATCTACACAAAGCCTCAGTTTTATCTTCTACACAGTATTGGATTGCATGACATTGGTCATAACATGTTAGAAGGACAGAGATTTCCGACCTTTTCAGAATCTTTTCCCAGAGGACATGTTACTTCCTGCAACTCCATAAAGGGTGCACTGTCCAGAAAATCCAGTCTCATGAAGATTTCCTTGACATTTTAAACATCCAGCAAGGATTCTGACTGTAATGGTTGGACCTTCTGACATGGTCTCAGTGGCTTCCTATTCCTCACACAGTTCAGTTCAATGTCAGGGGCTGTGCTAGATCTCAAGTGCCTGCTGTGGCCCAGTCACAGGAACTGCTCACTGCTTGCTGCTTGTGTGTATGGCCTGCTTGCACTCTCACCTTTCAGTTGTTCTTGGCCAGCTGGACCTCCCTAAATCCTTGCATATGAATTATTCCTGTAACAAGCAACACCTGCTGAGTTTCTCTCACAGACTCTTTCCTTAAACTAACCAACCTGAAGAGCCATTTCTTTTCATCTGTAATGGCAGTTGCTCCTCATGGTTTTTGTTATATCTTTCACTGCTTTCTGTAATGAACTATTACAGGATCTGTGACACACTTCCTAGAGGGATATAGACAAATGTCTAGTTACTCCACATAGGGCATCAACAAACAAACTAAAGAAAGACCTCTACCAATTGTAGTATAGTTAACTGATAGGTTTATTGAGATTACTAACAGGAGCTTAGGTGACTCAAGGGTAGCTATATTGTTGAAAAGCACAAGCCAACACTTCACAGAAACTGCATCCTTGAAACTCCCTGCACATCTACTGCTTGTGGAGGGAACTGGCTGCTGAACATCCTGAGCTTGTAAGTTTTATGAACTTCCTGAGACTTATGAGTCTCCCTTTATCCTCAGGAAGGAATATCTCAATTCAGAGGAAGTAATGACCCAACAGAACTTTATATTGAGCAGCTAACAGGATAACTAAACAACCAACCATGTCTTTTCTACTGGAGATTTGAAATCAATGAGAAATGTGTACTACAAATGAGAGTAAATAGTCCCTGACTGTTAATGGAAAATCACACCTTCTAGAACTTCCTCACCAATCACTTGGCCTCTTCAGTATTGACAGTATGCTTCCTTTCTTCAGAAGATGGGAGAGGAAGATAGGAACTTGGCTTTGTGAGCTGTTGGCTCACATTCACTATTGGATAACTTCTTTGTTTTATGTGAAAGGGTAGAAGTGATATAGGGCTAAAGAAATGTGATGACAGCCCGTAATGAAAATCAGCATTCTTCCTTAATGCTGCTTATTTTTTTATTCCACTTTTATCCTTTATTCCACTTTGTCTAACCATTAGTATTTATTAATTAGTAAGACACATGTTTAGCCTTTTTTTGAAAAATAGTCAGTACCTACTGCATTTTTGTCAACTTGACAAAAACCTAGACATATCTGGAAAAAAGAAATCTCAGTTGATGAATAATTTCCACTAGATAGGCCCATGGGCATGTCTATGGGGCATTTTCTTTTCTTTTTCTATTTTTTCACTTGAATGTTGCTTTTATCCATTCATCAGAGAAGACCTGGCATATGAAAAGCACTGTGGGTCACTTAAATGACCTCTGGATCCAGTGGTGTATATGACATAAACACACATACCAAAACCAGTCAATTATAGTCCACTCTGATAATAGCTAAAATACATATTTGTACAAAGTACTCTGGGGTCACAGATGCAACAGAAAGCATTCTATTACACAGTATCTGAATCAAGCACATCCTGACTTACATTTTATTGCTTATTTTGTTCTTAATTTATTTATTTATTCACTTTACATCTCTCTTGAAGACCACCCTCCTCCAAGGTACCCTCACATGGTACCTCCCCTTTCTCCCTCCCCTGTCTCCTTCACCTCTGAGAAGGGGCTGTTTCCCCTGAGTACCAATCCACTCTGACATCTCAATTCACTGCAGAACTAGATACATCCTCTCTCACTGAGGGCAGACAGGATAGCCCAGTTAGGGAACAGAATCCACAGGCAGGCAACAAAGTCAAGGTAAGCCCCTATTACATTTGTTGGGGGATTCAAATTAAGACCAAGCTGTACATTTCCTGCATATGTATGCAGGGAGGCTTAGGTCAAGCATTATATGCTCTTTGGTTAGTGGTTGAGCCTCTGGAGCCCCTACAGGTCCAGGTTAGTTGTCTTCTTGTGGAGTCTCTATCCCTTCCAGGGTCCTCAATCCTTTCTTCGGTTCTTCCACAAAACTTTCTGAGCTTCATCTAATGTTTGGCTGTGGCTCTTTGCATCTCTTTTGGTCTACTGCTGGGTGGAGCCTCTCAGAAGACAGTTATGCTAGGCTCCTGTCTGCAAACAAGACAGAGTATCATTAATAGTGTCAGGGCAAGTGTTCTTGCCCATGGGATGGACCTCAAGTTGGGCCAGTAATTGGTTGGTCATTCCCTCAGTCTCTGCTCCACCTTAGTCCTGCACTTCTTATAGGTGGTTGGTATGCCCCTCTTTTACTCTTAATTCTATCTGGCTACAGAAGGTACTCACTTCAGGCTCCATATCTGTCACTGCTGGGAGCCCTAGCTATAGTCACCTCAGAGACTCCCTCAAGCCTCCCACAACCCAGGTTTCTGGTCCTCCTAGAGATACCGCCACCCTATTGATTTCAATGTACTCTCCAGGCCCTCTGCTCCAAGCTGTTCCTTACCCCTGGTCCTGGTCCCATTCCTCTTCCCACTGCCTCTCCCATCCGGTTCTCTTCCTCCATCCACCTCAGATGACAATTTTAATTTCCCATTCTGAGTGAGATTTATGCATCTCCTCTTGGACCCTTCTTGTCATAGACCCTTCTTTGGGTCTATGGATTGTACCATGGATATCCTAAGTTTTATGGCTAATATCCACTTGTAAGTGAGAACATACCATGACTGTCCTTTTGGATCTGTATTATCTCACTCAGGATGATATTTTCTAGTTTCAAACATTTGACTGCAAATTTCATGATGACTTTGTTTTTAACAGCTGAGTAGTATTTCATTGTGTAAATGTACCACATTTTCTTTATTCATTTTCATTTGAGGGACATCTGGGTTATTTCCAGTTTCTGGTTATTACAAATAAAGCTGCTATGAACATAATGGAGCAAGTGTCTTTGTGGTATTGTGAAGCATATTTTGGGTATATGTGCCCAGGACTGGTATAGCTGGGTCTTGAAGTAGAGCTTTCCTATTTTTCAGAGAAACCACTAGATTGATTTTCAGAGTGGTTGTGCAAGCTTGCACTCCCACCAGCAATGGAGGAGTGTTCCCCTCATTCCATATCCATGCCAGCATGTGTTGTCTTTTGAGTTTTTGATCTTGGCCATTCTTATGAATATAAAGTGAAATAAAAAAGTCATTTTGATTTGCATTTCTCTGATGACTAAGGATGTTGAAATTTTCTTAAATTGTTTCTTAGCCATTATAGATTCCTCTGTTGAGAATTCTCTGTTTAACTCTGCATCCCATTTTTAATTAAGTTACTTGGTTTATTGATGTTTATTTTTTTAAATTTCTTTAAGTATTTTGGACATTAATACTCTGTCAGATGTAGTGTTGGTGAAGATCTTTCCCCAATATGTAGGCTGTTGTTTTGTCCCATTCACAGTGTCCTTTGCCTTAAAGAAGCTTTTTTGTTTTATGAGGTACCATTTATCGATTGTTAATCTTAGTGCTTGAGCCACTGGTTCTCTGTTCTGGAAGTTGCCTCTTGTACTGTGGCATTCAAGGATATTTCCCATATTCTCATCTATTAGATTTAGTGTATCTGGTTTTATGTTGAGGTTTTTGATCCACTTGCACTTGAGTTTTGTTCAGGGTGATAAATATGGCTCTATTGGCATTCTTCTACATGCAGACATCCAGTAAGATCAGTATCATTTGTTGAAGATGTTTTCTTTTCTCCATTGCATAGTTTTGCCTTCTTTGTCAAAAATCAAGTGTAGGCTTAGATTTTTTTTTTAAACCTACTTTAATAATGGTTCTTAAACACTTCCCATTCCCTTTTAGACTACCTAACAGAGGTAGTGGAAAACAAAAGTTAATAGGTAATGGGGGATGTGGACTTGTTTAGTAGTAGTTCTTTGGGAGCAATTACAATCTTCATTGTGAGTATATCAGCAGTCCAGTCCAAAAGACCAAACATGAATCAGTAGCAGCAGCTCTATCCAGAAGAAACTGCAAGGCTCTCGAATAAGCATGAGTCCATGGAAGTGGCACGATACATCTAGAATACCTCAAGAAGTTCTCTGTCACATTTCTCTCTATGAAGTAAGAGCAAGTAAAGATCAGCAAAGACCAGCAAAGCATTGCAAGGTGTACCAATGCAAGAGCATCAATGAAGACCATCAAAATGTTTCAAGGTAAAGCAATGTAAGAGCACTGTCAGTAAAGACCAATGAAGTGTTGCAAGGTGAACCAATGCAAGAACATCTTCTGACTCTCTGTGGGGTTATATTCATATTCTTTCTAAACATCATGCACCCTCTTAAATACCCACTCCAGCAGAACATAACATGCCCCTTTACAAGATAGCTTCCAAAAAAAATCATATGACACAACTGAATCTCCAAAGGAACCAGAAATTTCCACTTCAATCAAGTGTCCATAGGTGTGTAGGTTTATTTCGTGGTCTTTGATTTTATTCTATTAATCAACCTGTCTGTTTCTATAACAATTTTATACAGTTTTTATTACTATTGCTTTGTAGTACAGCTTGAGATCAGGGATAGTGATGCTTCCAGACTTTTTTTTTATTGTACAGGATTGTTTATGTTATATTGGTTTTTTTTTTTTAATTTTCCATATAAAGATGAGAATTGTTCTCTCAAGGTCTATAAAGAATTGTGTTCAAATTTTCACATGAATTGCATTTAATCTGTAGGTTGCTTTTGGTAAGATGGCTGTTTTTCCTATGTTAATCCTACTGATCCATGAGCATGGAGCATGGAGATCTGTCAATCTTCTGATATCTTTTTCAATTTCTTTCTTCAGAGACTTGAAGTTTTTGTCATACAAATGTTTAACTTCCTTAGTTGGAGTTGTACCAAAATATGTTATATCATTTGTGGCTATTGTGGAGGGTGTTGTATCCCTGACTTCTCAGCTGGTTTTTTTTTTTGTTGTTGTTGTTTGGTAAGCTTCTTGTATGTTTAAAGACAACTCTTTTTTAAGGCTAGAGAGATTTTCTTCTATAGTTTTCTTGACATTTTCTGGGCCTTTGAACTGGGAATCTTCACCCTTTTCTATTCCTATCCATCTTAGATTTGTTCTTTTCACAATGTCTCCAATTTAGTTTTGTGTCATGAACTTTAGATTTTGTGGTTTCTTTAATCAATTTATCAAAGTCTTTTATTGTATTTTTTAATGCCTGAGATTCTCTCTTCCATCTCTTGTATTATGTTGGCGATGCTTGCATCTGTAATTTCTGTTCTAATTTCAAAGTTTCTCATCTCCAGGATTGCCTCAGTTTGTGTTTTCTTTATTACTTCTATTTCCATTTCTAGTTCTTGGATATTTTTATCCATTTCCTTCACTTGTTTGATTTTTTTCTTGTATTTCTTTAGGAGATTTATTCATTTCCTATATAAAGACATTTATAATCTTTATAAGTTTGGATTTAACGTCATTTTCTTATGCTTTGGCTGTGTTAGGCTATCCAGGGCTTGCTCTAGCAGGATAGGTGAGCCCTGGTGCTGCCATATTGCCCACGTGCTCACTGATTATGTTATTATACTGTTCTTTAGCCATCTGGTTGTCCTTCATGTTAGCTGGATGACTATAATGCCTGCGGGATTTCTTGGGAAGGCAGGGAGAGCCATGGGCCAGACAATAGATGTCAGATGTCAGTGCACAGCTCACCTATGTTGGCTGTGCCTCAGGAGGACCCAGCTGGCAAGTGATTTTTGGGGGAGGGCTCCAAAGTGGTTGTTCCTGTTCTTTATTCCCTGAAGGCCACCATAGGGAAGCAGGAACCTCTTGGGTCACCACAAGGCTCTTTGGGACACCAGAGTGTGCCCATAGGCAGATAATGTGGGTCAGGGTACCACTGGAAACTTACCTCTGCTGGCTATGCTTCAGGCAGACCCCACTGGAATTGACTGGTGGAGGAGGGTTCCAAGCTAGTTGCTTTGTGGGCCCAGACAGGCCTCCACAGGGAAGCAAGATACCCTTGTGGTCCTGCAAGTCTCTTAGTGGAAGTAGAGTGAGCTCATTGCAAGACAATGGAGATCAGGAGACCAAGGGCACTGCCCCAGACTGACCTAACTGATAAGGGATTGGTGGGGGATGGTTGCAAGCTGGTTGCTTGGGGGGGGAGCATACAGTCTGCCATGGGGAAGCAGGATTCTCTTGGGGACCCACAAAAATCCTCCAGATGGCAGGCCCAGCCCAGAGTCAGACAATGGAGGGCAGTGCACCATGTAAAACCATATTTTCTTGATTACTGTTTGATATGGTAAGGCCCAGCCCACTGTAGGAGGTGCCATTCCTCGGAATTAGGAAGACAATATAAGAAAGATAGCTGAGCATGTCATAATAGCAACACTATAGCAGCATTTCTCCACAGTTCCAGTTTCAGTTCTTGCTTCAGTTTCTTTCCATGATAGCCTGAATCAGTAAGCCAAGTAATTTCTTTCCTCACCAAGTTGCTTTTGGTCATAGATAATAGAAATCAAACTAGAACCATACTCAATTGAAATGCCCTGCCCTCATCTCCCAGAGGCTGCTTCTCTTTTTCTCTTTTCTTTTATTGAAAATAAATGTTTCTCATATAATATATCCTGATTATGATTTCCTCTCTTTCCACTTTTCTTAGTTCTTCCCTACTTCCCTTCTCATCTGGGTCCACCTCCTTTGTGTCTCCTATTAAGAAAGCAGACTTCTCAGGGATAATAATGAAATAAAATGAAATAAAGTAAAATAAAAACACATTGGAATGGGATAAAACTAAGAAACAGAAGAAAATAAGCCCAAAATATGGCATAAGAAAACCCACTTTTATATATGATCTTATATATAAATATCAAATATAGATCTTTGATATATATATATATATATATATATATATATATATATATATATATATATATATATCAATCAAAGACCGGTAGAGGTTAATGCTTTAGCTAGGCACTAGCTTGAATTCTGTGAGTCGTGTGACTTCTGTGAGTAGTGTGGGTGTTGTCTTTAGCATTGAGCCCTTGCTGTCAGTTTGTGGATAGCAGCCTATAGGCTTGAAAACAGCCTGTTTGAGGGTTCCCATAGGATCACATTGGGCAACAACTCATAATCTGAAGTCCTGAATCTACTTCTCTGGGATTTTAGAGTTCCCATGAATGCTGCTAGATTGAATATTCTATAGTAAAAGACTCAGAAATATGCTTAGCAACTTGCTTCAAAGATCCCAAGGCCACACATATAGGTTTGTTTACTTATATTTGGAGAATTTTTAAAGTTTTAAAAAATTTCATTTCATATGCATTGACATTTGTATGCACATATGTCTGTAAAAGGGTGTTGGATTCTTTATAAGTAGAATTACAGACAGTTATGAGCTGCCATGTGGGTGCTGAGAATTGAACCTAGGTCCTCTGAAACAGCAGAGGAACACTAAGTCATCTATCCAATCCCTTTTAACTTGTCACATTTGAAATCATTAATTTCTGTGACTCATCTGAAGCCTAAGAATTTGTTCTGAGAAGCAGTCCCTTCCAGTTAGGACTCTTGATTACCCAGGTGGAGGTCGGATTGGTATAGGTTCATGAGACAGTAGTAGGAAGGGGTGTAGTTCTCAGAACTTGGATATGCTTTGAAAAAGGACAGCTAGGATATGACGGAAATACTTCCAAGATTCTAATTTGTTTTGGACTGAGATGCTAGAGTAAGAAAATTGGAGTCTAAGACATGAAGCAGCATCTAAAATAGTTCACCAAAGAACGGTTAAGAATTTTAAATTCTATTTTCCTGGTCTTATCTCTCATACCTATCTAGAGGTTTAACAAACGGCTGATTATATCTATATTGTATTATGGCTTCTCTTCCTGGTTTTCTGCCCAGACAGATCTTAGTAGTATCTTGATATCAATTCTCACTGTGACAGGGTAGGCTAAACTCTTTGTCTATCATGGATTATTCTGTGATAGTTGCTATAATCATGGTGCTTTGTTTGAAATAATACTTTTAATAACTTGAAATAATATAGTAGGACTACAAGGGGAACTAATAATGTTAGAAAGGAGTTATTAAGAAATGTTTAAAATGTGAGTCACAGTTATTTATGTGTTTTGTTATTAATACATTAAATAAAAGAGCTAACATTAAATCTAAAACAAATATCAAAATAATAACAAATGTAATTAGTTACTAAAAATATAGTGTTTTCATAGTCATACCTTTGAAAGTAATTTAGCCACTTAAATGCACAAAGTTTGGGATTAGGAGAATATTGTATAAAGATGGGAACATAGATAATTCTCTAACGGTGATTGATCCATTTGTATTAGACATTTTCCTATGTTTTGGTTTGGAATTTGAGACATTGAATCTCATGTGTTTTGTTCAAGTTCTTTCCTGAAACTACAAATTTCTTTCCTTTAAGTATTTTTAAAATTGTATTTGTTTTTTATTGGATATTTTATTTACATTTCAGATGTTATTCCCTTTCCCCATTCTCCCCACCCAGGACCCCCTATTCCCCCTCCTCCTGCTTCTATGAGGATGTGCCCTCACCCACCCCAATTTCACCTCCCCACCCTCAAATTTCCCCACACTGGGGCATCCAGACTTCACAAGACCAAGGATCTCCTCTCCCACCTATGCCTGACAGGCCATCCTCCCCTACATATACAGCTGGATCCATGGGTCCCTCTCTATGTGCTCCCAGGCTAGTGGTTTAGACCCTGGGAGCTCTGGTTGGTTGGTATTGTTGCTCTCCCCATGGGGCCACAAAACCTTTCAGCTCCTTCAGTCTTCTCTCTAACTCTGCCATTGGGAACCCATGATCAGTTCAGTGGTTAGCTGTGAGCATCCACCTCTGTATATGTCAGGCTCTGGGAGACCTCTAAGGAGACAGATATATCAGGCTCCTGTCAGCATGCACTTCCTGGCATCTACATCAGCATCTACCTTTGGTGACTGCACATGGGATGGATACTCAGGTGGAACAGTCTCCAGATGACCCCTCCTTCAGTTTCTGTCCCGTGCTTCGTCTCCATATTTGCTTCCATGAGTACTTTGTTACTCCTTCTAAGGACTGAAGCACCCACACTTTGGTCTTCCTTCTTCATAAGATTCATGTGGTCTGTGATTTGTATCTTGGTTATTGCAAGCTTTTGGGCTAATATCCACCTGTTAGTGAGTGCATACCATGTGTGTTCTTTTGTGTCTGGGTTACCTCACTCAGGATGATATTTTCTAGTTCCATTCTTTTGCCTAAGAATTTCATGAATTCATTGTTTTTAATAGCTGACTAATATTGTGTAAATTTACCACCTTTTCTGTATCCATTCCTCTGTTGAAGAACATTTGGGTTCTGTCCAGCTTCTGGCAAAATTCTTATGTAGGGAATAAACAAAGTGATTGCCTACTTTGCTTGATATGCAGTTCTCTCTAAGAATCCATGTGATGTCTTAGCATTTGGATAGAAATCTTCTAACTATAATCTTTTGTGTCAAGGTTCAGGTGAGATCTCCTTAGTACCCCCTACTGGCCTTGCAGAAATAAACATACAGCTTTAAATGTCTTACATTTGACTTGAGATTAAAATATTTCAATATCTTTATGGTGCAAAATAAATAATAACAGAAGATTAAATGCCACTATTTTAAACTATGTTTATGAAAAAAATAACACAGAATTTAATGGTGGCAAATATTCAGATTTCTGGTGAAGTCCAGAATAACCCTTCTTTGTTTCTCCTACAAGTGCATTATCTTTGCTTGTGAATTATATACAGAAGCTGTACAAGGAGCAGCGTCCAAACATCTGAATTAATGGTAATCTTGTCCCAAATAAATAGGCTAATTAACATTACTGTAATGAAAACACAGTTCCTTATTCTGTGGTCCTGGTTTTATAGTTTATTTAATAAAACAGCATCATGGACAGTTCTTTAACTTGGAGAAGCAATACCAAGTTGTCAATTCCAAAGCATCTCTTTCCCTTCAGACATCTAGTGTAGTAGCAGCAGCATGAGCTGGTTTATTGATTTTAATGCCTGGCTGTTTGCAAAATTTGAAAGTATCTTGAGTTGCTCTATGATCCTTAGAAATTTAATATGTACTGTTATATGGGGGTAGAGAATAGTTTTATTTGTGTGTGTGTGTGTGTGTGTGTATTACATTGAAAAATTTAAAAAAAAAATCAAACTTAGCTTTGTCAAAATACTTTTTGGTTCACTGAGGGAAAACAATCCAGACTTGTGAGGAAACATGCGTCAAACTGAATGAATCTGTTCTTGCAGAAATGGCGATTAGGTAATGCTAGAAGTTTTATTTCTTATTGTCTAAGCAATAGATTTAAAGAGATCTGTTCTTCAGTATTCTGACTTGAATGTTAACATGAGACAATTTCAGAGGGGTTTTGAGTAATTCCCTCCTAAAGAGCATGTATATTCTCTGTGTATTTGTCTTAACAATATTCTTTAAAAGCAGAGGCAGGTAATAGACTGCATGGCAACACAACAGCTTATTTCTTTAAATCCCAAATTCTGGGCTAGAAAAAAACACAGTAGAAAACACTGTTGTAATAATTTAAGTTCCTCAAGCTGAATGACTGGGTTTGTCTCTGAGAAAGCACTACGTATTACATTACTAAGGGGGTGGAGCAAAGCTTTCACAACAGCAGGACTTCCAGGTACCATATGTTAGTAAGCTCCATCTCTAAGCCCACTTTCATTAACCTAGCTACAGCAGGCCAAATCATTATCAGCCTGCAAAATACATCACATTTCCACTGTAGACAAGGGTCGCATATTCTCCCTATGTGCATGTGTTATAGCCCCTTATAAAAAAAATCCAGTTCCTTCTCTTCCCTCACTCTTTCCCTCTCACCCTCACTCAAAGGCACACTCTGCACAACGACCCCAATAAACCTCTCACATGATATCTGTTGCATGGTATGACTTGTGGCATATACAGCTTAAATCATAACCATGTTTTTTGTCAGTGGCCTGAATGCCAAAGGAATATTTGCACTTTATGTGATGTCTGTCTTTGTATTTTTCTTTTAAACATTTTATTGTTGTGATTTAATTGTTTGTTTGTGTGTGTGTGTGTGCTTGATGTACATGTTGGGTGTAGTGTTGGTAGATTTATATGTGTGTGTGGTAGTTGTGTGTGTGTGTATGTGTGTATGTATGTGTGTGGTGCATGAATGTATGTGTAATATATGTGTGCATAATATTCCATGGAGGCCAGAGGCATCTGTTCTTCTCAGAGTTCCAGTTTCAGGTAGTTGATGGGAATGAAACCCTCGGTAAGAGGATTTTCTTGATTACTTGGTGAGACATCTCTTGAGTCTCCTTTAACTGTTTTTCACATTGCAGTTTGGGTAACTTTTGTAGCAGTAATTATTTAAACTGCCAAATTTGTTGCTGTAAAATCTCTTACCAGTCAAGGAAAACACAACTCAATAATTATGGTATAACTTGCACGCCTAGATTGGGCAGTTTTACCACTACAGTGCTCTAATCCCCGGCTATGAGATCCCTTATAACTTTCGGTTTATCCAGGCTGCGTTGTTGTCCTTCCTGCTACGGCTCCTCCATAGTCAGCTTCCTTCTACAGCTGGCTTCCTTCTGCTTCGACTTCCTCCTGCTTCTCCCTCTGCCTCTGCTCTCTTCTCTTCTGCTTCTGCCTCCTTTTATATTGAATTCCTCTCACTCTCTCCTCCCCTAAGCCTTTTTCTTCGCCTCCCCTTCTACTGCCCAATCACTGGCTCTAGCCTTTATTTTACAAGTTTTAATTGGACAGAAGGTTCACAAGACGTCATCTGTGTACAGATTCAATCATCCTCTGCAGCCCCTCCCAGAAAAGTGAAACTAGGATCAAAATACAAGGCTAGGGCTATCCACTGGGAACTAGGATCAAAATATAAGGCTGAGGCTATCCACAACAATTTTTGTCTTTTCTGCTACATAGCAGAAGATGTGACAGGAAACACATCCTGCTACCTGTTAGTTGTTTCTGTTTTTAATGTGATTAAAAGGCTTGTTAGAAGAATTGTGGTGACCCCATGCCCCACTGACTTGATGGGAATTTTTGTGATCCATAGTAACCAGTCCTGACGTGTGCTTTGTTTTAGTTTGTTTGTTGTCTTCCTTTATTTTTTTGTTGTTTGTTTAGTTTGCTCTTTATTTAGTAAAGTGCATTGTACTTCTTCATAAACAGTTAATCTTTGAGATTCACAGGTTACAAGGTAATTGATAATTACAAGGTAAACAGAAAGGTAAAAACTCAGGCTTGGACTCTGACTCCTTAACTGGACCAGCTAAATAGATGAAAACAGTTTCTTGGAGTAGGTAAAGTCTTTAAGAGGTTGGGAATCATTTCTTCATTGAAAATGTGGGAAGTAGACATCTCCACTGCATGGAGATGGAAGTGATAAGGCAATAAAACTGATTACCACATAACCCAGAGTTTGATTGACATGTAACCCTCTGTGTGATTGACATGTAACCCTCTGTGTGACTGACATGTAACCCTCTGTGTGATTGACGTGTAACACTCTCTGATTGACATGTAACACTCTGTGCTCAGGAAAGGGGAGCATGGTGTTCCCATGACAAAATGTAAAGAGTCCTGCAATGTGCTTACAGTTAGAGAGAGCAGTCTGATAAATGAGATGGAGGGCTGGAGACAGAGACAAGCAATAGAAGCCGAAAAGTCAGCTCTAAGACTTTAGCACAGTAGCCAAACCTAACAAGTTGATTTCTGAAACAAAATGCCAAGTCACTTATTTATGGCAAGGTAGGAATATTTTGATTAACACATGTGATATTGATACTTTTTCCTTCTGAAAGTTATCATCCACACAAGTTAAATGTGGTACAGTGTAGTATTGGTTGTTTCCCACACAGGTGCTATCGACAATGGCATTGATGTTCTTTCCTGTGAGGAAAGGAACAACGGCTGACTTTCACTCCATAGTTAATGGACGTTGTACTTCTCAAGACTGCAACGTACACGTACACTCAGATATTACTGTCATGGACATTTTATGTAATTATAGCCAGAAAGTGACACTTCAAAGCTAAGCAAAGGCAGAGAAACTCATTGGAACCTGGGTATTAGCATTTAGTTAGCATTAGTGTTAGTGTCAATGAGCCTGTATGAAGGCACCACTCCCCAGCTATTGGGGTCCAGGATTGGTAAATCATCTTCTCTGTTCCTCAGATTTAACCAGATCAATTACCTGTTCCGTTGCTTACTCTGTGTGAAATCACCAGGCAAGATTATTATGGATTTAGTCCCCTGGCTCTTGACTTTGACCTCTGAGCATCTTTCTCTTCTATGTTTCCCTGTTTTATCTATCTATCTATCTATTATCTATCTATCTATCTATCTATCTATCTATCTATCTATCTACTGCTGTTTATCTGTGTTTGGTCCAGATAGAATCTGCTTCAGAATCTTTTGGACTACTTGTTGAAAATAGTAATTCTTGTGTTGAAATTGAAATGACTAAGGTAACACCATACTCAGTTCCCCTCCCCCAGTGAAATTTCAGCCTTAGCAGCACTTGGAGATTTCCATGGCCTTGATCGTGGTCCAGATGTATTAACCAAAACATTAAGAATGGTATATCTAAAATAACTATTATGTTCTCTCAGGAATGAATATTTCAAGATTACTCTGACTGTCTTCTAACTTTGATATAAATTATGGTCTTTGTGGGTTTTGCCTTTAAAAACCCTGCTCCTTAACTTGGGTGCCAAGAGAATTTTGAAAGGTACAAGCTGGCTCTTGGTCTGCCTATCAATAAGAAAGACTCAAAATTTTTAATTGGCTTTATCAATGTGGTTGTCAATAACTACTTTTCATGAATCATTATAAAGTCAGAAATCAAAATATTTTATGGGCAAGACCTACACACCTGTTTGGATGCTTTTAGGTGATAATGGAAATCTTCTAGATGCTTCTATTTCTGTGCTGCAAAGAGGAGCCTAGAAGTCACCCATTAGGCTTCAAGTCCAGGTGTTGTTTGTGGAATTTGTGGGAAGAGCTCTCTGTGCTCATCTTCTGTAGGCTTGCTTTTAACTCTGAAATGAACCCCAGAGGGCATGCTCACTCAGCAGGCCTAGATATCCATCCCCGCTCTCCGTGAAGATGGATGAAAAACAACTCCTGGGCCTAAGCAAGGGGAAAAATGGAACCCTAAGCTCACACCTGACCCAGCTCACCATCATGAATCAGAATGTAGAGGCTCTGTGCAGTCACTGTGACTAAGAGGCAGTGACTTCAACACTGCAGTTTCTATTCTTCAGTCTCAGCATACCCTTAGAATTTCAAGAGTTCCTTGGAATTCCAAAGCCACGGCTTATGTCAATTTGCTCATATTTATTGAATTACAAATTGAAACTTAAACATTAAAGACTTGATTAACAGAAGAAAAAGAAGAAAGGACTGTATGGAATCTAACCTTTGTTTATCACTATAACCGTGAGCTCCCAGTATGGAAAAATCAATCGAGCAATCATGAATTAAACAATCAATCAGTAGAATCCAAATCAGAAAAGAAATAAAAGTCTGTGTGCAATGAGATTCTATAACAAGAAATTTCTATAAAATATGATTAGAAATAATAACTGAATTCAGTTTGTGTGATACAGCATATACAATATAGAAATACGACAAATGGTAAAAAAGAAATTTCTGTGTGGTATTTTATCATTTTTCTTACCTATCTGTAGAATGGTAGTAAATATTAGGTGAAGTTAAAAGGTGACATAACAGCCCAATCACATTTATGTTATAGAATTAGGTTTCATGTGTCCTGCCTATGAAATGGACAAGGACAAAGAGCAGAGATGGAGAGAAATGACCAACCAATGACAGGCCTAAATTGAGACCCATCTTCAGACAAGAACCAGTCCCTGACACTTTTAATGATACTGTTAATGGTTGCAGACCGGAGTCTAGCATAATAGTCCTCTGAGTGGCTCTCCTCAGCAGCCAATGGAAACAGATGCAGAGCCAAACATTAGATGGAGCTCAGGAAGTCTTGTGGATGAATTGGGGGAAGAAAGATTGAGGAACCCAAAGTAGACAGGGACTCCACAGGAAGACCAACAGCCAGCTAACCTGGATCCTTGGGGGCTCCCAGAGACTGAATCATCAACCAAAAGTGAGCACAAGCTGGACCTAAGCCCCCATCACTGCATATATGTAGCAGAAATGCAACTTGGTCTTCACGTGGGTCCCACAGGCTACTGGAGTGGGTGCTGTCCCTGAATGTTGCCTGTCTATAGATCCAGTTCCCCTAACTGGACAATCTTGTCTGGCCTCAGTGGGAGGGGATGTGCCTCTATTCCTGCAGTGACTTGATGAGCCTGTGTGTGTGTGTGTGCGCACTACCCATAGGGGGAGTTCCCCCTTCTCAGAGGAGAAGGGGAGGTAGAAATTCGGGGAGGATCTGTTTGTGGGAGGACTGGCAGGAGAGGGGGCTGAATTGAGGATGTAAAGTGAATAAATAAATTAATAATAAAAAAGAATTAGGCCAGGCAATGGTGGCGCACTCCTTTAATCCTAGCACTTGGGAGGCAGAGTCAGCAGATTTCTGAGTTCGAGGCCAGCCTGGTCAGGACAGCCAGGGCTATACAGAGAAACCCTGTCTCGAAAAACCAAAAAAAAGAAAAGAAAAGAATTAGATTTGTGTAGAGCAATCACAGCAATTCAAAACTATCAGTTTCCATAGATGAGACCGTCTGAATAGCTCTAATAAGTATCCCTTGAGTTAGCGTTGCTCGTTGCATTTTAGTTGCATTTGATCCTTCAATAAGTATAACTCCATATGATCAAGGTGTTGTTCTGGCAATCAGATTTTTCATTTCCCAAGATCTCAGAGTGTGGTTGGCTGGGGGTGCTTATATGTACAACCCAAGACAATGCAATAATCACCATAATATTTATTCACATATTCATTCAACACTTGTGGTCGGAGGTCTCCCTGTGCTGCAAGCCTGCTGTAGGCATATGATGAACAATGACTCATGTGCTTACTAGTTATGTGGCTTTTCAGTCACATTTGAGATGAAAATTCTATTAAACCCCATTATCATTTTTATCAGTAAGTTACATTGAGTTTAGAAATTACTAAAATAATGATGTTTAATGAGTTTTAACTATTGGTGATTTTTTTCATCATGAATGTTTGTTTTTTTTTTTTTTTTTTTTTTTTTTACGTTCTATAAAAGATAAAATGGTCTCAATGAAGGTTTAGTCAATCTGAAAGGATTTGTCTCACTATCATTGTCTAAGAGTCTTAGAGGAGGATTATTTGAGTTTTAAGTTGATCCTTGGAAACGACATAAAGATGTTTACTTGTTTAAATGAAGTATCTTTGGAATTGAGTTCAAAAGAGTTGTCCTGCTGTTCATTGGGGAAAATGCTATGTTATGATTTTACTAATGAAGATTAAAAAATTTCAGATCCTTGTTAAAACATCTGAAGGGCACAGACATAATAAGAATGATGTTAGAGCAGATGGAGATGCCTGAGTATGACCATGAGTTGCCATTCCCTTGTAGAATAGAAAAACAGAGACCAGTATCACCCTAATCAAAACAGAAAAGAATTATCTTCCTCTGAAACACCTAGGGCTCAGAGTCAAAACCTGGACGTTATCAAGCCAGTGTCCTCACTGAAATTATTCTGCTGAGACTGAAGGCACCTGAACTTTAGAACCAGAGGACATTTAATGGTGTTTCTTGGTGAAGATGAAGGAAATGTCTATTAAGATACATTATATGGAATATCTAAAGTTGACATTTGTATATATGTTGGAATTAGCAGCTCAGGACAATTAATGTATTTGTTGCTACATCTACTGTTTTTTTATTATTATTATTTTTATAATGAGAACCTTTAATATTCCATGAGCTATGAAGTGCAGGATCTGCTGTTTGTAGCAATGTGGGTACCTGCAGAGGATGTCATACTTAGGAGATAAATAAACAGCTCATCATCTCACTCATACTTGGAATCTCAAAGCTCTCCTACTCAGGAATAAAGGGAAAGTAACCATTGCTAAAGACTGGGGTAGGAGAGGTGGAGAGGAAGGGAAGAATTCAATTAGATCAGAATAGTCAGTCCCAGAGTTTAGTGCACAGCCCAAGACCATAGTTAATAAGTTTTGTTTTCCATTAAATAACTTGCTAAAAAATGAAAACCACAATCAATTCAGAGCTATAGAATTTGTGAGAGTGCTTGATCAGGAAGTCAATTTGTATACTTGTCTACCCCCCAAATGGTAGAATTTAAAAATTATTTCCAAGGACCCTATCATTATAAAAACAATGTGCTATTTTGAATTGGGAGTTATGGATTGAATCGAGGTTAATTATTCCTTTTTAAAAATGCATAAAACAAAAGCAAACATAGATTCATCACTCAAAGTTACAATCTACAATCTATCTATCTATCTATCTATCTATCTATCTATCTATCTATCTATCTATCTATGTATGTATCTATCTATCTATGTATCTATGTATCTATCTATCTGTCTGTCTGTCTGTCTGTCTGTCTGTCTATCTATCTATCTACATCTACCTACCTACCTATCTATCTATGATAACAAAACTTCATGGTTAAAAAGAGAAACCAGGGCTTGTGGTTTTCTTGAAACATCCTGACTTGCTGAGGTTTAGAAAGCAAAGCATAAAATTCCTCACTGCTGGGATTTATGTATAATATTGTGTTTATTTCTGCCTTCTTAGCAGCTCAAATTCAATGGCCTCTGAGTTTATTAACTAAAAGATTAAAGGCATAAATTATCATAAGTAATGCAATGCTTCTATGGACAATATAAAAGAAAAAACTGTATTTCCAAAGAAATGCAGTCATGCTGGCCACATTAATTAGTACTCCAGAGAAAATTATTATGTCCTTTGGCACATATTTTTTACACTAGAAGAACATAAAACTTCGTGGTGAGGGGGTTTAATTACTCAGGGCCATCATAACAGCTTGTATATTTTTCATTTCTCCATTCATTTTATAAGTGGTTGATATGCTTCCCTGGAATTTCCCTGCTCTGGATTTCAGACATTACATTCTACTGCACATTTTCTGTCAGGCAGCGTTAGCTTTGGAAGCTTGGTTGCATTCAGGGTTGAGTGCCTCAGCAAAAGAGCAAATTCTTCCAACAGGCATTCCACGTCTGGCTGACTCTCATTAGGTGATGTCAGCAATCGTTTGTCTTAGTGCCTAATACAATCTCATTACAAACAATGCATTCCACAAACACGTTTTTATGGTTTTCGTTTGGCATACCATCGTCCTGTGGCTTCTGAGGGTAATAATTTTTATAGAAAGCACAGGTAAGATGTTTCCTCATTATCTACCAATATTTTAGATTGTTAATTGGTTTGACATTTTATAGTTCTCCAGGTGACCACCGTTTTCACTCTTATGAACTTACAATTATTTCTTTCATGGATCCAAGTATAAATTGGTGTGCTAAGCCATACAATTCATTTCTACTGTTTCACAGTGCTTTTAACTATTTTTGGGAAAATAAGAAAACATACCTACAAACATAAAACTATTTCTGTATAAGATTATAAATTTTATTGATACAGATAAATAAAACTTAAGACTATAAAATAAAAAAAAATAATCTCACAAATTCTCTGAATTTTACTCCAATATGCCCTCAGCATGTGTTAGGAATGATGAATTATGATCACATACATAATAAAACTAGAATATATAAAAATAGAATTGTATCACTGCTCAATTATTTTATCCAATAAGTCACAAATAACACAGTGTTCTGAAATATCAACAGGCAAGCAGCCAATACTACTGTCAAGAATAATGTTGAAGTAGTTTAAGATTTTTCCAACAATTCTCCTGGTTCTTTAATTACCCACTGAGGTAGCAGAATTATAGAGTGTAGGATGACTTGGAACAATTCTCTCTAAACTTGACATGGTTGTATAAGTTAAGCATCTCCAATATAATTCTAAAGCATTAAACGTTTCCTAAGTAAGATGTATTGAACAGAATGTGATGTTACAGATAGAAAATAATGTGCCTGATCCCATGGACACAGAGATGCAGCCAGTGTTATCAGTTAGACCACACTTTGTTTCACTTTGCCTTCTGTTTTTACATATTTAAATTTTATTTTACAAGTGTCATGTTAAATATTAACAAAATCTTTGTTTTGAAGGGGAAACTGAAAGTTTTACTGATGGGCATATTAATGAAAGATTATAGAAGTCTAGTAAATATTCCAGACCAGATAACCAGAATTTAAACATACGTCTACAGATATCTGATTACTCATTCTGCATTAATATAAATGCTTCCAATAAGTTTCTTGTGGGTTTAAATGAATGGCCTGGATATACTCAGTAAATAAGTTATTATTATTATTATTATTATTATTATTATTATTATTATTGTGAATGTAGTTTCTGATGGATGTTTAACTAGAGGGAAAATGGGCCTCTACTTTCATTTAAGCAACTCAATATTTTTATAAAATGACACAAGCTCCACAGTTAATACTCTGTTTTTTGAGCTTCTAGGAGACCCATTTCATAGATCAGTTTATTCTTCTGTCATCAATTAGGTTGTCTATAGGGTGACATCAGTGCTATGTATTAAAACACAGCTGCTGAGTGCCATGGAACCTGCTCGGCACTGGTAAGAGGATAGGGAATGAGAACTCTCTTCTCAGGTTCTCAGGATGATCCTGTTCTAGACTAGCAATTGTAACATGTTTACTGCCATGACAGGCCATGTGCTGGGTACTATAGACATAGCCAGACAAGGCAAGGCATGTGATATACTACTGGGGACAGAGAGGCATCTTCAAAAAGCCTTTGCTTTTAGTGCTGGGTAGTCAATGGACCAGGCTGATTACACAAAGAGTGGCATATTTTTATTATAAAAGAGAATCAAGGGCCAACAGTTTCAAATATTACTTAAGATAAAATTCTTTGTGAATTCAACAATAAAATGCTTCAAAAGCATTTATAACACCTATTTATTAATACATTGCTTTGTAGTGCCAGTGCATTATTTTATTTTTAAGATATAGGTGTAGAAATTAAAATAAGAACATGTATCTACAAGGCAGAAAGTTAAATAGTTAGTTGGAAATTATTCATCCAGTCTTACCAGTTCAGACCAGGCTAAACAGACCACACTGATAACATTTACATGCAAGGATATATACCTAATCTCATTAGTACCATTGTGTAAGAAAGACACATTTGGCTTGCTATCCACTTTATTCTGAACCTCTCATAGCATTTTAAAAATGTGCACACTGAATTTATAAATTCTATTTATTTGTATCCATAAGTATGTGGCTGTATGAATTCAATGATTTATTTTTAAACATATTTCCAGCAAAGTAACCTTTAGCCATCTGTTTACTTTGTGCATGTAAAATAGAAATTTTACAGGTTATAAGATGAACTCCAGCAGAGTAAGTTATAAGGACTTGAATTGATATAAATGCATACATTATTATTAGGCTGGAGTTCTGGGTCTAGAGAAATGGCTCAGCAGTTAAGGGCACTTGCTGCTTTTTCGTGGAATCCAAGTTTAGTTCCTAGCACCAATGTTAGGCAATCCAAAACTGTCTGTAATTTCAGCTCCAGGGATAACCAAGCCATTTGGTTTCTATGGGCTTGTGTACACATGTAGACTGCGTGAACCAGGTCTCTGAGTCTCTTGCATATCCCACAGAGATATAGACTGTATCATGACAAAATAGGTTTTTTTTTTCACCACACATGGTGATTTTTAGAGTGCTTCTGAATTGGGATAGTACCTGAAGAATACTGGAAAGACTGAAGGACATTTGGATCAATGTGATATTCTACATCTCTCTGGTTTGGTGGTGCACACTATAATCCTAGAACTCTGGAGGTGGAGGTAGGAGGATCAGGAGTTTAAATTCACCATTGGATATTCAGTGAGTATGAGATCAGTGTGAAATACATGAGATCCTGTCTCCAAAATACAAAACAACAACAACCACACATGTACAATCATAGACACAGACTCTGGGCTCTGTAGCCTGGGTTCTGGCTCACTTTAATAGTGAATCAGTATAACCCATTTAGGTTTGTTTTCTCTTAGTTGAACGTACAAAATTTAATATCCAGACACTGCACTGTTTTTTTTTTTTAGAAATCATACTATATCAGCTGCTTTTTGATAGCCCCCACTCCAATGTTTACCTCTCAACTCACTTAAACATATCCCTGGTTCCCCTCTTCTGTTCTTTGCTCCACGTTGGTGTTATCTCTGGACCCAAGGTTCATTGTTTACTCATCTCCTTCAGTTCCATCTCCTTGTCGGCCAATGAAATTTTTCCTTACTCCTTCACTCCCCATTTCAATGCTCTCTCCTTCATTTCCCCTCTCCTCCCGGAACTCACTATCCCTTCCCCCTCCTCCTGCCTCCACGTTGGTGTACTCCCCCACCTTCCCCCTACCTCACCTCCCCACCCTCGAGTATCCCCCCCCACGACGTCCAGCCTTCATGGACCAAGGATCTCTTCTCCCACTTATATATAGCTCCCTTGCATATATAGCTGGAGCCATGGGTCCCTCCCTAAGCGCTCCCAGGCTGGTGGTTTAGACCCTGGGGGCTCTGGTTGGTTGGGATTATTGCTTTCCTCATGGTGTCGCGAATCCTCTCAACTCCTTCAGCCTTCACTCTATCTTCTCCATTGGGAACCCCATGATCAGTTTAATGGTTAGCTGTGAGCATTGCCTCTGAGTATGTCAGACTCTTGCAGACTTGTAAGGAGACAGCTATATCAGGCTCCTGTCAGCATGTACATCCTGACATCCACATCAACCTCTACCTTTGGTGACTGCACATAGGATGGATATGTCTGTAGAACTGTCCTCCTTCAGTTTCTGTCCTGCACTGTGTCTCCATATTTGCACCCTTGAGTATTTTGTTACTCCTTCTAAGAAGGACTGAAGCCCCCTCTACTTGGTCATCATTCTTCATGAGCTTTATGTGGTCTGTGAGTTGAATCTTGGGTATTTCAGGCTCTGGGCTAAAATCCAATAATCAATGAGTGAATACCATGTATGTTCTTTTGTGATTGGGTTACTTCACTCAGGATGATATTTTCTAGTTCCATCCATTTATATAAGAATTTATCAAATTCATTGTTTTTAATAGTTTTCTTACACAAGGTTAACTTCAGGAGATACCCTCAATTTTAGTTGGAAACTCAGAAACTCTCACTCTATATCCAGAACTTAAGCTTTCATGAGATGATTGCCTGAAAAGGTGAACTCTTTCTGCTGTTATTTTCCAAAATTGTCCTTTAAGACAAGAATTTTCAGTAGCTATTCATTATAGATACAAAAAGAAAAAAACATAAAAATAATCAATGAATGAGTGACCGAGACAAAAATAAACAAACAGTGATACCAGAGGTAAGAATATGACATAATACATACAAGAAAACATATATGTCCCAGAATAGGAAAAGTAAATAAGATGCCTTGGTAGACAACATTAAGTTTTATTTCTCCTTCAGCTTCACTTAGCAGGATTTCCCAGTTTAAAAGCAGAAACACACCAGGGAAATAAAAATATGCCCAAACTTTAGGTCATGTTCAGGGCTCTTAGAATGATTTAGTGTATAGGTCAGAACACTGTAGGCCCTGGATCAGATCTGGTCCAATTTCTGCAATCTTTGAGCTCAGAATTTCCTTTCACTTTAAATTCCTACAGGCATAGGGAGAATGAGAAGAATATGTCATGGTAAAACAAAATTTCAAACTTTTATGACAATTAAAGTTCAAATGTTGGTAATGCTTTATGGAACTGTGGCCATATTCTCTTATCTGCATGACCGCTGCTGTTTTTGTAATACAGTAAGCATCAAGTAGCTGTAACAAAGCCTTTGGTCACAAAATACTTACTAAGTTTGTACCAGAGACTAGAGTATTGCTGTGAGAGGCCTGATGAAGTTGCTTGTTGATGGGATGTGGACTTTGGGAGTTTGGACTATGAAGTGACTGAGCATGTTAAGTAGGGCTCAATGGGCTATTCTATTAGTATCCTGAAAGACAGTCCGGCACAAGCAACTTAAGGAAAGAAAGGCTGTTTTGGCTTTTAGGGTGAGGTACAAACCACCATGGATGGACAAGGTGCGGGGAGAGGGATGAGAAGCTTAAGGCAGCTGACCTTCCTATCTTTAGTCAAGAAGCAGAAAGATATGCATATTAGGACTCTATCTGCATTGTGCTTTATATGCAATCTGGGACCTAGCCTACTGTATGATACAGCTAACATATCATGGTAGTTTTCCCTCCTAAATGAAAGTTTCAGGAAATATCTTCACAGACACACTCAGATATATGTTACCATGGTGGTTTTAAATACAGTCAAGTTGACAATAAAATTTAAGCAACATGGATATTAATTATTGAAGTGAGAAAATGGTTTAGAGGCAAATTCCCTTTCAAGTGGATTCAGGTTCTCAGTTTAAAGGAGATATGTAATCATATGCAGCAAAGGTGACACAATGACAATAGTATAGCAAAAGTCTATGTATGTATACCAAAAGTCTGAGGACACAGCAGTAGCATAGGTCTCAATGCATGCAGTGGAGAGAAGGTGAAGGGACAATTATGTTGAACCTGATCCATTGAAAATAACAACTGCTCAGGGAAGAAACTTAGGAAGGAGACTGAGAAGACATAGTCAGAGGGACACGGGGACATGCGAAATCAAACTGTTCTATCATTTCTCTTCATGGCCCTCATGTTTCCACCTGTGCCTCAGCAAGCTCAAAAACCAAATTTTATATATATATATATATATAGTATGTATGTATCTGCTTTCTCACTTATAAATCCGGATTTTCGATATGATCAAGAACTCTTATTTCACTTCTCAAGGGAAAATAGATGGCCTTCTGAACAGGGCAGTATTGTCTCCCCACAGATACCATCAAGGTTCTGGCCGTAAGTTATTTTACTGTTTTGTGAAGATTAATCCCCCATTTTAAGTCATCATGCAAAGAAGTGGATTGCCAAATAGAGAAGACTGCTTTTATTTGTAAGAATTTAAGTTATCTCTGCCTTCAGACACATGAGTCTTTTTTGATAAAGAAAAAAATAAAGCTCAAACCATCCAGCAGGAACATAATTTACAACAAATGAAACTATTCCTGAGTGGCATAAATGAGCAACTATGAGAAGGCAAAAGAAATCTTATCATTCGGTTAGATTTTCTTTCAGACATTAATTTCTGCTTAGGGATATATATCTGCCACAGTTAGATATTTTTACTTAGTTTATTCAACCAATTTCCATAAAAATAAAAATTTTATCCATATAACTGGAGAAACAGAAAAATACACACAATAAATATCATTCTCTTAATTTTTCAGTGTTATTTATTTTTAATGGGTAATATAAATATGTAAAAGCACATAAAATACTGTATAAATCAGGAAATTGTTCCTATGAATTGTACTGAAGTTGTACAATTTAACCTTCTCTTAGTATATAAAAGTGTCATTTGAAAGATCAAGATAAAGACTTTGCTAACAAATTGTAGAATTAACAATTTTCAGTTATAATAGTTTATATTCATAAGGTATATTACAATTAGGAAAGCATTTTGTCATAAATTTTTATTATTGTGTTAGCAATGTCTTTACTTAAAATCATATCTGTATACCATAAGTTATCCAGACAGCAAAGGCATAGAAGGGACAGATTTAAATGGTTGTCCATGCCATATGAATAATTACATCAGTGAAACTGGATAAGTTTCAGACTGTAACATGTTTGTCATATTTGTCAATTGGAGAGAAAGCAGGAGATCACAGAGAAAGAAGATGTGGTCGGAAGAAAGTTTACAATGCTAATGTTACTTAAGCATTAGAAGATGTAATCCTCTTTGTGATTTTAAGACCATGTTTATGATTTTGAAATCTTTGTTCAGCTTCAGTGTACCTCAAAACAGCAAGTTTTGTGCCCTGAAAAGCCCAAGTCACTATGTGATGGCCAATGGACATGGGGGATGGTGAGTGTGGACTGTTCTGTCAAGCAGCCTAGGGGAGGCTGATGGACTTGTGTTTATCCGTGAAGGTGGTTGAGTAAATGTCATGACTGGGAGTGTGATATAATCATGCAGCACCCTACAATTCAAAGGTATCGATATTTGGGATTTCATGCTGTTATGAGTTTCTTCATTTTTATCTTTTAATATATAGTTAGGTCTATAAAACTGTCCAAGTGAGATAATGGATAATATCAATGAACAGTTAGAGCACAGAAGTATAAATAGGGGCTGGAGAGATGCTTAAGCCAAACTCTTGTAGAGGCCCGGGATTTGGCTCCCAGCAATACACAACAGTTCACAACCCTCTGTAACTCTAGTTCTAGAGGATCCTATGCCCTTTTCTGGCTTTTATGGGTACTGCATGCAAGTGACAATTACATACATAAAGACAAAAACGCATACACATAAAGTTAAACTAAATAAATAAGAGTACAAATGTATAAATATAAAGTAAAATGGGAAATAAAATCAAAAAAGTATTTCAACCTCTGTTGAATCTTTCTGGTAGGGGTGGTGGCTTCATCCTTCCCTGGATTGTTTATTTTTATAGCAGTCTGGAATTGAGGGGTGGAAAAACTGCCTTTATATACTAGCTTTATCTTTCCTTGGGTTACACGAGTTGATGACTAATCTGTGATGTTACTAATATGTCTTTATTTGATATTTATCTTCAAAAACTATAGATGATGTGTAAAAAGATCCAGTGATGGAGAATCCTGCATTCCTTACCTGATGTTGATTGTTCTGAAGATCCATGGGCATTTGTGTCTTACCAACTCAAACTTGTCCTACCTGTTGAATCAGGACTGTATTTGACATAGAGGTGTCTGTGCTTTAACATTTTTATTACTGTGTGTCTTTTTCACATTTAAAGCCAGTGGATTTGGTTTAATTCTATGTCCACTTAACAGAACAATACCAGTAGGTTCTTCCTAGTGTTTAGTGTGTCTTTCATAACTCTTAATTATTTTGTATGATAAATTTATTGAAATGTTAACATTCTTAATGTTGCAGAGAAATATCTTTAGAGACCAAGCATGGAAACACGGCATAAGTGTGTGATGGACCTAGAATCTTGGTACACAGTATCTGAATACAGACCTTGCCCTTGCTCACTGCATGATTTTACTGCCTGCCAACCAGCAAAGCAGGTCATAGACCAGGTTGTGGGGTATTTTACATGCATTAAAATAGTTCTCAAAGAATGTATTATGGTTTAGATATAATATTTACAGGAGAGAAATCCATAAAAATTCATTCTGACATACCAAGCTCTATCTGTGCCTTTGAGTGTGTAAAATAAAAGTGTATACATGCATGATGAGATTATTCATCTGTATCAGTCAATAATTCACTGGAGACTTCCTTCCTAGATCACAGAACTCTGTTATTCCAAGGGCCCTTTTCCAAGCCAATTTCACTGAATACTCACTTCAGAAACAGCTCTGACTATAAATCTCAAAGACAGAATCTGCAAGTTACTGAAGTGCTGCATAAAAATATTCTCAGGATTGCCTGAGAAGCAATTTTTTCCCTTCTGTTTGGATGACTTGGAGCTGTGCAGTAGAGAGAAGGCAGAGAGAACAAGCAGGTGGGGAGGAAGGAATTGAGAGACCTCAACGCTCCAGAAGAAAACATCCTCCCTTTGCAAGCACCAAGGATATGTAGGCATAGACTTCATGAGAAATAGTTTTCTTATTGCTATTTGACATGTGTGATCATCCTCTCTTATGCCCTACACTGTCTGCCTCTGTACATGGCAACAGAACCAATCATTCTGGGAAGGTTGTGGCCAAACAAGACCCAGTGAGACAACTGCTAGAGTACCTTTCCTGTTACAGATATCAGAGCAATACAGCAAAAATGACAGACATGCTTGGATAAAAATGCTCATTTCTATTACTCTTTAAGCTTAATAGCATTTTCAAATTATTTTAGAATATTGAACACTTATGATCAGAAATAAGGGATCAAAATAAAAATACAATCTCCCTTGATATATGTGCCAAGTATATGACAACCCCATCTCCAAAGTGGATGCAGCTAACAGACAGCTTGCAGCATTTCTGAGTTAACTTTGAAAATCTAATTCATGAATAAACAAACTCAGAAGCTCAAAGATTCCACTATAAAGCACAGCACAATAATTTTGGTATTCATGAAAGTCTTAAGTTCAAGAAGAACAAACTAAATTATTTTTGTCTTTTCTCATATTCTGTTCTGGTAGCCTGGATTTGGTCTATGACTTTTTCTCAGTACTTTCTCTCAAGTTAGTTATCTCAATTCCATTTAGACATATTGTATGACTAATTCATGACTATCAACCCAGAGACTGCATTTCCATTCACACTTGCATAAATGATGAGCAATGGACATTTAACTATTGGACTGATGAATTTGTTTGCTTGGGTTCAGTTGGGAATCATTGGAATCACTGGAAGAAATAAAGTGGATAGAAACAGAATATTGCCTGGCTTCTTATCCCTTCTTTTATTTTGATCCCTGGATCACATCATTTAGAGAGTCTGAACTTAGGATTTATTGAAATATATAGTTTTACCTGCATATTTTATTGTCTTTAGGTTTTGAAGCTTATGTAGCCAGGTTGATCTCCAAATTGGTATATAGTCAAGGATGAACTTGGGATTCTTTTTTTTTATTTCCTTTTTTATTGGATATTTTATTATTTACATTTCAGATGTCATCCCCTTTCCCTATTTCCCCTCCCTAGAACCCCCTATCTCATCCCCTCCTCCTTTTTGCTTTTATACCGTTTTAATTACATGTATGTATTAAGGTCAGTATTAAGTTGAGGGTCTAGCAACACAATAGATGCAAATAGTCAAGGAATGAGCAAGACATAAACACAAATAGAACAAAGAAGTAATTTCAGGCAGGAATCTAAATATTAGGCTAGAACAAAGAAGTAATTTCATACAGAAATCTAAATATTTAGGCTAGAACAAGGGAGTAAGGCTTCAGACATGAAAATGACTTTGGGCTAGTGTTCCTGCCCGTTCTGCCCCATGTTCAGGGGCCACGTTTTCCGGTCCATGGTCAAGGTCTAGCAAGAGAGAGAGAGTGGGATGGAGGGGCAAGAGACGTGAAGAATGGAGACAAGACAGAGTCTGATCAAGTCTCGTTTATTGAAAGGAAATCCTGGGTATTTATACCTTTATCACGTGCCTTTCCCTCATGGACAAGCACAGCTGAAAGGCACTACATCATGTGCCTTGCAGCGTGGAGACCACGTGCACCTAGCTAACTGTATGGAACCACGAGTGCCTAGCAGCTGGGGCACTAAGCAACAAAACAAGATATGTGAGAAAAAAACAAGATGTTTATCAGAGTGTGCTCAGCTGTTGTGGGCTGTTGAAAACAAGTCTCTTGTCAGGGTATATGGCCCGAGATGGCTGTAAAGATAATTTGCCGCTTTCTGCTAGAAGTCGCTCCCAACAGGCTAGGACAGGGAAGTTGGCTCAGATATATTGGTCTCTGATATCCTTTGATTAAAGGATCACGGTAGTGTTCGTTGAAACTGTGTTTAATGCCTTGCTTGTTCTTTGAACTTGGGATTCTTGATCTGAGAAATTCACTTTAACAATTTCCATTACAAACATCTACTGCCCCACTCCCCCTTTACTTACATACTGATTTAAACCCACTATGTGTCCCTTCAGTGGGAGAGACAGATTGGTAGAAATAAAATTGATTCACCTTTAGGCTAGAGTAGAACAAATAGTCTATTCAGTACACTTCAAAGAATAACAGTCTGGACACTAAATAGAGTACAGCATACAGAATAAGGTGGTGGGCTGTATAAACCTCTGTTTGGAAGAAGTATGCTTATAGTTGTCTCTTGGCAAGTAATTTGTACCATGGCATGGGGAGCACCTAGATCTCTCACTATACAGTTCTGAAGGGTTAATATGAGAGGTTGTGTATTGATTTCCAGGTATGTAACCTCTGTCATACAGTTAGGGCCTGTGTAAGTCTGGTTCACATTAAGGAGGGCAGCCCTGTGCAATGGCTAGGTATTAGGGTACTGGGCCAGCTCTGTGGTGTCAGGTAGCAGCATTCCTTTGATAAGTTATTAGGATTATTACAATCAGTATACAAAAATTAGGTTTCAATATAGCATTCTTCAAACATCTTTTTTTATTTTTATGTATTTATGTATTATAAATCTATGCATTTATTTATTAATTGGTATTTTTCTTTCAAGACAAGATTTCTCTGTATAGCTCTGGCTATCCTGAAACTTGCTTTGTAGACCAGCTATCGTAAAAATATTACTTATGCTGGCCATAGCTGACTTGTCTATTCCTGGGTCCTTCTCATCTTTTTTTGTTGTCTAATGCTGATCCAGTCATCGGATGCTCTGAGATCCAGAATCTGCATGGCCTCAAATAACTTCTTACAGAGTAACCTCTGTAGGAGTTCATTAGTCCATTTTTTGTCTCTCTAAACTCTTTGTTTCAAGCATTTTAATTGACATATTAATGGTGTGAGTGCATGTGTATACATGTTCATGTGTATGTGTGCCTACACTTGTGTGTAGAGATGAGAGGACAGCTTTCAGGAGTTAATTCTCTCAATGGGGGAATCAAACTCTGGTTACCAGGCTTGGTGTCAGACACCTTTACCTGCTGGGCCATTTCGCACCAATTTCTCCTCAACACACACACACACACACACACACACACACACACACAGAGAGAGAGAGAGAGAGAGAGAGAGAGAGAGAGAGAGAGGAATATATATATATATGGTTGTAAAGTAGCTTACAAGACTTAAGTCAAAAATAACAGCATTTTTCAGGAGTTGATTTATACTCATAAACACTACATTTCTATCATTTTCTTAATTGTAGGCATTATCTGTTCACTTTTCACTCTAAAAAGTATGCTTTAGTACTCTCTCATTTCTACTTACCACCCACATAATCCTCTCTAATTAGTTACAATTTTTATTTCAATTGCTATTCGGTACATGTACTACTGTAACTGCTGAAATCCTGTACATTATATTTTCTTTCTTGCACAATGGATATGTTTGTCCTCTTTAGTCACCCTCCTCTCCCCCCACCCCCAACCTCCTCCTTCCACATCTACTGGAAGTCACAATCACACAATCAACACCCTTTGAAAACAAATCCTGGTTTTAGTTCTGGGAATTTATTTGAATGGTTTCCTTGAAAAATGTACTACCCACTTTTTGCCTGTATGTTTTTGTTCTTTCTAGAACATCACAGAGATATAGAAATGAATTTCTATTTCACTAACATTTTTCTCTTTATGTTTATTTATATTCCATTATTCTCATTTGTCATATTTTAGTACCCTTCCCACCCACACGCTAATTAAGACTGTATATAATTTCTATGTGTTTCTTTTTTTCAATGGGAATAGTGAATTTTATGTTTTTCTGCTTTTGTTCATCTACCATTCACACTGTGGTAGTTGAATGAGAATAGTCCCCATTGACTCATATTTGAATATTTGGTCCCCAGTTGGTAGACTGCCTGAGAAAGATGAGGGTGCAGGCCTTGTTGGAGGAAGTGTGCTACTGATCCTGGACTTTGTGGTTTCAAGTCCTTGTTGTTCTTAGCTCGCTCTACCTCCTACTTATATATAAGCATACAAGAGGTCAGCACCACTAGTGCTATGCCTACCTGCCTGCTGCCATGCTCCCTGCCATGATGGTCATGGACACACCCTCTGAAACTGTAAGTATCTCTAAGACTCACTCTTCTATATTTTTTCTTGGTCATGTTGTTTTGTCATGATAAAATAAAAGTAACTTAGACTCCCTTCTTCCATAGTGTTAATGATATTATTTGAGATTTCCTTCACTCACTGTTGTTTATATATTTCCCATTTGTTTTTATTTTTACATTTATTTATTTACTTACTTACTTATTCCATTTTGGATTTCCCTGTGCTCACCAGGACCTACTCTTTCCATTGATGGTCAGTCCTTAACACTTTCCATACTCGCTAGATCCACAAAATTGGACAAAGTCAAACTAGCCACATGCAGTGGCTATGTGGGCAGAGCAATGCTTAGTCAGACCCTAGCTGGTCCACCCACTCAAGCTGAATCTCCAGGCAACTGAGTAAGACATATATTACAAATACAGGTCATTCAATCTTCAGGGCCTCCAGCCCAGACAACATAGTTAAGTGCCTCAGAAAGAAAAACATATCAGCTGAACTCCCCTCCTAATAGAACACTGGCACCAAAATAGATGATTCTAGCAATTTGTTTAAGAGAACAAAATAAATCACAGTACCTAAAACTAAAAAAAAGCAAAAGGCATAACTGGTCTAGGGATTCACTTCCTTCGTCTCCAGAGAGTGGACCTCAGTGCCTCAGTAGATCATGGGCAGCCTCCCAGGGACACAGGGAATGTGCACCCTGAAGGTCTGGTTGTTTCTTATGGTGGCCTCTGAGCTAGCTTCTTCATTTGGTCATGATATCACCTCCACAGCTGTTGATTATGAATCATTATATGATTCTGGGTTTAATTCTATTGTTACACCATTGCTACCACAGAAAGTCAGGATTCCTCTTTCCTGAGTTTTCCAGTTACCCTACCCATCCTGCTTTTCTGCCTTCGGAACTCTGTTCTGGTTAATCCGTCTCATGTTTCCTTGGTTTTGTGTTTTCCAAGGCTCTTCAGGATTACTTCATTTTCTGCCTTGAACTAAAAATCATTTTCTGAAAATATTTTTTTTTGACTCAGAGAAGAGCACTGTAGTCAAAATAAACAACTCATTCAAATAGACAAAACTAATTACTTACAAAGGTACATCTGAAGAGTCACTTTATAAACTTTGGGAAGTCAGCTCCCAACCCTTAGTTCTCTGCAGGACTGACTCAAGTGCCCTTGAGACGCATCTTTTTAGTATCTTAGTTTGCTCATGCAAGTCATGTACTAGTGCACAAATGATCCAAGAGAGCAAAGAACGTTGGGGAAGATGCAAAAGACAGAACTAGGAAACAAATGTTTTAAACAACCACAACCCAACAGACTGGCCTTTATTTTATGTCTGGAGATTTAGCTTTAACCTATGGGATTCTGTAACATGAGTTAACACAAGAACCTCAGACAAATCTTTGCTACGGTATATAATACAACATGGCTCCTGTGAGGCTTTAATATTACGTTAATTGTCTGAACACACAGCAACTTTCACAATGGCCAGAATCCCATGGGAATAAAGCATTACATTCTGCTGTCCCCTGGCAGACTCTGTGTTTACTGAATACTGTGAGCTCCCCTACGTGGAATGAAAACCAGACAGAGGCTGCCCTGTGTGCCTCAATACATGATGGGATATTCTTTTAATGTTTGTTGTCTGATGAACAAATATTATCACTTCCACAAGGTTTTAATTAGGATTTGCTGAAGCAGAAATAGTGTTCTGAGTTCCTAGTTCTGATTTTCCCTTTCATGGGTGATAGATGAGCATGGTAAATAAATGACAATAGAGGTTTAGTGCCACTGATGAAGATATATTATTTTATGCTCGACCTGCTAGTTATATGAAGCTAGATAAGGCTATATTTCGAGTTCACGTGTTCTCAGAGGTCACTGGAACAAGGAACATTTTCCAATACAAATATCAATTGTGCAAAACTGAAGAAGAAACATGTTGGCCTAGGAAAGGGTCCATACCATCTACCAATTTGCCTGTGTTAAATTGCTGTTGGCACATATAGGAAATAATATACAATCAGACCCCTCCATGTGGGACTCAAGTCCATGAGATTACTGATATATAGAATTGATTTACAAAGTGAAAGCACTATATAATATTAAATATTAAGCTCTCTGATTTATATTTGTGTTTAACAGCTGAGAGGTAAGGTTGGCAAGGCATAAATCCTCAGACACAGCTTGGATATGTCCATATTTCTTTAAAATTTTAATTAGGAATTATTCGTTTAAAAACTATATTGAAATTATGTAAAAAGTAATTTGTTTATTTATTTGTATGGGTGGCTAATCATTTTAGAAACATGTTTTAAAAAACTATCCATCCACTATGGAATTTCTTTTGTCTTTGATTAAGACTGGGTAAGTGTTTTATTTGCCTCTATTCCACAGCCCACTATTTCATATACTCCAGCATGCTGCAGTGTCTTATTTATCTGTTCTTTTGTTGATTATTAATTACTGCATTGTTGGAAGTTGGCTATTCTCAGCTCTTTAGCTATCCCACTGCAGAAGTGTATTAGCTGTTCCTCTATGTCCAGTCCTGCTACAGTTACTGGAATTGTTGGTATGTGTGTCTTCTTCCTGTGAAATAATTTCTGCTCATAATGTTAATTTGGGTTACTGTGAAATCCAAGGCTAAATTTTTATGTAGAGACAGCTTGATTCCTACACTTTTCCATGTATTTTCCAACTTCTCCTTTTACTAATTTTTCTTACTTCAATGAATTTATGAATCCATGTTCTCACACTTTAACTTTCTATTTATTCATTATTTAGCATTTCAATTAATTTTATAAATGATGAAATGTGTATTTGAAATAGTGGGCTGTGGAATAGAGGCAAATAAAACCTAAAGAAATGTTCATCATCCTTAGTCATCAGAGAAATGCAAATCAAAACAACCCTGAGATTCTACCTTACACCAGTCAGAATGGCTAAGATCAAAAACTCAGGTGATAGTAGATGCTGGCGAGGATGTGGAGAAAGAGGAACACTCCTCCATTGTTGATGGGATTGCAAGATGGTACAACCAATATGGAAAACAGTCTGCAGTTCCTCAGAAAATTGGACATATCATTACCTGAGGACCCAGCTAATACCACTCCTGGACATATACCCAGAAGATGCTCTAACATATAACAAGGACACATGCTCCACTATGTTCATAGCAGCTTTATTTATAATAGCCAGAAGCTGGAAAGAACCCAGATGTCCTTCAACAGAGGAATGGATACAAAAAATGTGGTACATTTATACAGTGGAATATTACTCAGCTATTAAAAACAATGAATTCGAGAAATTCTTATGTAAATGGATGGAACTAGAAAATATCATCCTGAGTGAAGTAACCCAATCACAAAAGAACACACATGGTATTCACTCACTGATTATTGGATTTTAGCCCAGAAGCTTGAAATACCCAAGATTCAACTCACAGACCACATAAAGCTCATGAAGAATGAAGACCAAGTGTGTGTGTGGGGGCTTCTGTCCTTCTTAGAAGGAGTAACAGAATACTCAAGGAGCAAATATGAATACAAAGTGCAGGACAGAAACTGAAGGAGGGGCCATCTGCAGAACATTCCACCTGGGTATCCATTCCATGTGTAGTCACCAAAGGTAGGTGTCATCAGATGTGGATGTCAGGAGGTACATGCTGACAGGAGCCTGACATAGCTGTCTCCCATAGAAGTCTGCAAGAGTCTGACATATTCAGAGGCAGATGCTCACAGCTAACCATTAAACTGATCATGGTGTTCCCAATGGAGGAGTTAGAGTGAAGACCGAAGGAGTTGAAAGTGTTTGTGACCCCATGAGAGAAGAAACAAAACCAACCAACCAGAGCCCCCAGGGTCTAAACCACCAGTCTGGGAGCCTTAGGGAGGGACCCCTGGCTCTAGCTATATATGCAAGGGAGTTGGTCCTGTCAGGTATAGGTGGGAGAAGAGATCCTTGGTCCCATGAATGCTGGATGCAGTGTGTGTGTGAATTCGAGGGTAGGGAGGTGATGTGTGTGGGGGTTGGTGAGGGCACACCCTCATAGAAGCAGGAGGAGGGGGATGGGATAGGGGTTCCTGGGAGGGAGGGGGAAAATGGCGTAAGGGGAGAACATCTGAAATGTAAATAAAATATCCAATAAAAAAAAAAAAAAGAAAAAGAAAATGTCATCCAGGCTTTATATTTTCTTCCATTTATTGTTTGTGGATAGAAAACTATATTTGTCTCTCTCCTCTCTTTCTCTCTCTCTCTCTTCTTTCTCTCTCTCTCTCTCCTCCCCCCCCAAGTTGTGTGTGTGTGTGTGTGTGTGTGTGTGTGTTGCTGTGTTTCTGTGCCACACAGGCTGGCCTAGAACTTGCTATCCTCCCACCTCGGCCCTTTCAACACCGGGATTACAGTACCACCACATTCGGTTTTGGTCAACTCTAAGTTCTCCATTGTTAAAGGCATAATTGTAGTTATAGTTTGCACTTAACTTTAGTTTTTTGTGGAGAGTGAGTGGGAAGTGGGAAGCATCTCCAGATGTTAGTTCCAGCTCCCATAAATCAGGGACAGGAGACTGTTGTCATAGAAGCTCATCCCTCAAGGTCTTCTCATTTGATTTGATTCCCTGATGTTTCCTGCCTTCAGCCTCTTAATAGATTTGTTTTAATCTTGTAAGTTCTTAGAGAATTCTGATATGTCAGTGGAGCATGAAAAAGAGTATGCACAATACTCACTTCCTTTGGCCCACTTCGTATTGCTTTACAAATATCCCAGAACCCCAGAATTTTGGTGTCCACATTGTATTGAGCTTTGTCAGACTAACATTGCTCACAAGGAAGCACGGCACATGATTGGCAGGGGCACGGATAACCGGAGAATACACACGTTCCTTTGGAATAGAAACTTGTTTCACATGTTGGAGGCTGTAGACATAAAACAATCAATGAGTCTCATCACATTTTTATTCATGTTGGAACCAATCTCCTAAAAATAAAGTGCAGAGAAGGGAAAGTTCACACCCACCTGCCATAACTCCTTTACATCCCATCCCTTTTGTTTTTATCAGAAAGGTCCAGACAGTTGTAGAGTGGGATATGTGTATTTCAAGACATATCAAGATAAAAACAATTGGCTTATTTATTCATTTAAATTTTTTACAGTATCTTTAGTGGTTAGGGAAGAAAGGTGCATCACAGATCTAAACTATCAACTGAATCATGCATTTTCCACAACTTATCATGCAGTTTAATGACTCTATATTTGAACTTTAAACTATTAGTTTATAATATAAAAATAAATGATAACACAGGTTATAATTTAAAAATTAGCGTTTATTTAAACAGCAGCAGCAAGACTAATGCCATCATGGCTTTTTAAGAGAAACACCATAGAGCAAAAGTAAAAGTTTTTTTTTTTTTTAACTATATAACTGTTGTGCTCATTAAGTGTTGGAAAACCTCAAAAGACTACCAAAGAGCTGACTTGGATGCAATCACATAGGGTCTCTAGCTTGGGCCACACTCCATCAGCCATCTCTTGACACAGCAGGACTAGAGGGAAAAGCCCCAGCTCTCATCAGGACAAGGTTTTATAGGAAATGGCAAGCAAGCATGGGGGGTTCTAGCCTGACCCACTTCTTATTGGGGGGTATTAAATTTTGTTGTCCTTTAAAATAGTTGACTGGTGCTGGGAGCCAAACCATAAACTTAACTTCTGCTTTTCTACTGATGGTTGGTTGTTAGGAAGTGAAGTGCCAAGGGCAGGCTTGTAACTAGGAGCTCAAGTTTTGGGGGCATAACTTGGAAACTGGTACTAGACTCAGATTTGCTGGGGAGTAACTTGGAAACTGGTGCTAAAGAGTTCAACCTTAGGTCAGGTTCTCTAAGATGAAGTCTGAACCCAAGATCTGGTCTCTTATAACTACTATTTTGAATTTTTAGAAGAAATTCCATATAACTTTAGAGGGTTGTACTTGTGAATATTATAAGGTTCAAGGACTTTCTGAGATTTATGAGTTGTTATTTCCTGAACCTTACAAGTTTTGTTTACTTCCTGAATCTTAAGTAGTCCTCTCTCCAGAGTGGAATGTTTAATTCAGAGGAAATTATTACACAACAGGTATTTCCTGTGAGCAGGTGTCCACCAGAAAAATAAAGTAGGCCTGACTTAAATGATTTTGTTAAGTGTAGAGGTATCACTCAAAAGTGAATAATTATGGCAGGATAGTCTAACCCCAGGACATCCCTTAGAAAAAGTCATAAAGGAAGACATTCTTGGGCATATATTTAAATGACTCATTTTTTATAAAAAATGAAGAGGTAGCTAGTGTTGTAAAACAATATTGTGCTCTAGACTTAGCTATAAATTTGGTTGGAAAGCTATAAATTGAAATGATATAATCAGAGCATGGTGTTAATAGAGATGTACTCCTTGTTTTTGTATTTACTGTGACAAAATACTTGGAAAAAAACTCTTAAGGAATTGAAGATTTATTGTAGCTCACAGTTTCAAGGGTTTCAGCCCATCACGGTAGAGAGAGTGTAGTGTGAAGCAGAGGAGCTCACACCATAGTGGGAAGAAAGCAAAAAGAGGTACTAGTTGGCTTTTTCCCAATTTCATTTTATCCCAATTTTCAAACTATAAGACTTTTGTTCTCATGTAGTATGGTCTTTTTTCTCTTAATTAATCATAACAGAAATCACTCTCCCAGACATCTCTTAGATGAGATTTGCTAGCTTCCTATGCTCTTCTCAGTCTAATCACGGTTACAAGATAAACCCAGTGTTGCAGTGAAAATGCATTAAATAGACTTCTCTAAATGCCATATTGTGAGAAGATATTTGGGCCTCATATGAATGTTCTCTAGAGGTAATATTTAATAGCTACATAGGTAAGATAAACCCAGTATGGTGATATCAGTGAGCTGTTCTCCCAAGTCCCTCTTGTCACCACTGAGCTCTGGATAAAAGACCACTATGGAAGAGGAGGTTGGTTATGTGACCTTTCACTCCTTGGCCATAACTTTGCTATATTCATTGTTGTATACTAAAGCAGTCCTGAAAACTGCCTTTTCAACTGATGTTGCTTCTTAGAAAATTACCATCTATAGACTTACAGGACACCATAGCCATTATGATGGCATTCAACAATAACCAAGGGAATCACTTGACTCTACACAAAATTCAACAGCAGGACCATGTTTACAGAATGGTGCTAATGAACCCTAGAAAAACTGGCTTAATAGAATGCTAGAAGTTGTATATTCTTATGGGACCAACTAGGATGTAGTACTTTGTATGGTTGTATCAGCATCCTAAAAAATGTGATATATATGTATACATACATCAATATGTAGCATTTGTTACTTGGCTATCAACTTGGCACAGCTAGAGTCACTGGAGACAAAGGAATCTTGATTGAAAAAATGCCTCCATCAGATTGGTCTGTAGGCAAACCTGTAAGATATTTTCTTAATTGGTGATAGATGAGGAAAGACCCATCTAGTTGTAGGCAGGGCCGCCTAGGGATGATGGTCTTGGGTTCTATAGAAAAGCAGACTGAGCAAGGAAAGAGGAGAAATTCAGTAAGGAGCACTCCTCCATGGCCTCTGCATCAGTTTCTGTCTCTGGATTTCTGCCCTGCTCTGACTTGTACCTGAACGGATTTCCTTCAGTGATGAACAGTGATATGAAAGCATAAGCTAAATTAACCCTTTCCTACCCACATCGTTTTGGCCTTGTTGTTTTATCACAGCAATAATAACCCTACCTAAGATAGTATTCTTTCTACCATATCCAGGAAGCACACACAGACACAGAGTGCATGAAAGGGAATTACAATAGCTTTATTCACTATTAACCCTAGAAGTCTATCACAGAGTTTTCTTTTCTGCCTTGTGACTTTAGATATCTTTGTTTTCATTCATAGATTCAAGGGGGAGGGGTTCTTTTAAGACTTTGATAAATTTTCATTGAATTAGAATCTGAGATTGTCACTGACTACATTGGACAATTCATGACATTAACTAAACAGGAAAGCAAGGGAATTGTATTAGTGAGACACTGGTTGATGCTCTGCAATAAGGAGTTACTCAGTAAAGTGGAATGCATCAGGCTTGGTTACCCTAAAAATCTCAATTCCTGAACTTTCCCAGGCAAATTAGCAACAAAATTTTCCTCTGTATTTCTAAAATAAAAAGTTATCCCAAGCTGTTACTTCTAATGGTCTTTTTCATTCTGTATACCTTCACCCTATTTGATTCTTTTTTTTTTTTCTTTTGGCCTCCATGTGCCTTTCCTTTCATGGTTGCTGAAAAAATTGCTTTGGGCTTTTAAAAGGAATGAAGAAGATTGGTTTCTGTCATGATTAACTTTTGGGGATTTATGGGATGCTGCTTACAAAGTTTGGGCAGAGGTCATCCACTTCCCTGTGCTGCTGGCACCGGTCTGAGGACTTAGCTTGTGTAACTATTACACACAGGCTGTTGTCAAGGTTCAAGGAGTGGTTTTATTGCTTTCTACATTTTCTTCAACCAGTTACTTAACTTTCAAAGTAGTTTCCACTATTTAATTTTCACTTACTTAGAAAAATGGTTCAAAACATTGTGGAGGTAGGGATGGTTGTGTGTGCTGTGCTCTATGGCTGTGGATCTATTTTAGGTGAATTGATAAGAGAGGAAAGAATGAAGAGAGGACAGAAAGAATGAAGTCTGGCTACAAGTGCTCACTAATTGAGTCTCAGAAAAACAGAAAAATCAGAGAAAGATTTGAGAGAATGAGTCAGTAATAGGATATGCCCAACTCACACAAGAACAAGAGGCTACTTAAGAGAAGGGAGAGAGGAAGACACACACACACACACAAGTGAGAGAGAGAGAGAGAGAGATATGAAACAGAGAGACAAAGAGAGACAGAGACAGAGAGGTGTTATGTGTATATGGCAGTTTTACTAGGATAATTTTACAGAGACAGGTTATAGACAGAGAAACTATATACAAGGGAAGACAGAATGAACCAGAGCATGAGAAGGAGCCAAAAGACTAGAACATATTACCAAAGTTAGTATGAGACTAAGCAGAGCAATTCAGTCAGAAGCTGAGAGAGAAACCAGATTGAATCAGTCATCTTGGGAGATTAGATTGTATGGAGGCTACAAGCTTCTAGGCCTAGGGATAGATATAAGAGAGAAAGAAATGCTCTTGGCTCAGCTCAAGTCTTGTATTCATACTGCTTGGGTATGGCTATCATCTCATCCCTTCATCTGAGTAAATAAAAGCAATATTAACAGGGTGACACTACCCACAATGGGCTGGTCTTTCCATGATCAATCACTAATTAATTAAACGACCTACAGGCTTGCCTACAGCCCAATCTTTATTTTAGTTTAGATTTTTTGAGACAGGGTTTCTCTGTGTAGCCCCGGCTGTCCTGGAACTCACTCTGTAGATCAGGCCGGCCTTGAACTCAGAAATCCACCTGCCTCTGCCTCCCAAGTGCTGGGATTAAAGGCGTGCGCCACCACCGCCCAGCCCTACAGCCCAATTTTATGGATGTATTTTCTTAATTGAGGTTCCCTCCTCTCAGATGACTTTAGCTCTTATCAAGTTGACCTAAAGACATCTATCACAAATCCCAACTAGTTGATTCACAGGTAGAATCAACTTCCTTTAGTCTGTTTTCAATGTTCTATCTGGAGTAAATAGTATTTTTCCTCTCCACATCTCCCAGGAAGTTATACATTACTTATTATCTCTGCAATTGAAGATGGAAGAAAGAAATCTGAGCACTTATAGCCAGACCAAAATACATTAAAAAAAAATCTCAATTAAAAAAACAAACAAACAAAAAACCAAGCAAACAAAAAATACAAGGGCTTGCCAGATGTCTAATCTGATAAATTCACATTTGACAAAGTCTGACAATTTAAGTCTAATCTTTGAGACACAGTAGAAAGAGGCAAATCTATTCTTGCATTTTGTTTCATGGTTTCCACAAGTATGCCATACATAGCACTTGATAGACAGGCAGACAGACAGACAGACAGACAGATAGACAGACAACAGCAAACAGATGGGAAGCTGTAATAAATCAAAGCAAAAAAATAGGTAGAGATATAGCCCAGTCATAGAAGCACATGCCTAATCATGCAAGGCATTTGATTCACAGCACTAATCAAAGGATTTTAAAAAAAATATTGCAAACTATATATGGATATAGTGAAAGCAACTTGGAACTCTTGAATCAAATTCTGCTTTCAAAGAATTCATAACTTTTGTTAGCTTGGATAAAGAAGTTATAGGCTATAAAAGTACATGCTATACAATTCATGAATGAGATGTTAGAGCTCCCATTGACTCAGTTCTTAAGTTATGAATGGTATAATGTTATTACACTTATTTTTATTTCCTAAGATACATTACAATGTATGTAAGTACTTACAAATGAACATAAGATCTATAGACACAAAGGCCACAGATGATGGGAGACAGGCCCTCAGATTGTCATCTTGATCTGTGGTTCAGGTGTTCAAAGAAAATTTGTTAAACAACATGAAGAATTTGAAAGGGTACTCCCCTTGTTTGAATTTTTGATGAGAGATTACTTATTTCTTGTGTTTTCCTGATATACTTAGCCTCCTTGGGTTTAAGTTTTTCTTCTAGTATCTTCTGTAAGGCTACATTTTGTTAGTAGATACTGTTAAAATTCAAGTTTATCATAGAATATCTTTTATCTCCATCTATGGTGATTGAAAGAATTGCTGCTTATAATAGTCTGAGTTTGCCTCTGTGGTCTCTTAGAGTCTGCATGACATCTGCTCATGCCCTTTTAGCTTTTAGAGTCTTTGTTGAAATTTCAGATGTAATTCAGATGGGTTTGCCTTTATATGTTACTTGGCCTTTTTCCTTCACATTTTTTAAAATTTTTTTCCCAATCTGCTTTTATACCATTTTAATTACATACAGTATTAAAGTCAGTTCTAGGTTGAGAAAATAGCAATACAATAGATGCAAATAGTCAAGGAACAAGCAAGACAATAATACAAATGGTCAAAGAACAAGCAAGGCAATAAACAAAGTCCTGAGATCACTGTTTCTAATGGCTTATCAGGATGACCAAAATATCTGAGCCTACTACACTGTCCTAGCCCAAAGTCATTTTCCTGCCTGAAACCTACTTCTTTGTTCTAGCTCAAGATTAAGATTCCTGCCTGAAATTACTTCTTTGTTCTAGCCTAATGTCAGATTCCTGCCAACCAACCCATTTCCTTGTCCTTGGACAATGTCAGATTCCTGCTAAGCAGCCCCAAAAGCTCTCCAAAATGGAAATAAATACTGACCTAAGGCCATGGATAATTTTATCAGCAGTATCTGCAGCATCAAAGCTCAGCAGAATAGCATTCTTTAAATTTATAATCTCACTGTCCAGAGAGATTATATCCAGAGAGTATTAAAGTCAGTTCTAGGTTTAGAAAATAGCAATACAATAGATGCAAATAGTCAAGGAACAATCAAGACAATAAATACAAATGGTAAAAGAACAAGCAAGGCAATAAACAAAGTCCTGAGATCACTGTTAAAATATCCAGAGAGGTGTTAGAATTATGCCAAATACACTACAAGTATCTTTAAACTTTTTCCTAATCATAATTATCATTGTAAATTTTAGAAGTAACACAAATTCATTGGTATTTGTCATGGCACTGAGATGGCTCCTTACTCTTAAACTCTGAACCTCCTTCCAGTAATTTGAATAGGATAAAGTGCATCAATCCATTATTCCAAATGCCTATCTAAATCCTTCTGTATACTCAACACATTAGTAACATTTTTTTTTTTTTTTTTGCTAAATGATTAACAAAAAAGTAGCTGTCTTAACTTCTTGTGTCAAAGCAATTGCAGAAGCAGTGGTACTAGCAATTAATGTAATTAAAAAAGCTGTTTATACCACAATAATCAAGCCCACTACCCTCTTGCTTCTGCTTAAAGCCTGACTCACTTCTTTGTTCTGTATGTGCAGTGTTTCTATTATTATGTATTTCTTTTCTGGTACAATCTATTTGGTGTTGTGTATGCTTCGTATACCTTATAAGCATGTCTTTCTTTAGGTTAGGAAAATTTTCTCCTATGATTGTGTTGAAAATATTTTCTTTGAGCTGGAAATCTTTCTCCTTCTTCTATTCCTACCGTTCTTTGGTTCATTCTTTTCATAGTGTCCCAGATTTCCGGAAGTTTGTGTTAGAAACTTTTTAGATTTAATATTTTCTTTAACTGATGTATTTTTTCTATCATATCTGCAACGCCTGGGATTGTTTCTTCCATTTCTTTTATTTGTTGGTGAAATTTACCTCTATTTCCTGTTCATTTATCTAGGTTTTTCATTTCAAAAAAGTCCTCAGTTTGTAATTCATTTATTTCTCCTATTTCCATTTTCAGACTTCCTTTAAGGGGTTTATTTATTTCCTCCTGTTTTTGTTTGTTTTTTCCTCAATTTCTTTAATGGATCTATTCACTTCATAAGGACCTCTATTATCTTCATAAAGTTAGGTTTAAGACCTTTTCCTTGTGTGCTGGGGCTATGGTGGCTCAGAAACTTTAAGAGATATCCCAGAGACCTAGGGTAGAACCAAACATGACTGGCTTAAATTTATAAAAAGACAATAAAATGATTCCTAATAATATACTGCTATACTCATAGACTGATTACCTAGACATCATCAGAGAGGCTTCTGCCAGCAGGTGATGGGAGCAGATGGAGAGACCATAGCCAGACATTAGGCAGAGCCCAGGGAACTGCAGAGAAAAGGGAAGAAAGTATTGTTGGGGCTAGAGGAATCAAGAAAACCACAAGAACACAGCCCACAGAAAAAGTAACCAGGACTCACATTAATAAGGACTCACAGAGAATGAGGCAGCTATCATGAGCCTGTAATGGACCTGAGATTGGTCCTCTGAATATATGTTGTGAATATATATTTTGCTTGGGATTACTTTTGACAGCTGGAGTAGGGTTGGCTCTAACTTTTTTTTTTTTTTTTTTTTGCCAGTTCCTGAGACCCTTTGGTTCCAGGATTACTTCATCCACTCTTAATATGAGAGTTTGTGTCTAGTGTTGTTTCTTGTTATGCCTTGTTCAGTTGCTACCTTTGGGAGACCTGCTCATTTCTGAAGGGAAACAGAGGAACAATGGATCTTGGGTAGAGAGGATGTAGGAGGGTGACTTAGAGGAGTAGAGGGAGAGGAAACTGTAGTTGGGATATATCATATGAGTATTTCATAAGTACAGAGAAAAAAGAAAGAAGTTTAAAGGGGTAGAAAATAATGCCTAACACAATATACTTTGTAGACCAGGGTGAACACAGAAGGAGCTGAAGCCCTTGGCAGAGTGGAAAACATGAGAAAGTAGATAAGAGCAATTACTGAACAGCCAGTCAACTGCAGCTCTCGGAGGCAAGAGATGAGAGGACATCAAGAAGGAAAGTCACTCACTATGTTAGATATTAGTTCAAATGCTTTCTGAAGAGGCACAGTCATGGGTAAAGTCCGAGTTGTGGTTATGTGAAGAGAGGAATAGAGGAGATAATTGTAATTAATCAAGTCAAAGAACTACATAGCCAGCTTCATATAGATGCTTTATGCATTTAAAAATTCCCACAATAATGCAGACAATTGCATGGAAAATAAATAAAATATCGGCAGATAATCAATCCATGAAAGAAGATGCTGTGGGATAATTCAGTCTTCTAAGGAGGATTAGTGTCTAGTCAGAAGTCTGTATCACAGTTAATAATCAGAAGAAGTGACATCCATCAACCGGATAATTTAAATGTAATGAGAAACAGTCTCTTCTTGGATAAATGAATGTCTTCCACACTCCTTATTTTGAATGGTTGGTTGCAAGTTTTTGGTAGTAGTTTGAAAGCTCTGTAGCTTGGAGGACATAGTTCTGGCTGGCAGAATTAAGCACTAGGGGTAAACCTTTGAATATTGCTAGTCTAGACTATAGTTCTGCTCTTTGCTGCCCCCCCCAAGTGCTGTCATGTGAATAGTGCCACTTTGCCATGTCTTCTCTACTGGAATGGACTCTGATCTGAATCTATAAGCCAAAATAATTGTTTCCACCCTTAAGTTGTTTCTATCAGATATTTTGATCATCACAATATAAAAGCAACTACAGACCCCACAGCTGAAGTAGCTTGAAGAAAAATAGCACTGAACGCTTAAAATGAGGTCAAGAGAGGATTATACAGGGTAAGGAGGGTAGGTGGTCACAATGCTTATTTAGTAGAATATTAGAATGCTTTCTTTAAAATTTTAAAACTTCAACTTGGGCAGGCACATTGGCTCTCCTTTTTAATTTCAACCTTTAGGAGGCTAAAGCAGGAGGTCCCCCTAACCAGAAATGGCACTACTTTCCTTCCAGGAGGCCAGCTCTAACCCATGTCACAGAGCTCTACTTGACTCCAGGAAGGCTTCAGTCAAAGACACTCAGGCCAGTTAAAACCAGAGATTACCAGATGGCAAGAGACAAGTGCAAGAATTTAAGCAATGGAAGCTATTGCAATTTGGTATCATCAGAAACAAGTTCTACTATCACAGCAAGCCCTGGATTACCTTAACACACATAAAAACTAAGATTCTGACATAAAATCCCATTTCATGAAGATGATAGAGACCTTTAAGAAGGAATATATATATATATATGTGTGTGTGTATGATATATATATAATATATATATATTATATATATATATGAAACACATATATATTCATATATATGAAAACACAGTCAAACAGGTAGAAGCCCTTAAAATGGAACAAATAAATCCCTTAAAGAAATACAGGAAAATACAATCAATCAGGTGAAAGAATTGAACAAAATGGTCTAATATCTAAAAATGGAAATAGAAACAATAAACACACACACAAAATAATGGAGGCAGTCCTGGAGATGAACCACTTAGGAAAGAGATTAGGTAGCTACAGATGAAACCATCACCAACATAATACAAAATATAGAAGATGAAATCTCAGGTGTAGAAGATATTATAGAATATATTGATGCTATTGTCAAAGAAAAATACAAAGTCTAAAAAGATTCTAACCCAAAACGTCAAGAAAATTCAGGACACAATGAAGAGATGAAACCTAAAAATATTGGAATAGAAGAGGGTGAAGATTCCCATCTCAAAGGGCCAGAAAACATCTTTAAAAAATCATAGAAGGAAACTTCCCTAACCTAAAGAAAAGATGCCCATAAATATACAAGAAGCTTACAGAAGACCAAAAAGATTGAAGCAGAAAAAGACAATACTCCCACCATGTAATAATCAAAACACTGAATGCACAGAACAAAGAGAGAATATTAAAAGTGATAAGGAAAAAAGTCAAGTAACATATAAAGGCAGACCTATCACAATAACACCAGACTTCTCAACAGAGATTCTAGAATATCTTGGACAGATGTCACCCAGAGCCTAACTGAACACAAATGCCATCCCATGATGCTCAATCACCATAGATGGAGAAACCAAGATATTCCATGATAAAACCAAACTTAAACAATTTCTTTATCCTAATACAGCCCTACAGAGGATACTAGAAGGGAAACTCCAACACTAGGAGGGTAAACTACACTCCCGCCCCCCCAAAAAAAAGCCCACAAGAAATTAAACATCTCGCAACAATCACATAAAACGTAATACTACCTCCAAACAACAAAACATATCAGGAACTAACAATCACGGGTCTTTAACATCTCTCAGCATCAGTGGACTCAGTTCCCTAATAAAAAGACACAGGTTAACAGACTGGATACATAAAAAGGATCCAGCATTTTGCTGCATACAAGAAACACACCTCAGTGACAAGAGCAGACACTACCTCAGCATAAAGGGCTGGAAAAAAGGATTCCAAGCAAATGGTTCTAAGAAACAAAATTGTGTAGCCATTCTAATATCCAATAAAATAGATTTTAACCAAAAGTTATTAAAAGAGATAGGGAAGGACACTTCATACTCATTAAAGGAAAAATCCACCAAAAGGAAGTCTTAATTCTGAACATCAATGCACCAAGTACAAGGGCAACCACATTCATAAAAGAAACTTTACTAAAGCTTAAAACACACATTTAACCTTACACATTGATAGTGGGAGACTTCAACACCCCCTTCTCACCAATGGACATATCATCAAACAGAAATTAAACAGAGACACAGTGAAACTAACAGAGCTTATGAACCAAATGGATTTAATAGATATCTACAGAAATTTATCCCAAAACAAAAGAATGTACCTTCTTTTCAGCACCCTTATAGAACCTTCTCCAAAACTGACCATATAATTGGCCACAAAACAAGCCTCAAAGATAACAAAGATTAAAATAATCCCATGCGTTTGATCAGATAACTCCAGACTAAGGCTGGATTCAATAACAACAAAAGTGACCTGAAAGCCCACATACTCATGGGAACTAAACAACTATATACTCAATGATATCTTGGTCATGGAAGAAATAAAGAAATTAAAGACTTTATAGAATTCAATGAAAATGAAGACAGCATAACCAGTTTTAAAGGACACAGTGAAAGCAGTGTTAAGAGGACAATTTATATCACTGACTGCCTTTATAAAGTAATCAGAGAGCTCCTACAGTAGCAACTTCACAGCACATCTGAAAGCTTCTAGAACAGAAAGAATCAAGCACATCCAAGGCAGGAAATAGTCAAACTCATTGCTGAAATCAACCAATTAGAAACAAAGAGAATGATAAAAAAAGAATCAACGAAATCAACAAGATAGATAGACCCTTAGCTAAACTAACTAAAGTGCACAGAGACAGTATCCAAATTAACAAAATCAGAAATGAAAAATGAGACATAACAGAAACTGAGGAAATTAACATAATCATCAGATCCTACTACAAAAGCCTATACTCAACAAAACTGGAAAATCTAGATGAAATGAATGATTTTCTAGGCAGATACCATGTACCAAAGTTAAATCAAATTCAGGTAAAGTATCTAAACAGTCTTATATTTCTGAAAAAAAAAAATAGAAGTAGTCATTAATAACCTCCCAATCAAAAAGAAAGCACTGGGACAGATAGTTTTAGTGCAGAATTCTATCAGACCTCCAAAGAGCTAATACCAATACTCCTCAAACTATCCCACAAAATAGAAACAGAAGGAACACTACCTAATTCATTCTATGAAGCCATAGTTACTCTGATATCCACATAAAGACCCAACCCCCCCCCAAAAAAAAAAGAATTCCAGGGCAATTTCACTTATGAATATCAATGCAAAAATACTCAATAAAATCCTCACAAACCGAATCCAAGAACATATCAAAACAAATCAAAACCATACTCACCAGGATCAAGCAGGCTTTATTCCATGGATACAGGGATGGTTCAGTATATGAAAATCCATCAACATAATACACTATAAAAACAAACTCAGGGAAAGAGTCACATGATCATCTCATTAGATGCCTTCCATAAAGTATAGTAACTCTTCATGTTAAAAGCCTTGCAGAGATCAGGATTTCATGGACATACCAAACATAATAAAAGCAGTATATGTAGCAAACCAATAGCCAACAACAAATTAAATGGAGAGAAACTAGAAGCAATCACACTAAAATCAGAGTCAGGACAAGGCTACCCACTTTCTCCCTATCTACTCAATATATAGTACTTGAAGTTCTAGTAGAGCAATTAGACAATAAAAAGAGATCAAGGGGATACAAATTGGAAAGGAAGAAGTCAAAGTATCACTATTTGCAGATGATATGATAGTATACATAAGCAACCTCCAAAATTCCACTAGAGAACTACACATGATAACTTCAGAAAAGTGGCAGGATATAAAAAGTCTGGTGTTAACTCAAACAAATCAGTAGCCTTCCCTTATACAAAGAATAAATGGGCTGAGAGATAAATTATGGAAACAACACCTTTAACAATAGTCACAAATCATTATAAAATATCTTGGTGTAACTGTTACTAAGCAAGTGAAACATCTGTATGACAAGAACTTCAAATCCCTGCAGAAAGAAATTGAAGAAGACCTCAGAAGATGGAGAGATCTTCCATGCTCACGGATTGGTAGGAATAACATAGTAAAAATGGCTATCTTACCAAAAGCATTCTACAGATTCAATGCAATTCCCATCAAAATCTTAACACAATTCTTCACAGACGTGGAAAGAACAATTCTCAACTTCATATGGAAAAACAAAAAACTCAAGATAAACTAAATAATTCTCAACAATAAAAGATCTTCTGGGGAAATCACCATCTCTGACCTCAAGCTGTACTACAGAGCAATAGTAATAAAAATCGCATGGCATTGGTACAGGGACAGACAGGTCAATCAGTGGAAAATAATTGAAGACCCAGAAATAAACCCACACACCTATGGACACTTAATCATTGACAAAGAAGCCAAAGCCATCCCGTGGAAAAAAGACAGCATCTTCAACAAATTGTGCTTGTCTAACTGGTGGCCTGCACATAGAAGAATGAAAATAGAACCATAAGTATCACTTTGCACAAAACTCAAGTCCATGTGAATCAAAGACCTCAACATAAAACCAGATACACTGAATCTAATAGATGAGAAAGTAGGAAAGAGCCTGGAACTCATTGGCACAGGGGAGATTTCCTGATCAGAACAGCAATGACTCAGGCTCTAAGATCAACAACCAATAAATGGCACCTCATGAAACTGAAAAGCTTCTGTAAGGAAAAGGGCAATGTCAATAGATAAAATCAGCAACTTACAGATTGGGGAAAAACTTCATTAACCATACATTGGATAGAGGGCTAATATCCAAAATACATAAAAAACTGAAGAAGTTAAGCTCTTAAAAACCAAATAACCCAATTAAAAATGAGGTACAGAGCTAGACATCTCTCATCAAAGGAATCTCAAATGACCAAGAAGCATGTAACTAAATGATCAACAATCTTATTCATCAGCAAAATGCAAATCAAAATGACCCTGAGATTTTTACCTTACACCAATCACAATGGTGATCAAAAGCTCAAGTGACACCCCATGCTGGAGAGTAGCACTCCTCCATTGCTGGTGTGATTGCAAACTGGTACAACCACTCTGGAATCAATCTGACAGTTCTTCAGAAATTTGGAATAATTCTACCTGAAGACTCAAATAAACCACTCCTAGACCTATACCCAAAAGATTCCCAGCATTCCACAAGGGCACATGCTCCACTGTGTTCATAGCAGCCTTATTTGTAATAACCAGAAACTGAAAACAGCCTAGATGTCCTCAACCAAAAAATAGATACAGAAAATGTGGTTCATTTACACAATGGAATATATACAGTTATTTAAAATGAGGACATCATGAATTTTTCAGGCAAATAGATGGAACTAGAAAATAACATCCTGAGTGAGGTACCCTAGACCTTCAAAAATATGCATGGTATGTATTTATTGATAAGTGGATATTAGCCAAAAAATACAGAATATCCAAGATACAACCCACAGACCTTAAGAAGTTTAACAAGAGGGAACTTCCAAGTGAGGATGTTTCAATCCCACTAGAAGGAGGAACAGAGTTATCATGAGACATAGAGGGAGGGAGGGGAGGGGAAGGGGGAAAGGTAAGCCTGATTAGGTATGACGGGAAAACAGTAGAGAAGCCCAGAGGACCAGGAGAATGAACAGAAATGTGCAGCCTCTGGGGCTGGAAGATGGGGGACCCTCTAGAAAGTCCCAGAGACCTGGGATGTTAGAGACTCCCAGGACTCAGTGGGGATGATCTTGGCCAAAGTGCCCTATAGTGGGGAGAGGGAACTCAAAGAGTCAACTTCCAGTAGATAGACAGGGCCTTAAGTGGAAGGACAGAATCACTTAGCACAGTCAAATTTTCTGACCCAGAATTGTTCCTGTCTAAAAGAACTACAGGGACAAAATAGGAGAAGAGACTGAAGGAAAGGCCGTCCAGTGACCAGCCCAACTGGGATTCATCTCATGGGGAGGGGCACACAGTGCCTGACACTATTACTGATGCTATGATGTGCTTACGGACAGGAGCCTGGCATGACTGTCCTCTGAGAGGCCCTATCAGCAGCTGACTGAGACAAACACAGAAACTTACACCCAATCCAACCATTGAACTGAAGTTCGGACCCTAATGGAAGAATTAGGGGAAGGACTGAAGGAGTTGAAGGGGTTAGGCGACCACATAGGAAGACAAGAGGTTTCAATAACCCAGACCCCTGGGAGCTCTCAGAGACTGAGCCACCAATCAGGCAGCATATACAGGCTGGTGGAGGCCCCCAACATATATATAGCAGAGGACTGCCTGGGGTGGCCTCAGTGGGAGAAAGATGTACCTAACCCTTGAGGCCTCAGAGGGGGATATGGGGGGGGAGTGGGATTGGGAACTGGCAATGGGGGACTAGGAAGGGGGCAATGGCTAGAATGTAAATAAATAAAATAATAATAAATAAAAAACAAAAGGCAAGCTTGGACAGGTTATAAGATCTATCCTCTTTAGAATAAACTATACAAACTATACTTCTAGTTATAGAGCTATGCCTTCCTAGAGACCCATACTAATAAAAAAAAAAATAAAGGAAGAAAAAGAAAGCAAACTAAAACTCTTAGAATAAATCCAACCCACAGTCAAAAATTTCCCATCTCACTCCCCTTGCCCTTGCCTCCGATAGAGTGCTCTCCCAACTCCTGCATCCTTGAGCTCACATCTCCTTGAGTCTTGATTAGGTCCATCTTTTCTCACTGAGGCCTCTAGACGAAGCAGTCTTCTGCTATGTGTGTGCTGAGGGGGCCTTGGGCCAACCCTTGCATGCTGCCTGGTCTAACCTAATCTCAGAATTCTCCTCTAGTCCCATAGGAATAGTGGAACCAACCAATGTTTAGTTTATTCCATCCATCCTCAGGCACACTCCATAGGTCCTCTAGTATGAAGTTAGGGATATGCCTTCATGTCCTTGTAGACTTCCTGTGCTCATCCATACTTAGGATTTTTGTAAAGCAAATGGAAGTAAAACAACAAAGTACAATTCATCCTCCCACTTATTTATGGATGGTATATTCTTTTGCTGTTGAATATTATATATTCTTTATATATTCTGGGTATTAATCCCCTGTAATCTTTTGTAAGATGAGTAGCTGTAAAACATTTTTCTCCCATCCTGTATGCTAAGCAACTGTTTTGTTTTTTCTTGGCAGAAGGTTTCAGCTTCTTGTAATCCCAGGTTTTGTTTCTTTCCATTATTTCCCAAACATCAAAGTCCTACTTAGAAAGCTATTGAATATACTATTACTTTTATACCATGTGGCACCCCACAAAAATATTATGAGATTTTTGTGGATGTGATTTTTGTTACTTAGTTGGGAGATTACCAACTGCAAACTTTGTAGATGACAATTTCATGTCACAACATCAGAGATCAGACTCACCTGTTTGTCTCCAGGCTGTAGGACTTTTATTAAGTTCTTTCATTTGGTTTGAGTTGATTTTTGTGCAGGGTGAGGGGTAGGAATCTAGGTTTGATTTCTATACTTGGATATCCAGTTTTTCTCAGCATCACTGTTTTTGAAACTTTCTATTGGTTCTTTGTGAATTTCACATCATCCACCCTAATCCTGCCCTAACACCCATACCTGCTCTCTACCCTTGCAATCTCTCCCCAAACAGAGACAAAAAGAATCTCATTGTGGAAGCTGTAGTGTGTCACAGTGTGTCACACAGTATACCTTTTTGTCCATATATCTTTGCTTGCAAATGTTCATTGCACAATGAGTTGTTCTGCTAGGCCTCTGGCTTCTGCTACTCTATCAATACTTAAACCTCACTGTGATCCTCTCAGATATCCTGTTGTTGGCCTATGTCATGGAGATCCTGTTTTGGATCTGCAGGACCAGCCCCTTCATGCACTCAGCCATTCATTGATGGGGTAGATGTTCAGGTAGGCCAATTCAAATCCCTGGATCTGAGCCTGCTAGATATCTGAGCTGGTCAGCCCTCCTGCTCTCATGACCTCAAGGCCAGCTCACCAGCAACCTCCTCACCAGGCCAGCTTTAGCCTGCTGGTCAGGTGAGATGTAGGGCCTGCTCTCCTGAGTGTTGCAGCCAGTGAAGGCCTGTTCCCCACTCTCATGACTCTGGGGCCAGCTCTCCTGCCTGTCATAAGTGTTAAAGGACAAGGGAGGGGAAAAAAGGCATCCTACTCTCCTCTACACCACTGCCCAACAGACAAGAGGCAGGACCAGCTCTTCTGTTCTCATACCCCTGGGGCTGTCTCAACCAGGCCCCTCCTGCCATCAGGGTCAGGTCTACTGTGCTACCCCAGATAAGGCACAGAGTCAGCTCTCTTGCTGTCATGACTCTGTTTGGTCTGTCTGCTGCTGGTGAAATCTCACCCTTGCCTATGTCACCACAGGACAACAAGTGTCCATCTCTCCCATGCTCAAGACTTAAGGGCTGGCTATCCCATGCCCATGTCACCAAGGTCAGCTGGGCAAGGTGCAGGTGCCTTCTCTCCATGTGCTGCAGCTAGTGAGAGGCAGGGACAGCTCTCCTGCTCTCATGATCCCAGGGCCATAGGTGGTGAGGAGCAAGAGAGGAGAAGGGCATTCTTACACCATTGCATGAGCAATGAATGACTAAGCCACTTCTCTCGTGCTCTATTCTTGGGGAGGCTCACCTGCAATGCCCACAATGTATGGGGCTCACTCTCCCAAGCACTGCAGCCAGCTAGGAGTGGGTCAGATCTTCTGCTGTCATGTACCCAGAGCCAGTCTCTCCCACAATGCCTAGGTGAAGGATGTGGCCAATTCTGCACAGCCCTAAGACATCATCATGTCCCCAGGTGGCAGCCCAGACCAGGGACCATTTGCCTAACCTTCGGTGGATAACAGACTACTGCTGCTGCAGGGCCATAAATGGCGCCCCCCAGTACCAAACTGGCTCGGACCACACCACAGTCCTAGGTTGTAGGGCCATGAAAGGGTCTTGGGTTTTGGTACAAGTGCTGAGCTAGAAGTAGCCCAGAGACCCTGAAGTGGGATGGGCATCTATTCCACCGCCACTCCCAGAATCAGGCTCCTAACACATGGTCTAAGATCCTATTAACCTGCACCGTTCAGTCTCGTAGGCAAAGCAGCCCCTCTCAGAGAGGTTTGGAGTCACCTGTCCACAGGTAGAGGGCATGACTATAGGCTTCAGCCTCAATAGATTTCCATATTAATGAGTTACTAAAGACCAGAGGGGTAGCTAATTAAGTGACCCTCTTCCCCCTCTCCTCCCTATTTAAGTAGGTCACCCCTGGCTTAAGTGGGGTGCTCATACAGACCATCTATCATACGCCATATCAATAAGGCTCTTGGAACCCGGATTTTCTCGTGTTATTGGGGCCTGCTGTTGTGCTGCCGTCGTGAGGACCTCTCTGTGTTTCCAGCCATGGGGACTGCCTCTTCAACCAAGCGAAGCTGTGATCAAGCCAAGCAAGTATTACAAGTGAGCACTTCCCGCGGGGCACGATGCCAGGGCCCTCTCTTCTCCCACTCGTCTCTCTCATGTGCACACCAGGCTGGCCACCATTACCCTTGAGTTCCAGTTCAGCCTCATTGTGCCCACATACTTCTGTTTCTCTTTCTTTCCATTTCTCCACCATTTACTTGCTCCTTTTACTGGCACGTGGGGTCATCTGGGTATCTGGGGTCATCTCAGGAGTGGTCTCAAAGAGGTTCATTCCCTGCTTGGGCCGAGGTCATCTTGGGTATGGTCTGCCCCTCTCCCCAGGCCTGGGCAGTGCCAGTCTTGTAGTTGTCTAAAGATCCTTCTGCCTGGGTTCACCATGGCCCCTTGTGAGGGTCAAGGGTCATCTGTCTAGGCCTCACTCCTACCCGAGGCCCATAGTGTTAGATGGGGTTCTTCTAGTCTCCAGTTTGCTCTCTGTCCTGAAAGCCCTTGTGGACCTGAGTGGTGTTGGACTTGTGGTAGTCTCAGGTCCACTTTTCTTTTTCAGGGAATGTTAAGCTACTAATCACTCAGAAGTTCACAAGTCAGAACTCTGAGCATAGACTTAACCTCTCTCCTCTCTGCCACCTACTGATGCACATGAGACACAGCAGTCCATGCCTGCAAAGGCTCTAGGAGCAGGCTCAGATCACTTTTTATTGTTGCTGTTTGAAACGAGGTGAGGTTTCCTTATGTTGTTCCAGCTAGCTTGAATTTGAATCCTCCTGTCTCAGCCTCTCAACAGCTGCCATCACTATCTTTAAAGACATAGTCTTTTACCAAGACATATATTTTTCATCTTTTGAAACAATCAGGTGGATATAGCACATGGTCTTATTTCTGGGATCTTTATACTCTCTCCCTGGTCAATACTACTGGTGAAAGTACTGGAGTGTCTTTGTACAATGGATCGTGGTATAAACTAGTTCAGGCATAGGGTACCCCTAGCATTTCTTCATCATTTTTTCTCTTTAAGGTTTTATGGTTGTCTGGGGGACTTTGCTCTTCCATGTGAGTTTTGGGATTGCTTTTTCTACCTCTGAAAAGGAAAGCAATTGTAATTTTGATGTGACTGGCACTTTACAAAGCAATACAAAATATCTTAGTTTGTAGACAAATGAGTATCAAAATGGCATTGACAGTCTATCTCACACTGGTCAAAATGACTGTTACCAAGAAAACAAGATTTTAGCAGTGATACAAAGAAAAAGGAATCCTTAACTGCTATTGATGGGACTTTAAATTAGTATACACACTGAGGAAAATCGATATAGAAAATTATAAAAGAAAACTAAAATCGAGAACTGGAGAAATAGCTCAGCGGTTAAGAATTTAGTTCTTAGCATTGATGTCAGGTAACTCACAACCACTTACAACTTCAGCTCCAGATGATCAGTGTCCTCCTCTACAGAGGCTTCTGTACCCAAATCCTGACCCCCTGCTACACACCACACACACACACACACACACACACACACACACACACAACACACACATACACACAATACAACACACACACATACACACACACACACACATACACACACATACAACACACACATACAACACACACATACAACAGACACATACACACACATACACACACACATACACACACACACACATACACACACACACATACACACAACATACACACATACACACAAAAACACACATAACACACACACACACACATACACACAGACACACACATACACACACACACACTAAATAAAAGCAATCCTCAAAATGTATTTAAAACTGAAAACTATATGCTTGTAAAAATAATGAACGAAAAAAGAGGCACGAATTTGAAAGAGAACAGGAGGTATATATAGAAAGGTTCTAATGGAGGAAATGAAGAGAGAGATGATATGATTACATTAAAACCACAAAAGAACAAAAGACATAATAAAAATTACAATAATATAAATTATAATATAACTAACCTATGATCTGGTGATACAGTCCTGGCTTTATAGTAAAAGGAATTCAGGTAGTAAACAATAGCGACACAGGAAACACATGTTTTTTGCAGTACTGTTCAGTCACAGTAGCTAAATCACAGGATTGCCCTAGGTGTCTGTAGCTGAATGGGTAGATAATGGAAAGTGTACATACAGACAAAGGAGAGTCATTTGGCCATTACAAAACACAAAGTCATGTTCTTCATAGGAAAATGAATGGGACAAAAAATCACCATGTTAAACAAAATCAGCCAGACTTAGAACACAAATATCGATTGGTGTTTGCATGTAGACGCTTTTAAAAAAAAAAGACTGAAAGTGGATGGATGTCTATGGAGCACACAGGAAGTCAGTCAGAGGGCAGACAACTCGAGTCCTTGGAGGGTGTAGCTAATATACATTAAATATAAATGTATATAATATAAAATATAAATATATAAATTATATGTATGAAAATGTCAAAATGAAACCTGATTTTGTTCAATTTATATTTGCTAAAAAAGAAACTTCCCTTAAAATCACAAAGTGTTCATGATTATATGGAAATCACTAAAAGTACACACACAAGACTAAACAATAGGATCAAAGTCTGAGTTGTGGCTAATGCACAGGGGGCTTCCAGAGCTTTGTTTGTTTGTGTGTTTGTTTATTTATTGCTTAGAACAAAACAATTTTATTTAGATTGTAATATCTATAGGGTCTATCATAATAAAATAAGGTAACATTAAAGTTATCTTCATAAAAATAAAAGTCTCATTTAATGATTTTCCAACAAAATGAGAAAAGTGTTTTTATAAATCTATATAAAAATTTATAGGAGGATGAAACTTTTCAAGATTTTTAGATTATTCTGTCTTTTATGTTTTATTATATAAACATATCACGCTTATGAAAAATAGACATTCATACATTTCTAACAATTCTTGAGGTAGCTCATTAGAATTAAGAATTGGAACAGTATAGCTTTAAAAAAAAAAATCTAGGGCTGGTGAGATGGCTCAGTGGTTAAGAGCACTGGCTGCTCTTCCAGCGGTCATGAGTTCAAATCCCAGAAACCACATGGTGTCTCACAACCATCTGTAATGAGATCTGATGGCCTCTTATGGAGTATCTGAAGACTGCTATAGTGTACTTATATATAATAAATAAATAAAAACCTTTGGGCTGGAGCGAGTGGGGCTGGAGTAAGAGGGAGAATGGAAGGGAAAAAAAATCTAGATAAGTTGTTTTATGTGTATGAGGGACTGCTGGCAAGCATGTATGTGCACCACGTACTGGCATGAATGTATACACACTGGTGACTAAGAGCACTGGAAAGAGAAATTCAGATTCCCTGAACCTGTCATTACAGGTGGCTGTAAACCACTAGGTGTGCTAGGAACTGATCATGGATCGTCTACAAGTACAGCAATTGATCCTAAACTGCTGAACTATCTCTCCAGCTCTATCAGTACAATCTTTAAGTTGTATTCATGACTAGAGATAAGAAATAAGATTGTCTGCATGCAATTTTTCTCTTGGATAAATCTGCTAGTAAGGCTTTTTAAGTTTTTAACTAATTGCATGTGCTTTGAATTTAAAATCAAACAATTGTGAGAACACACTATTTAATCAATGTAACAGTAATAATTCTTAAGATAGTCATAAAGAAATTATACAAACAGAAAATGTAGGAAGTCAGAAATAAAGGGACCACAGAAAGAGGTCCATTGTTCACATCAGAAAGCACATTAAACAGGAGTAAGTCCAGTGATTCATCTCTTAACAAGGTAATTATGGCATTGACAAGCTCAATGAGAATTCAGAATGTAAGAGACACTGGGCAAATTTCCCACTAGATTCTCAAAATTGCCAAAACCTCTGCATGCCAATTCCAGTAATTAAATGAAGCAAGGTTCATGGAGAATGTTCAAAGGATTTCAGCATAAGGTACTATAAACAATGAGGACAGAGAAGACATGGTATAAGAAGTAAAACCATCATTTGCCAGAAAATAAAGTTCTCTGTCAAAACGGAACATTTTTTTCTTTTTAAAACAAATTGAGTATTTTGTATTTTGATCATATTAGCCCCTTATTCAGATCCATAACCCATTCCCTACTCATTTATCATTATTCTTAATGTTTCTCAAGACCAATTTGTGCTGCCCAGATTTATGTCCTTCCACTGGAGACAACTTAACAGGGTATACTCAGAGAAAACTCTCTTTCCTTCCAGCAGCTAATAATTGCTAATATCTTCAAGGATAGGGTTGTGATTGTGTTCTAAGTCCTTTCTCCATACTGGGATTTAGTCTGGCTGGGGCTTGGACAGGTTTATTACATGTTGGATAACTGCTGCAGTTCCTATGTGCAGCTGTCCTGCTGTGTCCAGATGATGTTTCCTTGACATCATCTCTGGCTCTTGTACTCTTTCTACTCAATCATCCACAATGATCCCCAGGCTTGAGTGGAAGAGGTGTGTGGTATATGTGTTGTCTGTACAGTTGAGAATTCTGTAGTCTCTTATTCTCTGCATTTTGACCAGTTATATAGATCATTGTGTTAATTACTATCTATTGTGAATAGAATCTTCTCAAATAAAAGTTGAGAAATGCATTTATTTGTGAGTATAATGGTAAGGTCCCTTTTTTAGACAAACAAAATGAAACACCTTTATAATGGAAACAATACTAGATTTCAGAGCCAAACAAATGTGGAATAAAATCTTGGCTTTATTAGTAACTGCATGACTTTGCGAAGTGAATTGATGTTTCCTAGTTGCTTCATATATAAAGAAAGAATAAGGTATAAGTTCAAGGATCGCTGTAAGACATAGTAAGTGAGATAACATAGATGTCAGTAAAATAGCAAATTGCCAGATAGAGAAGAATAAACCAAAACAAGTAAAAAAAAAAATGGCAAAGACCAAGGACACACTTACACAGCTGGATACACACTGGCATTCTTTGATTCTTTAACACTTCACTGTGTTAAGTTATTTCTTTTTTTTTTTTTTTTTTTTTTTAATTTTTATTTTCAGCAAATCAAAAAAAAATTAAAAAGCATTCAAACAGAATAAAATGAAAATAAACAAACAAGCAAAATACCAAGGGTCAGATATACTTATACAAGAATTCTATAGGGCCTTCAAACAAGCAACACTTTGTTGAGTTATGTTTAAAAAAAATTCAGAACCACAATAAGCTCCTTCCACAAAGCAAATAATATCTTAAATAGTGAATTATCAAGTGTAGACCCAACACAAATATTAAATTAATTAGTCCAATATCCCTCATGAATATACATACGAAATTCTCATTGATAGTAGTTGCAAACTGAATACAACGAGATATGAAAAAAAAATAATATTCCCTGAATTAACTGAACGACACTGTTTTATTTTTTTTGTGAAGACCGTACTCCATATACAGGCATGCATGTTTTGGGATAGCCCGCCCACATCCAATGATTGAGACCTACATGAAAACAATCTGGCCTATTTACAACATATGTGCAGGAGGCCTAGGTTCAGCCCATGGAGGTAGACTGTGTAGACTAGGTATGCTCCACGGTTAGGTGATTCAGTTGCTGAGACTCCAAGGGTTTCAAGTTATTTCTTAATCTTTACTGCATGGGTTCAGATCTTTAATACATCAGTTCTTGGTGTATGACCAAGCTAGTTTAAATTCTTTCACTTTTGTTATTCGATAAACTCAAAGTGGTCTTTCCAATTTCATGGGGATTGTGTTAATTAATGTGAAAAATACTTATAATTGTTCTTGTTCTTCCTTTGTTTAATAGCTCTTATTAGGCATAGGATCTTGCTATGGTGACCAGGATGGACATGTCCTTCCAAGTACTGGTGTGACAGCCAGGTGCCTCCATCTTTATTCCAGAGACAAATGTTTGATTTTTCTTTCCTTCCCCTTTCCTTTCTAATAGTCTGCTCATATTGCCATTTATTCTTCATCCTTATCATAACATTTAGATACAATTTAAAAATTATTTTATAATACAAATTGGCAAAGAAGAAATAAAGGTATCACTATTTGCAGATGATATGATAGTAACATAAGTGACCCCAAAAATTCTACCAGAAAACTTCTCCAGCTGATGAACAACTTCAGCAAAGTGGCTGTATATAAAATTAACTCAAATAAATCAATAGCCTTACTTTATACAAATGATAAATAGGTGAGAAAGAAATTAGGGAAACAACTCCCTTCACAACAGCCACAAATAATATAAAATATCTTGGGGTAACTCTAACCAAACAAGGGAGAGACCTTATGACAATAACTTCAAGTCGCTCAAGAAAGAAATCGAAGAAGATGTCAGAAAATGGAGAGATCTCCCATGCTTACAGATTGGCAGAATTAATAGAGTAAAAATGGTCATTCTACTGAAGGCAATCTACAGATTCAATACAGTTTCCCTTTCAAAATCCCAACACAATTCTTCAAAGACAGGAAAGAGCAATTCTCAAATTCATCTGAAAAAGCAAAAAACCCAGAATAGCAAAACAATTCTTAACAATAAAAGAACGCTGGGGGAATCACCATTTCTGACCTCAAGCTTTACTACAGAGCAATAATGATAAAACTGCATGGTATTGGTACAGAGACAGGCACATTGATCAATGGAATAGAATTGAAGACCCAGAAATAAAACCACACACTTACAGATACTTGATCCTCAACAAAGACACCAAAAATATACAATGGAAACAAGAAACATCTTCAATAAATGATGCTGGTCTAACTGGCTGTCTGTATGTAGAAAAATGAAAATAGACCCTTATTTGTCACCTTGAACAAAGCTCAAATTCAAGTGGATCAAGGACCTCAACGTAAAACCAGATACACTGAATCTAACAGAAGAGAAGTGGGAACGAGTTTTGAACTCATTGGCACAGGGGAAAATTTCATAAATAGAACTCAAATGGCTCATGTCTAAGATCAAGAATTGATAAATGGGGCCTTATGAAACTGGAAAGTTCTGTAAAGCAAAGGACATAGTCAATAAGACAAATTGGGAACCTACAGATTGGGAAAATATCTTCACTAATCCCACATCCTATACAGGGCTAATATCCAAAATATAGAACACAAGAAGCTAACCACCAAAAAAACCAAACAACCCAATCAAAAAATGGGGTATAGAACTAAACCAAGAATTCACAACAGAGGATTCTTGTATGATTGAGAACACCTAAAGAAAGTTCAGAGTCCTTAGTGATCAGAGAAATGCAAATCAAAATGACCCTGAGATTCCACCTCACACCAGTCAGAATGGCTAATATCAAAACCTCAGGTGACAACACAAGATGGCAAGATTTGGAGAGAAAGGAACACTCCTCCATTATTTTGGAGGGATTGCATACTGGTACAACCATTCTGGAAATCAATCTGGAAATTCCTCAGAAAATTGAAAATAGATCTACCTGAAGACCAGCAATACTACTCTTGGGAATATACCTAAAAGATGCCCCACCATGCCACAGGGGCACAGTTCCACTATGTTCATAGGACCTTATTTGTGATAACCAGAAGCTGGAAACAACCCAGATGTCCCACGACAGAAGAATGGATACAGAAAATGTGGTTCATTTACACAATGGAATACTACTCAGCTATTAAGAATGAAGACACCCTTAGTTTTGCAGGCAAATGGATGGAACTAGAAAATATCATCCTGAGTGAGGTAACTCAGACCCAAAAGGACATGAATGGATTTGTGCTCACTAATAAGTGGATATTAGCAAAAAAAAAAAAAAAAAAAAAAAAAAAAAAGAGAAAGAAAGAAAGAGAGAAAAAGAAGAGAAAGAAAAAGTACAGAATCCCAAGATACAGTCCACAAACCCAAAAAGGTCAGCAAGCTGAAGGGCCCAAGTGAGGATGCCTCAGTCCCATTGGGGAGGGAGAAGAAAGCAATCACTAAGTGGGGAGGAGGGAGGGACCTGAGAGGGAAAGTGGACATGGGTGGGGTGGAAGAGGGGAACCTAATCTGGTATTGGGTGAGGGAAAAGGACTAAAGCCCTGAGGGCCAGAAGAAAAAATCGAAAGAGGCAACCTAGGGAGGTAGGAGGTTCCTCCAGAATGCACCAGAGACCTGGGAGGTGAGATATTCTCAGGTCAAATGGGGGGACTTTAAATGAAATGCCCAACAGTAGAGGAGGGAACTTACAGAGCTCACCTCCAGCAGGACGACAGGACATCACATGAGGGAGGAGGTTGCCATCCTCAGTCAAAACTTTGACCCATAATTGTTCCTGTTTGTAGGAACTACAGGGAGGGAAATAGAGAGGATTCCGAGGAAAAGAAGGTCCAGCGACAGTCCCAAAGTGGGATCCATCTCAAAGAGAGGTCCCAAGGCTTGACACTATTACTGAAGATATAGGAGCGCTCACAAAAAGAGACCTATCATGACTGCCCTCCAGAAGACCCAATGATCAACTGAGAGTCAGATGCAGATATTTGCACCCAACAATGGACAGAAGCTGCTGATCCCTGTGGTTGAATTAGGGAAAGGCTAGAAGAAGCTGAGGAGGAGGGCCACTATGTAGGAGGACCAGCAGTCTCACTTAACCTGGACCCCAAGATCTCCCAAACACTGGACCACCAAAAGGCAGCATACACCAGCTGATAAGAAGCCCCCAACACATATACAGCAGACGACTGCTGGTTCTGTGTTCAATCAGAGATGATGCACCTAATCCTCAAGAGACTGGAGGTCCAGGTGGTTTAGAGGTCAGATGAGTGGGGGGTGGGAGGTGGGAAGAGCCTTGTGGAGACAGAGGGTGGGTTGGAGGTATGGGAAGTGGAACAGTCGGAGGGTGGATGGGGAGGGGTGAAAAAAATCTGGAGTGTAAATAAATAAATAAATAATAAAAATGCAAAAAGAAATATTTTATAATCTGATTTGTAATTGTCGATTGGAATCACTGAAAATCATGATTCTTTAATGATTTATCCATGTATCAAATCTTCCTATTTTTCCTTACATTCACCACTTTCTAGTAACCCAGGGTTGACAATCTTCATCTATAATTTGTTTTTGTGAGAAAATGTAGTTAATTATTGTCACCACCACTATTCTATCACCAGGAGCAACTTCATGACCACTAGAACTAAATATGCACAATTACTATGCTCGGATTGTTTACCAGGCTAAGAAATTGTAATTGTTTAGTCCCGTTATCAAGGATGGAGCTAGAAACACCTTGCTGTTCAACAGGCAAAATTTCATGTAGCATGTGAGTTTTAACAAGCTTGGTAAGTTGCATGTAGCATTATGAAATGCTTTAGTATTTTCACTTCATTGATTCTGAATCCTCTCTCATGATAGATTCTTGTTCTAAATAAACCCATTGATTTTGGCAATAACTGCTAAGTAGGAGAAGGGGTTCTAAAAAATGGAACAAGTCGTTGATCTAGACATTTCTCAAAGGCAAGGTTTTTCTAAGAATGCACGTGTTCTAGGAAATACTGAATGTACAATAAACATAAAATATGACTAATGCCACATTGTTTAATGAATTCTTTATTATAATAACTCTGAAATAATCAGATTGAGACTGTAAGGTACAGATATGCCAACACTGTCAAAGCTTTGTTGCACTGCACACCACTAAACCCATCGTTTAAATATTAATCAGATGGTGGCTATGGAAACGAATGCTGGAAATCCCATTTTCGGGAGGATGTGGCAGGAGGATTGCTGCAAGTTCTAAGCTAGGCTGAGTCAAATAGTAAATACCATCCCTGCCAGAGATGATATAGAGTGAGAACTTGTCTCTAACTAAATGTTACTTGGTATTTGGAGAACAATTAGATACCTAGTAAGTTTGAAAATGTTTCCGCTTTACAATTTATCTCAAATACTTGGAGAAACTCTTTGTGTATGTGTGATAATGAGGAAATATATGAGTTGTCCAGCAGGTTTCTTTGCGCAGTCAGCAATTTGTTCAAATAAGGAAATGTAGTATAGTGTCATGGTATATTTATAAGGTAGGATGTTCATACAAGGTTCAGAATAAAGATTCTAGTATATCTGTCAACAATAGATAGATCTCGATATGGTAAGAAATATTAAAGTTTCATAATGCTACACTGTGACATTTTTGTAAATATAAAATAATATGAATATATTGGTAAGTTGATATATGTGCTAGAAGTGTAAAATTGTAAACTGTTTATATTATAAAACTTGAGTTTATTTTGGTGTAAAGGAGAAAATGCCATATAAATGAGCCTAGTGGAGAAAATGGGAATTTTAACAATGTGCCCATGTTTTATTTTCCTACACAATAATAAAATCATCTATGTTCCTATAGGACAGATAGGAAATATCCCTCAAAGGCTCAGGTTTGCCCTTGTTTCAGATGTAGAAGCTTTAACATCACTTTGGGATAATACATTCTTGCATTTGTACCTGGGTATACTTATTTTGTTCAAGATGCAATATAATAAGAGGAAAATGACCAGGCCAGCAGGTCATTTTTTAGTGACAGGATCCCAGCAGAGAGGAGCCAGGGGATCAGGGATAAATAAGAATGAACAGGTGGACTCAGATGGTCTTGTTGATCTATATCTTATCCAGATAAATTATTAAGAAATTGTATGGCATCTTATATACTATTTCCAAGGAGAAATGGGACAGTGTCATCAAAAAGCTATTATAAAATGGGATGGAGTTAGTTGAACGCTAATCAAACAATGCTGTACAAGGGGAATACAGACTATCTCAAGAATATCGTAGACTGAGCACACAATGGCCTTGGGACTGATAACTACATCTCCTTAGGATAGGAAAATTGAGTTCTAAGGATCTGAAGCTACAGCTTGACCGAAGCCCCTGGCTCTAGGCCATTACTGGATCTGGCAAGCATATTCTGGTTTTAGAGATGGAGCAATGTTCCTTCTCCATACATCATGACCACTGTGATAGCCTTGGTTCAACCTTGCCCTCAGTAAAAGGAAAGAAATATTTGTAACTTTTCAATAATTACTTTTCTAAATGAAATATTCACCTAAGTCTAAATATTAAGTAGAGTATAGAGATATATAGTCCATTTTTAAAGAGACTTAATGGCATTATGGACATAGCTATACCTTATATTGACAAACCAGGGAATTATTTTTTCTTTAATTTTTTTCCTTTCTTATTAAATGTGGGGAGAAACTGATAGATGTTCTATCGGTTCTTGATGACCTACGGTTCTTGAAGTTGAGTGACCTTCCAAGTCACATTGGCCCAGGATATGGATTGTATCATCTGGGGGTAGATCCACACACTTGTTTCCCTTATTGCTGTAGGCATGGGTAGCTCCAAGTGAATTTAAATTAGTTAGTTCTATCTTGGAAACCTATCACCAAATGTCTTCACAAGTCCCCTTCTTCCTGACTATTTTATTTTAGAGGTTAATTGGTTCAGAATGGGACCAGAACTGAATTCTTTCTCAGAGAGAAATGGGAAGAGGGTGGCAGAAAAAGCTTCCAATTTGTAAAGGGGGCCTTACTTCAACTCTCACCTAGCATGCAAGTTGAGCTGGAGTGAGAGGTGGACCACAATGCTCAAAGCACAGGTGCTCCTAGGTCCTTTTCTATACAGCACACCCAGTGTTCCCATCACTCTGTTGAATATTGTGATTTTTTTCCTCCTTTGGACTTTAAGAATATTACATATAGTTGAATTCAGGAAGAACTTTTGCTTTCAGTTGCCAGCAAAACAAACATTACTGCCATTTTGTTTGATAAAGCTTCATGTGTCTACAAAATAGTTACCAGTATGCAGAGGTCCTTGCTTTCGAATCACAGTATTCCTTACCTTTCCTTATCTTTCATTTGCATATGAATATTACAAAGGGGTAAAAGAAGGATGTCCTGTGTCTCTAACATGTGTCTCTGTGAGGCTCACCTCACCACTGGAGGAATCATATACCTCAGGTATTTGCAGCTATAAATATCAAGCCATTTCAGAGGTGTCTCCTGACAACTTCTCATCTGTATCTGTCATGGAGCATTTTTCTGGACACTAGAACAAGGAAAGCAACAGAAAAGAAAATGTCAGGGAATATGTTTCCCTGTGGTGAAATTTGATGCCAGTAAATTCACTGGGTCTGAGGAAGCAGCTCTAATAGGAATGCATGCGCTTAAATACTTTCTTCAACACAAATTGATAGAAGTGGTGTGGGCAAACATGGTGGGTGGACATCTTGGTGACTACAGTGCTAAAACAAGCACGTAAAAAAAGAAGACATCAGAGAAAAGTTTATTAGCTGAAGTAGGTAAGGATGTTATTTCCCAAGTAGGACCCTCCTCCATGAACAAGAGGAACCTGGCCACATTTTGTAGAATACGTCGCCTAAGATCGTGATTGGAATCCATGTTTGAAGACAAGAATGGAAGGCAAGAGTGCCTCTGCCTTCTGTGTTCTTTAACCTCCTGACTTACCCCTTTGTATCTGTGCTACTGTGTACAGGAGCACCTGTGTGCATGATTGCATGTTCACATGGCATTCACTATGTGGAGGCCAGAGGACAGCCTTTCTCTTGTTTCTCACATGCCATCCTCATTTTATTCTTGTGATCCAGAGGCAGTAGATAACAACAGGTACCATTATCTGCTGGGAACAACCAGGTAGTTTTCATAATGTACTCATAATGGTTTCAACAGTATATCCAAAACCAGGGCAAGCCCAGGCTAGAGCAAATCGCAGCAAGGAGAGAGGAGTTGGGAGTTGGCCACATAATCATACCCCAAGCTTTACAGTTACTGACAATTGAAAATTGCTGGGGAGGGAAGGTGGGAGGGAAGGAGGGAGGGAGAGAGAGAGAGGGGACAGAGAGAGAGAGAGAGAGAGAGAGAGAGAGAGAGAGAGAGAGAGAGAAAAGCTACAAGAACCAATACAGCACAGACAAGAAACAGAAGACGCACCAAACAAGAAAAAATATAGAGAAGAGAGGGAGTGGAAAGAAGAAACAAGAGAGAGAACCACATCGACAAGGAAGACGCAAAGAACAGAAGCCAGACATCGAAAGGCGAGAGAGAAGAGTAGAGTGAAGCTAGAGGAAGAGGGCTCACTTCCTAACACATGGCGCTAGCAAGAAATCAAGAGGTTCTTTTGTCTCTACCTCCTCAGTACTAGCATAAACTACCTACTACTATGTACATTTACCTATGGGCCCTCATGTTGGTAAAGCAAGATATTTACCAATGAAGCCATCTCCCTAATCCCTACCATTTCTTTCATTGGTGAACGCTGTCCCTAAAGTATATTCTGATTCATGCTTCATCTCCATCCTCAAGTTTGCTGCTAACCCCAGCCTTGTCTCATTGAAGTCTTCACCTGCTTCTGGCTCCTCCATTTACACAACATTGTTTTCTGCTGACCTTGAATTAGAAAAAGAGGAAACATTATGCTGCAGCTATAATAAGGAGTGATGCTCTTGGGTCCCAGCTTGGTTTGAATATCAAAGAAAGAGTTCATATCAGTTTTCTCGTACTATGGGAGTGTGTGGCTGGATTAGTCTGTAAACATTTGTTGCATGTGTGCAGGGTTTCACTTGTATTCTTTTGGTTTTGCATAACCACAATATTTTTGAAGCACTACACTTTTATTATTCTAAATATATGTCATACATGATAAGAACTCAAGTTATGTTGAGTTCTATTTCAAATCTACATAGCCTTATACTTTATAATAATATTTCTTTGCTTTAAAGTATTTCATTTGTTTCTACCTTACTCAAAGCACGTGCTGCTAAGTTAATAGGGAAAATGTGTAAAAGATCTGATTTCCTCTTCCCCAAGACTTTTATGAGTTTTAAAAATTCATTTGGCATACAATGGGGAGAAATTTCCCAACAAGGATAGTAAAACAAGTTTCAAATAAAGGTAGAATTCCAAAAGCATGTGATCTCTTAAAAGGGTTTTCATGTTAGATGTTTGTTTGTTTGAAACCTTCAAGATCAATTGTGATGCCCCAAACCTTCTTAGATGTGTGATCTTCCACTGGAGATCAACAACTTACCAGAGGCTACACTCTTAGGGAAATATCTCTCTTTCTCCGTCTCTCTGTCTCTCCCTCTCTCCATCTCTCTCTGCTCTCTCTCTCTCTCTCTCTCTCTCTCTCTCTCTCTCTCTCTCTCTCTCTCTCTCTCTCTCATTGTCAGTAGCTCCAGAGCTTGAGGGTGGGATTGTGTGACCAACTCCCAACTCCTCTCTCCTTGCTGGGATTTGGTCTAGCCTGTGCTTGCACAGGTTTTGTATATGCTGTTGGAAACACTATGAATTCATTATGAGAGGCTACCTGATTGTGTCCAGCAGATAATGGTACCTGTAGGTATTCACTGCCTCTGGCTCTTACATTCGCCTTGTTTTCTGCAATGATTATTTGAAGGTATATATTTTACCTTCAGGGCTGAGCACTGGGCATCTCTTATTCTTTTCACCTTGGCTACTTGTGGGTCATTATATTAAACATCCTCTACTGCAAATTGAAGCTTCTCAGATGAGGATAATAACTGCATTTACTTATAGGTATAACAATAAGTCACTATGAGTAAATTTACTATTATCCCACTCAGCAGTATAATGGTAAGATCTCCTTAGGAACTATGACCTATCCAGCCACAGGTTCTTAACCCATAAAGGTTTCAGGTATGGGTTTCATACTAGATAATCTTGTGGCGAGAGTGTATAAAGATACAGCATAAGCATGTTACCATCTCTGGCACTTCCATTACAGTGTTAGTGAGAGATCAGAATGAAAACAGCTTTCCTTTAATTTAGTGCACTGATCACAAGAGTCCCGACCCACTGATAAATAGATTAATAATATGGAAAGAAGAAGCAGCCACAAGGCCTCAGAGAAAGAGGTAAATGAGGCAAAGATTATTTAAACACATAATATCATAGAAAACAATTAGTAAGATATCTTCAGACTCTACAAGAGTCTCTTCTATCAACAAATTTATTCTTTCCTGAAAGACATGATGACATTACACCCTTAAAGGCATGCTGTGACATGCTAATGCTGAATCTTGTTCATTCATTAATATGGAAAGATTAGTGCCCATTTAGTATGTGCCTAATTGGAGTGTGGAAATTGAGACTGACACATGTCTTAAAAGTTGCAAGCTGCAAGGGCTCTTTACGTATTGTACTCTTAGAGACTGTTGGTTCTACCACAGGTGGTTCATACACTTAATTCAGCTGTGGATGGGCCTTGTCTAGGTAAACATCAGGCACACTGTAACAACATGATTGTCCACATCTTACTAAAAAAAATAAGAATTATTACAAGTACTGATGATTGTGGCTCGGTAATTCTTTGAGATTACCAAAGTAGGGATTCAGTGATGTTGGCAAACATGTGGCCAGAGAGGCCTGGAGACATCAGACAATGTGCAAGAGGCATGGATGGGCACTTGAAATGTCCAAACATGTGCTATGTTTTGCTCTGCAGGAATGGCTTGGGTGGGCTAACATTGAAACAACAGCAAGCTTCACACCACTGTTCATCTCATTCCCCATTTCTCCTCAGCCTACATTTCCTTTTAGGGAACTACGTTTCCATCACATGTAATCAAGGCCTCTGGGAAAACCGGTCAGGAAAGCCACGCAAAGAAATTCAAACATTCGTCTTCAGAACTAAAACCTACAGCAGAGCAATACAAGGACATAAATCATTAGAAATGATTATGATAATTGAAGAATTGAGTGGCAAGCAAATAAAAAAAACCAGCTACAACTACAATCGAATCCAGTCTGGTACCACCGTACTACTGTGGACAATGCTTACAGATTAGCAGATGTCCGGAGAAGTTTGAATAAATGAGACTTTTCATAAACCAGGCAGAATACTTCTCTGAATCCTGAGGCTGTTTCTAGCTATGTGGTTGTAGGTTAGAAAATGACAAAGGCTATTAAATAAAATAACTCTGCTTTAAACATGAATATATGATTTTGCAATATATATTTGCTATATATACATATATCTACATACACATACATACATACATAATATATGTTTTATATATGTATTATGTATCATGTATACACAAATATATGTATATATTATGTGTATATAACACACACACATATATGTATATTTGCAGTGTAAAACCTGGAATTAAGAGTCATTGTCACACCTTGTATAAATATATTGATGTTAACACCATGATGCGTATGCTTTTGAAGATACATGTGTTCACAACCACTTATTTGTCTGACCCTTTTCACCATTACAGATTGTCTTGAGTTGCTACTGGATCTTAGTGTTCAAACCTTGAGCATCTGTGAATCCGTAAGGCTCTCCACATGGTGGCGCTCTGGTCGTGTCTTTAGTGAAACTGCTTGCTTTTTTTTTTTTTTCTTTTCTTTCTTCCCTATTTATTTATTTTTTTTTTACAAAATGGTTGTTTAAACTATGAGGATAATAATTAAAAAATAACAATAATAACAAAATAGATCCATTCCTCAGCTGACTCTGATCCTAGAGAAAATAATGGTCCCCCTACTTCTCCTGATCATTTGCCTCCTGCATTAGAAGACTGTGGAGGATCTTTATTTTGTTTGTTTATTTGATGCATTTGCAGCCACCAGAACGCAAAAGTGAAGAGATGGAAAAGCTTTCCTCATTCTGAACACTAGGAAGCTGTTTAATGACATTGCTGAGGCCTGCTTGCTACTCCTCCTGCAGTACATTCAGGGAGCTTGCTCAGGGGATTCTTGGCCATCCTTTCTCTCTGCTTCCCACCAAGGTAAAATAAGAAGTGTGAATGTCACACAAGGGAAAATGGATGGACTCTGGAGATGAGGGTTTTCAACTTCAAATCTCACAAAGCAAATTGTCCCAGAATGGAGAACAATCAAGATTCTTTTTTTATTCTGAGAGAATTATCTAATAGTGGAGGAAGGGTCTGACTATGGACACGTGGAGAAAAGAATGGCTATTTCTGACAATGTTCTCAGAAGGTATTTGCCCGTCAGTGGTCACCAGGATGCTTCATACTGTGAATAGGATTAATATATCAGCTGGCTCATGTAAAGCAGACCATTCAGCTAAGTTGTTCAAGGTGCATTTTTTAAAAGTAAAAACATAAGCCTATTAATTTCTATGTGGTTTTCTCTAACTGAAGTGTTTTAGATTCCCACCCCGGTATAACAGGATTTGTGAAGTTCATGACTTAGCACTTACTCCTGTAATAGTCCATAGACCACAGATGTAATAGATTAGAAGGGTAAGCATTGTTGATTCAGGACCTTGTACATGGTACTGAGGATTCAGTGTTGAATATGCCAATGCTGAAGTCAACATGTTTCCTGACTCAGTGGGTATTGGGAAGATTCCTTCCTTGGGGGTCACAAGACTGAGCTCCTCATGTTTCTGTTAGCTGTCAGCCTAAGGTCAGTCTGACCCTTCTTGGACACACCCAGTCCCTTACCGTGTGGCACCCAAGTGGTCATCTACTGAGTGCTTCTGCATCTTCCTGGCCCAGCCTAAGGAATCTGTCTGACTTCTGTGATTAGCCTGAGTAAAGACCTGCCTCTTAAATGGCTTCTATAGTTGATTTGGTCAGACACACTTGATAATCTCTTTGTTTCTTTTTTTCTTTTTTAATCTCTTTGTTTCCTAAAATCAACTCATGAGGGTCCTTAACCGTATTTACAGAAACCCTTCACCACAAAACCCAAGTTAGCATTCGTTTAATGACTAACGAGGGAGAAATGTGTGCTTACTGGAAACAAACATGCAACCTCAAAATAGCTGCTTTCTTTCAGCTTCGGCCCTTCACTACTGTTCTGATGCCAGTACAGGGTAAAGCTGGGAAGACTTTTTCTGTCTGTCTATCTATCTATCTATCTATCTATCTATCTATCTATCTATCTATCTACCTATCTATCTATCTAAGCATACATGACATGTATTTGTATGCAATGGCACAAGTGTGGATATCAGAATGGATAGCTTTTTCTATCATGAAAGTCCCAGGGATTGAACGCCAGTCATCAGACTTGGCAGCAAGTGCCTTTAACTACTAAGATGTTTAACTTGCCTAGTTTTGTTCATTTCAAACAAGGACATGCTTATTATGGAGCTCTGACTAGCTTTATCAAACTCCTTATCAAACTCTGGCTACCTTTAAACTTGTAATTCCCCTGCCTCTGCATTCCCTGTGCTGGGATCATAAGAATATGTCACAACACTTGATAGACTATAGTTTTCCATTGCAGGTGCCTTGCTTGCGTGAATTGGTCTGAGCTGGATGAGAAGGCACATTTGTAGTGCTGAACTTCTGAGGAGGGCAGAGGCGATTCAGAAACAGCACAGATTCCCCAAGGGGAGGCTTCCAGTCTCTAGGACTTGTGATTTCTAGACAGGGTTCACTGATCAGCGTTCAACAGGATAAAATGAAATGAGGAAAATAAGAATAGGAATTAATTAGTAACTTGGAAATAGCATTACTTTTTATATAGGTAACTGCCTTTAGTTAATAAGATTATAAAGCCCACCCCCACCTCACCCCCTTATGCAATGATGAGAGCTAGACTACCAGGATGGGGAGAAAATTTGTATGTTTATCTACAACTCACCTTAAAAAATGATTTATCTGTGTTATGTGCTTGGCAGCTTTGTCTGCATGAATGCCTGTGTACTGCATGCATGTGGTACTTACAGAGGCTAGAAAAAGGGCATCGTATGCACTAGAACTTGAGTTTTAAGCTGCCATGATGTAGTGAAAACTGAACGCAGGTCTTCTGGAAGGGTAGCAAGTACTTTTTACCACTGATCAGTCTCTCGATTCCCATAACTCACTTTGTAAGACAGAATGTAATAATACAGGCCCTTTTGATATCCAGGTCAGGACTTGGCTAATGAATATGACATCATCATCTTCTGGTTGTAAAGGAGACCCTTCAAGAGGAGAAAAAAATAAAACCTCCATTATGAGATCATCAGACTCCGTTCTTCAAATGTATACTCCACTTCCCATTTACTTTGCTTTTATTATCAAGAACATTCCTTGTGTTTTAAATTTTCCAGTTAGTTTACATCCTTCACATCCTGGCTTCCAGGAGTGATGGGATTGACTGTTTAGAAGAGTCAGGTGTTACCCTAATGCTGTAGTGGTTATCATAGGGAGGCGGTGAGCCTTCTGGTTTCCTAATCTAGTCTCTCATCTTCAGTTCTGACACATGGAGAATGCATTATGAACAGAATAATTATTCTCTTACTGGGTTAGAATCTGTTTCTGAAAGGATTATTAAGAACTAGCTATTGAATAAAAATGGATAAATATATAAAAGAATATCATTCAGTCATTGCTTCTATGTACCATCAGACCATTTTGATAATTCTCTTATTAATTTGTCAGTCAGAGAGGTATGTATTATTTTCCTGGCTTCACATGTGGGCAATTTTCAGAGATGAAATGATATGGACAGTCTGAACTATAAGAAGTAATAGGTGTAATTCAAATATCAGGATTCTATAGTTTGGGTGTATTTTGTTAAATATAAATTACCATAGACCATTGAGATCTCTTTAACATGAATAATTATTTTATACTCAGGATGGCAAGATGGCTCTGTGGGTAAAAGTTCTGGTTGCATAAGTATGATTACTTGAGTTTTATCCCTGGTACCCACAGTAAGAGGAGAGATTTCCCCCAAAAGTTAGTTATTGCTTGATTGCTGAGAGTACACTATGTCTTGCTGGAAACCACACACACACACACACACACACACACACAGAGTGAATATATGATACATAGATATAAATAATAGATGATGTAGATAGATAGATAGATAGATAGATAGATAGATAGATAGATGATAGTTAGTTATATTCTGAACTTGTTGCTTTGGTGCAGTGAGCAAAATACCTCAGAGAACAAGTTAAAAGAGAAACATTTGTTTGGTAATTGTGTGACTTTTTCTGTGAACACCCCAGAGAGGACACTGACATCAGAGCAGAGAAATGATTCCATTTGCTTCTAGATTAGTGACCTAATGATAGTGTTGGACTTGTTTACAGATGCCTACATACCTCATTCATGGCACTGCTGGTTGGTCCACTCCAACACTGGCAATGACCATCAAGACCTGAATCCCTAGGGTTCTCTGTACAACTCACTGTCAGCTTAGAGAACCAGAGTCTCATCTCCCCAGCAGATGTTACTGTTTGTAACACCTGGGGAGCAGCCTTATAAGTCCTGGGAGTTTCCTGTGACTTGTGATTTTAGTTTCTGAGTCTTATGACTGTCCCTTGTCTCTTCAGTGGGGATTGTTTCACCTCAGGAGAAATGGATGACAATATTAGCTTATGATGCGTGAGGTTTCATATTGTTGAGGGAAGAAGATGGTGCTGAGCGATTCAGTTCATGGAAGCCAGAAAGGAAGGAAGCAAAAGGAGATTACGAACCACATGTGACCTTTACATATGTGTCCTCTGGAACCTCCTTCCTCTAGTTCCTGCAGCCTATAATTTTCAGAATCTTCCAAAATAATAGCACCACATGAGCTTGTGGAGGACACTCTATGCAGATCATGGCAGGTTCTGAGATGAGGCACGTGCTGTACTAGAACCCCTAGATCTGGAATTGATGATGGCGATCCTCACTTGATACTTTCAGTCATGTTCACGGACCAAGAGAGCCATTTGTTATGTTTTCTAAGTCTTGGTCTCCTGGTTCATAAGACAGAATGTAGTGATTCTCACGGGTGGCTCAGGCTGGGGAGCTGGCTACCTTACACCTTATTTAACTTGTCTGCATTCGCTCCCTCCCTTCATTTGCTCTTTATTCTGTGAGTCTGACAACAGTCACTGATGACACCAAGCATGACCATAAACTACTGTCCAGCATTACTACACATCTTCAGTCAGAACTACTGTATTGCTAATGCCTCCAGCTTCACCACTAACAATAACTGTGCAGTTTATTACCTGAATTCCAAAGCCTTCTGTAACAGTTATTATCTCCATTTATGCCCAAGAATGAAATGCCTGGATAAAGATGTAAAAACTGACTACAGTGAACAGAGAGATAGTGCAGCATTAGGAGATCAAGACTATGCTGACACATGAACTGAGCAAAGTTCCTAGCACTCAGGTCATCTTGCTCATAACTACCTGTAACTCCAACCACAGAATGATCAGAAATCTCTGCCCTCCATGGGAGCCTACACTCACACCCACATAACCCCACCCTCCTTACACACCTACGCATAATTAGAAATAAAACAAATCTTACAGAAGAAAATTTACTAGAAGTCTAGTCTGTAGCTCGTGGTAGGCAGGACATTTAAACCGTCTTCAAAGTCCAGGTACTTTATGAGAACATGACACTCCTTAGGTCTTTATACACAGTGTTTTCTGTCATTGAAAGTAATTTTTTTAAAGCATAAGAGAACTTAAATGAAACGTTTTTCCTAAGAAGATAGGATTTTAGCACATTACACGACTGCTCGTGTTATTCCCTACTCAAGTACATGCTCTGTGTGGAACTGCATAAACTGTTGGATACTCAGTAAAAGGATCCGATGCTGGGCTCTCACTGATTGTCAGCCTTGCTGACACGGTGAGCGCTTTGCTAGGCACTGTGGATACAAAGATGGAGCACACACAATCCGTGCCCTGGGCCAGGGAGAAAATAGACTTAACTTTCCAGCATCTGCTCCATTTGCTTTCCAGAATGAGAGAAAGACATTGGAAGGTTAGCATGGACAGTGTCTTGTGAAGGAAGGCCCAAGGGCTCTGCCCTGTCCTGTCCATCTGGGGATGATGTGAAAATCAAGGTTCCAAAGTCAGGAAAATCACAGTGCCGTCCAGTTCATGATCAGAGAATGTTTGTTTTTTTTTTTTTTTTCTATTGAACTGGAGGACTGGGCTTTGGGAGCTGAGGTGGGCGAAAGCAGTGGAGGAAGCGGTGAGTGAGCTTTCCCAGAGGCACTGAGGAAGAAGCAGTGGCGAACTGAGCTTTCCCAGAGGCACTGAGGAGAGATAGGCAGAACATGATTATTTTCATTAGTGAAAATGAGCCTCAGCTCAGAAACCTAGTGACCTGAGACAGCTATCAGAAATCAGACAGCTCTTCGCAATGTGTGTATGTGTGTGTGTGTGTGTGTGGTGTGTGTGTGTGGTGGTGTGTGCATATATGTGAGTGTCCAGGATGAACATGACTGAGTCTCTATAACCATATGTTTGTGTATGTTTGTGTGTGTGTGTGTGCATGTGCTCATGTGTGCACAAAGATGTCACTGTGTCCTGTAAGTTCATGTTGGTGTATGAGTGTGTTTGTGAGTGCATATACACCTGCCAGCATCTCTGTTGGTATGTTTCTGGACATGTGTATACTTATTGGTACACATGTGTATATATGTGTTATATCTCCTTATCTCCTTATGCATTTCATTACTTTACCAGTGCAACTATATTTTGTGTGCTCATGTCTCTGTACATGTGTGTGTTAATGAATATATGTGCAGCGTGCTTCTGTATTTTTCTATTCTTTAAGTGATAGTGTGCAAATGTCTAGCCATATACTTGTAAATACAGTCAGATATGGCTGCTTGTATGTCTGCACACTATGTTTTTGTGTTGGCCTGTATGTGTGTATCCTCTATTTGTGTATGTGTGTGCATGTATGTGTGTGTGTGTTTGTCTGTATGTGTATGTCTGTATGTGTGCATCTATATGTGTGTGTGTTTGTCTGTATGAGGGAACAATTCTGTGTACATATGTGAAAGTATGCATATGTATATTGTATGCATGTATGCAAATGTGAATGTGTATCCTTAAACATGCATGTGTACTTTGTTCTTGGGTATGCATCTCTCTGTGTGTTCCATGCATAACTGCTTATGAATATAATTATGTGACCCTGCATATGTACCAAGGAAGAAATCCAGAAGGGTGAATTCTTATTGATACTGTGGACTATAACTACTGGATCTGATTTTAGAATGAAATGTTACTGAAAAACTTATGAGTACATACAGCCAAAACCTATATAAAATAATTAGAATATTAAAAATAAGTTAGTTATCATCTGATTCCAAAGCCAACTTAAAAAGCTAGTCATTTTAGCCCCAGGGCCACAGAATGTGTACATGGCGATGTGAGAGTGGAAAGGATCCCTCCTCTGCTGAGATGGATGGTTTCTGTAAGCTGTCCTCACTGTCTCCTCAGCCCCCTACTTGCCAGAGAAAGCGTTTCCTTTGTCTGCAGTTGTTTCCAACAGACGCCTTATCACAGCCCCAGTTTTAATTGTCCTTATGAACACTGCAAACAAAACAAAGGGAGGGGAACTCACAGTAACAAACAGCATTTATCCCCAGCTTCAAACAGAGCTGACGAAATGATAAATATATTTTACAATCTTTTCATTTTGATAAGGAACCTAGAAACCTGACTCTCCCCAGGAGGTTCAGTCTCTGGGGCAGGGATAATTAAGTATTTGTGTTCATTATACACACAGAGCTGAGGGGCTCTGCTGCCTGTCTCTTTAGTGTTTCTATGCAACTGGGCTTTTGCTCAAACACAGGTTTTGTGGGGGGCTGTGGATGTGAGGTGTTTGAGATAGTAGTGATGATGTGTGTGTGTCTATGTATGTCTGTGTGTATATATATGTTTTATTGTGTGTGCTGTATATGTGGTTATGTGTGTCTGTGTGTTGTATGTATGTGTTGTACGTTTGTATCTGTGTGTCTAATCACGTTTCTGTGTATCTTTCTGTGTATATGTGTTGTGTGGGTGTCTATGTGTATCTGTATGTTTGTGTTTGTGTGTATGTGTGAGTGTCTATGTTTTGTATGTATGTGTGTTTCTGTGTGTGTCTGTATGTACTTGTGGATATACATGCTCATATGTCTGTCTGTATATGAGTGTAGTGAGCCTAGATCAACATTGGGTGTCATTCCTTGACCCCTCTTCACTTTCAGGTTTTGAGACTTTCTTTTAGTGAACTGTGGTTGATCAGTTTGGCTAGACTGACTGAGTAGTCTACCTGTCCCCACCCCACAGGCGGTGCTGGAGTTACAGGCATACTCTACTGTCCCTGGCTTTTTGTGAAGATTCTGATGATCTGAACTCAAGTCTTCATGCACATGGCAGGCTCTTTACCAAGTGAGCCATCTTCTCAGTCCTCGAGCACAGCTTTGACACTTATTTTTGAAGCTGGGTTTAGCATTTTTTATCTAAAACAAAGCACTGATTTTGCAGGTATTCATGTCATGTAACAACAAAGAAATTCCAGGCCTGAGATACTTTTAAATGGGGGTTATTTTCATCTGTTCATCTGAGAAGGTCATACATGAGAATAGAATCGTTAATATTTCATTAACAGCTGATTATAAAAGCAAAGCAGTAAATGTAAATCCAAAGTCAAATATTACCAAGCTTTGAATGTCTGGTTTTTCACATCACCTCTGAAACTTAGAAGGCTCTCTTTGTACACAGCTTTGGCAGGCCTTAGAAAAGGTGCCAAATAATTGTATGATAGACCCAGGCTATGGTGTCTACTCCAGTGGCATGTTCCAGCCTTTCTGGGTCAGGAATGCCTCTTTTGTCACTTAACGAGGAACTCTAAGAAAGTAAGAATTCTTCCCACACTGACTTTACCTTTGTAACTGTGAGCCACAGTTACATCTGTAAGTCACATCTGTCACAAGACTGTGCTTGAAGTCAATAGATTGGGAAGAATAAGCGATTGTAGAAAAGTCTTGGTACTTATGGGTGCTAAGCTTGCATTGTGTCCCTTGTAAAGTCTGTAATACATTAGTATTAACTAATTGTGCAGCAGGGGAAATGTCCTGGCCTATTGAACAGAACATGTGAGTGACAGTAGGTGCCTGAGAACTGGATGAATGATGCTATAGAAGTATACATAGGAAGGCAGGTGTTTAAGGACCAGAGAACTTTTTTTGCATAAGAAATGATGAAGAGAGCAAATTAAAACTTTTGTTTTTGGTTTTTTTTGTTTTTTTTTTTTTTTTGCTTTTCTATTATTTCTCTATTTTACTTTTTATTAATTATTTTATTTATTTACATTTCAAATGTTGTCCCATTTCCCAGTCTCTCCTCCACAAATCCCCCCTACTCCATCCCCTCCCCTTTCCCTCTACAAGGGAGCACCCCCCCACACACACACATACCCACCCAGCCTTACCCCTCTAGCATTTCCCTTCTCTCAGGCAAGAAGCCTCCACAGGGACCAAGCACCTCCCCTCCCACTGATGACAGATGAGGCAGTCCTCTGCTACATATGTAGTGGGAGCCATGGACCAGCCCATGTATACTCTTTGGTTGGTGGTTTAGTCCTTGGGAGCTCTGAGGGATCTGTTTAGTTGATATTGTTCTTCCTATGGGGTTGCAATCCTCTTCAGCTCCTTCAGTCCTTCCCCTAACTCTTACATTGGGGACTCTGGGCTCAGTCTGATGGTTGGATGTGAGTATCTTATCAATATTATTTGTCAGGTGCTGGCAGAGCCTCCAGAGGACATCTATACCAGGCTCCTGTCTGCAAGTACTTCTTGGCATCAGCAATAATGTCGGGGTTTAGTGTCTGTGGATGGGATGGATGCCAAGGTGCGACATTCTCTGTATGACCTTTCCTTCAGTCTCTGCTCTATTTTATGCCCCTGCATTTCCTTTAGACAGGAAAAATTCTGGATTAAAGATTTTGAGGTAGGTGGGTGGCCCTATCCCTCAACTGGGGATCATGTCCATCTACTGGAGGTGGTCTATTCAGGTTCTATCTCCCCAGTGTTGGGTATTTCAGCTTGTGTCATCCCCATTGGGTCTTGGGAGCCTCTCCCATCCCCGGTATCTGGGACTTTCTATCCCCCCAACCCTTTTCCTGGTCCCTTCCCACTGCTGTGTATTTCTATTCATTTTCCTGGCCCTCTGAACTTCTCTCCTGTCTCTTCCCATACCTGCTCTCTTTTCCCCTCTCTTTCCCTTCTTCCACTCAGGTCCCTAATTCTGCACGGAGAGAACACTGTCACAAAAGAAAGGGTAGAGAGAGTCATTTTAAATTACTATCAGCAGAATTGAAAACTATTCAGTTCTGCCTGGATGTATTAGTCTTTATCAGGGTTATGATTTATGACTATGGGTTACTTAGATGGGAAGGGATATGACATTCCAAGGAAATGGCTGCAAGAGCTCAGAATAGTCTAGGAGCAAGAAGAGTCCAGTGGGACAGTAACTCATCTCTTACTACTGAGAACCTATCAAAAGTAACAGCTGCACAACAACATACCAAGAAAGTTAAAGAAAACCCCATCTAAGATGTGGTGGTACAAGAACAGACTCATCTAATTTCTTCAATTAATTCTTATTCTGAGACATTCAACTATGAATTTTCACCAAGTAACCCATTTTTATTTTATTCATGTGATATACTGCCAAACAATGTGCTTAAGTTAACTTCTGAGATGTAGTTCCAACCTCTTGCATGACACCCAAGCACACAGAGCAGTGATGACAGTCATTCTTCTATTGAAACCCAAACACACGGTGATAAGTGTTATGGAAAAAAGTCAATTATATCTGCGATGATATTTTTATTTGTGTGGTTTAAATAAATTAACATATCATGGGCTACTGTAGGGTCAGCTAGAAGGCTTAAGTGTAAATAAACAACCTTCCCCAGGTGTCAAAAGCTGTCACTAGTCCCTTTTGTGTGTTGTTTTGTTCAGTTTTTTAACCTAAGTTTTTTGTTTCCTATTTTCAAAGCCTCTAAAATCACTTATATAAGCCAGGCAGATCCATAGTCCTGAGAGTCACCACTGTCCTTGTGCTGTCAAGTGCCTCTGTTGTTACAAAGCCACTGCTTCATCTTTCCTTGCGCTCAGCCCAAGCCATCAACCATGAGAGTTTTGGTAACTAATGCTGCTTCAAGTCAGAGTTTAGCACAGAACAGCACAGTTCTACAGTTTCCAGCCCTTAAACAATTATCTGGGTCTAAGAAGGGTCCCCTTAAGGAAGAACTTAGCAGCACTATTGAAAAATAATACAAGAAAAGTTTTCCTCATTTTCCACCAAAAGTATTATCAGCTATTTACCTAGAAGAAGAAACTCTCACTAGTTTATTATTAGATACTACTCAGACCTGCCACTCAGAAGTCAAAGGGTCCAAACAACTTGATAGCTCAAATATAAAAGATCAATGGCTATACAAAGACCTGACCCAGGTATCTCTGATAATGGGTTCATTGGATCATGGACATACTCTGTGGTCACACATTTCCTAAATGTATATTAATATGTCTATGCTTGTCATTGCCAGGAGACCATGATAACATGTCTCAGACTCCCAACTCTTTGTTGATATCACATGCTCCTGAATCTCCATCAGGAAATTTATCTACTTTCTAATCTGTTTTTGCTGAGCAGATATTACACAATACTTTATGCTTCTTGGATTAAGATATTGTCATCAATATCTTAAAATAATGTAATATGCTACAGAATATCAAATTGTGAAGAGTTGGGAGAATTATAACATGACAAAGAATAGAACTCTTCCATGACCTGTGAAGTAACAATCATTATTACAGGAAATGTTGTTTATTACTCTGCGAATTCTCAGCCCCACCAAAATGGAAATTATAATACAGGAGGAACTGTGGAGTATAAGCCTGTCTTGGTCTACTCATGTTGCTACAAGTAGTGGTTTGACAGGATGTACATGCTGACAGGAGCCTGATATAGCTGTCTCCTTAGAAGTCTGCAAGAGTCCGACATACTCAGAGGCAGAAGCCCACAGCTAACCATAAACTGATCACGGGGTTCCCAATGGAGAAGATAGAGTGAAGGCTGAAGGAGTTGAGAGGATTCGCGACACCATGAGGAAAGCAACAATCCCAACCAACCAGAGCCCCCAGGGTCTAAACCACCAGCCTGGGAGCGCTTAGGGAGGGACCCATGGCTCCAGCTATATATGCAAGGGAGCTGTATATAAGTGGGAGAAGAGATCCTTGGTCCCATGAAGGCTGGACGTCGTGGGGGGGGATACTCGAGGGTGGGGAGGTGAGGTACGGGGGAGGGTGGGTGGGGGTACACCAATGTGGAGGCAGGAGGAGGGGGAAGGGATAGTGAGTTCCTGGGAGGGAGGGGGGGAAATGGGGTAAGGAGAGAACATCTGAAATGTAAAAAAATTTCCAATAAAAATAATAATAAAAAAAAAAAACAACAAAAAAAACCAAGTAGTGGTTTGAATGATAATACCCTTCTCCATAGGATCATGATTTTAAACTCTTGGTTTCTAGTTGTTTACCCTGTTTACAGATGTTTAGGGGGTATGGCCTTGCTGGAATAAGTATGTCACTGGTGGGGAAACTTTGAGAGCCTAAGGTATATAACCTTACTCCCAGTTCACTTTCTTTGTTTCTTTGTTATAGTTCAAGATGTAATCTATAAGTTTGCTGCTCCAACTCCCATGCTCACTACTGTGCTTGCCTATTTCTGTGACAGTGATGAACACTTATTCCTCCAGAAGCATAAGCCCAAATAAACCATCTGTTCTGTAAGTTGTCTTGATCACAGTGCTTTATATGTAATAGAAAATAGCTAATATATCATATATACCATGAACTGTAAACATTAATTTCTCTAGGTCTGGGGGTTGGGCTTCCAAAACCGAGGAGATGCAGCACATCCTATGTCAGGCCAGGCCTGGTTTTTCATAGCAGTGCCTGACTTCTATATCTGTACAAGGTGTGCTGCCTGTGCCCTGGACTACTTGCCGCCTGACCCTGACCCTACCTGCCTTTGGGCGTTGGAGGTGAAGTCATCAACACAGACTCCATGAGCAGGTGAGAAACAAGGCTGCAAGCTCATCTGAAAGCTGCTGCAAACTCTTTAATACTCTCCACCTGCAACTCATTGGTCCCAAGAAAGCATCTCTTCTAAATAGTAGTTCCTGATTGGCTGGCATTGTCTGTGCCAGCAATCCTTGGTCTCTCAGGCAGTCCTCAATAAGGTCCTACTGCAGAACAGTACCTGGTGTTACATAGAGATGTCCACTGCTGTTCCTCCTACAAAGGTGGATGGGGCAAAGGTGATCTAAGTACTCAGTGCTGAAGCAGGTGGGCTAAAAGTTTGAGGCCAGCAGGGAAGAGAGAGAAACATGAACCAAATGTACAGACCAAATGTTGCTAGAACGCTGCCTGCTCCTAGCAGGGGTGCTTGATCATGGGATGGCAAGATACTATGTAGCAAATGCATCCTATCAAAAAGTGGGGTTTTATCATAACAACCAAGAAAGAAGGATGAACAGGAGCAATAGCAACCTGTCACCATGTGGAAGTGGCAAGCTTGAGGTTGGAGTTAGTAGGTTCAAAGGGCATCGCTGAGCACACTGGTCACTTCTACATTCTCCTTTCCTGACTTGTACAGTATGATCTCATAGCGGGAAGGTATATATCCTGTCATGTAATGAAATAAAAAAGCCCACAAATGGTATAGAAATGAATTGGCTATGCATGTGATGGAGCTGACAATGGATGTCACCATGCCATCACCTTCATGGATGAATTATAGGTGGAATTAAAGCATAAAAATCAAAACAGGAAACACCATATTAGGTGGAGTAATTGAATCTGCGTACTATTGAGAGCTGGTACTGCTGCCAGACATTTGCTACTAGGAATTCTTCTGAGATTGGGAAGACCACAGAGTATGTCTTCCTGCATCAACAACATGGTGATAAAAGTAAATGAACATTGTTAACAGTCATGACCCCAGAGAATTAAAGCAATCAAAGGTTTTTCACATCAAACAAACAATCCAAACTCAAAGAAAATTCTAAATAGGTGCTGGAGTAGGAAGATGAACTACTGAAGTGTGTTAAGTTGTAATAGCTGAGACTAGTATTATGCAACAAGTCCATACTTGCAACAAGTCCATACTGTGAAGGGCCTTTGATAGGTCCAGTGTGAGAAGCTGGTAGGTCTCTGCAGTATTAGGGGCATGCATTTGAGACTGAATCAGATCCTTTGTGACCATCTTTCCATCCCAGTTACTCTGGTGATACTTGCGTGTTAAATTCTTTGGATTGAATATCCTTCATTTTCTGCTGAGAAGTTGTACAGTTATTTGTGTGTTAACCAAACCTACCAAGGGTTCAAATGCTTGGAGATGCCTGCAAACATAACAAACACTCTTGAGTCAGAACTTAGGAGCTAATGGATAAACAATTCTCTTTCTACTGAAACAGAGAACTCCGAGGCTCATTCTTTAGCACCAGAACAGAACCAAACTCAGGAAACCCCATGGAAATAAGTTTGATGCAACCCCCAAAATTGGTTTTTATTCTTTCCTTTTTCACTGTTCTCCCTGTTTTGTGGACTCTATTTCCAGAATATCTCAAATCAAAGTTTTGCTTTGATCTCATCGTTGTGGATTGACCATGGTAATAGATGGTTTCTGATATAATTTCTTTCTTCTGCGTGTGTTATCTCTTTGACATGGTGGATATCCAGGCATTTCATACTCATATATTCTTGCCATTACTGTGCTCAGACTCTCTAGCATTAGATGTACATTGTACTCTGTTCACTTGAGTTTCTTTCAATCTGAGTGCAGACAGTTTTCTCTACCTTTCTGACCCATGTCTCTCTATTATTCACCCAAATGCTGGGTCCAGATAGCTATGTAAATTGTACAGTCATCTTTGAAGGGAAAATAAATGATATTACCTTACTTTCCCTTCATTAGCCATTCCCAGATGTCAACAGAAAATGCATAACCATTTATAAGAAAATGTATGTATATGGAAATATACACCCAAGTATTTTTATAATTTAATATATAATATCCTTGATAAACATATAGATAATTCGAGAATCTTAATTGATCACTAATTTGAATAATCAAATTAACCTTGCTTCAGTTTGATAACCAGAGTTTCATAGAAAGAGCTATGTAAATAATTGTGCTGAATTGATTGTTCAGGAAGATTTCATTTTATTCTAGACAAATTTGCATTCATTCTAAATCAGTGACTAGCAATATAATAGAGCTACTACTTGATTTTCAGTTTCAATTAGAATTCAGAAAAATCAAAGCACTAAGTTCCATGTCACTTTTGGTACTGATTAGTACGGTAATAATATTACTTAAATGGTATGCCAAAGAAAGAAAAGCCTATTCTCCCATTTCTTCTTGAGCTGTACACACATTTCTATAGCATGTGTAATGGTGTGTGTGGGGAAATCAATCTCATCCAATTAAGGCCCCTTCACTAGTACCCTTCAAGTGATGAATACCAGACTGTGCTGCAAATGGCTGGTAAAATTAATGCTGAAAAATTTTTATAAGAATGTAAGTCAATTGGAGTGACTCAAGTTCAGATTTTAAGTATAAAATTGAAGAAAAACATCACAAAAAAGAGCCTCAAAGAGATATTCTAGGAGGATGTTTTAAGGCAATATAGGCAGAGATGTGTTCATTACTGGTGGGGTTGAAGGCACATAGTGCTATATTTTACCAGTCAAATGGTCCATGGAAAAGAAACCGTGATTATTTGTTGAAAAAATTGAAACTCCAAAACATTTACAGCATCAAAAGAAGAGCTTCTTAGACTTGAGGTTCTCAACCTCTGGGTGACCCCTATAGAGAGTTGAACAACCATTTCACCGGGGTCACCTGAGATCATTCAAAAACACGTTTACATTACACTTCATAATTAGGTAGCAAAATTACTGTCATGAAGTAGCCGTGGAAATATTTTATGGTTGGGAGTGGAGAACAATATTAAAGGGTCATAACATATGGAAGACTGAGAATCCCTGCCATATACACATGTTAAATATGAATCTGTTTCACAAAGAAAATAATTATGCAACTATGTACCAAGATTTATCACACTCCCATAGTTTTTCTGATAGATTTGTTTTAAGTCAGAGATTTGAAATCTGTTTTGTCTTATCTCCCATCATAGACACTTTCCATGTACATATACGTCATATTTTATGGGTATCAATTATAGTTTTATGTTGCTGTATTATTAAATTGCTGCATGCCGAACCTTACATTTATAACCACAGTCAGACATTGCTCATAAAAAAATTAGCTAAAATAAATTGAACATTTTCAGTTAAAGGTAATATTTCTTACCTCTTACTAACACTGTAAAACTGGAAAAGGATTTATTTAACATTCTCATTGTTGTGAAATGTCTTTGTTCTTTATTTTTTCAAATGATATTCAATAATAACCCCCTACATTATTTAAATGCCAAGAAAACCTCAATAGATACATAGGTAATGCCCATATATATAAACAAGGTTCCTGTGGTAGAACTTTTTAAATTTCTAATTCTTGAAATATCTTAACAAGGTTTCTAAAACATAGTAAAACAAAAACTGTTTCAATTATGTTCTTATAGCTGAATGAATAGAACCTTTAATAAAAATAAAGCAAAATAGTAGTTGTTTACATGTTTATATCCAGATGAGCCTGAAGTTACAGAGAGCTGCAAAGATAACTTGTCAGTCTCCCAATGCTCAGCCCAGGCCTGGTGGAGAGGAAAATGTAATAAACGCAGCTTGAATAAAGGGAAGGACATCTACACATAGTGTAAAGAGGTTTTCCTATATTCACTGTATTTCTACTTTAAGGAAATTGTTTAAGTTTGGAATGTTCCCTCCAAATGTGTAATATCCCCTCTAGCTTCTGTGGGCACTTGATTGACTGAGGAAACAATTCCATGTTGACCTCATACACAGATGCATCAAGGATTTAGAAAGCAGTCTCAACTTGAAAGTGCATGGAAACTACAGAAGAGAAAATCAGCACAGTCTTTTCCTTTTCCCAGGAAAGAGGGTCTAGGCAGCTCTGCATTAGAGTTGTGCTCTATAAAATAGAAAGGAGAGGGGCCTGAATGTTTTGGTAGAGCCAGGTATTGTGAGGTGGGAGGGGTACCTCAGCAGGCCCTTCTTCCTGAGGTACCAGACACATGATGGATATAGTATGGAATAGAGTTAATTTATGGCAGAGAAAGTGGAGCTGGGAAGGGAAAGGGGGGAAGGGATGGGAAGGGAAGAAATGAATCAAGGAGAGAAGGGGCAGAGAGTAAGAGCAAGAGAGAGAGGAGGGGGTAAACAGCCCCTTTTATAGTAAGACAGGCATACCTGGCTCTTGCCAGGTAACTGTGGGGCAGAGCCTAGAAGTAATGCTGTCTGTTAGATTCTCAGTGCCAAACAAACAGAGTCTGGTGACATTTGCCTGTAGTCCCAGCCCTTGGGAGGTAAATCAAGTTGAGGATTCAAGTCATTTTTTGCCTACATAGGAAGTTGGAGGCTAGCCTGCACTATGTGAAACCCTGTCTCAAAGGGAAAAAAAGCTTATCCGAAAGAGGGTGACTTACTCCAAAGTTTCTGTGTCTGCCCAGTCCTCCACCGACAGAAGGAACGAGTTTAATTCGAAAACCAATGTCGATGTTCAAGTTAAGACGTAAACAGGATAAAGAGGAAAACCACATCAACACAAGAGAAAATAATCAGGACCTAATGGGGGAAATATCGCCCTACAGCAATGAATGTGAAGAGTAGGTAACTGCATGACAGGTACCCCCTTTCTCCCAAGGGCACTGTGACCTCCCAGTGAAGCAGTATAGTAACTGCAGTGGAGTAGCAGGTGTGCAGATGGCTTTCTGTACCTCCTGGCAAGCATTTAGAGAAGAGAGAGCTCAACTCCACTCATTACAATTGCTCCAAGTGCATCGGTATTCAAATAGTGCCATACTTAAGGCGACTCAGCAGCTGTCTGAAGTCTGCTCACTATCATTCAGAAGAAACTTCCCCATAGTGAGGTAGGAGACTAATGGCTGCTCTGCAGTGGACTGCAATCAGGTGATTCAAAACTTCACCAGCTGCCAGCAAACACCTCATATTAAACAGCTTCAGAATGACAGCAAAGGGTTTTATATGCAAATGTGAGATACATTAGCCAACTAGATGTACATGTTTAAAAGGGAAAGCAAAACAAATAAACCAAAAAAGAAATCCACAATGTCTAGCTTTTTTTCCTTCTGAAAATAAATTCTTGTCTGTCATTCTTTTTTTTAAAAAAAAAAAAAAAAACTGATTAAATTGCCCTATTTTGGGAAAGTTTGCTAAATCCTACCTAGCAGAGACCAGTAGACCAAATGCCTGAGGGGAATAAGAAGAATCAGGAAACCTTAACTGCTACTGAATGTGCAAATATTTTAGGTTTAAAAAAAAAAAAAAACCTGATGATGGAAAATTCCATTGTCTAGAGACTCCCTGAGTCACCATTTCTAAACTGCTCACTGATGGTAAATTCTTTCTCAGAGGCACACAGGACTTTGTTAACTCCTCTCACCTGAAACTATAATTCTGCAGATTTGTGTGTGGAATGCAGGGTAAACTTTCAAAATTCTAACTACACCCTGTGTTCTGGTTAGTATGTCATACTGCCCAGCTTTCTTTAACCTGTCCCTCTCTGAATAAGTTCATGACTCCCAGAGTATATTTTGATCCAAAAATGAAAAGGTTAATTTTGTCCTGTTAAATTTTCTCAGAGGCCTTTTGACAATTGGATGTACACTATGCCTTGGTAATTATCAATCAGTATGAATACCAAACTACTCTGAAATTCTCTCTGTTCCATTTATTAATGGGATAAGTAGAAACTAAAGGTTATTATAAAATGGGAACTTTCAGCCCACGAGCAGTTCCCTTACCACCCATCATCAGGACCTCACTCAAAAATCCTAACAGGTTTTTTGTTAGGCCAAGATTTCCACTGCTGTGTACTGGCTTTAGTAATTTGCTACAGCATCACTAGTGCTGTATAATATAATAGTTGGTACCTGGAAGTGATATGCAGCCATAATAAAGGTCAAAACATCAACTCATTATGCAAAGGAAATTCATTCCACTGGCTTGCTTCAAAGGAGGCAGCATGCAGGAAGAGCCAAGGGCTTCAACAATGGTGAAGAAAGGGTGATGTACATGTACCTCCCTTGTTTTCCAGACTCCAGGAACTGATGGATTGGTTATGGGAACAAAAGTGAATATGAATAAGCCAGAGATCTCAGGATGTTTTAATGTTGGAAGATTTGTTTTGGTACTTGAGGGATGGGAAGGTCATCTGCTGCCTATGTGACAGCCTGAGGTCTGTCTCCATGGCCCACATAGAAGGAGAGAATCTACTCCAGCTTGCAAGTTGTCCTGTTACATCTGTTTGTCATGGTTCATGTGTACATGCGCACATACACACATACACACACATACACACAGACACGCACACACTCAAGTATGTACTCACACACACAAATGCACACATAGATACACACATGTACTCACGAACACACTTGTGCACACACACACTCCTGTGCACACATACACAATAAATGAATAAAAACTTAATTTTAAAGACTCATACCAGTTTCAAAAATCTTAAAATCAACTGTGATAACAACCAGTTAATCTTTTTAGTAGAATCAAGTGTTCAGGCCAAAGTAACTAGAGTTGGCTGTCCAGTGGGTTGCTAGACTTATTATATCTAGAGAAAGATTTATCTTGAAAAGTTATATCATTGTTATGGTCGCTGTCTAATGGAATGAAATTGGATTATTAAAAAACTTTCCTTTGGAACCAGTGAGATGTGTCAGTGAGTAAAAGCATTTGCTATCAAGCCTGAAGCCCAGAATGTAACCTCTCGAATCCATTCAAAGGTGTAAGGAGAGAACCAACACCTCAAAGTATCAAAGTAGCTTTCTGGCATCCACATGCACACTGTGGCCACACACACACACACACAGAGTTTTATGGAGACATGGCTCATCAATTAAGAGTATTTCCTGCTCTTGCAGAGGACCTGCACCTTTGCCAATTCCAATCACACACATGGTAACTCACAATCTTTTGTAGTTTCACTTCTGGGGAATAAGACTCTTTCTTCTGGCTTCCTCAGGCACCAGGTACATGGTGTACTGCAAATATACATACATATACACATACATGTATACATACATACATAGGTAAGCATTTGCACACATAAAATAAAAATAAATAGTTTTAAAATTATAAGCTGGAGAACTATACTTCAGAGCCAAAAGCACCCCAAGAAGACCTAGATAACAGAAAGTGTTTATAACACTTGCATTGCAAGATTTCAGAACTACTCTGAATTACAGATTGCTATGCATCTTCTATTTCCCTTTTTTCATATGAGGGTATCACTTGTGATGATGCTGCCCAGTTGCCATGGTGATAGGGAAAGAGGAAGAACGTGGGGCAAATGGCTTATCTTCTTGCTAGTAGATCTTCAGCTCAAGTATCATGGGTGGGTTTCGATATGTTCATTGAGAACACTTCACAACAATGGATAATAAAAGTGGCTGAACCAAGCAGGGTAACTTAGTTTCACTGACATGATATTACCACGTCTAATACATCCCCTAGAATGCATGCTACATTTTTATGAACCTGAAACTTCAAAACTTGGGCAGAGCTAGCGATTAATAAAATCAGAAGAGTTGTCTTTGGGGATATAATGGAGGTGAAAGAAACAAGAGTTAGTGGGTGTTAGATCATGTTTAGATTTGTGTGTGGAACCTGTATCTACATGTATGTAGAATTCAATATGCTGTATGCTTAACATGTATGCACTTATCCATATGTGCTAAATCTCTGTCTCGTTGTTGGTATTGTTCATATTAGCTCTTTCGACATACAAAGTGATGGTCCATGGCTTTTAAGTTATGTCTCACAAGTGACTAATGCAGAACAACTTCTCCTGTGCTTAATGTCCCCCAGCATATCATTCAAATTAAATGTCTCTTCATATCTTTTCACCTATATCTTAACAGGAGTGTTTGACTGCTGAGGCTTTCTCTACATTTTTATTGTTTGAGGATTTTATAATGCATATCTTAGCTAAAGTCTGCCCCTCCTCCCTCCACGTCTGCCAAGATTCTCCCTGTTCTTCCCATCTTACTCCCCCACTGTTCTCCTGGTTCCTCTCCTCTAACTCCCACACTGTTCTGTCATTCCTCCCTAACTCCCCCACTCTTCCCCTTCCTCCCCTCTAACTCCTCCACTGTTCTCTCCCTTCCTCCCCCAATTCTCCCACTGTTCTCCTGGTTCCTCTCCTCTAACTCCCCCACTGTTCTCTCCCTTCCTCCCTCAACTCCTCCACTGATCTCCTGGTTCCACCCCTCTGATTCCCCCACTGCTCTCCAGAAGTGGCTTGTTTTCTTTTTAAAACTCACTGGGTTGACTTAGCTCTTTCTTTATGTGAATAGCTTTATGTGACCAGCTACCACAGCATGGGTCTTTAAAGATATGAACATTCTCCTTTTCCTCCTGTTCTTTTTAGCCTCGAAATTTCTGAAAACATCTAAACACATTTTAGGTTCTCAACGTTTTTTATTAAATGTTTTACTGTAGCATAGTTGTAGCCCGTTTCATCTTGTATTCTTGTCTATTTGATAAGAGACTTACTCTTAATGCTTCTGCTGTGGTCTCTTGTAGAAAACCTGGGTTGGAGTCCAAACACCCACATGATGGCTCACAACCTTTGGTCACTCCAGTTCTAGGAGATCAATTGCCCTCTTCTGTCTTCCTCAGGCATAGGTCAATGGTGTTTTTAACATACATACATGTAGGCAAACACTCATACACATAAAATAAAAAATTAAATGATAGGCTAGGGATAGTCCATGTCAGCATTTCATTGTAGTGATTCTTACTCCTCTTTGGGTTTAAATATTTTCTCTTTGGCCATTATACCTTCATAATTTTAAACTCTGATTCCCTCTCAGCAATGTCTTTTTATTTGTTCTGTGTCATCATGAACTTCAATATGTTGTTTTGTGACTTTCCCAAGAATTTGCTCACTTTCCCAATTGCCACCAATTAATTCTCATTAACCTTTATTTGATGAGTAGATGCATGACTTCAAAGCTGTGACAACTGCTTCTATAGGGTTTCCTTATAGTGTGGCAGGCTCATGCCCTAGGCAAGATCAATGGGAGAGCTCAGAATCAGTACCAAGAACCATAGTCAGTTTCCTACTGTCCACTGCATGCTTGAATGAGTATGATGTGGAAATGGAAACCATCCTTAGTCCACATTAAAGACAAAATCTGGGGCTGCAGATAGGCTTCAGTGATGGAGGACTTGCTTAGAATATGCATGATTCTACATTTAATTTGCAGCCCAGGAAAACAAAGAAACAATAGCCACAGGTCTGGGTTGAAGTTCTGAGTGGGGATGTTAGTATTCTATCTAAACTCCACCTCCACAGATACCTGGCAATGGCCAGGTATGCTCCACCCCCACAGCTATCTGGTATACCCCTCCCTACAGTTATAAAAGGGGCTGTCTGGCCCCTCCTCTTTCTCTTGCTCCTTTGACCCACGTGCCTGCAGGTTCTCTCTGCCCCCTCCCACTCCCCCTCCCCCTCTCTCCACATTGGTCATGGCCAGCCTCCACCTCTCTCTGCTCCCCCCCCTCCCCAGTCTACTACCCTCCTGGCTCCCCTCCCAATGCCCTGAATAAACTCTATTCTCTGGTATACCGTGTGTGACTGGTCCCTCAGGGGGAAGAGTTGCCTCGGCATGGGCCTGCTGAGACGTCCCTTTCCACCATCATTCCTCCATTGGTTTCCATGCCATCAGGGGGTGCTTGACAATCATGTGTAAGACCCTGGGTTTGGTCCCTAACTACAACCCAAATAGAGCACTCTATATATTATGGATTAGACAGAAATGATGTTCTCATTACAGTTATTAGACACCATCACAGGAGCTCCAGTACTCATGTGAAAACAGAAGCCTGCTATTTAGCAGGACAGCAGCCATGGAATTCTGTCCTCTGTGCCTGGTCCTTCTTTCAGCTACAATACCCATATTCCTTATTTGGTAAGGGTGGAAGAGAATTGGTGGGGATGCATTCTGAAATAGCCACATCTTCTCAGTGACTGAGGAACCCCATGAGCTGTGTTTTATTCCTCTTCTTGTAAAGATAAAAGTTGTGATGGTGATTTGGACATAATTTGAAATTTTAGGCAAAGACCACAGAAAGTAACTGCATGTTCTTCTCTAACTGTGTAATTTAACAAGTAATTTGGGACTTACAAGCCTTGTTGCAGCTCATGTTATTTCTTCATACCATTGTGGGTGACACTTTTAGTAACCCAAGCATTATAATAAGATGTACCTAGAATCAACCTTGACATTAATTAAACATTATAAATGAATAGATGAATAAATAAAAATTTTTTCTTTTTAATTCATTATTTTTATTTGCTTTATTTTTTTAATTAAATGCATATACAACATACATGGGATTTATGTACACATACCCACAGAGTCAAGAAGAGGATGTCAGATTCTTAGAGCTGGAGTTATGAATGCTTCTGTACATCCTGAAATAGATGTGGGGAATCAGACTTGATTCCATGTAAAAGCAGTACATGACCTTAACTGCTGAACCGTCTTTAGCCAAAGCTGGATGATCTTAAAGTATTTAATGCCTGAGGCTTTCAGTGTCTTTAGTTATGAAATAGTATATAGAGATTAAAAGAAATAGTTTCAGTGTTGTGATTCACGGAGTGTGTGGTACATGTTAAAGGTCCAGTAAATGATGGTTATTATTCATGCTTTTTCATGAAATATGAATTTTATTCCTTTTGGTCTTTTACTTTCCCAGGTCTACTTTTTTGTCTTTATCTCAAATTTTACCTTATATAAGTATTTTAAAAATATTGGCTAACCTCTTTGACAGTCCGGCATGGCCTTGGTAAGGCTGGAATGACATGGATCTGGGCCCTGGGACAGAGCCAACAGGTGTGGGTCTCTATGAGTGTCAGTGACTGCTGCGACTGTAAGGCTTGTTTGTATAATATAAATATCTTTTACATTCATTCTTCAATGGGTGCCCTCCGTGTTAATGTTAATAACTCCATGATAATCAAAGACAGCACAAGTCTGGGAGTTGGGGGTGTGGCTAATGTCTTAGCAAAATGGTAAAATGGGACTTTCAGTACAGCCTTTAAGGCTGTGGGAAAGAACTCTAAAAGCATGAGTGCACAAATATATAGTTTCTCAACTATGCAAAATACAAGGATGCACAATTAATTACTATGAGGGGCTTCATGAATCTAAAAGAACAAAACAGCTGTGCTGTGAGCCACCTTGTCAGAAAGATACTAAGGAAGGAGATAAAGAGATTTAGGGAGTGGGGAATGAAGGAGATCCCACCCAGCTAAGACTTTTGTTTATACTTCCAAATGTAGACAGATTCCAGAGTTCAGGGTTGGCCCTAGACAGAGTAAGGTTAGGCCCAGGTGTGGTAGAAATGGTAATTTCAGAATGGGTCCCTCCCAGTCAGTTTATCCTCTGTGCTTAACAGAGGCTGACTGGTCTCTGAGTTCTTTTGCAAAAACAAAAACAAAATAACAACAACAAAAAAAGATTGTTGTCTCCTAAGAATCAAGGGACTGGGGACAAGGGATGCTAATTCGTAAGATAATCAAAACAGACCCTGGAGTAAATGACTGGATTGATATGTAAATTAAAAGACTGGGCTTTTGATCTGGAAGAGAGGAGCTATCCAGAGAAGTTTTTAGATGTGCAAGAAAGAACTGCTTGGAGAACTGTTTCAAGCAGAAAATTGAGAGAAAGCCTTTTGGAGATCTCCATAGAAAGCAGAACAGAAAATAGTCTGGAAAGTTGACTCTAGCAGAACATAGGCCACCAGCTTAGACCCACAATTTGACTTTCAGTCATTTGTTTTTTTGCCATTTTCAGAACCTCCTTCTCTCAGAACCCCTCTCCAAACAGAGGTTGGTCCTTGGCACCTCTTTGCAGTTTTCTCTAGGGACTACTTTATTTTAGTTGCCTTATTTAGCACCTTCAACGATACCACCCCTATCTAATAACTTGAAGATGCCCCTGAAAACATCTCTTTAGAAATTCCACTGTTGCCTAAAAAGATAATGCATTAACTAGTTTTCTATTTCCTAAAAAAAATTCCTTCCCTGAATTTTCCATGGCCACATTTCTAAGCTGACATGGGCATGGAGTTATTGTTGACCTTTCCACATCCACAATCTTTGTATTCTATTGTCCACATACTTTCCTTGCATCCTTTTTTCCAAATTTATTTTAGTATATGTCTTTTCTACCTTAGGTTTGTTCGATCATCTTTATCAAGACAATATAATTTATATTTATATTTTTATCAGAGCTTTGGAGGGAATAACATTAAAAAACAAAAAATAGTTTTCATATTACAATAAGAATAAGCACAGATAATTAAGGAGTCGTGTAAAAGGTTCTTTATACCATCTTTCCACAAAAGAAAACATAAATGTTTAAATTCAGAGAAAGACACAAAATAAAATCAATTTGGCATTATCTAGGTACCATCTGGAGAGTGTTCAATTTAATTACAGGTGCACATCTAGTTCTTAAAAATCTTGCTCCAATATTATTATAATTTGGGTGAGAAAACCAATAATCAGCATTATTCACTACTAGGCTAGTTCCCAGTAGGTGCACGGTAAACTATGGGCACAGAGGAAACGAGTAAGGAATGGGACTGCTCATGGCTGGTAGCAATATGCAGGGAGGTAAGAGTGAAAAGAAAGAAAGAAAAGCATTTATTTTGATCATTTGAAAGTTTACACACTGTGTAAAGTGTGCTCAGCTTTGATAATACATGGAGCAAAGATGTAATCTTAGTATATACATTTTATCCTCACAACAAACTCATGATATAGCTTTATCATTAGTGTCATCTACGTGGTTAATGGGCCAAGCACATCCAGGATAAGCCTCATCTCTGACTCCGTTAGCATGCTGGACTATATTTGCATAACTTTCATTGCAGTGCCCCCTTAACTTTCTTATCCTAACTTTTGCCTTTCCCAATCTCTCACACCTGCAGTATTCAGACTGATCTTAACATCAGATTACAAGCCCGTATCTAATCTGATATCCATCTTTGTCTTTCCAGATTTTTTTGTCAATACACTACTTCATAACGTCTCTACTACCATGGCCAAAGGCTGCTTCTTCTGAACCAGATTTTTCCCTCCTCATCTTTTGTACAAATGTTTCCTCATTTGATTTGTATCTACTCATGTTTCATGGTTTAATTTTAATTGCACTTTTTAGAATGCTTTGCTTTACACTTATTCAAAAAAAAAAAATGGAGGCAGGGTGTCATGTGACCCAGACTGTCCTCTGACGTTCTACACAGAGAATGATTTTGAGCTCCTATTTTCTTGCTTTCTCCTCCAAAATGATGAGATCACAGATGTGTCCCACCATACCTGGCATTTTTTATCCTTCAAAATGGTTTGTCTTATGTGATTTTAAAAATTTGCTAGTTTAGAATTTAGTTTATCTAGTGAAAATCATTCTTGATGAAATTTGAGACACATAAATTCACAGGAATGCACACTCATAATACAGAACAGATTTATTGATTCAGTTGTTCCCAGGGTTGGAAAGATGGCTCAGTGGTTAAGAGTGCATATAATTGCTGCAATTGTTTGACTTCCACAGGCACCATACACCTGTGCATGTGCCCTCTCACACATATAAAAAGCATATTTCCTCTGAACCTGTGATATGTTTGTTCTCTTGAAGATATATTTTAAGACCTTAGAATTTTAGCTTTGGTAAATTCAATTATACAGCCTTTTATGATTATTTCTGTGATCAGTAATTTTTTTTATAGTTTGACATTCTTTCAAGGTAAAAAATCTTCTCTTTGTTATCTTATAAAATCACAGTCAAAGTTTTATCAGGCATGAATGAAGATTAATTTTTTTAAACATATATATTTGTTCAGGTCCTGGCTAAACCTGCAATATATAAACATATCTGTCTTAAAAACTCTTCATTGGCTGCTGCAGGCATATTGCTTTTTCAAAATTAAGAGGGAAAGCAAATCTCATCTGTGTTCTCCAGTTCCGAATAATTTCTCTTTTTGTAAAGCATTATAAAATTATGTACATGTGTGTATGTCTGTACATGGGTATGTACATATTAGTGCACTGCCTATGAGGGCCAGAAATGCTGTTGGATCCCTTGGTGCTAGTATTGCAGGTGACTGTGAGATTCCACATATTAGATTTGGGAAATGAACATAGATTCCCTGCAAGAGCAACAAGTACTCTTAACCACTGAGCTAACTCTTCAGCCTTGTATCATCCCTATTCTAATAATGTTGCTTTTCTCCTAGGAACATAAATACCTAGTAAAGTGGTACCAGTTTAGCTTGTAAGCTTCTCTGTAATCCAGACCATGCTAAAGTGTTCCAAAATATGTCATATTCTCTCCATCACAGCCCATGTGATATATTAGGACAGGCTGATTTCTTCCTATCTTCTCTGCTGTGATCAGGATCAGGATTCATGATAAGAGAAAGGCTGTACTATGTTCTTCAGTTAATCAAACAATTACATTTTTTATTTTAGCCTCTAGTCAAATTTTCTATGATTTATTATTTACCAGTTCGATTTCAGATCAGATCATCAAATAAGAAGCTGCGTAGTCCTCTGAAATGTTTGGGCACTTCTATCTTTTTGTCTGTAATAGCCATCTTAACTCTTTGTTTGTATTTTTAGATATTAACAATATATCCAGCTGTTACTTCTGTAAGATCAAGGCCATTTGATTCATTCAATATGTAAGGAATATAAAGTACCTGCTAAATGTTAAGAAGTCTGCATTGGAATTCAAGGATTGATAAGAAAGTTATATGCTCTGTCTTCAAAGACATCATTTTTCAGAGGAGATAGCTGCTGAATAAGAAATTACAAATGACCTGGGGGAAGTTACAGAGGGGAAGGCAGGAGATCTTGAGACATATAATGCCATTGAGATACCTCATAATTTCATGCTTCTTGCATTAGTCACATTGTTTTGTGGCTTGACTGTTTGTGGAACACTTGAATATGTTTTAGACTTCGTAGTTAATATGCACATGACTGTAAAGTAAAGTAATGATAGATTTAGGATGAACAGACACTGGAACACGAGGCTGTGCAACACAGCAACATTTGAAAGCGCTAGGAAACAGTTTATTCAATTAATGATAGAAAGTTTGGATCTTCATTTGATTAAAAAAATTAATTCAAATTTCTGCATCTCATTACTCACATGTCCAATTTATGTAGACTTAAAATCCAACTATATAAAAGTGCTACAATATTTTAGCATTCTTGAGGTAGAAAATACTTTCCCTAAACTCAAAAACCATGAAATAAAAAGCTGATATATTTGACAATATAATACAAAAAGAACTAATCTATGAATGGCAAAAAATTTAAAGAACTATGTTGAGATGCAATGAATAAGTGAGAAAAATATTTTAATATATATTATAAAAATAGAGTTAGCATCCTTTTATGATTTTTTTAAACAGTAAAAAAGACACTTAATCCTGAGTAAACTATAACGTGAAATTGACAATAAAATAAAAAGCAAATAAACTTAAGACACAAAATTAGGCTAATTTAAAAAATTATTTAAAACAATGAAATATTTTTATTCATCATGTGAATAAAGATGATTATGTTTTGTAATGTCTGATTTCAGTTTTCATGCTATAGAGAAGCAGAAATTCTTATACAAAATTGAAATGTCAAAAAATACATAAAACCTTTATGCTTAGAATTTTAAATAGTATTTATATTCAGAGAAATATTGTCTGAGACAATAACTTGACAAGTAGTAAGTGCTATGTTGATCACAGTCAAAAAGTTTTAAATGTCCTTATTAATTACCATAAACAGTTTGAATTACTTTGACTGTATAAATTCAAGAAAGTAATTGTTGTCTAATAAAATTGTGAGATAATGGTAAATTACTGTCATTAAATAAGGAAACAAGCTACAATACAATATATAGAGTGTCAACCATTTCACATATAAGTAAATTTTGTTGTTTGTGTGAAATATTTAAAAAATTCTCCCTAGGGAGCATGGTTTGGAACGAAAATATCATTTTTATTTTAACAAATTTGATGTTTTTGAATTCCATTTATCATGACTGTGGCTGTCTTCATAATAAAAACCTTATTCATTTTAATCAGAAATGTGGAAACAAAATATAAACACAGAACACAGAGGTAACAACTGCTCTGACTTTCCGCATTCCATTTTTTGTCTACATATGTGCTCCTTTATTAAATTTTTTATTGGTTATTTTGTTTACTTACATTTCAAATGTTATATTCCTTCCCGGTTTTCTCTCCCCTATTCCACCTTCCCTCCCCCCTGCATCCATGAGAGTGCTTCCCCACCTGTCTGCCCACTTCTGCCCCACTGTCTTAGCATCTCCCTACACTGGGGCATCAAGCCTTCACAGGACCAAGGCCCTCCCCTCCCACTGAAGCTAGATAAGGCCATCCTAAACATGCGTGCATCACAACACAAAGATAAGTCATATTACTAGGTCTTTCATTTTCCAATTCATTTACTTGATGTGTCATCCTCAAGCTCTGAGCTCTGTTCATATGAGGGTGGAGCATTGGAGAGGAAGAAGTGATACCTAAACCCTTTCTGTTAGGTAGACCTGGTGGTTAAGGCTCATGTGTAGGAATACTTGGCCTTTGTTGATCACACTATTTTGGGGGGTTATGAAACCATTAAAAGGTGGAGGCTTGCTGGAGGAAGTACCTCACTAGGGGTTGGCTTTAAGGGTTTATAGCCTAACTCTACTTCCTGCTCTGTCTTTGCTTCCTGTATGTATATGAAAATGTGACAAGCCAGCTTCCTGCTCCTGCAGGCACTCCATGTCTTCTCTGCCATCACGGATTCTATCCCTCTGGAATATTTTACCTCTGGGATTTTATCGCAGGAACAATAAACTAACTAATACATTAGGTTATGCATCCAACAGGTATGTGCTTGGAGCTACTCTAGACATGACAGCTGTGTTTTTTCATGACTGTCTTCTGCTCTTATCAGAAACAGAAGTCATCAAAAATCCATTTTATATACTTTGATTTAGAATAAATAGAGACATGCATGGTCTGCACATGATCTACTTAGCATTTATCTCATTGAATATGCTAAACTCTTTAAATAATGAGGGGTTTTATTCACTTCAATGTGAGGTCACAATCATTTAAATACCTTCCAGTGAACATATACGTGTAAACCCACAGCAACTGAATTAATGAGAATATAAATGGGTCTGTCTATGGAGAAAGAAAAAGGACTGGAGGAAAACCATGTGGAGTCAGGAAGAGAGTTCAGTAGTCATCTTCCAAATTGGGCGATGAAGATAAAGACCACGTGGAAGATGTCAATGATATTAATAATATTATGATAAGCACAAGCAGATTTCTTCCTGTTTCTTGCTTTAAATTCTCAATTGCTTCTTCCATTTGTGAGTGTGTTAGGGAACTGACTTCCCTGACGGCAGATGCTGGTGTTGGCAAGATGAATGTAGCCAAAACATGGTTTCTGGATCAGTTAGAGGTCCAGAAACAGGCAGGTTCTGGCAAGGGAGTAGAGTGAATCAAAAAGTACATGCACAAAACTGGTAAGGGAGTGAGTGAGACGTGCACAGTCACAGCGAGTACCCATCAGAGACAGGTACTATGTGTTCAGATTGAAGAACACATTTATTTATTCTTTAAAGCAAAGTTTGAGGCCAGAGTGCTAAGTCTTCATTGTTAAAAGCTTGGTACCAGCTGGTGGAGCTGTTGGGCTATTGTAAAGAGGTAGGAAGGTTTACACCTAGTTGGAGGAGATGGATCGGTAGAGATGTGCCTCAGAAAGCTGTGGAATGCTCCAGTGGTCTCTTCTCCTCTTTCCTCCTCCCTCCCTCTCTCTTCCCTCCTTCCCACCTCTCTTATTCCCTTCCTCCCTTCCTGATGTGCCCTCCCCCCAGCCTTGAGCAGGTCTGAAAGACCTTGTTTACCACAATAGACCAAATAATAGGACCCAAGTGGAGTTACCCACCTTGGCTGCAAGTACAGCCTGCTATAGGAATTTAGAAGAATAGACTGCCCACTGAGCTTGCCTTGAGACATCTCCAGGGCTGTGACTAAGGATGGGTTCCCCCACTCATCTCAGGCTGAAACAAGAAGGAGTTGGTGGGGCTTCCCCTTTAAATTGAAGAGCCGAACATTAAACTTCGAGCCTTGATCAGAGAACTTTGTCTTGGCTTCATCTTTCTCTCACCCTCAGTCCCTTTCTTCATTTCCAGCCACACTTTCAGGAGAACCCGGTTGGTCTGTGACTGCAGGCAGCTACACCCTGAAGTGAGAGACACTTGCTCCATCCCTATCATGATGTTCTGGTCCACCACAGGCCCAGAAGCAATGGAGTCAAGTGACTGTGGCTAGAAACTTAAAAAGCATGAGCTGAATAAAGCTTATATCATTTTGGTTGATGTTATTCAATTATTTTATATGCACCTGTGACAATCTGGGAGCTCTGAACTCCTGGCAACTTGTGTTTAGTCCCTCTTTACCATCCAGTCTCAGAACCAAGAATGGGGCCTATGTGGCAAGCAGAGCCTTCATCTAGGTTATCTGTAGAAGGCAGCTTAACAGGAAGCTCATTAATGAAGATGGTTAGACTTCTCCACAGTATAAAATCCAGTAACCTGTAAGGGGGTAGGGAAATCATGGCTCTCGTGTACTTCCCTAGATCCTCTGATCATTTGCACGGACCTATTACTTTGACTTTCCTTCATCTCCATCCGTCATCATGTTGCTCCAAGTGTGCATTTTCCCCTCTACCTTCCTGTCCACTTTGTTTTAGATTTCAGTGAGAACTACATTAAAATATGGTCATGGTAGAGATCATTCATTTTCTCTCAGTATTTATGCCGAACAGAAGCTGACAGACCTTTATAAAGAAATTTAGATACTTTTATATTCCTCTTGTCTGTCTAGGCTTGGTGCTTAACTAGGTCAATTGGATGGAGTAGAAAAGATACTTCATTGTCCACAAACAGTTGAATGCCACCCACTCAATCCTAAAGTCTTCAGCTTCAGCCCTCAGCCAGGTGCGTGTCCTTATATTCTTTGGTTTAGCACTGCATGCAACCCATTAACCTGCAAACTGTGTCCTGCAGTTAGCCATTGTATTATTTTCATTATTGCTTTTTAAATCTTTTTGAACTTTTAAAGACAAGTTTTCATTCCACAGGCTAGGTTAGCCTTGAACTGTCAGAAATCCTTCTCCTCTTCAGCCTTGCAAATACAAGAATCATAGATGTAGCCACCAAACCTGAAACTGTTCTTATTTCTTTGGATTTATTTCGTGTTAGCACACTTAACCATGAAAAGAAAAGTTGGCAATCAATTCTTTTTTTTTTCCCATTTATTCAGTGAATCCATTGGAATGTCTCCATTAGTGATAAATAACTACATTTGTTACGAATAGAAAAGAGTTTAATTGAAAGTGTTGGTTGCTCTATATCTGGCCATTTGCAAGTATGCAGAAGCCAGATGCCATCTGAGAAGTAGAAATCACTTTCCAGTGCAGTATCTTTAATTATGTCTTTTCACCTGAGCTGCAGGGCACATGTTCCATTTTCTCTCTGCTCATTATTAATAGAACCCACTAGCACAGGGCTTTCTAATTTCATATTTTTAAAGTGAATTTATCAGGCAGAGTATTCTGAAATGGCACTAGTAATGCAGTTAAGAAATTCCTCAGTTCTGGAATTTCCTCTCTTCATATAGATCTTTAGATGTGGCTCTGATTGACTGTTCTCCCCTCACTTTGGAAGGCTTACCCAATCGATGTGTTGCTGTAAGTATGTTCAATGTGTGATAATGATTTTATTTACATTTTAGAAACATTTGAAGCTTTTGGAAACTGTGTGTTTGGGTCTGTTATTTGTGACTTTGTTGTATGGCTTTGTCCACTCCACAGACTTGCAGGCAGCTTAGAATTAATTAACCTTGGCAAAATTGAATTCACTAGCCTACATTCCTCAATATCCTCACTAAGATGTTAAATAATAAATGAGCCCAGTGAGTTTGGGAGAGGAGAGCTTTCACAGAACAGAAGGAAGGACCAGACCTCCCCAGTTTCTGTCCTCAGTCCTGCTGTTGTCCCCTCTAGTATCTGGAGTCAGATGCTCTCTGCTGCTTTTTTCCTGGCAGCAAAATGAGAGGCGAGGCAAGCCCACACCCGGGCAGTGCTGGAGTGAGAAAGAATGAATGCCTAAAATGTGCTTTGAGAGCCTCAAGTAAAATACGCTACGCTTCGTGTGGAAATTATTATTAGTTCATTCTTCATGCACTTTTAGTCCTTGCCCTCTAGGCTCAGACTGCCAGCCAAGGCACCAATTACTGCTGATGGGGCTGTTGGTTCTTAGATGTGAACACCTGTCCTCAAGCAAATGAACTGAGATAATACACACCAATTTACCATGTGTGGATAGACCCTACAAATTGAATCTCCAAAATACAGTCTGTGTTGAATAACAAATGACACTGGGTTTAAATGACAGGAAATAGACTGGATACAATAGCTTGGGCATCTGTGTCTATGCAGGTCTTTGTCCTGTGTCTGGTGTTGTCAAGCCAAGCCAGGCTTCCCTTTGCATTCTAAGGGCTGACTAAAGGGCCATTTTTGGCAGCCAGTCTTCCTCGCTCCAGCACTACCCAGTGTGGGTTTTCTATTCCTCTTATACTATTGCCAGGACAAAAGAAATGGAGATCATCTTACTCCAGAAACTGGAGAAGAACAGTGGCAAGACAGGATGGAAACAGGGGAGCTTGATCTTTCTTTCTGTTCTTTGAAAGTCCTCCCCTCATGTGCTCATGGAGAAAGTCACTGAAGAATTGCTGGCCTTATTTTCTGAGTACCTCACTGGCACATTAAAACTGTGTAAGTTTGTCTTGTGAGGTCCAAAGCTGTCCTTCCATGGCATTTATAGTGCATAGTCAGGACTTGATATCTAATACATTTCACTTAATCATACTTATATATGATTATACATATGTAGAATTTTACAGTGTTTCTTTCATTGATTTTGTTAGTTGGCTAACATGTCCTTAAAAGATATATTAAAGATATATAGAACACTACCTTTATGGCTGTCTTTATTATATAGGCACAGATATCAGTAAAGAAGAACAGAATACTAAAGAGTTTTATGAACTATACATCCTGTAGAGAGCTAATATCTGAAATATATAAAGAACTCCAGAAACTAAGCACCAAGAAATCAAATAACCCAATTAAAATGGGATATAGAGCTATATAGAATTCTCAATAAAGGAAACTCAAATGGCTGAAAAACATTTAAAAATGTTCACCATCCTCAGCCATTAGGGAAATGCAAATCAAAACTACTTTGAGATTTCATGTTTCATTTGTCAGAATCTCCAGGATCAACAGAACAAGTGACAACTCATGCTGTTGAGGAGGTAGAGTAAGAGAAACATACATTGCTAGTATGTGTGCAAATTTGTACAGCCACTATGGAAACCAGTGTGGCAGTTCCTCAGGAAGTTGGAAATTGATCTAGTTCAAAATTCAGCTACATCACTCTTGGGTATAATCCAAAGGATGCTTAATTCTACCACAAGGACATGTGGTCAGCCATGTTCATTGCTGCTCTATTCAAAATACCCAGAAATTGCAAACAATCTAGATATCTATTGATAGGAAAAGGATAAAGAAAATGTGCTACATTTACACAATCAAGCCATTAAAAATGATCATGTCATGAAATTTGCAGACAAATGGATGGAAATAGACAAAAATCATCCTGACTGAGATGTCACAGCCCAAGAAATACAAATACATTTTGCATTCCCTTATATGTGGATATTAGCAGTTAACTCAATATAATCAAGCTATAATCCATAGAGCTAAAGAGAAGGTATAGAGCAAGAGAAGGGAAAAATCTCATTAGGAAAGGGAAATATAAAACAAATAGAAATGGATGCAAGGGGGCTTGGAATGGGAGGATCAAGTAGAGAAGAGAGGGAGTTTTGGGAGGGAATACAGGAAGAAATGGAAAGTTAAAGCGCATATAAGGAGTAGTATGGAAACTTAATGCAGTAGAAACTTCCTAAAACATAAACATCTATGAGGGGGACTGAAATGAAATTGCTAAATAAATAAGGGGAAAAGAATTACAGCTGGCCATTTCTTGTCATCCAATGAAACTTCTAGGATCTGGAATGGCTTACATCTAATTGAAATGCTGGCTACAGGATTCTTTTAGGCACTCCCAAACAAGCCAGGATGAAGCCAAGACTATAGGTTGCTTTTCACAAACTGACAGCAAAGTTCCATTGCTACAGACAACACCTATATAACATATTGAACGTGGAGATGTAGAGCTGGTGCCTACATAGAGCCTTTATCACTATGTTCCAGTATCTTTGGTATAGGAAGGTACTCTGCATGCTCTGAGTAATGCAAACAACAAGCCAAACCCAAACCAGTCATCTGCAATGGTTTCTTGTCTTCAAGAAGGCAATGGTAGGACAAAGCTTTAGAAAGTAACCAAACAATAACTGACTTGACTTAAGGCTTATGGCTCACTCTGTCAGATGTAACCTATACTTGACACTGCCTGGTGATCAAGAACTTCAATCTAGATAGCCCAGGGATTTAGCACTTTCATCCGGTTTAAGCAGTATCTTCCCTCTAAGAGTGTGGACTGCACAGGGACAACAACTTCATCTTCCTCTGATTCAAATCTCCTGTATCTTGCCCACTACCACACAAGGGATGCACACATAGTGAGTATGTTTTATGTCAACTTGATATAAGCTAGAGTTATCTGAAAGAAAAGAACCTCAGTTGAGAAAAACAAAACAAAACAAAAACAATCCTACATAAGATCCAGCTGTAAAGCATTTTCTTAATGATTGCTGGGGAAGGCCCCAGTCCAATATGGCTAGAGTCATCCCTGGGCTAGTCATTCTCAGTTCTACAAGAGAGCAGGATGAAGAGGCCATGAAAAGCAAGTGAGTAAGCAGCACTGCTCTATGGCCCCTGAATCAGCTTTTGCCTGAAGGCTTCCATCTTATTTGACTTCCTTTCCTGACTTCCTTCAACTTTGAACTACAATGTTGAAGAATAAACCATATAAATCCTCTCTTCCCCAAATGACTCTTCCATCATTTATTTCATTGCAACAATAGAAACCCCAACCAAGACAATGGGTATGCTTTAGCTGGACTTGTTTCTGCTGCTCAGGTATCATTCTTTCCAGTTGCATATATAGATCCTGATCATGGATGGTGGTGGATAATAAAGATGTTTGGAGAAGCTTAAGTTAAAAATCATTTACAATTCATCAATTAGTATACATAAATACCAAAATGGAAGTTACTCTGAATGGAAAAAAGAGGAATAAAACACTTCAAAGAAAGAGTTGTTGGTCCGGGGGACAGTGTGTGGCAGGGCATTGTCATGAGATTTGAGGAAGTTAGACAGCTGCTACATGAGTTCCTAAGATGAGAGATGAGAGAAAGAGGGAAATATTAGGAAAATGAAGATGTAGGCTATGAAGCCACTTCCAAAGGCAAGCAATATTTGAACCAAATGCAATGTTGCTTAAAGCAACTACAGAAGTGGTTCTCTATATTTATTCCACTTCTTCTGCAAGAAAATGCTCTGCCCTGGTATTTTAGCAGTGCCCACAAATTAGTGCACATAATGTAAAAGGGAAAGAAAATTAGAAGCATAGAGAACTGGCTGCCTGTAGGTCTGTGTAACACCTGAAACTGGTGTAGAAAACCATCATCTTTTAGTTTGTTTCTGCATCTAACAGAGTATGATAGGCAAAGTGACTTGGACAGACATGCATGCCTAACAGAAGAATGTGGTGTGTTGTGTCAAGTACCAACCAGCTGGTCTCAGGTGAAGGTTCTTTTACTTCATTGCAGATGTCCTGCCTGCCTCTATCTATGTCTTCCCATGGCACAGACTGAAAAGAAGTTCATTGGTGCCTTTTCTCAAAGGAGCATTAATTCTGTCACGATAATTTTATGCACTCAAACACATCTAATTCTAAATACTACCCTAAGGGTTCATTTCAAACACCTCTGGACTAGGGATTCATGTGTTAACATATGAACTTGGGGCGTGGGCACTGGGTAGGTATTGATCACTCTACAACATTTTTCCTTTGTTATCAGGCAAGCTCTTGAAGGAATCATGGGAAACTAGCTGTGACCTTCCAATTTTCTAGGATGGACAGTTTACTGAGAAAAGGATTTCTAAGAAAGGGCAGCATTTTAGTGTTTATGAGTAACTCCTGATGGCTCTGAATGAACACATTACATACCTACCCACTGCACAGTCATTAGATTTCTACTGTGATTTGATTGTGTGATTTGCTGTGAAAACAAATATGAGTAGGTGTGACATTTTCCATGTATGAGAGGGTAGTGGGCTTGATTATTGCTGGTATAACAGCTTTAATTACATTAATTGCTAGCACCACTGCTTCTGCAATTGCTTTGATGCAAGAAATTAAGACAGCTGCTTTTGTTAATCATTTAGCAAAAAAAAAAAAAAAAAAAAAAAAAAAGTTACTAATGTGTTGAATATACAAGAGGATTTAGATAGGCATTTGGAAGAATTGATTGATGCTCTTTATCCTACTCAAATTATTGGAAGGAGTTTCAGAATTTAAGAGTAAGGAGCCATCTTGAGTGTCATGCCAAATATCATTGGATTCATATTAGTTCTAAAATTTACAGTGGTAGTCATTATAATTAGGAAAAAGTTTAAAGACACTTATAGTGTATTTGGCATAATTCTAACACCTCTCTGGATGTTTTAATTTTACATAGTGAGCTTATGAATTTTAAGAATGTGGCTCTGCTAAGGGTTGATGTGGTAGGTACTGCTGATAAAAATACCCATGACCTGAGGACAGTATTTCTATTTTGGTCAAGCTTCAAGAATGGCATATATAGCTTGATCATGCTAGTCCTTTTTGTCTTGGGAATACTTTTATGCCTGCCCATAGTGTTAAAGCTTGTCTTTAACAATATCAACATGTTGGCAGCCAAAGTACATGGCTTGAACTTGAAAATGGACCCCCAGACAGAGTTATTAAATTAACAGGCTGGCAAGCCAAGGACAAGTAATATTCTGCACAGAGCCTTACCAACCTAAGACAAAAATGCATTGCTTTTGATAATGCATATTCCATGATGGGTAAGGAAAACATTCTTGGCAGAACAACCTAAGACAGGCTCAGTCTTGTTAATGAAAAAATAACAAGGGGGAGAGGCACAGAGCCTTTGGGGCTGCTTGCAAGAATCTGACATGAGCCAAGAACAAGGAAATGGGTTGCTTGGCAGGAATATGACATTGGCCAAGGACTAGGAAGTATGCTTCAGGCAGGAGTCTGACATTAGGCTATAACAAGGAAGTAATTTCAGGCAGAAATCTAAATATTAGGCTAGAACAAAGAAGTAATTTCAAGCAGGAATCTAAATATTAGACTAGAACAAAGAAGTAATTTCAGACAGGAATCTAAATTTTAGGCTAGAACAAGGAAGTAGGCTTCAGACATGAAAATAACTTTGGGCTAGGACAGGGAATTTGGCTCAGATATTTTGGTCATCTTGACAAGCCCTTAGAAACGGTGATCATGGAGTATTCACAGAATTTTGTTTATTGTCTTGCTTGTTCCTTGACTATTTGCATCTATTGTATTGCTAGACCCTCAACCTAGAACTTACCTTAGTACTTGCATGTAATTAAAATGGTATAAAAGCAAAAAGAAGGAGGGATGATGGGATAAGGGTTTTCTAGGGAGGGGAAATGGGAAAAGGGGATGATATTTGAAATGTAAATAAATAAAATATCCAATAGAAAAAGAAAAAAAGAGAAGAAAAGAATGTTTTTAACTGCCTGGCTTTGAATCTGACTGCTTTAATAGAGAGAAACACAATCTAAACAGTGGATTATTGAATGAGAAAGCTTGAAAGAAGCGCTGAGAGGTGGTTACTTGTTCAAACTGGATTATTGAATGAGAACACTTTGAAAGTAGAGCAGAATGGAATCTGTTGGCGCTACAACTTTTTAACCATTATGTGATTTGTGCATGAAGCAAACATGGTCCACTGTAAGCTGATAAAGTATATACTTACCATGAGGGAGAAGAATGTGAAAGTAGGCCCAGATACTGTGGTAGTTTTTGTGAAAAATGGAGGATGAAGATGATCATATTTTGTGCATAAATATATGGAGTTCTCAAAGAATAAAAGATTAAAATAAAAATATAAAAGTGGAAAATTATGTCTATATAGATATAGGAGATATGATATGTTTAAGGGCGATTCAGAGCAATAGTTAATATCATGTACATATCATTACAGAAAAATTGTATATATATATTAGACTGGAGTCAATGTCACACACATAAAGACACTGGTAGACACAAAGCCCAACCAGTAGATTTAATGCCATCTTACTCCATTTTATCTTACGATTTCAAACAACCACAGATAACTGCTGATTTCTTTTCATTTTAACAAGCATTAGTGTGTGTGTTTGTGTGTGTGTGTCTGTGTGCATGTTTGCTCATTCTCTGTCTTTTAATATCATGTTGCTTTAGTCTTTGATCATATTACTCAAAATACATGTTTTTTGGGTACTATGATTGTGCTTCACAATAGCAGTCTACAGGTAATCCTTTATTGCTTATGATATGCTAAACCTTCATCTACAGAATAGAGAAAAATTAAGTTTCTAATAATCTGGTCTTAATGTAGAGAGATTATCCTCAACTACCTAAGTATTCTCCTGAAAGTGATAAAGATCTTTAAAGGTAGAAAAGGAAGGTGGGGGGAATTACTACAGAGCAGAGGTGGTTAGAAAACTTTAATTTCACTGGCTTTGGAAACAGAAGAAGTCACATTCCAAGAAGGCAAAGAGTTTCTAAATGCTGGAACATTTAGAAATAAATGCTAGGACATGACTGCATATCCTGGAGTCTCAGCAGATCCATGGAGACCATGGTCTGGAGAATATCTGATATAATTCAACAGACCTGGGTAGTAAGTATATATCATATATATGTATATATGTAAATACATACCATATATATATATATACACATATGATCTGGCTGGAACATAGACATGCCCTTAGTACATACCTTTAATCCCTAACAGTGAAGGTAAGATTAGTTTGTAGAAGGAAGCAGCCACGTTTGAAAGTGACATCTAATTGAGGAGACAAAGTGATGAATCAGAGAAAGTTTTGAGAGAATGAGTTAGGAGTGGGATAATATATGACATATTTCTTAATTCTTTTCCTGTAATTACATATAAATAATATTAACTATTGCCCTGAAAATATCGCTTTTATTTTCCTAGATGAAGTAATGAGATGAGAGCCATACCTAACCTGTACAAATCCATGACTCAGGCTGAGACCAGAGCATTTCCTTGTCTGTTCTAACTATCCCTAGGTCTAGACCTGGATTCTGCAAGCATCCTTACAATCTAATCTTCCAAGATGATTAATTCAAATCTGAATTTTCTTGGCTTCTGCCTAAATTGCTCTGCCTGGCCTCATATTAACTTTGTCAATATGTTCTAACCTTCTGGCTCCTTCTTATTCTCTGGATAGTTCTGTCTTTACCTATCTTTAGCTTGTCCTTTTTGTAACCTATCTCTGTAGAACTGTCCTTGTAAAACACACACACACACACACACATCCCTACCAAACACCACACATCCTTTTTTCCTCTTTCACTACTCTTAAGTAGCATCTCTTCCTCTGCTATTTTCATGTGAGTTGGACTTATCCGATCTCACTATCCTGTCATATCTTTCTCTGATTCATCACTTTGTCTACCCCTCAATTAGATGTCACTTCCAAACATGGCTACTTCCTTCCACAAACTAAACTTACCTTCATTGTTAGGGATTAAAAATGTGTACTAAGTGTTTCAGCCATATCATACTGTAATCCAGAGCATGTCTGCATTCTGGCCAGATCATCACTTTGGATATGATTGCTTGTCAGAGCAGCCATGTTGCTGAATTAAAATTCATCTACAATTGCCATAAATCAGTCTGAAATAGATCATCTCTCCTATAATCTATTTTCTTTTTTAAAATTTTTAAATTTTTTATTGAATATTTTATTTACATTTCAGATGTAATCCCCTTTTCCCATTCCCCCCCACACAGGAACCCCCTATCCCATCCCCCTTCCTCCTGCTTCTATGAGGATATGCCTCCACCCACCTTCCCACTCCCACTTCCCCACCCATGATTTCCTCCACACTGGGGCATCCAGCCTTCACTGGACCAAGAACTTCCTCACCCACCTATGCCTGACAATGTCATCCTCCACTACATATACAGCTGGGGCCAAGGGTCCCTCCCTATGTGCTCCCAGGCTAGTGGTTTAGACTCTGGGAGCTCTGGTTGGTTGGTATTGTTGCTCTCCTCATGGGGCCCCAAACCCTTTCAGTTCCTTCAGTCTTCTCTCTCACTCCTCCATTGGGAACCCCATGATCAGCTCAATGGTTGGCTGTGAGCATCCACCTCTGTATATTTTAGGCTCTGCCAGACCTCTAAGGAGACAGATATATCAGGTTCCTGTCAGCATGCACTTCCTGGCATCCATATCAGCATCTACCTTTGATGACTACACAAGGGATGGATACCCAGGTGGAGCAGTCTCCAGAAGGCCCCTCCTTCAGTTTCTGTCCCATGCTTTGTCTCCATATTTGCTCCCATGTGTATTTTGTTACTCCTTCTAAGAAGGGCCAAAGCACCCACACTTTGGTCTTCCTTGTTCATGGACTTCATGTGGTCTGTGAGTAGTATCTTGGATATTGTGAGTTTTTGGGCTAATATCCACTTATCAGTGAGTGCATACGATGTGTGTTCTTTTGTGAGTGGGTTACCTTAGTCAGGTTGATATTTTAAATCCATTTGGTTCATAACTTCTGTTAATTTCATTGTGTCTCTGTCTAGTTTCTGTTTCCATGATCTGTCCATTGCTGAGAGTGGGGTGTTAAAATCACCCACTCTTATTGTGTGAGGTGCAATGTGTGCTTTGAGCTTTCTTTTATGTATGTAAAGTTTCTTTTATGTATGTGGGTGCCCTTGCATTTGGAGCATAGATGTTCAGAATTGAGAGCTCATCTTGGTAGATTTTTCCATTGATAAGTATGAAGTGTCCTTCCTTATCTTTTTTGATTACTTTTGGTTGAAAGTCGATTTTATTTGATATTAGAATGGCTACTCCAGTTTGTTTCTTGGGACCATTTGCCTGGAAAATTTTTTCCATTCTTTAGTCTGAGGTAGTATCTGTCTTTGTTACTGAGGTGCGTTTTCTGTATGCAGCAAAATTCTGTGTCCTGTTTATGTATCCAGTCTGTTAGTCTATGTCTTTTTATTGAGGAATTGAGTCCATTGATGTTAAGAGATATTAAGGAAAAATGATTGTTGCTTCCTGTTATTTTTGTTATTAGAGGTGGAATTATGTTTGTGTAGCTATCTTCTTTTGGGGTTGATGGAAGATTACTTCCTTGCTTTTTCTAGGTTGTAGTTTCCCTCCTTGTGTTGGAGTTTTCCATTAATTATCCTTTGAAGTGCTGGATTTGTGGGAAGATATTGTGTAAATTTGGTTTTGTCATGGAATATCTTGGCTTCTCCATCTATGGTAGTTGAGAGTTTTGCTGGGTATAGTAGTCTGGGCTGGCATTTGTGTTCTCATAGGGTCTTTATGATATCTGTCCAGAATCTTCAGCTCCTAACCCAAAACATCCAGGAAATCCAAGACACAATGAGAAGACCAAATCTATGGATAATAGGTATAAATGAGAGTGAAGATTCCCAACTTAAAGGGCCAGTAAACATCTTCAACAAGATTATAGAAGAAAATTTCCCTAACTTAAAGAAAGAGATGTCCATGAACATACAAGAAGTCTATAGAACCCCAGATAGACTAGACCAGAAAAGAAATTCCTGCCAGGCGGTGGTGGCACATGCCTTTAATCCCAGCACTTGGGAGGCAGAGGCAGGCGGATTTCTGAGTTCGAGGCCAGCCTGGTCCACAGAGTGAGTTCCAGGACACCCAGGACTACACAGAGAAACCCTGTCTCGAAAAATCTAAAAAAAAAAGAAAAAAGAAAAAAAACAAAAAAAGAAAGAAAGAAATTCCTCCCATCACATAATAATCAAAACATCAAATGCACAAAACAAAGAAAGAATACTAAAAGCAGTAAAGGAAAAAGGTAAAGTAACATATAAAAGCAGACATATAAGAATCACACCAGACTTCTCACCAGAGACTATGATCTATTTTTTACCTTTATATTTTTATGATCTTTTATTCTTTGAGAATTCCAAATATTTTTCACAAAGTATGATCATATTCAACCCTTATTTCCCCTTCAACTACCACAGTATCTCTACCAATCAATTCATGTCCCCACCCCGTTATACTCCTTGCTTTTTAATAATCCAGTAAGCCTCACCTTAACTGGAGAGTTATTGACAGTTGATGACTTCTTCTGGAGGAGGGGGAATAATTCTTCTTTGAGGGCACAGCTATTGGTAGGTTTACATGCTCCATGGATGCCCCCACCCTTGTACATATAGGCAACATTGAATTTACTAATTTTGGTCTTATTACTAAGCTGGGAATATGCATGAGGCTAAGATATTTGTTATTGAACAAATGATCTACCTCCAAAGATGTGAACATTTATCACTTTTCTTAATAGCAGTTTCTTCAAGGTTATTAAAAAATGAGTAAAATTGAGGCTCCAGCTTCTACTTATTAAGAGTTCTGTATTAGGAAACAATTGTGTATGTGCTTAAGAACTTTTTGCTTTATAATTTGAAATTTTTATATCTTATCACAGCATGATTTTCATAATTTCAATTTCATCATGTAGTTTTAAAATAAAAATCTCTGTAATTAATATCCATATAAAATTGCATTTTCCTTTTAGAGGAGGTTCTGCTTGAGGATCTCTGATGAGGCTTTCACCTAAGACATAGTAGATAAGTAGTCATCTGTGTTAGCGACAGATGCTAACTCTTCTTCCTCTCCTTGCATCTGTGGAATAGAATAATTTTCCATCACACATATGTTCGTGAGATATGGTGCTGTTGCAGATACTCAAAGTATTTATGTCTTTCAAACTCTTACCACTTTCTATTTTATTTATGATGGTCAAGTACGTCTCATTAGGTAAGAATAGTCCATCTCATTAGGTAAGAAGTTGAACATACACATAAAAACATGGCATTACTTTGGAATAGACTAGGGTAGCTGTCCAGACAGAATATAGTTTTAACGTTCTTTTTCAGTAGATGAAACATTTGTCCTTTGGAAGCTATTTTTAAGAAGAAGCCATGAAGATAAAGTCTTCACTTGATAAAATGTGTCTCCATGATTAATAGTCAACAGTTTTTCATGGACTTTGAAATAATTTTGTTCTGTGCTCAATGTAAACACAAGAACTACACTAAACACAGTGCTAATAAGCTAAAACGTCCATGGCATCGAAATTAAAGCTTTAAAAGAAAGGATGGAAGCTGAATGTGCATCTTGTTTTATATGCACTCCAAAGGAAGTAAGGTTGGCAATATGAGACAAGTCATATTTGAAAGTTTATGGCTAAGAAAATAAACAATCTCTACACTATGACCTAGGTTTATCTTATAAAACTATATATTTAAAAATAATTTTAAAGTTCATAGTAGTATTATCAGTTTTATAGATGTTATATGTATTGTTCCAAGTTCTGATTTATTATTTAGTATAACAGTTGTGTAAAGCTGAAACAGAATAAAATGTGAGACATGATACCATTTAAACTGAATTAAGATTATAAGCATATATAGCAACTCATTCATGAAAAATTTATTAAAAAATACAATTTATGTGACTCAATAGAGTGATTATCTGAGTTATAGAACGTTAGGCAACAGGAAAAGAGAATAAATAAATAAAATAATAATTAAAACAGAGAGTATATTTAATATGTTATGAATTCAGGAATGTAGTTATCTTAAACTATATTAGAATTCAAGATGGACTAAATTGTTTACATCATATATTCTCCGGGGACAGTAGTTCAATTTTGAAGTGCAAATTATGATGACCTAAGGAGCAATTATTTAAAAATTCTGTTCACTTGAATTAAATGCTCCTAGAATTTTCTGATTTAATATGACAAAGTAGACACTAAGTATGTATATGTTTTATGACTAAACATCACAAAATAAACATATCTGTATATTTGCAATTTTTAGTGGATATTTTCTTTATTTACATTTCAAATGTTATCCCCTTTCCCAGTACCCCCCACCTCCGCCAGAACCCCCTTGTCCTATCCCTCCTCCCCTGCTTCTATGAGGGTGCTCCCCCACCCACACACTCCCACCTCCCCACACTGGCATTCCTCTACACTGGGGCATTGAGCCTTCACAGGACCAAGGGCCTCTTCTCCCATTGATGCCCTACAAGGCCATCCTCTGCTACAAATGCGGCTGGAGCCATGGGTCTCTCCATGTGTACTCTTTGATTAGTGGTTTAGTCCCTGGGAGCTCTGGGGGGCAGGGTATCTGGTTGGTTGATATTGTTCTTCTTCCTATGGGGTTGCAAACCCTTTGGCTCCTTCAGTCCTTTCTCTAGCTCCTCCATTGGGGACTCGATGCTCAGTCCAATGGTTGGCCTCTGTATTTGTTAGGCTCTGGCAGATTCTTGACAAAACCAGGAACATGATCTGCCCTACTGATGTTCTTTCTCTGTAGAGATAAATCCTTGTAATAGCTGCAGATGATGTCTTAATATTTCTTTTTATTAATACATTTGTTTAATTGAGTTATTTATTTGTTATGTATTACTAGTTTTATTAATAATTTATTAAGATATTTATTAATAAGTTATTTATTACTTTTATCCCAAATGAAGCTTCTCATCCCAGTCTCCCTCCTACCTCACCTTCTCCCGCCACTCACCCATCTTCCCCTTCTCCTTGGGTAGGCCTCCCATGGATATCAACCAGTTTTGGCATATCACATTGCAGTAAGACCAGTCTTCTATTGAAGCTAGACAAGAGGAAAGTTATCCAAAATCAGGCAAGATAGCCCTGCTCTGGCTTTAGGAGTCCCACATGAAGACCCAGCTACACAACTGTTACGTATGTGCAGAGGGCCTAGACCTGTCCCATGCATGTTCTCTATGAGTCTCTACTGGCCCAGTTTAGTTGTTTCAGTAGGTTTTCATGTGATGTCCTTAGCCTCTCTGGCTCTTTAAATCCTTCTTCCCCTCTTCCACTGGATTCCAAGCTCCACTTAATTTGTATTTGTGGGTTTCTGCATTAGTTTCCATCAGTTGCTGGATGAAGCCTCTCTGATGACAGTTATGTTAGACTCCTGTCTGCAAATAAAGCAGAATATCATTAATAGTGCCAGGGGTGGGCTCCTTCTCATGGCATGAGCCTCAAGTTGAACCATTCACTGGTTGGCCCTTCCCTCAAATTCTGCTCCATCTTTACCCCTATATATGTTGTAGGCAGTACAAATTATGGGTCTACAATTTTGTTACTTGATTGGTATCTCAATCCCTACATTGGAAGTCTTACCTTGTTACAGGAGATGGCCAGTTCAGGCTTCATATACCCCATTGCTCAGAGTCTTAGAGTAACCCTCATAGATTCCTGGGTGATTTCATTGTCCTAGGTTCTAGCATGTCTCAGATATGACCTTCCCCAACCAGTAATTCTTATACTAAGGAACAATACTTTGTAACCAGGGTGACCTTTTTAAAATTCTTTCCTTTCCATTCCATTTTCCTTGTTTTTATATTTATATTTCATAGTGAGTAATAAGCTTTGCAGATCTTGGCTCATTTTGTTTAAAATGTACTTATTCTGGGATGGTTTAATAGACAAATTAACTATATGCAAAATTTTATTTAAAATAATTTTCCATTCAAATATGAAAATGTTGCCTGTTATCCTTGAACATACATTTTTCTATTTAACTAGAATTATTGTTTATATCCTTTTATTATTTTTTCTCTAAAGTAATTCTCGATCTCCTCATTGTCTCTGAAGCCTTGAAATTTCCCGAAATTATCTGTATGTGAATTTATGGCATATAACGTTGTATTTAATATGGCTTTAAACCTACCATGTTTTTTACGTTAATACTCTAATATAGTTGGATTGATCTTCCAAAATAAAAATGTACATTGTAAATGTGCATATGCCATACACATATAACTTTTATAAATATATAAACCAGGCATTGTAATAAACTTCTTTAGTCTTTTTAGTATTAAATTTGGTCTTGTTTGAATATTTTTAAGTATATTGACTGATTTCTTTTGTAACTATAATTAAATTTTTGGATTCTACTAACCGTTATTCTCTGGTGGCTTCAGTCCTTGTTTTATGGGTGCAGTATCTTCTTATACTTCTCCAGAGGTTTGTTGAATTATTTTTAACTTCCTTTGGGTTCTTAAGTCATTTCTCTTCCCTACCAGATTAATTTTTGCTTTATTCATTTTGATTCTGTTCAGAGCTGCTATTGGTTTCCTTCCAGCATGTATTGATCCTTAGATATTGCTTTGTATACTTCAAATGAAAGATTAGAGTCATTAATAAAGATAGGTTTGTTACATTACAGTATGCTTGCTATTATGAGAGGTGTGATTTATTTGTTTTAATCAGTGTGTACTTTTAGGTATAAGTTATGTCTTGTTATGTATGTTACTGGGGACAAAAGAATGAAATAGTCTGGCTGACTTGTATATTAGTCAGGAGATATCATATGTATACATACATATGTATATGATATCATATATATATGTGTATATATATATATATATATATATATATATATATATACACATACACATATATGTATATATATGCGATTTGCTAGAGTGGCTTACAGGCTATGATCTACATAGTCCAACAATGGCTACCTCCTGATATAGAAAGCTCAACTATCCAGTAGTTGTTCAGCCCACAAGGCTGGATGTCTCAATTTGCCTTCAGTGATCATTGGAATTCCAAAGAAGTAGATTCTAATACCAGTGAAACAATGTCTCAGCAGCAGAATATATGTATCTGACAAGGTGAAGGTAAACAGGAAAACAGTTTTTTTAAAAAATGCTTTCCTTCATATTCTTTATATACGTTTCCAGGGAAAGGTGTAGCCCAGGTTTAGGCTGAGTTATCCCACTGCAAATAATCTGGAGTAAAGGAGTGTCTTCCTGCATCAAATGATTTAATTAACTAAAAATTATTTACAGTGTGCCCAGATGCTTGAGTGTTTAGTTAATTCCATATATAGCTAAGTTGACAACGAACAGTAGTCATCACAATTCCACCCCTAGGCAACTTGACACAACATCATATCTTTTTATGTCTTGCTTAATTTCCAAATGAAAACAATAACCAGGTCATAAATATACCTATCACGTTATAAATATCCCATGTACAACCACAAATACATTATATATTTTGGAATAGGTAGCAATGTCTCTGGAAGGGCATTCTTTTAGTGCCTCATAATTTAAATAAGATAACCACTGACATTTCCTTAATTGATTTAACATTACATGATTACTTGAGGAAAGAAAATATGAATATTTGCACAAATATTCTTAACAAAATACGACATGAATATTCATGTCAGTTATTATCCTCATTTCTGCAACTAGTCACATGGCCTTATCAAGTGTTTAAACTACCTTCCTCTTGGTAACAGGAAACAAAATAAGAATCTAAGGTTAACAAGAGACCACAATCACTGAAGTGAACCTGTGCTTTACTTTGGCACTTGATACTGGTTAAGTCTGATTAATAACAGGCCATCATCACTGAGGCAAACTTTCCTATCAAGTAATTTCTGGATTAATATCTGACCCTATTGGACAAACTGTGTGTCATGAGTGACAGAAGTGTGAGTATCTAAGACCTTTGGAGCCCAGAAGATCATTATTGAGTCCTAGGTGTTAGACGTTGAGCTATTTATACTGTTGGATTTGGGGTTTGGTTTTTTGATCTGACTGTAACTATTTCCTGGTTCTTCCCTTTTGAAATAAGAAAGTATGTTATTTGCTTTGGGTTTTATAGGAACCAATAGTTAAGAGACTTTTATAATTTTAAGGAGTACTTGAACTATATTCTGCATTGAGGTAATTATGTGAGATCTTAGAGACAAGACATGAAAAGTGTATAGTTTAAGGGATGTGTTTTTGTTGACAAGAGGAATGTAATAGTTTTTGTCAACTAGTTCCTGTCCATTAATTCTGACACAATAAAAATCATGTCTTTGTTAGTATCCCAAGTGAGGGAAGAAATGATGATATATTAAATACAATATTTTAGTTAGAAGAGTTATTTTTTAACTCTTTTGCACCATTGATCTCCTCATTAAATATGGAAACTTTAAACATCAAAACATAACTGATTGCATTTGGAACCAAAATAATTGAAATGTATATGCTATGATAAAAAAATCTATTATAACTATGCATATATATATATATATATATATATATATATATACATATGTTACATATAATTAAGCACACACACAGGAACAAATATAAAGAAAACTGTATTATTGGTATTTTCCATATGTGACTACTTGAAATTTATAGATACTTTTGTTTTTCATTAATTTTAGTTATCTTGCATCATTTTTCTTACATTTTTAATTTTAATCTGGAATTATTCTGTTATTCTTTTTATAGCCTCTTAATTAGCACATTAAAGTACAAGAATATTAAATCCATTTGTAATGCTTTTATAGCATCTCATACTTTTGGTGTATAGTAGTTTTATTATTATCATTTCAATGTATTTTATAATTCATTTCAGATTTTCTCAATGATCTGAATTATTTAATAGCATATTTTTAAACTTTAAAGTATGAAAGTGATTAGAATTATTCTCTAAACCTATTTTCAGTTTAAACATAGTCAATAAAAGATACAGTTGTTATGTCAGAATGTTTTGAAATTTAGAGATACTATTTTTATGCTTTATTAAATGACCAGTATTTTACAAATGCTCCATATGTTTGTATAAACTTAATTCTGCATTTTAGAGTGTATTTGTCACATAGAGCATGCTTATTAACAGACATATTTGTATCTTATATATCTTGGTCTGAGGAATATTACTCAGCGATATAATGCTTGCTTGCATATCATGCATAGGATTCAGGTTAATCCCCAACATCAGAAAACAAAAGTATAAATCTTACATATCTGCATTAGTTTGCTTTTTTTGTCTGTTTGGTCTATAAATAACCAAGAAAGCAATAGTAAATCTCTTGCTATGATGGGAGAGGTATCAACTTCACTATGAAGTTTTATAATCTTTATATGTTCAGAAGGTGCATTACTCTGTATGGGCTAGAATTTTACACATTATTAGTGGAATGTAGCATTTCATATTATATTATTCATAGCCTTTCTGATGCTCAAATTCAAATCATGTAGCCTGTGTTTCCATCTTGGGGCCACTGTGCCTGCATCACAGCTTCAGAGAAGATTAATTCTGACTTGAGTGTATTTTCTCTTCTTCTGAGACCCATATTTACCTATCTTTTTAGGGTGTTTTGTTTTTCTTCATTTAAAAGTCATTTGGGGTGGTTATAAGGGCCAGTGGGCCAATGTCCTTTTTTTTTTCCATGTTCAAAAGCCCAAATTCAGTCCCATATTGCACACAGAGGAGAGAACTGTCACAGCTGTCTTCTGCTGTGCATAGCACAATAAGCATGCACCCAAAAACACACACATGCACACACACACCAACACACACACACTACTCATACATTCACACTCACACACACACACTCACTCAAATACTCGTGCACTCACATTCACACACAGACACACACACACATACACTCACTCACATATTCACTCACACACACACTTACACATAATTTTTTTAGTGTGTCATTTTTCTCAGACTTCCTTTTGCCTTCTGTGAATCTCCCATTCCTTTGTCATGACTATGTTCTCTGTGAGGGTGTATTTCTTTTTTTGTGAATTTATCAGGCTTTTAAAATCTCAGAATTGGTGACTTTTTCAGCCCTAGCAAATTCTTGGCTCTTTTCAGTTTGAAATTGCCTTCATCCTTTCTTCCTGTTCCTCTCTCAGGAACTCTGAATAGAGACCTGATGTTGTAACTCCTTCTTCTGTATTTCCTAAGCTCCTCTTTCCACCTCACTTCTGTGTAACTAGTGTTACATTTAGCTGCTTTTTAAACTCAGTGCTCTCCTTCACGAGTTCCCCTTTTAGTTGGTGCACAATAGTTTGTGTTCAGCCTTTTTTTTTTTTTTTAAATTTCTAACTTCAATGACTATATTTTTCATTTCTAAAACTTTTATTTAGAAATTTTGAAAATCTTGTCTGGTCAGTATTTCTTAAACATCTGTTTTTCTATATCATACATTTACCTGTTTTCCTGCTAGCTTATTTGTTTTGTATACTTAACCTGATGATACCACTTTTGCTGTTCTTGGGGTGTTATTTTGTTAAATTGTAATGTGCTCTTCTATCACTGATGGTGTAGCTCAATGGTTGAGTGCTTGCCTCGCATAAGAGAGCTTGTATTGATAGCAGACTTAAGAAAGAAAGAAAGGAAGGAAGGAAGGAAGGAAGGAAGGAAGGAAGGAAGGAAGGAAGGAAGAAAGGAAGGAAGGAAGAAGATGCTCTCCTCTCTTCCTTTTATGTGATAATTTTGTGAGACTAATGGAAAAGTCATTATTTCAGATTTTTTTTTCTTTCTGTAGGTAGGTAAATATGGAGTAGGATCACTTAATGTTTGACTTTTGGAATTTGTGGACTAAGTAGGTGGTGTTAGTTAAATTTATTCCCAGCCATGAGTGATGATGCATGCACACTTGGGGAATTTACCAGAAGGAAATTTCTTTGTCTTTACAGAAGTCATGTCTAGACTAACTGAACATTCTCCCTATATTTGCTATGTTTCTTCTCTGCTTTCTTCAAAAACAGATAATTCACTGCCCATCAGAATCCCAGGCTTTGTGTGGTCATTTCTGCTCCCACAGTCTCCTTCTGAGGGCTCCTTAAATAGTAATTTTGATTGTTCTCAATGCTTGTGGCTTACTAAGGCCTGAGCTGCATGTCACCATAGTTATGTTTCTAGATGTCTCTAGAAGCTCCTAATTCTCTGACGACTCAACCATGCACTTAAAAACTATTTTGAAAAATCCATCAAATGGGTGCATTTAGTGATTAGAATGTGCTTTCCAAATAGCATTTTGAAACACAGCTGACCCAGCAATGGCTCAAAGAAAATATACAGTGATCCACATGCATCCTGTTGCATCAGAATCAAATATGCTCTGAAAGAATAAAGATATGTAGTAGAGAACCCGTTGTGCCAAATTCAAACATTAAAAAATGATGCCAGTAATAATTGATTCTGATCACTGAATATGTAAGCTTCTACTACAGTTCCAGATCTCTCTCTCTCTCTCTCTCTCTCTCTCTCTCTCTCTCTCTCTCTCTCTCTCTCTCTCACACACACACACACACACACACCACACACACACACAGACACACATATCACATGTGTATGTATGCATATGTATGTATGTATGTTACTAAGGATTAAACCTAAGACCTCATTAATCAAATCAAGATCCCTGCCATGGAGTTAAGCTCTATCAGATATATATGTATATGTATGTGTATATGTGTATATATGAATGAATATTTATTAAATTTTTATAGCAGCTCCTCCTGCTTGGAAGTGCCCCGGAGTTTGCAAAGGAAGTCATACTCAACATGGTAGTCTGAACCACATGAAGCCCCTATATCTAACTTTTCAGGTGTCAGACATTTCATGTGTTAATAAGTATTTGTAAAATATAGGAGGTCCTGAAGAGTTGGCTCAGCAATTAAGAACACTTGCTGCTTTTGCAAGGAACCTGGGTTCATTTCTGACACACAGAGGCAGCTCACATTGCTAATAATTCCTGTTTCAGGAGATCTGACACTTTCTTCTGGCTTCCACAGGCAACTGCATGTACATGTGCATTTAAACTCAGTCCCACAAACATAAAATAAAATAAAATAAAATAAAATAAAATAATATTTTTAATTATTTTTTATCTTGGGATTATAATGTAATTACATCATTTACTATTTTTCCTTTCTTCCTCCAAACTCTCACACATACCTGTTCTCTTTCAAATTCATGGTATTCTTTTTCAATAGTTGTTTATATAGGCAAAAAAAAATCGATGAAATGATTCCTGATGCGATTCTGCCATATTCATACCCACCCATCATCAGAAAAGCTTTCTCTGGTAGCTGATGGGAGCAGATGCAGGTTGGGGATTCTGCAGAAGATGGGAAGGAAGGAGAGTAGGAGCAGAGGGACACACCTAAGCAGGGTCATTGGGGCTCATAGAGCCTCAAGCAGTAATCACAGAACCTGTGTGGGTCTGCGCTAAGCCCTCTACATACATGCTGTGGTTGTTTAGCTTTTATTTTTTGTGGAACAACTAACAGTAGGAGTGGGGCGTTTGACTGGGTTGCCTCATCCAGCCTTGATATGAGGGTTTGTGCCTAGTCATCTTATTATGCCATGCTTAGTTGGTATCACTGGGAGACCTGCTCATTTCTGAAGGGAAATGGAGAAGCAATGAATCTTGGAGAGGAGGGGGGAGCAACTGGGTGGAGTAGAAGAAAGGAAGGCAGTGGTTGGGATATATTATATGAGAGAAGAATAAATAAAAAGAAAAATTGTTTATATATGCATCCACCTTATATATGAATGTGTGTATGTATGTATGTGTACATACATATTGTATATGCATATATGATATATATGTGCATATGTGTATATATGTGTATATATGTGTATATATGTGTGTGTATGTATATATACACATACACACATACACACACACACACATATATAACTTTCTGTACATTGTTCCTTGATTGTATATGTTTTTAGGGCTGTCTATTCTGATATTGGATAACTAACTGATGTGATCTTCTCTGGGAAAGACTATTTCTCTTGCTCTCTGTATTCCTAGTCAGCATTAGTTCTTTGTATACAGTTGAGTTCATTAGCATTAGCATGTCTATTATATTGTGCCTGTTCAGCTTATGTTTGGTTAGTTACACTGGTGAAGTGTTATGAGTGGTTTTTGACATTCCTAGGAGACATTTTCTCACAGCAAACTCTATCTTCTGACTCATATACTCTTTCTGCTCCTTTTTCAACAATGGCCCCCGAGTCTTAGGTATGTGAGTATTTTCTAGTATCCATTGGAACTAAGCTTCACAACTCTTCATTTTGATTGGGTATAGTAGTGGTCTCCATCTGTTCAAAGAGAGATTTCACTGATGAGGAGTGAATATACGTACCTGTGTGTATAAGTACAAATATTTTGCATATAGTTAGGGAATATGCTGGTTTAGTAAAGTGGTGGTTGTAAGTTCTCTATCGAGATCTATGACTTCACTAGCCCTGGGTAGCTGGCTAAGCTGTAGTAGCAGGCATGACTTTCCTCTATTGAGTGGACCTTAAATTCAAATAGGGACTTGATGGTTATGTTCTGTTCCATTTTGTATTTTAACAGACAAAGATGACAGAAAATAGAAAATTGACAGTTTAATAATATAAAGAAGTGTAATAATACAGTTTTATGTACTTGAAACAAATTAGATGCAAATGTGGAGAATTTCCAATCCACATAGACGATGCCTAGTCTGCAGCTCTTTAGCTATGAGTTAAATAGCAGTAATAAATGAGCAACATAAATTCTGGAAACATATAACTGTCTGAATACAAACCAAGGAGGACTCAACAGTAGTTTATTTCCACTATAACTTATTTTCCACAGATGTATATATTAGCAATCCTTGAAATAATTTATATATAGCTTAGAACCAAAAATAACAATTATATTGTAAATAATGAGAATGAGAAGTAGTTACACATAATAAAAAAGAATGAATCATGTGGTAATTGACTTCAAATACTATAGAAGTATCAATCTTGATTACTATTACCGAAAGATATACAATAGGCAATAGATGATTATGATTAATAGAGGTAGATAAAGATAATGGTAATGATAGGTAAATAGATGTGAATGGTGAGTAGATGACATATAATAGATAGAGGATATATTATATATAATGATGATGATATGTGGATCATTAGGTAAATTATAGAGGATAGATGATGATGTTAGATAATAGATGATAGCTGATACATTTATGTTTGATAATAGGTAAATACATGATGATGATAGAGGGGTAGATAAATAGACTGACTAATTTACAGACATTAAAATAAGAAACAGATGCAGTAAGGATGTTTCTCAGTTCTATCCAGTTAAAGGGTTTCTAGAAGCAAGGGCTATCTGGTAACAATGTGCACACATAATGCTAAGACCTTGGTCTCTAAACAGCATTCTTTAGCAAAAATGAACCAGTGATTATTTAAGAAATCAGTGATTCCAGCACCATGGCAGTTAAGATAAAATAAATCTGGAGTATCTTGTGGTGTCCGATGGTAAATAAATGCTCAGAAAATAATAAGTGCACAGTAAAAAGACTGGAATACCCAGGGGCTACATCTTTGGAAATTAGAGAACTAAGATATATGATGCCAAACCAGTATAACTCATGTAGCAAAATGTTTCTCTAACACTCTGGTATCAATATGTAATTGAACATAAATTCAGAGGATGTAAAACATCTCTAATATTGTAATACCAATACAAAATGAACAAGAAGCATTTTATTGTTATTTCATGGATATTACAGCAAGTATCATTGACATAAGAAAAATTAATAGAATAAGGATCATGGGAAACAACACTTTCAAAATTTCAAAGCATTTCTCACATGATTGTTTGCTTGTTGTAGGGGAAAGTGAGTAACTACCATGGAGAAGCCATGCATTTTCCCCTTATCCTAGGGACCAGTATTACCAGCATCTATAGCAATACATTGCTGCAACTGGTGAGATTTTGATCATAAATATTCCATCACAGACTCAGATATTGAAATCCAGGTGTTGAGATGAAGATGGCACTGTTGGACAATGGTGAACGTCTGAGAGGCAGGGCCAAATGGGAGGAATTAAGATCATTAGCACATGCCCTTGAAGGGAATATGGGGTCTAAGCTCTTTCCTCTTGATTTGTTTGTCTCTTGGTCACCAAGGCAGAAACTCTCTGCTGTTATGCCCCCTACCACGATGTACTTGTTTGTCCTAGGTCCAAAGCCGATGATGCCAAGAGACCACACATTGTCTGACATTGTGAAGCAAAATAAATATTTCTACTTTATAAATTGTCTGTAACATTTTGCCACAGTGGTGGAAAGATGGAAAACACACAGGAGAATGGTATCATACACTTTTAAAGGTATTCTTGTTATAGACCAGAGTGGAATAATTGATAAAACTTGAATATAGGCAGTTAGTTATCAACATCTTTTATTATCATAATTATATTTAATTACGTATATGATTAGTATATATATGATAATTTTGCATTATCATAATTATAGTTATATAAATATTAACTTGGAGTGAAACTGAATGGTGACTGTATCAGAATTCTTTTTACTATTTTTGAAAGCACACATTTATTTCAAAATGAAATGATTAAGAATAGATATGAAATTTCTGTTTTAATTTTTAAACATTTTATCTCTTGAAAGTTAACTTTCCTTTCCAAGCCCTGTAAGACTTAAAATTTGCAAATCTGTCATTCTACTTTCACACATTCAAATTTTTGTAAAATTTTGTAAAAGGAGCTTATTTTGTGTGCGCTCGTGATAATCCCTTGAGTAATAGAATCATTAGTAATGACTAATTGAGTAACACATTTTTATAACAGGTACAAAACTAACAGACAGTTTAATTTGCACACTGTAACAGGAATAGATGAATGCTGTTATAATTTTGTATTTATTAGTAGAGTTCTGTTTTAGGGAGGAAGTGATGCTTGGCTTGAACTCTGGACTTCCTCAAGTTAAGCACATATTCTTCCACAAAACTATAGTGCCAACATGCCTAAAGTGACTTCCAAATGTAAGGAACTCTCATGTGGTGGTAGAAAGCAGGTGAAATGCGTATGTATTTAAGAGACCTGTGAGCCTCATATTCAGCACATCTGAGTGGAACCTGACAATGGACATTTCTAGAATTCTAATAACATTGACAGGATTAATCCTGGGGTATCATGGCGACAAATATTGATGGAGAAGATCGGTTTTGAAGCTATAGAGCTGTTCTATCATCACTTCAGGCCTTACTTTCTAGTCTATAAAATTGAATGAAAAAGGTAAAGACACTTATTCCAATGGCATGTTTTAAATTTAAACATCTTTTTAATTAAAATAAAATTACACCTATCTATCTGATATCCCTTCTTTTCATCACTCTCTGTTCTCCATTGTCTGTATCTCAAAGTAATGACCTATCATTATTGTTACTATTATTATTATTATATACCAAGATAGATAGATAGATAGATAGATAGATAGATAGATAGATAGATAGATAGATGTACTAATACATAAATACAACCTGCAGAGTTGATTTTTGTTATCTCTGTTGTGTGTGTGTGTGTGTGTGTGTGTGTGAGAGAGAGAGAGAGAGAGAGGAGGTATTTCAGGGCTGACCACTTTGTTTGGATAAACAATTAGGGACTTATCACTAGGAAAGGCTAATTCTCTCAGTGTCATTAATTGTCTGTAGTTCTTTGTCTAGAGGTGGGGTACTGTGTGACTTTCCCCTTCCTTGTTAGCATGTTGATTAATTTTATCATTGTCTGGGTCATGTTTAGACAGTCATCCTAGAACAAATCAAGAATAAAAATATTGCAAATCAGGAAGCTTAAAAGAGGGTTCCACATCTAAGAGTATTTACTCCTCTTGCAGAATAATTCATTTCAGTTGCCATCTATGCTCGGTGGCATATAACCACCTTAATTCCAACTCCACGGTCTGATGCCTCTGGTTTCTACAGGAACGTAAATGCATACATGTCTTCTAGTATCACAACATCTATTCTTTAGAGAACTGAGGGAGGAAAGACTGAAAAATCTCTGGAATTTCCCACCAGCCAACTGAGCCTAGTCTCATTTTTTTTTGTGAGTTCCATTCAATAAAAAAACATACTTTAAAAAAAAAAACAAATTTTAAAAAGGTCACCTGCACATACCTGAATACACACACAAACACACACACACACAGACAGACACACACACACACACACACACACACACACACACACACACACAAGAGAGAGAGAGAGAGAGAGAGAGAGAGAGAGAGAGAGAGAGAGAGAGAGAGAGAGCCAAAACTAGATAAAGGGGATGCATGTATAAAATAAGATTAAAGCCACACCACTACAAAAAACTTGAATGATCACATCCTGAAGACACAAGTTTGATAAAAAAGTTGATAAAAAGTAGTAATAGCTAATTTCAAAATTTGAACAAGTCCGTAGTCTCACCTTTCTCTCATCCACACAGGAGAGTATAATATCAATGCCTACTGCTGAGAACTATAAACAGATTAACACTGAGGAGCAGTACTTAGGGAAAATTAAATTTAGGAGGAGAGACAAAAGAAGTGAGATAAGAAATGAAGCAAGATTATAAAGCGTTGAGCTTGGACAGCTACAGAAAACATTATACATAATCTATCTGCCACCACAAAAAAAAAAACAAACACATATTAAAGAACTGTTCTCTCTCTTTCTAATCTTTGTCCTTTCTTTAAAACAAAAAAAGAAAATTGTACTAATAGCCAATAAAATTTAAATACAAAGGGCAAAGTCATCAATACAACCAGAGTAAGATATGACAAATGTTACAATTATCAATTGCAAAATTTAATACTATTATGATGATTGTGGTAAGAATAATGATTCAAAAAAAAGAAAAAAGAAAACCAAAAATTAAAAGCCAGGCAAGTAGAGATATAAGCACAGGGATAAGAATTCAAAGAAAGAAAGAAGCAGAAGGAGATGTTAAAAGAAATTGAGACACTGTTTGCTATGCTATCAGTAGCATGAACATGTTCAGGTGAGGACCACTGTGCTTGGAGAACGACAATAGAGTCCTCTTCCTCTGAAATTCCAACAAGGGAATGAGAGCAGCACAGAATGGGAAAGCGCAGCATACATGTTACTAAGTACTAGGAGAGAAGAAATAGACAGTGCTTCATTCAGAAGAAATAGTTGGTGCAACAGTGGCCATGGATATTCCCAAACTAGTGAGATACAAATAATCTAGGAAGAGAGTTCCAAGAGCACACAGAGGTCAAATAAAATAAACAAAAAGCCAAACAAATGCTCATAAAACCCAAATAAAATATAGAGAAAACAAAAGACAAGGAAACTATCTTGAAAGATGCCAGAAAATAGACATGCAGGGTAATACAGGGTAATAAGGAAACTGATACATACTGAAACCAAATCAAACCAAACCAACCAAACAATCCACAAAACAAACAGACAGACTAACAAAAAAACTCCAAACCAAAAAGCCTAGAATTGCATATACAACATGAGCAAAACTAGAGAAACAAAAACTTTCTCACTTTCTCAAAAGAATCTAAGATAGTTCATAGTCAATAGATTTTCATTAAAGGGAATACAGAAATGGCCTTTCATAATGAAGAGGAATTTTAAAAGTTTGCATGTTTACAGAACAAAAGAACCAACACCAAAAAAGACACAACAAATATTCCAAGTGATCCAATCTCACAAACTGCCTTAGTTGTTTTTTCCTCAAAGTCTGTATCCAGCACATCTTCAATATGGCTAGCCTAGATCATTCAGCCTCAAATACTGTTCCAACCAGGACTTCAGTTAAGCCCTGTAGTTTCCTGTTTCATACCGATTGGACAACAAATGATACAGCTAAGTTTCTTAGGACTTATGCAATATCCAAATTTTCTTAGGGTCCCCAAAAGAGACATCATCCCCCAGATAGTAGGAAGTGATTTTAGAGAATGATGCCCTATTTGCAAGAGATGAGATGAGTGGTTTTGGGTCATTTGGTGGGAGATGGATGTTTGCCATCATTTAAGGGTTTTGGTCATAAGTTGTTAATGGTTTTGGTCAGGAAGGAAACAAAGTGTAGGAGGTTAGAGTCAGGGGTTTCTCTCTTTTCTTTTCTCTATCCTTCTTTCTCTCGTATCTATGTTATAGAGATAGGGGGAGAAGGAATGACAAGGAAAAGAAGGATATAGGAATGATAGGATAAAAGGGAGATTAATGAATCTACTTTCAGCCTAAAGAGCATTAACAAGCCAAATATTTTACAATTGGTATGGATTTGGTGTAGTGCTACAAAGTTAAGGTTACACTTTGTTACAACAGACTGCATATGTGCTTTAAATCTTGTGTAAGGTATTCTACCTATGCAACTCATCCCTTGAAAGCTGCTATTGCAAACTGTTTAGGATAGTTAAAAAATGTAAGTTAGTAATCAGTCAATCAAACTTATGACCATGTTAGGTACTAGTTTAGTTAATTACAGAAATAATCTTCATTTAACTTCCTATAGATGTTTCAAAGTTAAGCAAGTAGTAAATAGCTAGAATCAAGCAATGCTTGCTTATTCAGATATACTACAGATAGATGGTCTTCAAAAACCTCACAGATCTGCAAACTATGGCATTTAAAGATGTATTATTAATGAAATGCCCTTTGTGACAGTGAGACATGATTGCTCCTGGCAGTACCCCCATCCTACTTCAAGGCAGATGATGGACATCGAAGAATCTCCATATGGAGTTTGCTTCAAATATGGCAAGCTGCCACCAGAAACTGCCCTTGCTTCAACTTCTGACAGTATACTGTCCAAATTGATCTAGTAGAACACGAAAGTAGTCAACTGACAAGCTTTGCAAGGACAAAGTAGGCAAATCCTTAATAATTCCTACTTCACAGAAAAGTCTATCATATACTGGGCTGAAGAGCCATGACTGTCCAGGTATCCAGCAGCCTGTCATTTCTATAGTTTTGGAAGCTGCTTGCTGTGCTCTTCTGGTTTACTCAGGTAATATTTTTATAGCTAAGGCCTTGCATGAGGATGAAGATTAGATAATTATAGTCTCACATAAAAGTTGTTTAGGATATAAACTTATAATTTAAGGTCTACTAAGATTTTTTATAGGTTGATAAATTTATGATAGAAAGTGATTTAAGTACAGAACTTTGAACTCATCACGATAGGATACGACAATAGAGTACTTTCTCCAAAGTTGCCAAATACATATGGACTGGACATTGTGAATATAATTTTACCAGATATTTTTCATAATTATTTTTATTATATTTAGTTTATTGATATAAGACAAAGAGATTTTTTATTGTACTAAAAGGGAGAAATGTTGGACACTATGTATTTTGATGCTGATTTCTGTACCCCAGAGATCTGGATGCAGTCCAGACTTGGCATTGTCATTATTATTGAAGCATCTCCTGTCTCTGCATTGTGTAAACATTATTCTCCATCACCTCTGATAGGTTAATAAAGAGCTGATCAGTCTACAGCTGGTCAGGAGTGTTAGGGAGGTACTTCTTATCTCAGTGAGGGGGTCCCAGGTAGAAAGAGTTGCTACAAGGGTCACCATGAAGACACAACACGGATGGAGCAGGAGCACCCAGGGCAAGACTGAGATGGCAAGTATTGGGCATGTGGCTGGGAAGTAGTCAGCACAGTCAGGTTAGAATACATGAGCATCTGCCATCTATGGTGTAAGATGCTTATATATAAATATAAAGGTCTCTGTGTCATTATTTAGGGGACATAGAACATAGAAAAGCCCAAATAATATTTTACATAGTCCAGCTTGAGGCTCATGCTATGAGAGGGAACCCACCCCTGACATTCTTAATGTTATTCTGTTTATACTTGCAGACAGGAGACTAGCATAACTGTCATCAGAGAGGCTTCACCCAGCAGCTGATGAAAACAGATACAGAGACCCATAGCCAAAAATGATGCAGAGCCAGGGGAATCCTGCAGAAGACAGGGAGGAAGTATTGTAGGAGCCAGAGGGGTCAAGGACATCAAAAGAAAACCTACAGAATTAACTAACCTGGACCCATAAGGGCTCACAGAGACTGAACCACCAACCAGATAGCATGCCTGGAACTGACCTAAGCCCTCTGCACATGTATAACAGTTTTGTTGCTTGGTCTTCATGTGGGACTTCCAGCAGCAGGAGCAGGGGCTGTCTCTGACTTTGTTGCTTGCCTTTGGGATCCTTTTCCTCTATAGGGATCAGTAGGAGAGTCTCAATAGGAGAAATCCACCTAGTCATATTATAACTTAATATGCAAGGCTGATTGATATTCATTGATCACCACTCCTTTTCTGAAGAGATAGGGAGGAGTGGGTGTAGAGGGGAGGACCAAGATCACTTTTACATCGATGACAAAATGTATAAACAAATGACAGAGAAGCCTAGGTGAGTAACCTAGGTGTGTGTTTGACATGGAGTTTAAATATAGAGGCTCACGTAAGTTAACATTTAAAACATACAAATGTGATACAACACATTTACTCTAAGTAAAGGAAAGAAGAAGTATCCACATTAATTTGATACAAAGTACATTTCCTAACAACACTTTCTCAGAGGTCATAGGGCCACTCCATAGGAATGCAGGGTCAGTTCACCCAGCAAGCTTAATGAATCCTAATGTAGATGTTTCTGCCCATACTCTCCCAAAACGGAAGTTTAAAGGTTATAGAATTGAAGGAAAACTACACCAACCACCCTTCACTGCTGTATATTTCAACATCCCTCTCCATGAAGGAAAACTACACCAACCACCTCTCACTGCTGTATATTTCAACATCCCTCTCCATAGCTGACAGAGCTAAGAGAAGCGACCAAGGATACAGACACCATGCAAAGCACTATCACTCATCTGGATGGAAGTGGCAGTTATAGAACACTCCATGCTACAGCAGCAAAATAGACATCCATCTCAAGTTCACATGGATCGCTTTCCAAGATAGATGCTGTTCTGATTAAAAATAAAACATGCTTCACAAATTCAAACGTCTAAAAGTTATAAAAAATTACCTTCAGAGGATATAGAGTTAAATAAGAACAAAATGAGAGCTACACAATTTCATTAATTTTAAAAATGAAAATATAAGGAATGCTTGAGTCAAGAGTTGACCTAAGCATAAAGTACTCCTATATATAAATATATCTATAAATATAAAATATTTCAGCTAAATGAAAATGAAAATATATATTACAAAATTTGTGAGATGTAGCAAAAATAGTGCTTGGGAGAAATTGTATGGCAGTAAATGAATAACTTTAAAAATGAATACTTTTAAAAGGAAGATTTAAAAGCAGTTAATCTTGTCCTTCAGGTGACTTAGAAGGAGAATTAAGCTCAAGATAAGAAAAAGGACCTATCCCATAAGAGGATACAATAGTTTATTGTATTAGAAGTTTAAGCTGGGAAGATACACAAAGTCAAAAGAAATAAATCTGTCATCATTCTTAGAGAATATGAATATATAAATATGTATGTATATATTTGATTCACATGTTATATATATATATATATATATATATATATATATATATATATATATATATAATTCATACAAACTCATTTTGGAACATAGATATAGCAAGGTAGCAGGATAACTGTAAGACACAAAAGCAAATTGTTTTGCTACATGCTAGCTAGGGTAAGCATATCAAGAGAGGAGCATACATTGTAAAGAAGAGAAGTCAAGTGTTCTCACGTTTGCTAGAAGAAGCAGAGTTTAAAATTTAGAAGTACTATTGACAATAGCAACAAACTAAAATTACTTGTGAATATATACACAAATACATAAATATATATCTTTACACAGAAAAGAATAATAAAAAATGCATGGTCAAACAATAGATACCCATCTTTTAAAGAACAGAACAGAGAAAACAGAAATACATTTTCAAAAACTAAGAGATAAGGTACCTGGGTAAGTCAACCTATCTCTGAAAATATCAAGTAGAAAATTACAGAGATGATTTGTGAGTTTTAAATGGTAAGCTATTCTCTCTAGTAATGTGATTCTCACATTGTCTTTTCTTATATTATCTCTTTAAACTATCTCAGGACCTAGAGGAAGCATAAAAATACTATTTTAAATATGTTTCAGAAATGAATCCCCATGGTTCTAAGAGCACATACGTCTACCTTATATAGTTGGTTGGAATAGTCCTGTGTTGCATACTCCATTTTTTTCTTAAACATCAGGATGGTTCTAGCACTCAGAGAGGTTTAGAAAAATAAACTGTGTCTCAAAATAAATGCCTTTATCATTCTACTTATGTCACATTAGATAAAGAAAATTTTATTGAATATCTTTAAGATTTAGGGTTATTGATCAACCTGACAGAATCTAGAATTCTCTAACAAAAGGGTCTCAAGGTCTGTGAATGTGGCTGGCTATTCTGATTATATTAAGTGAGGTGAGAGTTCCTGTATATTGTTGCACCTAAAACTGCATGGAATAAGGCCTCAAAGCCTGATTTACAACAGACTTGTTTACATAATATAAATTAAAATATTATAATCTTGAATTTTAAAATGAAAGTCTTTATTTTATTTAAATCAGGCAGACGAAAGATGCTGTCTTAGTGACACGGAATCCTGAACCATATGTACAAAGTAGACCAACAAGATGGGTCCAGCATGCATTCACCTCTGTGTGTGGACTGACGATTGATGTGACCAGCTGCTTCAAGATCCAGCTGTCCTCACTTTCCTGGTGAGATGGACTTAAACTAAGCCGAAATAAATCCTTTCTCAGTGAAGTTGCCTCTATCAAGATATCACAGCAGCAGAAAAAGAAACTAAGACAGCAAAAACCAAGACTATGGTAGTTTGTTTTACAATACTATTGCAAATTCAACAAGTTGGTTGAAAACAAAACAAAACATGGTTTTGAGGCCTTAGTCCCTGGCAGTTTCTGGATAAGTTGTTGGTGATTAGAAGCGGAATAAAATATTATCTTTATTTGGAGAATTGAGCCTCTGGAAAAGCAGCCACTGCTAGTAACCACAGAAACATCTTCTGCCTAGCTCCTCCCCAATCCTTCCTTCCATTTTTTTTTTTTTTTTTTTTTTTTGTCAGTTACTAAAACTGAAACTCAACGATATTCAGAAATATGCCTTTTCCCATCCCTACAAGGCTGGAGTTATGGACGTGCACTTCCAGGTTGTCACATGGATTTTGTAGATCCCTATTCAGGTCCGAATGCTTATGTGTACGTTGGAGGCACTTTGCCAACTGGACCATCTCCCCAGTTCCTCTGTGACTGATTTATTATTTAATTTAATTGAATTTGCCAGTGTATCTTGTCTAACTATTTCTTTAAACTTTTGTTCTCCCCTCTAGAGTATGGTGTGCCGTGAACAACGTTCCGGGTGAAGGTGAAGTGAATGTGTGTCTGGCTGCGGTTGAAGCAAGTGCTCGCTAACTATCACTTGGTTTACCGTGTTTCTCAGAGCATTTGATTTTGTTACTGTGTTATCTCTCAGTAACTGACAAGGATGCTGAAGTTTCCACTCTCAAAGTGGCTTAATTTATCAATCTCTGTATTTCTGTTGAGTTTTACCGACAATTTTAATGCTCACTTGTCAGGTACTATAGACAAGGAATATATGCTAGAAGAAACTATCCATTCTATCATTAAGGAAGACCCACAGTAATCCTGATAATACTATTTTTAAAAAAATCAGCCGGGCGGTGGTGGCACACGCCTTTAATCCCAGCACTTGGGAGGCAGAGGCATGAGGATTTCTGAGTTCGAGGCCAGCCTGGTCTACAGAGTGAGTTCCAGGACAGCCCGGGATACACAGAGAAACCCTGTCTCGAAAAACAAAAACAAAACAAAACAAAAATCTATTTGCTAGAAATTAAGGTAATCATCCAACTTTAATCTGGTCCTCAACATAGCCTATGTTTTCTTGACTCTTTCTTTTAACCTATGTGAATCCTCATTGTTTTAGATGAGTTTCATATAGGCTACACACAACTGGCTTTTAGTCTTCTTTCCCCTGTAACTGTCTCTGTCTTCGATTCTGTGTATTTAGACAATTCACACTTGAAGAGATTAATCAATACAACTGGCTCAATATTTTCCCTATTTGTATTTTTGTGCCATTATTATTATTTTATTATTATTGCTGACTTTGAGGCACTCTCTTGCCTTCCTATTCTCTAATTCAAATTACTCATTTTCTATGATTCCATTTTTACCTCCTCTGTTAGTGCATTATTATACCTTTAAGATTTTGTTAGTAATGACCCTAGACTTTCTTATCCATTTAAAATAAAGCTTTCTATCGAAGGTTGACAGACATGACAAAAGTGTGCTGACAATAATGACAGAGCTTAGTGAGCTTTCACATGAACCACATGTGTCACCTAATGTCATTTTGGAAGCACAGTTTTCCATTAGTCACACAGCAGCAGCGACTATCCTGACTTTAGTCCAGTTTTGTCAGTGAAAAAAATCATCCTTACAGCTTAGTTTTGTTACTTGTTCCAGCATTTGAATATGATAGTTGGTTATTCTGCTGAATTTGGACATCTTTGGTGATATGTGTACAGGTAGTTGATCCTAATATGACAAAAAAATGTAATGACTTAAAATGTAGGTGCTTCCTTTTGCACACAATATCAATTTGCTTTAACCAAGAGTCAAATGGTAAGGCCATGACTGTTTTAGTTTAAGGTCTTAGGGAAATACAGAATTTTGGTCACATCTACAGAACTTTGCTGTTGCTCTAGCCTTGGGTCTACCAACTATAAAATTGATATTGAGCCATGGGTGCACAATACTGTTCCCAGGAAAAATAATTATTCAGTGAAAATAGTAGTATGAGATACATGTCTCGGTTATTGGTCTCGGGGGCACCAGAGGCACCCAATAACACAGATTATTAGCATTGCACTAGGTTGCCTGCCATAACTAGATAAGATGACCCTGCTGTGGTGACTTTGAATATAGAACATAAAAACAAACAAAATCAAATACAACCACAGTCCAGAACTGACCAGGAAACGGATTCCTTTCTGGCTAGCTTACATAGTATAAAACACTAAGTAGACTGACAGGGAAGAAAACACAGGAATAGTGTTGGGTCCTGGGCACTACAATACAAACCAGACCTGCCTTGTACAATGTGCTCACTGGTGTCAACATTGGCATGATAACCGGAAGTGGAAATTTCTGATTTCTTTGGAGACTCAGATGGGTCATGTGATGTTTTTCTGGAAACTGTCTTATGAGAGGATGTGTTTGCTGAAGCAGACATGTGGGAGGGGGGTTGATGAGAACAGATGTGGTATTTTTCCGGCAGCTGCCTGGAAAAAGGGCTTGTGATGTTTTTATAGAGTAGATGCTTGAGAGTACATGTTTGGAAAGGTTACAAATATAATTCAACAGACAGTGAAGATGCTGTGTGGCATTAGTTCCCCTTGCCACTCTTTGATGGTCATTGTTAGGCTTTGCTGGTGATGGTCTTTACTGACATTGTTGTGGCATTGGCTCACCTTGCCTTCCTTACAGATCTTTGTTTGTTGTGACTTCCTAGAGAGAAACACACCAAAGAACTTCTGGTGATGTTCTAGTGACTTCTTGCCACTTCTGCAGACTGGACTGATTGGCATTGCAGAGACTTGTGGCTTCTTTTGAATGCAACTTGCTGTTGCTGATTCATGAGATGCTTATGAGTGGATTGAACTACCACTCTGATTTGTGTGAACTGACCTGGTGCTATCCTGGCCAGAAAGAAGGAAATAGCTTCAAAGGACTATTTCTATACAGGACTACACCCTCTTTTTTACCCTATTAAACTTTTCTTTCTTTCCACTACTTCTGGTGGGTGGTGGGCTAGAAGGGAGGTTAAATTCTTTAAATACCCTTATTAAACTAGGTTTAGAAACCTACAGTAACCATCTCCTTTCTGTTGGATATGAAGTCTGATTCACAGGAGTGGTTTCATGCCTGGTACTGTGACTTAATCAAAAGCCCATCTCTGGAGATCATAGGTCCTAGGTGGGAACCTATTGTTTGTGTTTTACTAAATGCCCATGTACTCAAAGTGCATTCTAAATATTTATGTTTAGGCCTTACAGATTTTTACTGCTCTGATTGTTGGTCAGAGAAGCTTCATTGTGAAGTAGGTAGTAGTCAATGCAGAGACTTATAATGGGTCAAGCAAAGTATAAATAATTCTGAGCACTGAGCTGCTCATGAGTCACACATAAATGTTCAGTTATGTCCATCAACCAAGGCTCAGGAAACTTCATGGAGGAAGGCTCTGAAAAATTTAAGAACCAGCTGATAGGGAAGAGAGCTATGAAGTGTTAATACTGGGCACAAGATGGCTATTGAATGCAATGTCTCATAGCAGCTGTAGTCACTTGCACAAAACCTGCATAAGTCCAAGTCAGTCAACATTCCAGCAGGGATCATTGAGGAGCCCTGATGAAACACACCTAAAGGAGAAGATACTGGTTGACAATTGCTGTGAAGCAAGGGAGTCATGTTACTTTATGAATGTGGCAGTTTGTAAGTTGCTCATGCCTCAGTGGATGGGCACACACCTGTGTACATATTGGAAGCACTAACTAGTCTTGGAGTTACTAATAACAACAACAACAGAAAACAAGGAACTAAAGCAGGCAGGGAGTTGAGTTATTTAAATAGTTGATTTGGACACTGCTCACAGAATTTTTTAGTACAGACTATTGACTGATTAGTTTTCAGATGACTTTTGCTTGTGTGTGTGTCTGTTTGTGTGTGTGTGTGATAGAGATAGTTTTCAGATGATGTGTGTGTGTGTGTGTGTGTGTGTGTGTGTGTGTGTGTGAGAGAGAGGAGAGAGAGAGAGAGAGAGAGAATAAACACATATATGTATTTCTTGGCCCATATCTTTTGATCCCAGATGCACAATTAAAACTATGCATTGAGGAGCCTCAAGTTATTTTCTAGCAGAAAGACCTCTAATAGTCATCAGGCAGCCACTAACATGAGAGTTTCATATTGATTTTATTCTTAAAATATATAAATCAATATTATGCCTCTACCTTGACTGGCCTCAGCAAAGAGAATTCACCAATATTACCACTACAGGTTTCTTCACTAACTGAATGGTATTTATAAATGATAGTTTTTATGTTTTTTAAAATTTTTATTGTTTTTGTTTTAGAAAAGAATGGCCACATGAGCATTTCAAAACATTTTGGAAGGATGAGGCATAAAATCATTCCAATTTATATTATTTCAACTCATCACTCTGATGAAATGACATAGTCAAAACTCATTGGTTCAAGAAAATCTTATTGTTTTTAACAATGTATTTATTTTTATTTTATGTGTAAGAGTGTTTACCTGAATATCTCTCTCTCTCTCTCTCTCTCTCTATCTATCTATATATATATGTGTGTGTGTGTGTGTGTGTGTGTGTGTCTGTGTGTGTCTGTGTGTCTGTGTGCCTGTGTCTGTGTGCATGCACGCATTCATGCACATGCACAGGAGCTGTGAATTTATTTCCTCTAGAAGGATGTAAGTGATCTTAACTGCTGAGTCATTGCTTAACCATTCTCTCCCCTCCCCCATTCAAGAAGTTCTTGAGTTTTTAAAGATCATCACTAACATAAAAATCATGTGTATTTTTTCTTCTAAAAGAAGAATTCTCTAAAACAATACTTTTGTCATAGCCCATGCTCCACTGTGATGTGAACAGGCTGTTTTAATCTATTTGGGAGTTTCTGTCAGTAGCCATACTAATTAGAAATTATTATTGGAAACTACTTTCACAGTTTTGATTAGTTCATAGATTTAATGTTCTAATTGGGCTTCTTATTACTTTATTCTTCATGACATGATTTGTACATACTGCAAAAAGTTATGTAAATTATTCCTGATAATCAATTTAATATAAAATTAATATTTCTTTTAGTTAGATAAGAATAAGACAATTCTGTGGTAGTTCTCTTCTATCAGGTAAGCAAAATGAGGAAGGGTACAATTTAAACAGAATTACCTAAGAAATATTTTTTCATAGAAGAAATTTATTTATTTTAAATATTATTCATCATTTTCAAAATTAAACATAAACCACAAGACTTTAAAATTGTGGGGTCTACATGTTTACTCTGTTGGCTATTTGTTTATTTGATTGCTTGCTTTGTTTTTAATAAGAAAGTTATTTAAAAGCTATCTCAAGGCCTGGAAGATAGTGGACTAAAGGAAGGGAAATCTCAAGTGCCTGTACTGACTGTTCTTCAGCTCACTGACATGATCCCAGGGAGATAACAGAGTGATTCCCTTAGTTCCCTTTATGCCTATGTTAGCTTTGTTGCTGATCTTTTAGAGATTTCAAATGTCTGATTTCAGATGTCTTCCTTGTAAAAACTATTTCTAGATTCTATGGTTTTAGCCAAGAAATCTCTGTACCATTCTTGTCATTTTTATTCTGCAAGTTTTAGGACAAATGTCCTAAGATGATTAATCATGCATTATAAATAACACACAGGGGCTGGAGGATGGCAGTAAGGCAGGACATGGTTCACTCAGTGACAATCAGAATGGGAATGGAAAACCTGGATGAACGCAATGGGAAGATGAGCAGACAGATGCTATTTCAACCCCCCAAAAATATTCTTATGATAATCTAAAAATTATACAATAACACTGTCCACTGAGTTGAAGACGAGTATGTGGTGGATTAGTTAATATATATATGTGATAGCCGTATGGCTAGTGGAATATAAAGCAATATTTGAGGCCAGGAAAAAATGTGGTTTTTTCCCTCTGTTACAGGGACACAAATACTAGACTTAAAGCAGCAAGATGAAATGTCAGGGGATAAACGCTAAGTGAATCCATATTTGGCTGCAGGGACTGGCTGTACCAGAAATTTGCTCACAGAGATATGTTGAAGGAAATATAGATGAAGTCAGCAGATCAACTAGATAATCAAATCTATCTTTTTTCTAGTTTGCCCACCTAAATAGTCAAATAGGAGTCAAATTCTGACCAGTGCATAATATTCAATTAGAGTTTCACTAATCACAAGTATCAAAAGCTTGGAGACCAAACAGTACTTTTTTTTTCTTTTTGATAGGGAATAGAATACAGATATTGAAAACATGGCCTATAATTAACAGAATAGGTTTGTGAATTTTATTAATGACAGTCTTCAATATCAGACTATTACCTGAGACTATAACCTAGAGTACCTTTAAACCCATGACAATCCTCCTCGTGGCAAGGAAGAATTAGGAGTGTGAGCCCCCAGGTCTGGCTTAGAATTTTTTTTCTCACTGATCTATAACAAAAGATCTTTTCACAATTTCTTGAGGGAACAGTCAGCAGAGAAGAAATTAAGGAATGGGACCAGAATCTTACAAACTATCTTACTTTTTCCAGTCAATATGAGCAAGACATTTGGTTTCTGCTTTAATGTGGTTTGACTTTGAAGCTAACAAGGTACGTGGTCATCAGCCACCAGTGGAGTTGGAAGGTCTTCTCATGTCTCTTGCTTTGGAAAGATTATTCATAGACGTAAACACTTAAATGGGCAACTATCCACACAACCTATGTGTTTCAAGGCAACAGGTTTACCCACTATAATGTCTAATCTATGAATTCAGATTTTCTTCCAAACACAGCTCAGCAGTCTCTATCCAACCCTTTCCACGTCAGCTCTGATCACAGTCTTATCTTTAAGATTCCAGTTTTAGCCTGTCTGCAGGTCCTAATCTAATCTGGGAGAAGCCTAACTCAAAGCATTTTAAATCTTTTCTTTTTTATGTTTTAAATAATCTTAAGACCATGTAAATTTTGGAACTCATTAACAGTCTGGATCTAGTGAGAATTGGTCCAAATTGCCTCCCTTTGTGCTCGGGCATTTCCCACTACCACTCCTTGAATGGCTGGCTATTTCAGTCAGGGTTGATTGCTGTACCCCAAATCCATATCGCATGATAGAGGCTTTCCCTTTGGTAAAGAGAATGTGGGTAGAGGTGATGTCATTCATTCCTATGGCTTTAAGTTTCCCATATTTATATCTCTCCAGCCCAGACTTTTCACTGTAGTTCAAGCTTCTAAATTCAAATGCCTACATGAAGAACTCTCCTGGTATTTCAAATTTAACTCCTCTGAAATTAAATTCTTTCTTCCTGCCTCCCCACCCCAACCTGCTTCTGCTCCTCCTTCAGCCTCCAACTCCCAATCTGTTCCTGCTTCAAACTATCCTCTGTAAGCCAACGCCTCCCTCCATTAGCTCACTACTCAGGCCTGGAACCAGACAGCCTTTTACAACCCAAGGCCCTTTCTGTGTCTGCACATAAAACCAGTGTATTAGTTCACCTGCTCTGCTATAGCAAAATACCATGTGTTAGGGATCTTCTAAACACTAGGTTAGTTTTTCTTATGGTTCTGGGGTTAAGATGAAGCTCATGATGCTGGCAGATTTGCTGTCTAGCTTTATGTTCAATCTTCACATGAAAGATGTCATGGACACCAAGTGCCAAAGCCTGTTCTTCTTATTTCTGTCAATGTGACAAAACTAGAACACTTGTGACAAGTGGTGCTTAACTGAAGGATCCTCTCCATCAGATTGGCCTGTGGAAGATTTTTTTTTTCCAATTAATGATATATGTGGAAGAGCACAGCCCACCGTGGCAAGTGCTGCCCTAGAGCCTTGATCCTGGGTTGTATTAAGAAAGGAATGTTAGCAAATCAGTAAGCAGATTTCTTCTCTGAGAGCTTGCCTTGAATTTCTGCCTTCACTTTCTTTAATGACAGACTGTGGTTAGGAACATGCAAACCTAATAACATCTTCCTTCCCCAAGTTGCTTTTGGTCAATGTTTTTATCACAACCAAGGAAAAGCAAATCAAGAGAGTTCCCAAGACTGAAATTTCTCCCAAAGACCAGTATCTTCAGGTGTTATCACCTTGAATTAATTTTTTTACAGATGAATTGTAGGGTAGGCACAAACATTCCTTCTATTTTTATTATATGACCTGTTCTACATATAAAATATCTTAACCATCCCTTCTGCTTCTCTCCCTCTACCTTCTGGTTAACATGTTAATCCACCAAATTTCATGTAAGTGGCTTCATCTTCATAATCTTCCTCTTTGGCCCGTCCTGTTTTCATACACATTCCCTTTCAATCACTTCTTCAAGGAACCAGGGAGACTCACAAAACCCCACATCATGTGACTGTCATGCTTTAGACAGCATTTTGGTTTCCTAGTCATAAAATCTAACTCCCAAGTGTAACAAGTACTGCCCTGCAAGAACAGGCTGCCAAAGATGACTTCAATGTCACATTCTGCTTCTCTCTCTCCTGGTCAATGAGTCCCTAAGCTAGGACCTTTGATACATGTTAATAACTCTTTTATTTTGAGATCTGTTGCTTTATAATCCCTCTTTAAAGGTTGCTGTGTATCATTGTATCTCTCAGTGAGCTGCTACCCACTCAGAAGATACTGCACTTGACACGTTTGCCTGCCCATCATTGCTGTCTCTTGTACCTCCATTGTTTCTCCCCCTATTGCTAATCTATCTCTATACTATCTCTTTTCTTTACAGGTTTTTAAGTTCTATGAGAGATAGACCATGCATGCATATTCATCTTATTTTTGAATGGTGCTCATGATTATTTGTTGAATACAAGTGTAACTCAAATGCATTCAATAAAGGTCTTTTATTCTTTGAGTTCTGACCCTATATTATTGTCCTTGCTATAATTTGCTGATTAGCCAAGCTTTCATAAGTATTTTTGGTTGATACCTTACACGGAAGATTTTCTATGCTATATAAATTGACCGCAGGACTGAAAGAAATTTAACTTCTGTGAAAAACCATACTGATTTTGGTATGTTATGGCTAAAAGTTTGAACATTATAAATTTAAAAATATTTTCCATACAACCATTATCTTTTTATCTACTTTCCCCCCTCAGCCTACTTGGGCTTAGGTTAGGTATAGCTTGAGGGTAGGTGTTACCATATGAATTTTAAAGTTACCTTTTTAGTGAAGTAAGGTGTATTAAGGAGCAATGCTGAAGGGCACTACTTGTTAAATTAAAAGCTGCGAATTCAAAGGAATCCTATAGGTGAAGACAAGGCTCAATAGAGTTCTCACAGCATAGCTGAGTAGACCTAGCCATGGAGAACTTAAAGGAGAACAGTGAGTCCGGAGCTACTCACTGAGGAAGAGTTTAACTCTTTTCTTCCTTCCTTCCTTCCTTCCTTCCTTCCTTCCTTCCTTCCTTCCTTTCTTTCTTTCTTTCTTTTCTTTCTTTCTTTTTGAGATTTCTCCTGAGATTAAACATTTCTTTTTAGATATTTCACTGGAGGTGGTAAGATTGCCCAAAGTGGTTTGTTTGGTTTTTGTTTTGATTTTTGTTTTTTTGGTTTTTTTTGCCTCAGTTTCCCAGCCAATAATGTAAACAGATCCAGAGCAGGTCACATCTCAGGTTCCATTGCCAACAACAGGACCTGGGCTGTTGGAAGATTGGATCTTTTTAAAGAGTCTTTCTTCCATAGTTTTGTTTCTTCTTTCCCAGAAGAAGTATAGATTCTGTATAGCCTATTTTAGTATTGAGAGGCCATTCACTTGTATAGCCAATTAAACTAATGCAAATGAGGGTTGATTCCATATTTGTGTATTGTCCATTACTTATGCTGAGATGCTCCAATATCCATATACGAGGGTGTCCGGTATACTTATAGATACAATGCATATGTGCTTGTGGTAGACCTCTGACATCTACTAGATGAGGTCCAAATTCATCCAAACCACTCAGCAAAAGTCATTAGATTGGGATAGCACATGACTGCTTCTTTCTCCCTCCTCCTCTCCCTTCCCTTCCCCTCTCTCCCTCACCTTCTCCTTCTATGGTTTTCTGTCAGGGACCCAGTAGGTAGCTCTGACTGGGACTCACCATGCACCCCAGGCTAAATGCATGCTAACACCAGTATTCATTCCTCTGATCCCTGAGCTCTGAGAACTGGCCTGAGAACCACTTCCAGCGCCAGTACTCACTTCTTAGGCACTTGTTCTGTGATTTATCCATCAGGTCAGAGCTATTTTAGAAAACAAGAGAATATGAATTTTCAAGGGTCATGCAATAAAAATTCTCCTTGAACACAGAGAACATATTCATGTAAATGTGTAGACACAACACCAGATACAGTGGGATTTTTATGACTCAACAAAATATGTTCAAATTCTAAGTTGCTGTCACCCTCTGCTGGGTCAAAAATACATAAATTGTATTGCCACTATACATAGAAAAATAATTAAGGAAAGTGGGAAACATCAGGGTACCCTATAAGTTATATCTTTATTCATAATTTTTCAAGCAGGAATGTATATGCACTATATATAAAACAATGTATATATTTTAGTGTAGAAGAACTTTAATGTCATTATTAAGAGGGGTTTGGTGAGGAAACAATATTTAATTTGAATGTTCAAGGAAGAGTGCTTTCTGGTCCTGAAAGTACATAAAGGAGGTTTTCAGAATAAAGACCTTCATAAAAAAAACCATATACGTATGGGCCAACTGGTATCTGACAAAGTCAACTCCATAGAACTAGCTTACTGTTGAATAAATGAATACCCTGGTCCAAATACCCTTCCAGAAACTTCTAGGAACAAATGAACTATATATAACAAAATCTGCATCTCTCAACTTGGAATCATGCCCTATCTTGGTGCCAGGAACAAAACTTTCTGAACCGTTCTTGTGAAACACCACACATAGAAGGGTAATTCAAAATAGTCCCCCACTTGTTCATTCTGTATGTTGTTGTACTTTTGATACTCAGCATTTTAAAATTGCGAGATATAAAGACAAATAGTAAAAATCAATAAATTGGAAGTGACATCCTCTCAGAAGTCGTAGATTTATTTGTGACTACTCTTGAACAGCAATGTCTCTGAGTTCTATGGAACCCCTATTTATCGGGGGAAAATCTACGCACTCAGGACAATCCATTTATTGTACCATCCTTTGATGCCAAAGGGAGAAATAAAAAGAATAAAAGCAGTTAAGGGTGGCCTCAAGAGAAGCAGCTTGTAGGAATCTTGCAAGTTAATGAGAATTCACCCGGGACTCAAGAGCGATGGAGAGGGAGAGAAAGGAGGAGACAGAGGGGCGGGGGCAAACCTCTTCCTCTGCAGCTGGCCCTGTCCCTCATTTGTTGCTCCAATAAGCAGTAATTAGGTCCTGAGCTAATGGTGTCAGCTGATCTGCTGTTTTTAGGCTAGACCCAGAGGAAATCTCCATGGAAACCCTGCTGGACTTGTCCCCCCACCTGGATGCCTCCAGCTCCTTTCCGCCACCTGGCTGCCGCCCGGCCCGCTACTACCTCCTCCTGCCTCTAACCTGCAGCCTGCAGCATGCGCACTGCCCCCGGGATCCCTAAATGGGACAATTCTGCCCGTGACGTCAGCGCCCAGCCGTCTCCACAGAAACTTTTGTCCCATTGGCCAATCAGAGAGCTTGGAAGGGGCCTAGGGGTGGGGGGTGGGAGGAGAGGGGAGTGGGAGGGGTGGGGGTGAGGGGAGAGGCGAGAGGTTCAGTGTGTGGAGCTGCTCGCGCGGCGCCCCGGCTGTCAGTCCGGGCTGGGGCCGCCGACAGACCTTCCTGGAGACGCGCACCCCCGCGCCCCGCACACCCTCGCTCGACCACACACACGCACACGCTCAGCCTGACCCCGCGGGAGCCACTGAGCAGCCAGAGAGCTTCGGGACCGGCTCCGGGCAGAGGACCGAGCCGCGTTCCCACTGGGGCTTTCGCCAGGGAGACCGCAGCGAGCTTCCCGGGTGGGCTCGGACCCCTCAGGAACGCGGCGAGGGTCCGGCCATCCGGCTGGCTGAGCCGATCCCTGCGACCCGCGCTGGCCTCGGCAGGGAGTGCAGTAAAGAGGAGCCGCAGCAGCGAGCAGGACTGGAACTCCGCTGGTTCCAGCGCCCCGCGACACACGGGTGGAAATCCTAATGGAGGGATCGCTGACTTCCTTTGCTTGGGAAGATCGTCAGGAGCAACTCCATTTGACTCCTCTGAGCATCGGAGGGGGTCCATGACGTGGCAGGGGGAAAATAGACAACCGAAACCTCCCGCGTGAACTGCAAACTATAATCTAGGGAGGGAGAAGGACTGCTTTCTACATTTTAATTTCACGCAAAAAGGGTCAAGTGTCTGTGCGGTAAACTTTATGTCTTGTACCCACTTCAGCAGAATCCAGAGGGTCCTATCTTGGGGACAGCATCATCCCGAAGAGCCCCAGCCAGCGGCCTGTCTTCCTGCTCCCACATGCCCCGGACTGCATCCCTGTTTGGGGTACTCCATCTACTCCTATAGAGCTATGGTCAGGTATCTTGAATACTGGGGAATTTCTGAAACCCAACTCTTACAACCTACCTGCGTGGCTGGAATTTAACCTAATACAACTGAAGAAATGGCATTTTGAGTCGTTTTTAGGATACCTTCTTTAAGATTCATATAAAACAGGATCTGATAGGCTTACCAACATGACAGGTAAGAACTTTCTGGCTCTCTAGTCCTGTCGCAGAGGAGGCCCAGGTGAGCAGGAGAGAGAGAGAGAGAGAGAGTCCAAGGAGCTCTGTGCCCACTGAGGCTCGTCAGCAGAAGGCTGCTTTTGCTAGAGGCACAGCCTGCTCCTGGACCATCCGCTGGGGAAGCTTCTGGGGCGCGCGCCAGGAGACTGCCTTGCGCTCCACCTGCCCTGCCCTGGACACAGCCCTGGAGGCGAGGCATCGAGGGACCACCTCAAGTCAATATTGGGATTTTTAATAAGCCAAGGAATGGGATTTTAATTATTCAGAAACCCAGCTCCTCTGGGCTAGATGCTGTTGGGATGGTGCTGGTCGCACAGTATTAAAGGGACCGACCACTAAGGGCACTAGAAAAGCGTCCGAGACATCCTTTGCAATTAGGAACGAGCCAGACTTGGTAGCACAGGGCATTGATTTCTGGTGCCCATCCGGACCCTCCTCCTCTCTCCCTGATCCTCTCCACTGGAGGCAGGCTCCCGCAGCTCGGCCGGGACCTCGCGTCCTTGCATCGTGGTCTGGGCTGCATATTTCATGAGCCCAGGGTGAACAGGTGCGAAGTGCGCTGGGAGCATCCGGCCCACGACAGCGCGGGGGAACATGGAGAGCGAGCGCGACATGTACCGCCAGTTCCAGGACTGGTGCCTTAGGACTTACGGGGACTCAGGCAAGACCAAGACGGTGACCCGTAAGAAATACGAGCGGATTGTCCAGCTTCTCAACGGCTCAGAGTCAAGCTCCACCGACAATGCCAAATTTAAATTCTGGGTCAAATCGAAGGGTTTCCAGCTGGGCCAGCCGGATGAGGTCCGCGGGGGAGGCGGCGGCGCCAAGCAAGTGCTCTTCGTGAGGGTCAAGACCACGGTGAGCCGCCTTCATTATTTGTCAGCTGGAGCAGCCCGGAAGGGAGGGCGGAGAGAGGGGAAGGCAAAGAGATGCTGGAGACACTGTTGGCTCCTAGCCTACCCCTCCCTAACCCTCCTCAACCCCCTCCCCAAGTCCTCCCCAGACGCAGTGGCCGGGCGTGATTTCCTTTCTAGAAAGTCTTTGTGGCCCTTTATTTTAAAGCGATAGCGAACCTGCAGAGCTGGCGGCCCTCCCTGCCTCGGGGCTGCGCTGCGGGACGGTGGCTGGAGCTTGTCTTCACCGCGTCGGGCGGCGCCTGCCTTTCCCCCGGCCGGGCTATTGTCCCACGTTCTTCGCTGGGAGCCTGGCGTGTGTCCTACCTCCGCCAGGGCGCATAAAGGCCAGGCTGGAAGCCCAGCCACACGCTCTGACAACAGGCGAGGCTGATGGATAGGTTACTGTGTCTCCTCCTTGGCACAAAGCCCGAAATGTGGCGGTTGAGGTGGATGTGGGGCTTTCCCCAGGACATTATTGAGTTTTGTTGAGAGAACGCTGGCGAGGAGACACAGGACAAGTCTGCGCGCCTTGGTCGCCCCCTGAGATCCTAGCCGCGACTGTTTGGTTGGCAGATCCTGTCCTGGACATTCCTCCTCCCCGCCCCCCATGCCCTTCTTCACTTGTACGGCTGAAGCTTCCTTAGCTAGGCGATACACAACAAAGAGAGACGGTTTGGGGTGCGATCAAATGGTATATTTGTTCCTCTTTCTGGGTTGGTTCTTGTCTCCTGCCCACAAAGCTGTAGTGAGTGAGGAACTGGCTGTGAGAGACTGGTGTATCCCATTCTAAAACGCAGATGCCTGTGGGGCTGGGAGGCTGCCGCAGCATCCGCTTCCCTTGCGCGAAGAAGGGAACAGGGGGATCCAAGTAAGATCTCAGGTCAGATGTTTAACACCTAGCTGTCTCATATGGGGTACTCACTTAGAGTGAGCGGTGTGGAGGAGCTATCTGGCACCCTTTGTATTTTTGTCTCGCTTTGGGATTCGTTGAGCTTTGCTCCTTCCCCCCAATTCCCCCCCCACCCCCCCTTTTACTGGCGACTGTTTCCCAGTGCACAGCTCCCTGAGGATGCTTAGAAAGAAGGTTTCTGGAGGAGAAGACTATGCTCTAAGGTGCATAATATTGGAGATGTATGCATGAAAGGCTCTCCCAAGCTCCGTCTGGAGGACTCTCTCAGGTTTGGAAAGCAGCTTTTGGTTTCCACGATTAACTGGGAATGGTTGCTGGAAGAATGGATGTTTCTTTGGGGATTTTATATGGAAAATGTGGAAACAAAGGTGAATTGGAAACACAGAAAAGTTTCATTTTCTTTTCTTTTTTCTTTTTCTTGATGTGCAGTTTTTGAAAGGTTTGCAGGAGGTAGATCCAAAGATGCTTTTGCTTTCTCCTATAGCCTAGAGCGCTGCTAACGACAATGGTGAGGTGTTTGCTTGTCTTGATGGATGAAAGACTAGGTTGGCATTAGTTAGAGTATGGTTTATTTACATCTTCATGAGCCAGATGTGTATTGCAAAAAAGGAATTGCTTTGTTTCACTTAAATAGAGTCTAATATCAAGAATTAGACAGGAAAACAAATTGTCATTCAGCAAAGTGAATTAGAATTCTGAGTGAATAAAATGTGAATATATTTTAAACTGTTACTATGGTCATATATAATTATATATTATATATCATTACTAGCTAGAAAGTTTTTCAGGCTTTTTTTGTTCTTTTTGTGTTAAATTAAGATGCTCTGTTTAGGTTCAATAGTTCATGTTTGTATTGATTTGATTATAGCCATTATATATGTTAGAATATGTGTCTCTTTGAAGACTAATTAAAATTACAAATAGCATAAATTCTATAAAGGTTGTAAAGGCACTAAGACAATCGTGGGCGTCAGCTATTCAAACCAGCATTCACATGCTGTGACACCCATATTTTCATGTCAAAAAAAAAAAATAAACGTGGGGCTGTTAGAGAATTACTGCTAAGACGTCTAATAGAGAGTGACAGCTGCAGGAGGGATAATAACGTAGCACGTGTTTCTCTTTTCAGTAAAGATTCCATATATTAATGGGAGACAATGTCATCTGCCAGGTGATATTGCTAAATGATTTCCTTGTAGTATTTAAAGCGCTCTGTATTCCATTCAAGCCTATTTGAAATGTGGGATAGGATTTTAATTCATGAGCTCTTGTACTGTTCTTTATGAAACATTTTCTGTGCTCCTGACACAGAATTCTAGGCTCCACCTTCTCTGAGAGGCAGCCAATCACAGTTTCAACCAGATAAAAATAAATAAAGTATTCCTTTTATTCTCTTTCCCAATGTCTGAACGCAGTTCCCTCTAAAAACCGTGTTCATTTGTCTTCATCATGGCACAAATACAGTCACCAAAAAGATAGAGAGATGTTTTCTTCTCATTAAAAGCATATATTGCATACATTGGGTGAAATGAAGACCTGCCTTTGAATGATATTTTCAACTAGATATGGAGAATTATTCTGAGCTCCTTGGGTCTGAAGGATGCTGGCTAGCTTCTGTCAGTGAGATATGCTTTGCTCCTGATGTTGCATTAACCTACTGCTGCTGATAATTAGACATCATTACTACAGCAACAAGGGAGAGAGAAAGAGGAGAGGACTGGCCTGAGCTAATTAACTACTTTCATTTAATGAAAGAGAGACAGAAAGCAACTGGGAGGGTACACAAGAGTAGAATAGACACACTACATAGACTTAATTGCAGCGAGACTGTGTGCCAATCTCATAGAGGAGCTGGTTCTTTCTGCCTCTTATTTTCTGCAGAGAACAGCTGCAGCTCTGCAGATACTCTTGCCCCTAACCCTCAATTTAAAACCGAAGGTGCAAATACTGATTTAAAATAAAAATCGCCAACAACTGGAAGAGAGAAATAAACCCTTTAATATTTGTCCTAGCCAGGTCTGTAGCTGAGGGAACTTTCTGTCACAGATGTTTAGATAACTCAGTGGCCTAAATGACACTATTTGGTCACCAAGCAACACCATCCGACAACTCAGCCATTTTAGGTTGGGATGGGGACCTGGATGTGTGCTTGTAAGCAGTTGGCTTAGAATCCCATCTGTTTATATTTTATCTGATTCCAAATAACTACTCTTAGTACATTGTTTTTACTAAATGTGTGGGAAATTCTGAAGAATGAAAGAATGGATGCCTTAAAGCTCTGAAAAAAAGCAACAACTCAGCAAATATCTGACAATGATTGTAACAAACTCAGAGATAATTTCAAATAAATTGGAGTATGGCTGTTCTTTGTACTGGTTTGATAGTTCATTTAGAAGCTTTTGATCCTGCATGACATTTTGTTTTCTGACAACAATTAACTGAAAAATAGTTACAGTCTGAACTACCACAATACATTATACCACTTGATAGTATGACTGGTAAGTTAAAAATACAATGCAAAAAATTATTCAATCTTTCTGCATTATGACGAATGCATTGCCTTATAGTTTTGAAAATCTTTATTATGTTGAATAGAACATTAATGAGAATTTGGTATTCTCATGTTTGCGATCCTTTTAATTTTAAAGTAGTGAATACAGAGACTGAATAATCAAATCATAGAATATTTTGACCTATATTTGCAAGGAAAGATATTGAGGTGTAAATTTTGTCTAACTATATACTGTCGTCTATATTTACTTTACTGTGGAGCCTAAAATGCATTTTCTTCCACAGATGAATATGCGGTATCTTTAGTGATATGATTTTAAAATGATGATTTATTCAGTCCTGCAGTCTGTAGCCTCAGAGTGCATATTGCTATGGCTGTGCATACCAGTAATTGATGACTCTAAAGTGATTACAATGAATATTCATGGACAAGATCATAAACAGCATTTTGTTAGCTCTCTGACTATGGTCTTTGTCATAAATTCTCTATTCTAATAAAAATGGGAAAAATGACGACTTATGAGGAACATGCATCCACTTCCTCCTCTTCTCGCATCATGATTTTGGAAACATCTCATATATTAGACTTTGATCTGAAATTTGCTACAGATATCCGATAGGAGAAACTATGTCCTCAGTCTATTATACTTTGAGCCTATAAAAGAGGCATAACTCATCATAATGGTCATAGTTTTGCTACTCTATTCTTAGAACAGGTTGCCACTGACAGATAGCACATAGCATGCAGTACATACAACATCTGTTTGGAGGGCTAAAAAGGGCTGATAAATAATGCTGGCAGTGTTGCTTGTGAGGTGTCCACTTGTGGTGCTAGTGGCATTGCCATGAGGAATATCTATGATATGTTTCTTGTTCAGTGCCTGTGGAAGCTCTTAGAGACACTGGGAACCTTCAGTGCAGGTTACTTGAATGAGTGACAACTGGCAGGATACTTAGATATAAACACCTATGAATAAAGGACTATATAGGTAAAGACTACCCCAGTCAAGGACCATGAGAAAGTAACTCTTGACTTCTATCTGTTCTTCACTGTTTTAATAGTAAATACAATGAAAGGGAGAGTGGTCAATGCTCAATATTTGCCGATTTCCTCCTGTAGACTTCTGTGCTTCCTGAATATGTTTCTTCAAGATTTTGTTTTGTAGACACTGTACAAGACATGAAAAGGTGAGGAAGCCGATGCTAGGTTATCCAATAAAACTTTCAAGACCTTCAATCCTGTGTCAGGATCATACATCTATCTTCCTCACAGCTATTGTATTTGCTAAGATTTTTATTTTTTATTGTCTAAATAAAAAGAATCAAGAGGAATCTAGTATGGTTTCGGCTATATCCTTTTTCAAAATCTCTGTATGACAATATATGAATAATGGAAACAGCGGGTGGGAAGCAGAGCATTGTGGGCAGGATATAAATCTTTGAACATCATTTGATCCTTTACTCTGCTATTAGTAAAGCTGGCAGCCAGGCGAAGTCTCCTATTTGTACAATGTCAATGATATTAATTGTTTGTCTTTACATAATAATAACTAATAAAATAGAAAATACTCTATATAACACATAGGAATATTGGTTATATTTGATATATTGGCCTTTATGTTAGAAGCTTAAGTATCATATTCTTGGCACAAAGGTATTATAATGTTAACAAAATAAAGAACTCCAAGGTGTAATTATAAATTAGGCATATGTTATGAATTCAAAACCATACCTAAACATAGAATTAAAATACAAAATTGGTATGTTTTGGATATGTTTGTCTCTCCCTCCCTTCCTTTCCCCCTCTCTCTGTGTGCGTGTATGTATGTACATGTTAATTGTTCAGATATTTGCTATTATCATTTTTGTAAACAATGACTTTAATTTGCAAATCCAATGCATTCTTGTGATTTAAGAAATTTCAATGACTAGATGGAAGGAATAGACTTACGAAATGTCTCATCTAGACAGCCACCACCATTGACCAATTACTATGCTTTCTTTCAAAGTTCCTATAGCCAAGGCAGATTGGATATATTGATTGCTGTATAGGGATAAACAAATAATGGCATTGCAATGTTATGGCTTTTAAAAATATTACCAAAATATAACAAAATACATGAGATTGAATGAATTGCTAATAGACAAAATTTAAAAGAAAAAAATTAAGGAAAACCAAGAGGTTGAAGTTAATTGTTTTTTAGGTAAATTTTCAATTGAATGTTATTATTAACTTTCTCTAGTTATAAGGCACAATTTTTCATTCATCAGACCTCCTTGTTACTTACTTAGCTCCTGGTTTATATTGCATTTACTAGGTTAGAGTTATTATGCATTACATATTAAATGCTGTTTATATGACGTTATTGTGTTTATCCTGTCAAGGCTTTGGGTCTTCCAATGTTTTCCTTTGTTCGTGTCTAAAAGTTTCTCATGCATTTCTATCTAATTTTCTTTACTACTAATTTCTCAGGTTTGGCTAGTTCTTAACCCTAAGTCCCACTGGTTCCATAAGGAACAGCTCTTGTGACATGTCCTTCGATGCTTGTGTTAATTAGAAATACTTTCTTGGCCTCTGCACCTAGATAACAACTTGACGATAGATGCTTCTGGGTTCTCCATCAGAACTTTACACATCTTTTATCTTATTCTGAGGAAAATCTTTTGCCAGTTTCATAAATTATATACCTCTTGTCCTTGGAATGAAATCATGTCTCTAAGATGCACCTGAACTCCGTATCTCCCTGTAGTTTCATAGGTGATCACACTCACGCACGGTCTGAGTTTCCTCACAATCTGTCTTATATCTTCTACTGTTAATTTCCACCAAAGTATTTCAAAGAATCTCAACTGAAAATACACAAAAACGACATTTTTTTCTTCCTGTCCCACCCCATCCTAGGTTCTATAAACTGGAATTTCTCCTTGGCTTCTCATTTTTCCCGATTAATGGCAACACAATTTACTTACTCATATAAGCCAGAAAGTCTTTGTGGCATGGTAGATTCCCTTCCTTTCTTTTATAATCCGCTTTCCACAAGCTCGTTCCTGCCACCGGACTTCCTAGCTCCTGTAACTGTAAGGTTCTTACCAGCTGCATATGCACCATGTATATGTTGCTTGGTAATTTGGTCATTTCTCCAAAACCTGTTTGAAGATAGAGATTCTTACCAGCTGAAGGAGTGTGAGGTTTGGTTTGTGTTCATTATGAAGCAGTGTCTTAGTCAGCTGTTGTGTGACCAGGCATTCCTTCTTAAGTTCATATGAGAGGAGTTTATTTTCCCATCTCTATACCTATGTGTCTGTCCATGTGCCCCTCCACCCAACTGTGTGGTTACTAAAATATATGAAAGTTAAAGTCTTGATAATTTAAGCTGTATAGTTAATTACTGTTACGTATATTAAGATTTGTTTGAAAATCTCTTTAGAATATTTTACATAGTCTATATCCTGTTCTCTTTCATTCCCTTCCCACCTAACTTCTGGATTTGTCTTTTTGTAACTGACTCATTTTGCTTAACACAATGTATTCAGTATTCATCTATGATGCAATATTTAACAGCTGTTTCCTTTTGTGTTTGAAAAATCTTCCATTGAAGATGTCCACCAGGTTTTGTTCATGTATTATGCTAATGATTGTGAAGATTGCTTCCATTTCTTGGTTATTGTGAAAACCACTGCCATGGAATTGGAATATACAAATATTAAAGTAACAAGTGATGATATATATCAAATTATGTGACTTTATAATCATCTGTCAGTTATGTTTTATTATTATTTTGGGTGGGTACAATTACTTTCAATGGCAGTTGAGCACTTTTTAAGGCCAAGAAACTGGTGACTCTTTTTCAAGAGCTCTTCAGTGTTGGAGCTAGAGAGATGGCTCATGAGGCATTAGGGAACATGTACTGCTCTTGCCAAGGACCCCAAATTCAGTTCTTAGCCCCCATCATGGATAGCTTAAAAGCATCTGTACCACCAGCTCCAAGGGATCCAATGCCCAGTCTGGCCTGTAGGGGCACTGCACTTACATGTAGTCTCCAACTTACACATAATTTGCACATAATTAAAAAGAAATAGCATCTTCAGAAACTTTTCAAGATAATATATCTTGTCTAAGCATCTGAAAATATTGAATGCTAATACGATTGATGATAATATTACATTAGGTAAATATTAAACAATACATTTAAAATAAAATGTCACCTTTAATCTTCATAATGCTCCTGTGCTGCTGCAACTTTTTATTCTATTCATCTATGAAAATAGAGATATAAATTACAGTGGATTTGTCAGAATCGTTCAGCTTTAGGTAACAAAATATTTAAGTGGAATCCACAGTCCTTGAATTAAGATGTGTTCCTAAAGTTTAAGAAAGACACTCCAATAATAACTTCCCAACATTAAATTGCAGATTAATGCCTGATACTGGTATTTAACACACTATAAAATTTTCTAAAAGACAAATATATAGAGATGAGCTTTAATCTATTTGTCTGTCTGTCTATCCTTCCATCCAAGTTTCAGAATTTTCTTCCTTACATTGATAGCTTACCTTTTGGACTCCTTTGGACACACATGTCCCTGTTTCTGCATATGCTTGTCGTGCTGATCCTCAGTCCATAATTGCCTCATGTAGATCACTGTGGCCTACACTTTATACTTTAACTAACATATTGTCGCTGTACTTATATGTCACAACACTAATCATAACCCTGCAGATTCACGGCATACACCAAACAATTGTGCACACTTGATGTTTATACCATTGGTGAAATAACTTCAAGGTATTTTTAAGGGATGCACATCATCTAGAATACTAGAATAACTAAAACGCAGGATGCAGTAGAGATGATGTTGAAAAGTCAGGTGGGATGAGATTATAAGGAGCTTCGAGTGCTAAATTAGTTTAGATTTTATTCCACAAGAAGTGACAGCTGCCTGAAATGTTATAGGAGGGATGAAAGGACTTAAGTAGATTTGTTGGCATAGACTGCATGTTCTCCATGGTTTATATATATTGAAAAATATAAATTAAATGAGAAAAACATTAAAGTCCCACAGTTCAACATATTGTTTGAAATAACATTACAGGCAATAAAATCATTATTAGGTTTCAAATCAATACAGTTCACTAGCTTGTTGCTGAGTAATTGAGTCAGGGCTATACACATATCAAATTTTTATTAATTCTAATAAAATATTTAAGACAGGTCAGATTTTTATTAATTTTAATAAAGTATTTAAAATAGTAATCGATTAAACTTAGGAAAAACAAATGGTGTCAAGTCACTTTGTAATAAATAGCACTTTTGACTTGAAATATATTAGTTAATTATAAATATTATTACATACAAAATAGCGTCAGTTTCTCTTAAAACACTGAATTTGTGTTTTCAGGCAACAATTCAAATGTATTCCCAAGCTTTTTCTAGCTTATACGTTCATTTTACTCCGATTACATTATTACGATTGCCATGGAAGGTCCTATAGTTCTCCAATTTTGAGACTTGTATCAGGAAAATTGGAGGACAATTCCAAAATACCCTAACTCTTGAGTAATCACATCTATTTGAGTATGGGTAAGGAAGAACCTACAATACTTATAGGTAATGTCAACTTAAGACAGGGATGCTTAACTGCCTCTGTCCTAATAATTGTATTCTTTTCATACATAGAACTATTAGGCAAATCACAAAAGAATCTTGTGCCTTCTCTTGGTCTCTTTTCCTTCTGTTGCTTTGTCTTGTCCAACTTCAGTTTTGCTTTATCTTATGTATTATTTTGGTGGTTTTGATGAATGAATGAATGAATGAATGAATGAATGAATGAATGAAGATATAAGTACCTAGCCACTAGGCTAAAAGTTAACAGTTGAACTATTGTCCACACCTGTGTGATGAGGGAAATCAGTTTTCTCTAGTGGAGTGTCACTGGGATGTTATCAATCCCTACAGAACTGGCCTCATGTTCAGGAGTATTTGATCAACATATATTTGGCTCCGCAGTTTTTTGTGTGCTTTAATTGGGTTACAGTTTGGTGTTCTGCTTTTTATTTTTCTTTGGGCATTATTTTGTTTTCTTGGTTTGAAAGAGATTATTGTATTGTTTTATGTTGTTGTTGTTTTTGAGAAAGAACTTGAAATTGGTTGGGTAGTTTGAGGGAGAGGATCTGGAAGAACTTGGGGACTGGAAAAATATGAGCAAAATATGTTTAAATCAAAGTTGCTTAAGGAAAGTGTGTTGAAAATATTTAAAAAATTAAGCAGGTTAAAACATAAAGGAAAAACAAGCCTGAAATATATTCAATACCAGGGAGACCCTTTCTGCAGGGACAGAGGGGAACCCAAGCCAGATTGCTGAGAGATGAAAACTCTTGGGTTGCATTCCATGTCTTGGCCATTATGATGGTCCTGCAGTAAACGTAAGTGTGCAGGCATCCATTTGACCTTCTGGTTTCATTGCCCTTGACTAGGTTGAAGGGGTGCCATCTTTAATATTTTGGAGACCCTCTATATCATTTTTTGTATTGATAGATATACATCCTCACCATCTGTTGGCTACTTGTATGTCTTTCTTTAAGAAATATCTATCCAGTTATTTGGAACAGTTTTTAATTTGAAATGTTTATTTATTTTCCACTGAGTTGTTTGGATTTCTTACATATTTTAGATATTACTGTTGTGTCAGATATTTTGTTTTCAAACATTCTTTATATTCTGTATTTTGTCTTTGTATGATGTTGCCTTTGTTGTACAAAACCATTGTAGTTTGATGTAACTTCACAGTGTTCTATTTTTGCTCTCATTACTAATGCTTTTCAGGTCATATCTAAAGGATGTTATTGCTCAGACAAATTTCCTGGAGGTACCCCACACACACACACACACACACACACAAACACACACACATACACACACATACACACACAGACATACACACATACACATACACACACACACATACACACACATACACACACATACAGACACACACACACAGACACACACACACAGACACACACATACAGACACACACACACACACACACATACACACAAATACAGACACACACACAGACACAAACACACACACTATGTTCTTCTAGTACGTTGAAAGCTCTAGATCTTACATTTAAACTTTTAGTTCATTTTGATTCCAGTTTTTTATATAAGTCAAAGCATCTATTCATAAACACAGTGGAATACTATTTAGTCATGAATAGGCATTTGTGACAACAAACCTAAACCCTGGAGGTCATGACATTAAGAAAAAGAAGATAGGTGAAGGAAGACATGTACTGCATGATGATACTCGTGCATGAGATTGACAAGAAAAATCATCAATCACCAATCAAACAAGCATACAAAAATGTTGCCTCTATGGAAATAGATAGAATGGTGGTCTAGCAGAGGTTTGAGTTAATCATGGGTAGGTTAAAAAGTGAGGAGATGCTATTTGGAGATACATAACCACAAAGGAACAGGAAGGATAAGTTTGAAATCTATTTATTCTGCAAAACTACAATAGTTCTGAAGACATGATGGATTCTTGAAAAATTAAAGCATGTTCATAATTATAAAACTATCTCAATGTCTTAAGTTGTCCTATACTCTTTATATCTTTTAATTGTGTCAACTTGGTAGATGAAATTATATCTACTTACTATATAGGATATTATATATAAATACACATGAATAATACAGGAAGTATGCATGCACTATAGGATGGCTAAATCCAGTTACATGAGAGATGCATTAGACCATAGTTGCCCTTTGTGTGGTAAGAACATTCATGTATCTATATTTCTATTTCTATTAAAATTTTTATTTAAAAAAATCTTTCATATTACTAGATCTGGCACAATAAATTGGAACATAACACCTTGTTTTCCACAGGAATAGGAAGAAAGAAATTCAGGTGTAAAGATAAATTATTACTGACATAATTATAATTTATATCAAAATTTCTCAAAAATGTTTCAGAAAAATGTAAACTTTTTTGATTAGAAAGATCCATTTTGTGACTTAATTTACAAAACATTGTTTAATATAAAGTAAATGCCTTTTAAAATTTGCTACCTAATGCTTGGGGAATAGAATGTAGAAGATACCATATGTGTGTGTGTGTGTGTGTGTGTGCATGCGTGTGTATGTATATATGTATATGTGTATATATATGTATATAATATATATCATATATGTATATAGTTTTAAGCTATCAGAGGGAGATAGATGATAGATTTTCTTCTCACTCTTGAGTTTATTTGATTTTCTCCCATTCTCACCATCTACAGTTTGCTCAAGTGTTCCATTCTTCCTAGTTTTAATCAAGTGTTCATTTAATGTCATTATCTCCACAGTTATAGATTTTTCAAATGTTTTGGAGCCATTAGAAAACTGAGAGGCATCAAAAGATTTAGAATTTAAGTTTAGGAAGACAGAATCTTAACATGAATAATGGACGGAATCCTGCCTTACATCCAAAAATCTAATCTTTCTGGTGTTGGTTACTTTTCTTTCATTTACTTATGTTTTCAGCAATAAAAGCAGTTCTACTGAATATTAAATATTGAGTATTGAATCTATTGAATATTAAATCTCATTGTGTATAAGGCAGTAGTCATGGAAATTATTTGAAGCACTCTGTTTTAAGGGTCTTTTTTTTCTTTTTCCATTTTGCAAGTGGTCAGTGGGAGAGTGAGGCTGTCCCACGCTGGGGTGAGACACCTGGGGCCTTTCTGTAGGTTTTCACTGCCAGATGGATGGAAGATTTTAAGGGTTTAATCCAGGGACATGGAACAAAGCTGAATGGCCCATATGGGGATCTAGTGTCTTGCTTGGTCATAACCCTGGCAATGCTCTACTCAATTGGCCTAATTAGATGGGATTTTTAAATATACTATCAGGGGTTTGTTTGAATATCAGATATGGGTCACTGTTCTCCTGGGACTCTGTTTGTTTGCCTATTTGTGCTTGCTGAGGTCAAGATTGGAGTTTTTGTTATGTTTGTTTCAGCTCATTATTTCTTTTCAAAAGCTATCTTTACAAAACAATGCGTTTATTTGTTGGTCTCCTTAATTTGGAATATTTTAATTTATAATTAGCAGCAACTTGAACTAGGGTAGGGTAATGTTTAGTTTGAACTATAGATTAAGGAAATGTTTCTTATTTTTTACTAATTTATAATTAAGATAGCAAAGGAAGCATGTTCATAATGATTAAACTATCTTAAACCATCTTTATCCACATATAAGCAATTGAGATGTGTATTTCATTATAAATCCCTGTCTATTTTATAAAGCAGATGATAGGAATAAGTGCCTTGTGCACATACACATTATTTTTGTTGACAATGCATGATGTGTACTGATTAATAATAGATCCTAGAATTTTCAGATAAGAGTAGTAAGATCACATTTTAAAGTCTGAACTTTAAAATCATGAAACTCAAATCAAGAGCAACAGCTAATATCACTTTAAAGTGGAAAAAAGAGCAAACCCAGGCTGTTTGTTGCCTACTGAAAATGAGGACAGCACACTGTACAGAACTTCACTGCTGAAGGAAATTTCTTAGACATCCATGAAAAAAATACTTCTCAGGCATGGCTAATCATACTCAGAAAAAAGGAGTACAGAGAAGAAGAGAAGAAGCAATTACTGGCATTCGACCAGTCATACAAGTATGAATGAAAGGTTGAAAACTCACTCAGAGACTGCCCATAGGGTGACAGACCCCCATGCTGGCAGAGTTGTGCTTCCTGAGGCACATCTCTACTGCAGTGGAAGTTTTCCTACTGATGTGCCTGGTGCCATCATTGAAGGATTATCTATAATCTGATCTTAAGTCCATACTTAAAAAGACCCTATTACTGTGGTCCCTACTTTATTGTCCAAGGAGAAAGTATGTGCTGGTTAGACTATTGTCAGTCTTGGAAACGTCTGCTCCATTTCTCAGTATAAATAATCAGTTTTCTAAAGATTTAAATATTTTGTGAGTTTGGGTTGAGTCTGAAATCTGTACATTTAATTAACTTATGCACATCTCCAAATGCCCACTGCAAGGCAGGAAAGAGGGGCTGAGAACAGTGGCGATTAGAGAGGCAAACAAATGGAGATCACTGGACTTGACTTTCTTGGAATTGTACCATGTCTTCAGTCAGTTTCTCTTGATGGTCTCTTGTCCTGCTCTCAGTCTTACAGATTATTTTCTAAAGCATGGTACCTAGTAGGGTTTTTTGTTTTGTTTTGTTTTAGTTGTAATGATGTGATGATTTAGTGTAACTCTTGATTCAGCTCTTCTCATTTTAAATTATTATCACTAACATTTTCAATATGCAAGTACATCATCAATAGTTATATGGCTCCACAAATAATCAACTATCTAACACTTTCCAGGTAATGTGTTATTTTATTCATTTCCTGTTTGAGGCCTTCCTTCTCACAGAATTATGGTGATTAGTTACTTTAAAATATATGTGACTAAGAAGCAAACACTTAAAACCAAGGCCTTTGGAAAACACTTGCTTATGGATTAAAAGTGAGTTTTGGAACCTGGAAGACTTCTTTTAGCTCAGGATATTTAGATTTTAAGTGCTTATTCTTCAATCATGGATCTTGTTAAATCAAGGGCTCCTGAATCTTGGTTTGTGTACAATGACCATGTCAGTTTTCTAGGGTAGCCAGATATCTTAAGATGATCCTATTCTGATAATGACACTAAGACTCCTGAAAACACGATGAAGCACTGCTCCCTACTAAGAGTGTGAAGAAACTCTTAGGGGAAGGATTGAAAGAGCTGAAGGGGATGGCAACTCCATAGGAAGACCAACAGTGTCAACTAACCTGGACCCCTGGGAGTTCCCAAGGGCTATTTCTTGCCTCTTCATTTCTAAAAGTTAAAGCACAGAGTAGACTTATTTATTGACCTACCCAGAGAGAAAGGGGGAGGGGAATAAAAACAGCCTGCTCTCTGTCTAGACAACAGGGAAAGGGGATTACGCTATGACAGAAGGGCTGGGAGTCTCCTTCTCCTCTCCCTCTCCTCCTGCTCCCTGTTATCTTCCCCTCCTCTTGTTTTTCTCTTCTATCTCCCATCACAGCCTGTCAGGATGGCAAGTATGGATTCTGGAGGTACATGACGGCTCTGGTAGTGTCAGCACCAACAGAAAGAAGGAAAACCTAAGTTGGGAATCAGTTTTGTTAGCCAACGGAAGAGGAGGAAGGGACAAAAGGATGGTGTGAGAGTCTCAGTGCTGGGCAGGAGAGATAGCTAAGCTGAGACGTGCAATTGCTGCTTAAGCATGAAGCTCTGAGTTCAGATGTCAGCCTCACATAAAATGTGTGGTACAGTAGCATATAAGCTGTACCTGTAGCAGTCTGAGAGCAGACGCAGACTGTCTCTGGGATTTTCTGTCCCCCAGCCTCACTTCAGATTCAGTAAGATACCTGGTCTCAAGGGAAAAAGATGAAAAGGCATTTTCTGGCCTCTGTTTTGAACTTTTGTGCACATGTGCATACATGTGCACATACATATATATATATGCTGCCTATCACAACTTGCCAATACTTTCCTTTTAAAAAAATTCTTTTCTGGTATGCTTTTCTCTCTACCTTGTTTTCCTAACAATAGCTGTAGTACCTTCTGTTTGTGCAGCAGTACAGATTTAAGATTCTAGGAGGAGTCAAGGTTTTCAGGTCAAGGAATCAGAAAACAGGTGCATGTGCTGGAAAAGAACTGCACAGTGTGAGGTAAATCCATAGAGAATACCCCCTAACTCTGCTGTAAATGGAACTGACATTTATGTTATGAATCTGCAGAGCATACTCAAAGCAGGAGAGGAAAGTCTCTGAAACAATAAAAAGCATTGCATAAGTTCTAGACTACCTCCTCAAACGCATAAGCAGAATAGATGCAAGCAAGCTCAATGAACTGGAAAGAGTGAAGTTGAAGCCACTATTAAGGGATCCAGAGCAAGACACTGAGAACATACTGTGTGTGATGTCAAGGCATACCACTCTTCCAACACTAGAGCAATTATGATAGGATTACAGTCTGACAACCTAACATTCAAAATGTTTAAAGATAACCCGATGTTGTGATGTCATCTGAAAACTAATGAAAAGTAGGCAAATTCTAAAGTGAAAAATATTACCCAATACCAACCTTGGAATAGATATTGGTATTATAAAGGATTTTAAAAGCTGCTATTGTTCTCATATTTTATATAGGAGATATAAGCTCTCCTGTGATGAACGCAAAGATAGATGATCTCAGCAGAGATAGACAAAGCGGAGTCAAATACAAACAGACTGAGAAACATAAGTGATTAGAATTCACTGGAGGATTCAATTATAAAATCAAGATGGCAGAGAGCAGCAAAATTCATGCTGAGAGGCAGGGATATCAGCCAATTTTTGCATTACTGTGACCACACACTCAGCAGAGCAGCTAAAGTGATGGAAGTCTTATTACACCTCATGGTTTCTGAGAAAGGTTCTGTCTATTGTCCTGTGACTTGTTGCACTTAGACTGAGCATCATGGGAGTGTGAGCTTGTGGCAGAGGAGAGCTATTCAGTGCATGGCTTACTATAGGTAAAGGGCACTGCAATCCCAAGGACTTCTCTACCATGATCCATTGCCTCCAGTGCAGTCAACTGTGAAAGTTTCTGGAACCTCTTCAAACATTGCTACTATCTGAGGACCAAACATCGAAATCATGAACCTATGGAAAACATTATGTAGTATTTTCAACTTTGAAACAAATCTTATTACCCAGGCCAGGTTTGAAGTCACTATGAAGTAGAAAGGGACTTGAACTGCCGAAGCTTCTGCCTCTATTTCACAAGTACTGGATTACAGGCATGAGCCATCATAGTGAGTTTAAATCAAGAAAAGTTAAATATAAATGGGTTCAAGAATCATTTTTATTACCTCAAGGAATTGTATGTTTGTGGTAGAATCATTGAAAAATATCAAGAGAGAAGGGAAACAGTGTTTGGAAGTTTCTCAGATTGACTAGAAGATTTAAGCAGTTCAGTGAAAACCAAGATAACTCAAAGATAGCTATTCTCAAACACATCGCAGAGAAAGCTCTGCAAGAAAACTATCTCAGAAGGTGTCAGGGCAAACGACACATTATAAACTGGTAAACAATGCTATACATTACTGCAGCCTCCACATCAGAGCCATGCAGCCCACAAGACAATGATTGACTCTTCCTGAAGAGCATAGGAAGAAGTATCATACAGATGGTGCAAGTTTTAATGCACTAGATATATTTGTTCATGGACATAAAGAGAGAGTGCAGATTAGCATTCTATGAGATGTTTTTCCACATGTTTCTTGATGTCATCACATGCCACTATTTAGGAAGAAGGTAATATTTAGAAATACTCTTATATGAAAAAACAATGAATTATTAAAAGTAGGGTATAACGAATGCTAAATAATTTTCAAGATGACAGAAACCAATTCAAGGAAAATAATCAGAAGTTCATTATTGTAGCAAGAACAATAATAGATATTAATAATTTTCATCCTACAAAGCCTTTCAGATATGCATGATTGCTGAAAAACAAAATTATAGCATTATGTTCTGGGTTTTTACATATGCATGTACATGAAAAATTTTAACTGTAAACCAGTAGAGAAAGAAACCTGGAAATTTTCCAAGTATTAAAATGTTAGCTACTATACTTTTAAATAATACGTGGATAAAGGTGATTTGAGGAATAATTTTGGCAGTAAATGTTTACTATAGAGAAGAGATGTCCTAAGTCAATAATGTGAGTGCTTGTGTGAAGAGGGAGAAAGAGAAGAGCAGCCAACACCTAATAAAATAAATCAGATTTTAATTAATTTTTTTAGCATTTATTAAAGGAGTAAGGAGATAGACAAGGGGGAGGAGAGTGAGGGAGGGGCAGGGATCAGAGTCAGAGAAACATACACACAGAAAAGAGAGACAGAGATCTCATATGCATATACATGCCCTAATAGTTTTTTTTTTAAACAATAGTCAAGAATCAATTCTCTCCAACTTGGGGATTGAACTCAAATGGAAAGTTTTGGCTGCAGGTGCCTCCATCATGCTTGTCCCAATTCCAGTTAGTTCTTGATAATTTTATTTGAGTTACCCACTTTAAAATGCTATGTAGTTCTTTTGGTCTCAGAGTGTGGAGCTGTCTGGCCTTGGATTCCACGGAACCTGATTATCTGCACAATATCTCCATGCTCTGTTCCTACACTGCAGCTGTGCTTGTAACTTACCACGTAAATAATGGGAAAATGCACTTTAGTGGCCTTCTTTGATGGTTTGAGATCATTTTCATGTCATCAGGTAAACACACGAAGACTCATGGATGCTGGGAGGCTGTACCATGACAACATTTATCAGCATTCAGTTATGTTTAAGCCTCATAAGCCATGTTGGACATAGGAAAATAGTTGAAATACATAACATATTTTGCTCCATTGGAAATGTTGGAGCCATTAAATCCTATAGATTCACCTTCCTGCAATTTTTAGAGTTAGAGGGTGGGAGATGTGGAGAAAGAATTTCTTCTCAGCAAACAAAAACATGTAGTTTCTGTTATCTTTTTAAAACAAGACTTACTTTAATGATGGTAACTGTGTATGTGGAGGGGTGGGTGGGTAATGTGTATGTTTGTGATTTCCTCAGGGTCCAGAAACATGAGATCTTCTGAAACTGGGGTTACAGGCCCAGCACAGGTACCTGGAATGGAACACAAGTCCTATGTAAAAGTAGTGTGTGTTCTAAACCATAGAGCCACCTCTCCAGTCTGTTGTCTTCATTTTTGTCTCTGTGAGATCACCATAGTCTCACTAGAAAGGAGAGGACTCTCTATTCTTCATGCATCATGTAGGCTTGGTGGTTATGGTGGAAGCTGTATGTAATGATGTCTTTATGCTTTATATTTCTGATGCTCACACTTTAGACCCATGCCATTTACTACAAGTAAACAAAGTGCTGAAGCTTATAGTTTTGAACATCATTTAAAGGGCATCCCTATCTCAAACTAGACAAAGGACTAGGGCACACACAAAAGTGCCAATGAATGCAGTTAGTTACCACTTCACAGTTTCTCCAGATCCATGTCAAGTAGGTACTGTAAACATACCTGCTATGCATGGCAGAGAGGACTACATCACTTCATGCTATGCACACACCAGCCCCCAGTAATTAAGAAGCTGAGGATTCTCCCTTCCGTACTCAATGTCATCATTTATGCCTTATGGCAATTGATAAACACATTCCAAAGTACCGTCTACCTAAAGTTGATGGAATGGTATTAGAATTTATCCAACCATGTTTGACAAGTGAAAAATCACCTCTTCAGATAATATTCTTGAAGGGATGGTTAGTCCCAGTGTACCAGAATAGAGAGTGTAAACCACTAGGGACAGGACAATAACGTTGTGTGGAATTGACATTGTAACATTTGTAAGGATATCCATTACTTTACTTTCTTGAGACAGGGACTCATGTAGCCAAGGATGTCCTTGAATTTCATTTCCCCTGTTTCCACTTTGTCACTACTGGATTACAAATATGCTCCATTGTGCCAAAAATATTTATTCTTTTTTGTACCTTTTGTCAAATATAGGTTTTGTCTAAAATTTATTTTCAGATGCATTTTTTTGGCAACAGAGTGTTTGTTTACCATCATTGTGAAATAAAACATATTAAAATTGATAGAAGTACAGAGATGTAGAAGCTGCAAGAGGATGGTGACAGATACTGTTAGGACCTGACTGTGTCAGACAGATTGCCTTGGAGACTGTTGGACAGAGCACAGGAGCCAGTGTTGGGCTGACACTGCAGTAAAAGATCCACAGCTCCTTCTCAGAGCCTCACCTTTACACTCAAATCTTATTAGGTCAAAGGTGAAATAGGCTCTATATCTCTCTCTACATGCACACACTTCATATCTATTGACAATTGTTTGGAGACAAAAGGTGAAAGAGGCTTCAGGTGATATAGACAGTCCTGATGGGAAACTTAAACAGATCCTGTATCATGTAAGTACGTATAGTATATTAGTTTCAAAATATGATCTTAACATTTAAAAAGTTTCAATACAAACTTAGACTTAGGTAGTGTAAGGCTGATATGATGGTACTTGGCTGTAGAGGATCCTAGCCTCCTATATTTCTATGTATCCTCTTCGACAACTAGCTTCCTTCCTTAACGTCACCTGGTGCTTGAAGCTGCTTTAGTTATGATAAACACATTGCCCCATTCTGTCTTCTAGATAGGGGTGTGTGTGTGTGTGTGTGTGTGGTGCTAAATTCTATTCAATTTCATTCCAAGGAGGGCTCCTATTTCTGCCACTAATGAGTTCTGATACCACTAGTGTTCTTCAGTTTACCTTTTATAGTCGTATCTAATTCCCTTTCATTGTCTCATAGCCCCACCCATAACCCTATAATCCTTTGGGATTGGCATTTTTTTTTTTTTTTTTCACAGCACAATTCCCTGAAGTCTCATTTAAGCTGTTGCATGTATCAGTTGTTTGTTGCCTATTGTTGCTGGTAGAATTCTGAGGTATGGATGGATCACTTCTTGTTAACATTTCTTTGTTGAAGGGTATCTGTTGTGATTTTGATTTTGTGTTTTTCCCATGCAAAGCTGCCATAAATATTGTTGTTCAGGTGTTGTGTGAACATAGGTTTACACTTCTCTTGGGTAAATTCCCAAGAGTGCAGTCGCCGTGTTACAGGTGATTGCAAGTTTAGTTTACTCAGTTGCTAAATGGTTTTCAGTGTCTGTCCCAGTTTAGTTGGCTGCCAGCAATGTATGTATAATCCTAATTGCCTGTCCTATTTGGTTTATAATATGATGTTAATGTTTTCATCAATGACAACATAATGAAATGCATAACTTCTTTTTATGAGTCACTAATTCATCTATGTCTGAGGACAGCTGCCCTTGTACCTTTGCCCTTATGCCTTTGTAGGTATCATCTTAATACCTTATCAATCTTTATTTTGGAGAATCCATGACTAATTTATTCCATCCAGAATCAATACCTGTTTCCTATCAAGGCTTTGTTTCACTTCCTTTGGGGATATGTTGATTGTGTATCCTTACTGTGGGTTTCAGAAATGTCTGCCAAAGGCCCCTGAGTTAAATGCCTGATTCTCACTCTATGGTAAGATTGATAGGCACTAGAAACTTTAAGAGATGGGAACCACTGTAAGATTCTTGAGTAATTTGTAGTTGAAGGGGACAATGGAACCCCTGTCACTTTCTTTTATCCCTCATGTTTCCTGGCCATGCATCTGACATGATATTCTAACAGAAGTTCAAAACAACAGTGCCAACCATCAATGGATTAGAACCTCTAGAGTTCTGAGCCAGAATAAGTATTTCATTTATAAGTTGGTTATCTCAAATATCTGTTAGAGTGACAAATTACAGCCTTTTCTGTAATCGAGATTAGAATATTTTATAGAAATATATATTTAGAAGGGTGGGTATATTTATAAAGTGGAAGCTATAAGCACATATATTTTCAATGATGATATTATATGAGCAATGAAAAATGAGATTTGATCCTTAACTTCATGAAAAGATATTAAGGTGACAAAATATCTTATAGTACATTCTGTAGACTTGAAATTTATTGTAAAATAATATCATTCTGATGGATTAAACATCATTGGCTAAAATTATCCCTTAAAAATAGGGCCCTCAATAGCGAAACTGACTTTAATCATCGTAGTATGCTAGGATCATGCTTTAGTTGCTGTTGTGATCACTGTGAAGAAGGCTCCTGTTCTTGTTGTTTGAGGGTTTAGTTTGTTCCAACAGGGGAGGCATGGTGTCAGGAACATCTATCTGTTCTGGTACGCAAGGAAGATTGTTCACATCTGGGTGGCACAAGAAGCAGAGGAAGTGTTGATGGATATTTGATCATTCTGTGGACCCCAAGATTTTCTTAATTGCTGAAAAACCTGTTTTTAGTTGTCCCTTTAATCCCTCTGGCTGGAATGCAGACTTGCCCTTAGTACACACCTTTGATCCCAAACAATGAAGGTAAATTAGTTTGTACAAGGAAACAACCATATTTGAAAGTGATGTGGAATTGAGTGGTAGACAAAGTGATGAATCAGAGAAAGATTTAACAGAATATAATATGCCCAACTCTCAGGAGAAAAGAGAACAGAGAGGCAACAGAAGAGGACAGAACACAGATAGAGAGAGGGAGGGGAAGCAGTTTTAACTGGGAAAGTTTTACAGAGGCAGGTTAACGAGAGAACAATCTAGACACAGGTAAAAACAGAACAAGCCAGAGAAAGAGAAAAAGCCAGAAGATTAGAACATACTGCCAAAATTAATATAAAGTCAAGCAGAGCAATTCGATCAGAGGTGGAGAGAGAGAACGGATTGAATCAGTCAGCTTGAGAGGAGTCTGAGCCAGAACAGCTGAGTTGAGCCAGTCAGGCAGAACTCAGTAAAAACAAAAATAGGTGAGCTTACTCAGCATTATCAGGGACTGAAAACATTTTAGGGATAGATTAGACTGTACAGAGGCTAGAAGTATCCAGGACTAGGCCTCGGTTAGCAGAGGGAGGCACTAAGCCTTGGGGAAGACAATTAAATCAGGTGAATAAAAGTTACTTTCATAAGGAAGGGCAATACAGTCTGTCTCTTTACTCCCCTTTTATTCAACTTGAATTCCTAGCCCATGGGATCAATGCCACTCATTTTCAAGTGGGAGTCCCCCTTCTTTGCTTAAACCTTTCTGGAGGAAACTCTTCCAATATTCATAAGAATGTGAGTTCTCAGATTATAAATTCAATCAAGCAAAGACAAATAACCAATACAGGTCCCCAGGTTACTGTATGATTTCTAAATTAGATAAAGTGTTTTAAAATATTTAATAAAATCCAACAAAATTAGATTTCAACTGATTTTTATTTAGGTCAAGACAAGGAAAAGTAATCTTTGGTGCTCTTTAATCTCTAGTTGCTTTCCAGGTTCAGAACGCATACTCTTTAGTAGGATTGATTGTTTTAGCTAATAACTTAATGTTTAAAAAGTAGAATAAATACATCTTTATTTCTTCATATAGTTCTATGTAAGTATAGATAACACAATTTTTATATGGAACAAGCAGAGATTTAGATGAATACAGGGTGCATAAGTTATTTACTTGAATGTTAATACTAGAATATTGATTTTCTTGGGTACTACTGGTCTATTCACAGATGGAAATGAAAAAAATTTCAGTTTTCTTTAATGTAATTCTTGCCTAGAGCAAAGTTTCAAAATTCCATGTGCATCTTACATAACTAAAAATCACCATGTGAATAACTGAAATGTACTGGTAATGGACCAGTGTGGATTTGCCTTGGCAAAAAAAAGAGAACTGTGAAATAAATGATTAGAAAAAGGAATGCCATTTTATATGAGCTTGAGAAGGAATGTCAGGGGAGAATATCAAGTTATGAAGATTTATTCAGTAAACAGATAACTCTAGACAGTTTTGTTGGCATGCTCATGAAAGACCAAAATACTCTGTCCATGCAGGAAAACCGAAGGGTTCACAGGACAAGAGCCAAAGATATATTGCCAATATGAATGAACTCAGGAGTTTGATGGTAAGAGATATGCAATAATGAAAAGAGAAGTAAACATGAGACATTTTTGAACTTCAATATAAGGAAATAAAAACTATATATTGTCATCTATTATATCTGCAGTCTAGTAAAATAACAATTCTCCCTAAGAAAGACAGAGACAAGGACCAGGACGGACTTGATCCTAGTGTGAAAAATGGCTTCTCGGATGGAGAATTCAACAAAAAGAAGACTTCACCTTCCTTGTGGTTATCGTCCCTCAGAGAGTGAGACAGATTGGCTAGGTTTGTGTCCGAGGATGTGACATTGATTGTGGGAGAAAAGCTGACAAGTGTGGAGGAGGTCATGTGACTCATGGTCCAGCGGATGACCATGCAAGTAAACAGTGGGACTGACCTGAAGGTTCTGCCCTTTCTCCCCTGTGGTGACAGTGACACTTTCTGTTCCTGTCAACTCTTGTTCTGCTGACTGCTGTAAAGAGGCTCTGAAGAGGGTGTCAGGGCTGAGAACTAGAAAATGCTGCTCTTGTTTATATCTGGAGATGTGAATGTGCTGGACAAGTTACTTGTAGTTGACAGCAACAATGAGTTTTTCTTGCTTCCTCAATGTATGGTTCAACACCAGTGGGGTCAAGGGGATCGAAGGCTGAGATGTTTATTTAAACATACAGAGGTTTTTTTGTTTTTGTTTTTTTTTTTTAAAAGGGCAGATACTCCTAAAAATGAAAGAGAAATCATCAAAGTCATCAAAGTGTGTTGTCTTCCAAGGTGACTTTTGTGATAATGGACTAGAAGCAGGGGAAGTTATGGTTTCATGGTTCTGGAGTTAACACCAATGTTTTGGCACTATTGACCCTTCTGAGAGCCATGGGGGACACGTCTGCCCCAAGCCTCTCACCTGGTTCCTGGCAATCATTGCCACTCCATGATAACATACTTCTAATGATCTCATCTCACTGTCAATGGACATGGTAAACAGCATATTCACGTAATTCAACAATTTCTGAGGTAAAGGTTGAACTAGAGAAATGTCAATTTTAGTGATAGACAAAGTGATTCAAAATGGGAAAGCTGGTAGGGCAAGAGAATAAAAGATAAAAACAGTTCTTTAAATTGTATAATACGCACTGTTGAACACAAGTTTTACAAATACCAATAATCGTTTAGCAGGATGATTCTACATTGTTGAATAATATAGGGTATATAGAATGATGTCTTTACCATGTATCTGATAGTGGAACTCAAAAGAAAGAAAGCAATGTTTAAAGTACTTGAAGAAAAAAAAAACACACTTATTTCAGATCATTTAAGTATGCAGTGACTTACTTTTCAAAAGAAGTAACAGAAAGGACACAACATCAAAAGCATGACAACAAAATAGAGCACACAGTGAGACATTTTTATGTGAAAGATGGAAGCCTAGGCTATCAATTCAGAGACCCCAAAAGCTTGCACTGTGGGCACACGGAATCCAGAGAGCTCAAAAGGGAATTGTGAGGAAGCTGGAAGAAATGGTGAATGAGGAATTAGAAAACAGAAACAAAAGGAAAAGCAGTGTTCAAGTTTTGGCCATAAATGAACATTTAATAGAAGATGATGAATAGACTTTAAAGTAGCCAAAGCTGAGATACCATTAAGTTTAGGCTTTATTTAAATGTTAATTATAAACTAATTTTAACTACTAAAACAAGAAGAAATCTTGGTTTGGTAGAGAAAATAAGTTAAACATAAGATCAACGATTTTGTGTAAAAGGGAATAGATAAAATAGATGTTCACACACCACAACACACACCAACACCACACCACCAACCAACCAACCAACACCACCAATCACAAACAACAACCAACAAAACCAACAAAACATCAAGAATTAATCAAAATCCACAATTAAAAGCAGTTAAGGCTCAGCAGTTAAGAAGCACTCTCTGCTCTTGGAGAACATCTGTGTTCAATTCCTAGTACCTATATGGCAACTCACAGTCATCTTTAATTCTAGATGAAAGGGATCTGAAACTATGTGTGAACATCTCAGGTACACAGAAAAGTACAATATGATACAACATACTAATACATACAGCTGAAAAAATTAAAATTTTTAAATATCTAAAAATGAAATGCGGAGTTTGGGATTTAGCTCGTGTGGCGCTTTCTAGAGCGCAAGGCTGGTCGGTCCTCAGCTCGGATAAAAAAAAAACAATAAATAATCATGGTACATTTGTTTCATTTTGCTTGGATTTGGTAACTACTATATTGCATATCATTATGAGTGGTAGTGGAGGTTCATAAAAAACATGTTGAGCTCAAACCTGTAATTCCAGGGATTCAAGAAGCTGAGGCAATGTAGAAAATGTAATAAAACCCTACCTAGAAAAATATTTAAAGGGTGGTGATGATATTTATTGACAGATGCAATGCCCTGAGTACCACACACATATGCAAAAACGAATAAAAGAACACAAACGATAAATAGAAATGTGGAAAGGGATGACGTGGATTGGAAAATGAGTAGAACTTCTGAGATTTATGCGATAACATTAAAATTTCTTTCAGAGTTGAATTAAAAGCCACAACAAAGATAAGAGAAAATACATGATGAAAAAATGATGACATACTTCACCTATTCAATGAAGACAAATATCCATATGCAAGCCCAGAACCTGACCAAAGAAATGAGGTTTAAAACAGACCAGAGCTTGCCAACCATAGCATTGAGCAGCTGCTGAAATCTAACATTAAATATGAAATCGTGAAGGCATAGAGGAAAGGACACATTGGGCATACAGAACAGTGAACCGGGATAACTGGGAACTCTCCTCAGAAAGGGCCAGAAGTCAGTGAGAAGAAGCATGATACGCCAGTGTCCTGAAAATTATTAATTTTTGGTCTTTCATTCTCTCCCCTCTCCCTCTTTCTCCCTCTCTCTTTCCCCCTCGCCTTTACTTCTCTCCCCCTTCCCCTTCCTTCCCCTTTACTTCTCTCTCCCCCCCCCTTCCCTTTACTGCTCTCTTCCCCTCCCTCCTTTACTTCTCCCTCTCCTTCCATCTTCTCTCTCCAGAGTCTCATATGTAGCTCTGGCTGGCCTCAAACTCACAGAGAGCTGCTTGACTCTGACTCTAAAATGCTGGCATTAAAAGTATCCATCATCACATATGGCCTCTGTCTGTTTGTCTGTCTCTCTGCCTGTCTGTCTGTGTGTCTATCTATTTATTTTGCCTTTTTTTCTCTTTACTTTTTTTAAAGTTTTGAAGTAGTATATCTTACTGATTTCCACTCTTCATTATATTAAAAAAAATATTTTGAAGGATCAATTTTGCTACATGGCAAAACATCTAATATGAAATATTTTTGTTATAACTTATTTTTACTTCTCAAAACTTCAGTTTTATCATTAAATCATTAATTTTTATTTTTAGCTTAAACTTATTCAAATTTTGTCAGAAAGCTATGAATGAGAGTCTTGGAAGTTTATTGAACCTGTTTTATAGTACATAATATGTGTAATTTTATGAATAGTTCATATGTTCTCAAGAACTATGGAAATACTTTATTTGTGAAGTTGAGGCTAAATATGTGCTTATTAAATTGCTTGCTTATTGTATTTCTACAGTAAAAGGTAGTAGCTAAATTAGGTAAGACTTAATTAAGACAAAGAGTTGTACTGATTTCCTATTACTATGGTATGTTTGTCACCTATTTCTGTGATTCTGTAATGATTTTATTTATATAAAAAGTTAGATTATTGGTGGCATGAAAGCTTACAATCATGTCTTATGTTTGTATAGCAATTGTTTTATCCACAATGATGTAATTAGCATTGGACTAATCTATGGGATAACTAGTATGCTACTACCTGTCACTGTGTTTTCATTTTAACCTATAACCTGATATTTGGTAGATTACTCTCAATAATCTCAGACTTAAAGTTTTCATATGTCATCCTAATGTTCAACTTTAATATCTTTATATAAATGAGCACTGTATTATCACATAGATGTTGAATGTATAAACCCAATCCAGTGCTGTGGAATTTGTAGTTATTTAATGATTATTTATAAAGCATTTAAGAGATTATATTTCATTTGTTCTCTTACATTTCACTGTAATGTACTGTTCTAATCTATATCTGAAGAGTTTAGTTTTATGAGATATCTTACAATTGACCTTTGTCATCCTTATAAATAGATAACCACTCATAACTATGGGGAGATGAGGATCAATCTGGTTATATGACCCTGACTCCCTATGGGAGCTTGCTGTTAATATGTCTGAATGCCTGCCAAAACAAATATGTTGAAATGTATTTGAATACTATCTATATAAATTGATCTAATGTACATATAATGCATCCCATTCTACTACTAGAATTGTAGTTTAAACAACGATCTTCTAGTGTGAAGTATGATGGAAAAGCAATGAGGCTTCAGCAAGGCAGAAAGGGATACCTGGAATGCCCTCAACTCCAACTGTGTCTCCTGCGTCACAGTCCTCTTAACATTTGAAAAGTATCGCTTTGGGTGCAGCATGGAAATAAATATGTTGACCTCACTTCAAATATTTTAATATTATATAATTTTTATATTGATTTATTTCAAAATTGGGGTTTGTGATGGCTATTCTTGTTTGCCAACTTGACTATATCTGGAGTGAACTATAGCACAGTGCTGGGTACACCTGTGAGGGACATTTTTTATTGCTAAAATTAAATAATTTGAAGTAGGAAGATTTACATTTAATTCAGATCTTTGGAGGTGAAAGACACTTTAATATAGATTTTTGAGGTGAGAAGATCCACCTTAAAAGTGTGCCACACCTTTTGCTGGAAGCCTATATAAAGGACACAGAAGAAGAAAGCTAGCTGGCTCTCTCTTTGCTTTTTGCTGTTGCTTTCCTTGGCAAGTCTATTCTTTCATGGGCATTGAAGCTTATTTCTTCAGGATTCCAGCATATACTGAAGACCAGCTGAGACATTCATCTTTGTGGACTGAAAAATACTAGAGTTTTGGACTTTCTGTTGGTACACAGTTCATTGTTGGACTATCTGGACTACAGCCTGTGAAACACATACACACACACATACACACACTACACACGGTATACATGCATATGAGCATGAATATCTCTGAATATATAATAACATATATTTAATAAATCCTCATATATGAATATATATATATATTGTGTGTGTGTGTGTGTGTGTGTGTGTGTGTAGTGTGTGTGCATATATATTCAGGTCTATTCCTCTAGAGAACCCTGACCAATAAGTGTACATTAATTTAAAGATGCTGGCTGGTTTCTTGTAGATCCTCAAGAAACTTTTTTCTTACTTTGTGAAGAATGACAGTGCATCTTAAAGACTGTATGTATCATTACAGGTCATTCTAGATGTTATAGGAAACTTTAACAGTAGCAATTTTTCCAATCCACGGTCACAGAGGAATTTTAATTTCTTTGTGTCACCTTGAGTTGCTTTCATTGAACACTAGATAACATTGCAGACACCTTTCATCTTGAGTATTTTATACCTGGCATTGTAGTTTTGTAGCTGTTGTAAACAGATTTGTTGCCTTGACTTCCTCAGTTAAGTCACCATCATGCCTTGAAATGCTCAGGATTTTGTTTCTTTTGTATCATGCAGTATTACTAAGTAGTTTATTAGTTACAAGGCAGTGTGGTAGTGTTTTCTCGGACAGGAGATCATGTCATTGCCAGCAAAGATCGTTTCACTTCCTTTTCTCAATTTAGATTTTTAAAACTTATTTATCCTTTAGGTTGTGCATCCTCTCTTGGTAGAATCACCAATAGTAGATTTAATAAAATATTGAAAACGGGTATCCTCTTAGATTTTAGTATAAAAGGTGTCAATTTCTCCTCTCTCATCTTGTGCCTATTGTTCTCATCTGCATTGTTTGTGAAGAATGACAGTATCCTCAGCACAGAAGATACTGTGTTGAAATTCATGTTCTCCATCAATTTACTAAGAGGACATATGGTTTTCAAATATATAATCAGACATAAGAAGAATGTTAAATTTATAGTTTGGTAAGCATTATTATTTTTTTTACTAGAAACATCTCCAAAGTTCTAAAATTGTTCTTTTCTATATAGCAGATGCTTACTGTTTGCTGGACAAGTCCATTTTAAAGTACAAATGACAATGCTCATGATTTTGGTAGATCCTTCATGTGTATTAGTGCATTAGAAATGGGTTTTCCCATTTGTTTTTATCCATCAATCTATGCAAACACTCAACTGCACATACAACTCCATAAGAGCATTGTCTTAGTCAGGGTTTCTATACCTGCACAAACATCATGAGATGCTACTTACTGGCTTGCTTCCCCTGGCTCATTCAGCTTGCTTTCTTATAGAACCCAAGACTACCAGCGTAGGGAGGGTACCACATACAAGGGCCCTCCCCATTGATCACTAATTGAGAAAATGCTTTATAGCTGGATCTCATGGAGGCGTTTTCTCAACTGAACCCCCTTTCTCTGTGATAATTCCAGCTTGTGTCAAGTTGACACACAAAAGCAGCCAGTACAGCCATGAATGTTGAGTTCATAAATAAAATCTGTTCAGGAGACATATTCATTTGCATGGAACTATTTAAACAGTCATAGATTTCTCAATCTATAAACAAACCAGCCACAGATAAATATTGCCACTACAGCTTAAATTTCACGAGACTGAGTTTTTCTCCTAAGTACCCGAGGTAAGCTTTCTTTCTTAATTTTTTTTTAGTGTTACAGATGTTCTTTTAAATCACCAAGATTCAATTCCCACCAGGGTGGCTCACAGCTGTCTGTAACTCCATTTCTAGGGAATCTGACACCCTCTTCTAGCCTTTGTGAGCACCAGCCATGTATGTGGTACAATATGTACATGCAAGTTAAAACACTCATACAACTAAGAGTAAAACATCATTTTTTAAAGTTTATAATTGTCAAAGAAACGAACTGTCCATAAAGCAGCTAATATACTAACCATTATACATCATTAAGTATAAATAAAAGTGACAGTGAGATACCATTATTAAATGGAGATGCTACCTATCAGCAGGACAGATCCAAAGCATCCACTCTAAATGACTGGAGAGCATTTGGAGCAACAGGAATGTTCATCTGTGCTAGTGAGAATGCAATACAGCACAGCCACTGTACCAGAGACTTTTGCAGTTTTAAAAAAGACTAAACATATATGTACCATACATAATCTTTTTATTTTTATTTTTTACTGAGATGTGTTGAAACATGTATCTACACAAAAATCCCTATGAATGTTTATATCAACTTTATTTTTTTTAAATAGCCAAAGTTTATAAGTCACTAAGGCAGCCTTTAGTAGGTGAATGGATAAACTAGTACATCCAAAGAAATATTTTTCAGCAGTAATATAAAATGGGTTATTAAGCTGTGAAAAAGCAAAGGCAATCTTAAATATATACTACTAAGTAAAAAAATCAATTTGGGAAGGCTATGAATTATATACTTCCAACTATATAGAACCCGTGGAAAAAATAAAAATAGTATTAATTGGGACCAAAGGTTAAAATTGGAGAACTGAATAGGAAGCCACAAGAACTTTTAGGTTACTGAAACTATTTTGTGTTACATTGTAACAGTAGTAGTATAATTACAATTATTACACTCTAAGATGGCTAAACAGTAGGTTTTTTTTGTTTGTTTGTTTGTTTTAAGAACATACCAACATTTTGCAGTGAGTCAAGAGAAATAAAGCCTCTCTCTGTGTTAGAGAAATTTACAGAAGACAGCCATTAATTTTGGTTGGGGAGATCCTATGAAAGTGTAAAAATGATGTTGGCTAGTATTTTCTTGGAGGAAGAGTGAAAAATATGGACTGCAGAGGTGGCAATGGCCAAAGCTTTGGCAGTTGTGTTATTGCAATATGTTTGCCAGGTGGTTACTTTGGATAGAAATCAAAGAGTACGTGATAGGCAGCAGTGGTGAAGATTAAGATGGACTCAGGTAGTGCCATAGCTGCAATGTGGTTTGGGCATCTTTCTGCAGATAAAGGAGGAGGTTTGGAAGTAAACATTGTTATGGATGTTTGTTTCCAGACCTAATATGTTTCTTTAGTTTTTACTCTTTAACAAGATTCTCAATTGATAAATTGGAAACATGGATAAAATGTGGGAACAGGACATGATGGTGAGTGGCAATGAAGTTATTGATGAAACATGGGAAGTCAAGCCAAGAATTCTCACCACTGGGACAAGCCAGAGCTCCCCCTCCACTACCCCCCCCCCTCCTCCGCAGACACAGCCCCTGACTTCCTTTTCTGTCTTCTCCTACTCACCCAGCGCCTGGATGTCCAACAGCTGCAGAACCCCACCTCGCAGGCCCAGGACCCCTGAACCAGCTCCGCTTCCCATCTTCAGATTGTGCTTTCCCCCACCCTGAATCGGTGCCAGAGTGTTTCTGTAACGCTAGCACTCCCGACAGCATCGTGCTTGGGAGTGGACAAGGGCCAACACAACCCAACAAGGAAGTTCTAGTGGCACACACTTGAAATCTAGGACTTTGGATGTCAGGGTGGAGGGAGGACTAGGATTCCAGGGCCAGGATGGGATACAAATAGTGTGTCTGTGTTCAGCCTATGCTCTACAAGATCCTGTCTCAAAAACAAACAAACACATCACCAAAAACAAATGCCAGAGAAATTTAATCTAGTGCAATAAAATACATCAATTTTGTAAATATTGACAATTGTTTTTATAGCACTCATTGAAAACTTTTCAGTAAATGGTTAGAAATCAGACCACCTGAAGTGGATGAGAAACAAATACATCACAAAGTTACCTTCTTGGTGGGGTAATAAGGAGATGGATGAAAGGAATATTTTTTAATTTTTGAAATGTTTTATTGAAAAAATTCAGAGAATATACTTTTATCATATTTCCCCCCAATTTCTTTCAGATTCTCTGCACTTCCCTACTTGTACAAATTTTTTTTCTTATTTTTGTATCTTTAAAACAACAACAAAAAAAACCAAATGAAAGAAAAACTAAGAAATGCGCACGCACAGCGCGCTGCGCGCACACACACACACACACACACAGAGAGAGAGAGAGAGGAGAGGAGAGAGAGAGAGAGAGAGAGAGAAACAGAGACAGAGAGAAACACAAAAATTGAAAAAATAAACAAGAAAAAACAATAAGACAATAATTGCTCAAAAACAGAAGTACAGAATAAAATCAATACAAATACTAGTGAGTTCGTTTTGTGTTGGCACCACCATGGTCCTGGGGACCTGCCCTTAAGTATTGTTAATATACTTAATAAGCTACATTGGAGAAAACTGACTTTTCCTTTGCCAGCAAGTATCCATTAGAGATAGACTTGCTCAGATAGGGAGTTCCTCTCTCAGAGTCGGAACATTATCTGGCTTGAACATGCACTAGCCTTATGTATGCTACCACAGCCTGCATGAGCTCATACATGCATGAATCTCATGTCTGGAAGACACTAATTGTTTTACAGTCACTCTTTACCTCTGGCTTTTGAAATCTTTCCAATTCCTCTTCATCATAGCTCCCTGAGCATTGAAATGAGGGATGTGATGAAGGCATTCCATTCAGGACCGAGTGCTCCAAAGTTTTCTTACCTATGCATATTTTCCAGTTGTAGAGCTTTCTGTTAGTTCCCAACTACTACAAGAAGAAGTTTCTCTGGTAATAGCTGACAAGGCACTGATCTACAGGTACAAGCAGAATGTCATTAAGATCATTCTTACTTAGCAGAATAATACAATGCTTACCCCAGGCCCATGACCTATTTAGCCTCTGGTTCTTGGTCATGTTAGCATTTCAGGTAATGGGTTCAGTCTCATTGAGTGAGCCTTAAATCCAATAAAACCATAGTTGGTTACTCGCTCCCATAACTTTTCTGCCACTCTTACATTAGAATATCTTGTGGCTAGGCCACTGCTGCATTGTTAGAATTGTAGCTGGGGACTGTTATTATGCAGGAGTGACGTTTCTCTCCTATAGCATGCAGAGTACCTTCCAGTTCCATGAACATGGTCATTAGTAGTTAGTGATGTTTCTAGTTAGGCACCAAGTGACTTGTGTTTGATGATATATGTAAGTACTGTTTCAGCAATAGGGCCTTAGCATCAGATTGCAGAAATAGCCTGTGATTCAGTGATTTTTCATGGAGATTGTTTTAGCCAATGACTCAACAAAATATAATGTGTTCCTGTCATTGAAGGTTTTCTCGGTATCATAAGATGTCTAGTTGGGGCACTATCTTTGCTCTTATTTAGTCTTTGCTATAGCTTTAACTCAAATTAGATTCATGCTATATATGTTTATATTTTAGGAAGCTTCTACAGTAGTAGGTTTCCAGTGATTTTTTTTCAAATGCCCTTTGGTGTTAGTAGTTTTCCATATTCCTTTCCTTGCACACACCTCCCATTTCATTCTCCTAAGGAAAAGGAATCTTAAAACATTATATATAGGGACCAAGTTATTTTATTATATATGTTAATTTGCAGCAAGGCTAACTGCCTGATAGCCATAGGAGTGGGTAAAAATCTGCCTATAGTTGGCTAACAGCTTTTGAGTCTTGCTCAAAGCACTCTTTGACCTACTTTATAACTTGGCCAGGTATCAAATGAGCCACAGACTTTTTAGCTGTTCTAGAGGAAAAAATAAAATATGTGTATGTCTATATTTGGTAGATCAGATATAAGAAATTGACTACAGGGTCAACAAAGTTGTCACTTGCCTTTGAAATATTAAAATATTGTATTAATATTTTCTATATGTATGAGCATTTTACCTGTTCCATGTCCATACTGGGTGCTCTCAGATGTCAGAAGTAGGTTTCAGTTCCCCTGCAACTGGAGTTACAAATGGCTGTGAGTAGCCATTTGGGTACTGGGAATCATACCAGTGTCTCTGCAGGAGCAAGTGCTCATAATTTCTGAGCTATATCCCCACCTTTATCACCCCTTCTTAACAATGATCCGTCACTATTATGACCCTAGTTTCTTAAGAAAAGGTCATAAATATATTGATCATTTTGTCTTGGCAACTGTAGTAATTAATCCTTTGTTAACATCACTGGATTTACAATGATCATGTAAACATACCTCAGGATTTATTTGAGGTTGTTTCCTGAACACATTTTCTTTCTTTCTTTCGTTCTTCTTTCTCTTCTCTTCTCTCTTCTTTCTTCTTCTTCTTCTTTCCTCGTTCTTCTCTCTTTTCTTTCTTTCTTCCTTTCTTTCTTTTTCCTTCTCTTTCTCTTCTTTCTTCTTCTTTCTTCTTCTCTCATTCTTTTCTTTTTTCTTCTCACTTTACATCCCAATATCTGTTCCACTCTCTGCCCATTACTTCCTTCCCATGACCCCTTCCCCCATCTCCCTTCCCTTCTCCTTTGATAGGGTGGATGCCCTCCTTGGGTATCATCCCATTCTGGCACATCAAGTCTGTACAGGACTAGGCACATCCTCTCCCACTGAACCAGACAAAGCAGCCAGTTAGGGGGAGGAGATCCACAAACAGGTGATAGATTCAGCTGTAGCCCCTACTCTAGTTGTTGGGGAACCCTCATGAGACCAAGTTGCACATCTGCTACATATATCATGAGAAGGGGTTCCTAGATCCAGCCCATGCTATCTCTTTGGGTGGTGATTCAGTCTCTGGAGCCCCAAGGGTCCACATTAGTTGACTTGTTTTGGACTTCCTGTGGAGTCTCTATCCTCTTCAGTTTCCTCAATACTTCCACAACGCTCCACATGACTCTCTGAGCTTCATCTAATGTTTGGCTGTGGGTTTCTTTTTTCTTGAAAATTTGACTGAGGATGATAGACTCAACTTGAATGTTGTTGACACTATACCATTCACTGGGTCCAGAGCTGATGAAAAGGAAAAGGGAAGCTGAGCCTAGCGTTCACTTCTCTATTCTTCTGATTGCGATTACGCAGTGTGACCAGCCATGATATGCTCCTACTGCCAGAACTTCCTCTCTACAATGTGGCCTCCAACAAAAAGAAGACTTTCTGTCTTCCCTGCATTGCTTTTGTCGGGTGTTTGGTCACTTCTGTGAGAAAAGCAATGCCATTTGTCTTCAGTAGATAGGGAGCAGGGAGGATGGTGCCTGTGCTCCTGACTGCACCTGTCTGTGAAATTCGCATATGAGGTTTGCTACTTCTGTGTTGCTGCATCACATCCTGAATTTATAGAAGTAGACACAGGAAACAGAATGATCTGTTGAAGTGTAAACATAATGTAGATTACAAGAAAGAGTGACAGAGTAGAGGGGGAAAACGATATATTTTACTAGATTTACCAATGTAACATTCTTCCAAGGAGTCCCTCCTCACTGTTGGGTTAAACAAGAAAGATTATTCCAAATAACTAGAAAGAAATCATTGTGTCTGAGTACCTATTTAATTTTTCTTGTATGTTAGCAATTATGAAACTATCTTATAGTGTCATGGAATTACTTAAACATGTTGCAAAACTGAAAGTAGAGCCATGTCTATCTTGGCAAAGCAATCAGAGCTATATTTCAGAGCAAGAGTAAAATAATGCTTCCTGTGAAAAAAAACAGATCATCTTGCATCAAAGGCGTGGAAAATTTCAAAACAAAGTGACATTTTTTCAGCAATAATATATCATTTTGAAATATGTATGATTATTTCTCATAAAATTGTAAAGCCTGGTTTTAAGCTTAAAAGAAAGAAAAACGTTTTCTTCTACAAAAGAGCTGTTGACTCTCGTGCCTTAGACACAGGGAGTAAAAATTATCATATCTACTCTTCTGGCTAGAAAGAGGGTATCTGGGATCTTTTCAAGCAGAGTGAGAGTATCTCCTGTCCTTACACTTCTCAGTGAAATGGCAGCTTGGTCATGACTGGAACTCTGTAGTCACGTACTTAGGCAGGTGCCTACCATCTTAGCAAAGACAACAAATTTAATATGTTAAGAAAAGTGTGAACTTACTTGAAGCTGGAAGAGAACTTTATATAGAATGAGTGTTCATGAACACTATGGGAAATAGAAGTGATGGGGTCTGGGAAGGGTGTGTTTCCTCCTCATTGTAGGATTCTGTAGGGGGCTTGGAATATTTCTCTCTGTATGAGTCTGTTCCTTCTCTCAAAATTACATTTCTAAAAATCAAAATTTGCCAGTTATCTACTGTGTCCTTGCTTACCTAAGGTGCCTTTCTGTAGCAATATTTTTTTTGTGGCCTCTTCTCTCATTCCAAATTCATAAAGAGGACTTTACCCTGATTAATTGCAGTTATGGGGTATCTATTGTATTGAAACATTCAGTGTAGATTTTTGGTGGAGACGATTCTCTGTGAATCAGATCTGAGCAGTCTGACATCTCTACTGTAGCCAAAAGATGAAAACAATAATGGTAATTATCTGTGAAAGCCATATGAAACTCTCTGGCATGAAGTCCTGAGTACGATTTAATAACTTCCTTTACTTGGCTCAAAACCAGAAAGGAAGATTGGAGGATTCCTAGAAGGCAGTTTCTGTGGTTCTTCACCACATCTTCATATCTTGTGAGCAGAGTGCTGACAACCTTTGCTCTTGTCTTTTCAAGGATAATGATAGGGCTGTCCACCATGGCTCTGTCAGGACAGAGCTAGCTAGCTTTACCCTTTAGAGCAAAAGTCTCATTTATTCACTGCTCACCTTTCCAAAAGTTAACTCCAAGTAAAAGTTTTGAAGGTTTTTTTATTTTTTCTGTCTGCCACACATCTCAGTACATGCCAAATGTCACTGAGCTTGTTCAGAGACAATCAGAGCTTAGAGAACTATGGTATTTTGGTATTTTGGCCACTGTTATCCCTATACTGCAATCAGTGGCCCTTCACAGTCTGGGGCACTGGAGTCTCTTCAGACATCTATGAAACTATGGCAATTAAAATCATTCTAGGTAGCAAATGAGCTTAGACCTTTCAAGGACATGGCAGACAAAATGTTTTTCAGACATAAAGATGGGCATATATAAATAAATATATATATGTATATATATATATAAACACAAACATATGTATGTGTTATATATCTCACACTGTTTATTTATATATACCCAATCATTCATATATGTATATATATGCATGTATATACACACACACACATACCAACTTAAGGCATGGAAGGTTTATTACTTTGGCTGGTGGTTAAGAATAGGCCATCATGAATGACAAGAAAGGCCTGCCAGCAGGTGGCTTCTTATTAATATTGTTGAATTGGGGAACAGAGAAAATTGACTGGCTTTCTCCTTACCTTTTTATTATTATTATTATTTCAGTCTTAGATTCTGTAGGGTGGTGCCACTCACATCCAATGCAGATCTGCTCCTGCCAATTAATATTTTCTGGACAAGTCTCACCTACTCCAAGGGGCTTCACATATCCAAGTTTAAAATGTAAATTAACTGTAACACTTTGGTTCTTCCTTTAAACCAAGTTTAAACATATTCTTTTATGTACCATGAATATGAAGAAAATCACTGTTTTGGTTTCAGTCTTTGTCTGTTTGATTTTGCATTGATGCAATATAAAGTATGGGTCACATTAATATTGTGGTAAATGGGTTTCTAAGTATTTCTATCAAATTCATTTTCATTTTATATCTTTTGCCAGTTAATTTGATCTGACTAATTTGGGGTCATAAAGTTAGTGTACTAGGTTTTGTCATCCAGTGCTAAATTGTCAGCCCTGAAAATATCTCTATGGGTAACATTAGACAGACAGAACTGTGGGTAAAAAAGCCAAGGCGGTGTACTGGAGACTTTCCCGCTGGCAGGTCCCACATACAGGAGAAAGGTCTAGAATTTCAAAGGCTGGAAGCCCCAAAGACACGAGAATGTCCATAGTTCCAAAAAGGGTTTATTTTCATGGCGGATGTTAGATGGATCTGGATGTACCCCATGAAACTCAGGGAAGTTTGGGAGGGAGAAAGGGGGAGGGTTTAGAGAAGGATGTTTAATTGGCTCCGCCCTCTGGCCTTCATTAGTATGTAAATCTCTCTAGGGCTTGAGGCCTGTAGTCACACCCTCTACCTGTGCACTTTGGAAAAGGCTGTTAATGGCCTATGTGACTGAACAATGTAGGTCCATGGAGACTAGACAGCGTGTCAGGACCCTGGATTCTGGAGATGTGGCGGAACTCCTGCCGTTTCTCCCTTGGAGTCTCTGAGGTTCAGGCCCATGCCCAGCCAAGAACCTAGATATCCTTATGCAGTCCCACACAGAACAAGCTTTACGTAGAAATATGTATTCATGAAATAACAATAAACAAAATGACCTTAAATTTGAGAGAAAGTTGGAAAGGATATATTAGAGGTTTTAGAGAAGAAAGGGAAAATGTAATTATATTTTAGTCAAAAAAATAATAAATACATTTAAAGATGGAGATTAATTTTAAATATTTGCCTTTGGCTCAAATGTACTAACTTGAGGCATTTTAGTACATTTGTTTCTAGTCTTCATTCTTCCTGTAATAATCAGTTTGTAACAAATCAGCAAAAAATATGAAATCATTCACAATGTATCAATGTATTGAATTTTTTATTGATCTACCTCAGACACTATGAAACTAACAATATTAAAGCACTCAATTGAACATTGGTAAGAGTATCCCTAGGTCTTTATGGCTTTCATCAGGTCACAGTAGACTTTTCCTACCATCCCACAATGACAAGTTTATCCTTCATATTTACTGTTTTTCCCCTTGTTTCCAGATCAATTGAAAATAACCAACTGTCCATCAAAATCATTTATATTTTCTGGATATATTCCATAATTTACCACTTGTGATATAAAGTGATATGTTATGATATGATATGAATTCTTTTGGTTAAAATAATGCTTCAAAGTTCAGTCATGCTTTGAAACATCCAGATTCATCATTGTTTGGAAAAAGAACTCCTTTACACAAACATAGCAAACTTCATCACTTCTTAGCTGACAGGAACTCTGTAGTTTCTACTTTGGGCTATCCCAATAGTAATGGAACACTTGTGAATCGGTTTTTGTGTGGGTTCTTGTTTTCCCAAGAGCAGCTGCTTTAGTCACAGCATGACTTTATATTTCACCCCTTAAGGTGTTGCCAGACTGTTCCCAAAGCTACCATACTGTTTGTACTGCTTAGATTTCCATGACAGTGGATGTGAGGCCTAATTATTCTAAATCCTTGACAACTCTTGCTATTTACATTTTTTGCATTAAGCATACTTAATTTTTAGTTAAACATGTAATTTTTAGCTGATGATTTATTAGAAAATAAGCCCGAGTCAGTGAAAGATCACCTGTGCTTAATAATTATATTTGATTATTATTTTGAATTATTATATTTGATGTCTGTATTATCTATCATGAACAATCAAGAAACTCCTCCTCCTCTTCCTGTTTCCTTCCCTTTTACCTTCCTTTCCTTTTACTCTTACAAAAAAATGTATTCACTTTACATCCTAATCACTACCCTTGCACATCCTAGTCAACCCAATACCCATTCCTTTTCTCCTCTGAGAGGGTGGAGGCTCCTCCCCTGGGTATTCCCCATCTTGGGACATCAAATCTCTGCAGCTATAGGCTCATCCTTTCCCACTGAGGCCAGATAAGTTAGCCTGGAAGAACATATCCCACAGTCCAAATGGTTTTTAATTGAAATAGAGTCACATTACTTCACTGGTCCATCCCTCCAGGCTCTCCAAGTTACCGCACCCCAGGCTCTCAGGTTGACAACTTTTTTTTTCATTGAATATATTTATCATATATATGCAAATTCACATGTGCATACATGTGTGCACCCTGCCATTATGCACACGTAATCATGCTGAGTCTGTTTTTGTTATTGTCATGTCTATTGTTTCAAGGCTAACCATGCTGCACTCTGCATTGGGCCACTGATAAGGAGGCTTATTTCTGAACGATACTAATTCTGCTTCTCCTGGCAATCAATAATCATCTATAGCTCTTTGTCTAGGGATAAGATCCTATGAAAAAATTTCCTCGTTGACATTAATATATCTGTTGATATTGTCATTGTTCTTATCTTGTTTATCAGCCATTTTTAGGAGAGACTGTTTTGCAGCAAACTTCCTACCATTCTGATTATTACAGTCTTTCCTCCTCGTCTTCCACTATGTTGCTTGAGCCATAGCTGCAGAAACTGTGATGTGGATGTGCCCACTTGGGGATTAGGTCTCCATAATCCACTGATCTTTGCATTGTGTCCAGTTGTGATTTTATGTGATGGTCTCCATTTGCTCTGAGGCCAAGCTTATTGACACTTATGTAGTAAGAAATTATACTGGTCTAGGAGGCAGAGAAGGAGGAGAAACAAATAACACCAAAGTTGTTTGACAGAGCCTTTATACTTACCTAAATTTATATAAATATATTGATTTTATGATATAGATGTATATGTCTCTTTATATATGCATATATAATTAGGAACATAATAATATATAATATATGTAATATATAATATATATAATATAGTATTTGTAATATATTGTATATACATATATATATGTATTAGGAATATAATAATATAATTAGGAACTTAAAGCACAAGGACTGACACAGGAACCACTCCTTTCGGGATAATCCAAACGACTCCCAAAACAACATAAAGTATTGATGTAGTCTTCAGCAGCCTATCCAGGACTGAGGGTATTTAGGACACATAACTCAGATGATGTAAGCTGGGCTAGCTGAAAAAGACGTTATTCCTGCTTAGTTTTCATGGTCCTGGAAAATACTGTGTAAGGTCCCAAGGGAGAGTAGCAATTAAATAGTCCTACCCAGCTGCAACACCTATGGATCATGATAATGACTAACATGGCAAGATATGCACAATTACATCAGTGACAGCCAACAACTGTCTAATTGGACTTAAGTCTAACTCAAGAGGAGGAAAATCATGCCTGGTATATGAGCGATAGCCAGCTTCCTGGGGCTAGTGAGGTCATGGAACTTAGAAAAGAAGCTACTAATGTCATGTTGCTAGACCAGCACAATTCCTTTCTTTTTAAAGATAACTCTGACTTTAAACTCAGGTTGGCTTCAGACCTTTTTGTATATCCCAGATCAATCTCAAATAAGGGATGCTCCTACCTCAGATTCCCTAGTACTGAGACTGCAAGTAGGCACCACCATGCCCTACTCTGGGAAGAATTTCCTAGTTTAAAGCATTTATTGTGGCCTGTAGACTAGGCTGTCCTCCTCCTGCCTTAAGCCTACCAAGTGTTGGGATCACAGGTGCACATTAAGAAACCCAACTCACTTTAGGTTTTTAATGTCACAACTAATTTCTTTGAATGCCTGAAACCAATGAATCTTCTTCCCTCTGTCAATGGACTGGTGGTGTCCATCAGCACAACTGTCAATCTGGGGTTAATAGCCTCCTCTAGCCTTACTGCTTCTGCAGAGCCTTAAGGTTAGTTAGAGATGGTACCTTGGTTCCTCAGTTATTAGCTGAGCACACACATCTCTATACCTGCTGCCTCCTACATTCATCAAACCACACACACACACACACACACACACACACACACACACACCACACATACATGCAACGCACACAAGGACTATGACAGCCTGAGTACTTCATCCTCTAGTTTTTTCTTTCAAGCAATCTGTTTTGACTGTTGCTTAACCTCAGATAATGGCAAATACAAAATAGTTTCTTTCAGGTGTTTTTTGGAGTTTGTTTCTATAAATGGCACTAGAGGCCATTGATGCTGATTCCCCAGGAAGTTCTTTTATTGTTGAGAATAGTTTTTGTTATTCTGGGTTTTTTGTTATTCCAAATGAATTTGAAAATTGCTAGGGGAATCAGCATCTCTGACCTCAAGCTGTATTACAGAGAAATAGTGATAAAACTACATGGTATTGGTACTGTGACAGGCAGGTAGATCAATGGAATAGAATTGAAGACCCAGAAATGAACCCACACACCTATGGTCACTTGATTTTTGGCAAAGGAGCTAAAACTGTCCAGTGGAAAAAAAGACAGCATTTTCAACAAATGGTACTGGTTCAACTGGAAGTCAGTATGTAAAAGAATGCAAATCAACCCATTCTTATTTTCTTATACAAAGGTCAAGTCCAAGTGGATTAAGGACCTTCACATAAAACCAGAGACACTAAAACTAATAGAGGAGAAAGTGGGCAAGAGCCTTGAACACATGGGTACAAGGGAAAATTTTCCTGAACAAAACACCAATGGCTTATGCTCTGAGATCAAGAATCAAAAATGGAACCTCATAGAATTACAAAGCTTCTATAAGGCAAAGGACACTGTCAATAGAACAAAACAGCAACCAACAGATTGGAAAAAGATTTTAGGCAATCCTACATCTGATAGAGGGCTAATATCCAATATATACAAAGAACTCAAGAAGTTAGACTCCAGATAATCAAATAACCCTATAAAAATGGGGTACAGAGCTAAACAAAGAATTCTCAACTGAGGAAACTCGAATGGCCTAGAAGCACCTAAAGAAATGTTCAACCATCCCAGAAGATGCTCCAACATATAACAAGGACATACACTCCACTATGTTCATAGCAGCCTTATATATAATAGTCAGAAGCTGAAAAGGACCCAGATTCCTTCAACAGAGGAATGGATACAAAAAATATACATTTACAGAATGGAGTACTACTCAACTATTAAAAACAATGAATTCATGAAATTCTTAGGTAGATGGATGGAACTAGAAAATATCATCCCGAGTGAGGTGACTCAATCACAAAAGAGCACACATGGTATGCACTCACTGGTAAGTGGATATTAGCCAAATGCTTGGAATACCCAAGATACAATTCACAGAGCACATGAAGCTCAAGAAGAAGGAAGATCATTGTGTGGGTGTTTTGGTTCCTCTTAGAAAGGGGAACAAAATATTTACAGGATCAAATATATAGACAAAGTATGGAGCAGAGACTGAAGGAAAGGCCATTCAGAGACTACCCCACCTGAGGATCCATCCCATATTCAGTTACCAAACCCAGACTCTATTGTGGATGCCAAGAAGTGTTTGCTGACAAGAACCTGATATTGCTATCTCCTGAGAGGCTCTGACAGAGCCTGACAAATGCAGAGGCGGATGCTCGCAGCCAACCATTGGACTGAGCATGGGGTCCTCAATGGAGGAGTTATAGGAAGGACTGAAGGAACTGAAGGGGTTTGCAACCCTATAGGAAGAACAATAATACCTACCAACCAGACCTCCAGAGATCCCAGGGACTAAACCATCAACCAAGGAGTACACATGGAGGGTTCCATGGCTCCAGCCACATATGTAGCAGAAGATGACCTTGTCAGGCATCAATGGGGGGAGAGGCCCTTGATCCTGTGATGGCTTGATGCAGCACTATGGAGGAATTAGAGGGCAAGTAGGCGGAGAGTGTGTGGGTGAGTGGCAAACACCCTCATAGAAGCAGGGGAGGGCATTTTGGCGAGGGCAACCAAGAAAGGGGATAACATTTGAAATGCAAATAAAGAAAATATCCAATAAAATAAAATAAAACTCCACCACCACCACCAACAACAACAAAACCCAAACTGCACTAGAGGAGAAAACTTTTCACATTGGATGAGTTTTGAGTCTGGGAAACAGTAGATAGCTTGTTAGGTGTATCTTGCAAGGGACCAGCAGATTGGTCAAACAGCAAGACAGAGCCTTGGGGCTGAGGCTTCATAAACTTGCAGCTTTGTTCTCTTTTATGGGGCTGCCAAGGAACACGGTTGTTCACTTTTCAAGAATATTGTGGAGTTACAGAACAGCAGGTGGAACCAGGGTGAATAAACCAGAAATCCTACTAGTATCAAAACTCAGCTGTTTTCTTGAACTGATGCTTGAGTCCTGTGGATTCAGAGACTCAGACGCATGTCTTCACGCTTAGTGGCATGTGCCTTTATCTACTGATCCATCCTTTTGGCCCTGAACTTCATCTTTTATAGTCAGCAAGATCTGTTCACATTTTTCATTGTCAAGTTCACTCACTCTGGAGGGGCCAGTAGCATGGTAGAACAGTGCTCCATGAATGATATAAGACAACTTGCTAGCTGGTAATTACTCTCCCAAGTCTTGTATGTTATTTCATTCTTTCACTTGGTCCTCAGAACTTAATAAAAAAAGATGACATTGAAGAAGTGATAACAAACAAGAAGTGACAATTATAATTAAAGTTGCAGTGCATATTATCATTCATACTAAATAGAAAGATGAACATACTGTTAACTGAAAGGATGCTTTCTGTTGTAAGAATCCAACTTTGTATAACACAAGGCACCATCGAGGTTTGATATTCATACATCTTCAGGCTCTGCGCGTGTGGCACAGATTTGCTTTCTGGGAATTCAGGCAACATGAACATGGGGTGGAGCACGTCATGCTGTGAGTTGCTCTATTCTTTACATATTCTTTCAACATTTATTTGGCGTAAACAGGAAGAAACTGATTTTTTTTTAACAAAATATATCTTTGTTTTCATAACAATTAAGGTATGCTATTTTATTTATTTATGCAAAATAACAAATGAAAAATAAATATACAACATTATTTGCTATAAATTAGCGCTATACAGTGGTTGTATACATTTGCAACAAAATTCACATCCATATGGAGATGACTGTGGGGGCTCCTGAAACAATTAGAAAGACAAATATACTTCAAGAACCCCACATCTCTATATGTCAAAAAGAATTGAAACTATTATTGCTAAAAGAGAGACACATGCAACTCAGTGTTTCAGGCAGCACCAATTCAAGAAGAGAGTAAGTGGGTAAGGAAATGATGGCATGCTTGCATGGTGGCGCAAAAGTATGTGTAATTGATAGGAGTTTAAGTCAATTTCATATTTCATATTCATCAGGAGGATAATGATAACAGTGATACCGTTATCAAAATGTTCATTTTTATAAGAAGCTGAGTGGTAACACAGATAAGTACAAATAAAGAATAACTACTGCTTTCAAAGCTTGTATATTCACTGTTGCCATCAGGGTGTCCTACTGGGGTTTTCCTCCAAATGGCTTACTATTTGGAAATATTTAAGTACTCTCTTGATATTTAGTGATGGAAAGAATAACTCTGGTTAAGACAAGTCTTAATTCAGGAAGGGATGGTTAAAGTAGATTTTCACTGGTGACTCACACCTAATGTCTCTGACTTTTGTTCAGTGACTATATGCAAACACCTGTCAATTAGCATGCCTTTATTTCTTTTCTTTCTTTTCTCTCTTTCTCCCTTCCTTCCTTCCTCCCTCCCTCTCTCTTTCTTTTTTAATTTCTTTCTTTCTTTCTTTCTTTCTTTCTTTCTTTCTTTCTTTCTTTCTTTCTTTCTTTCTTTCTTTATTTCTTTCTTTGTCACTCCAGATTTTATCTCTCCCCCGCTGTTCTACATCCCATACCCCTCCCCATGCTCCTGTCTCAAGATGGATGCACAGTTAGAGGAAAGTTAGCATCTCCTTCATTCTCCATCCAACTGCTATCTGCTCTAGCTTCTCTGTTAACAGCCCAGACAATGGTCAGCTGGGGATTTGGCAATTAATGCTTAGAAAAACACATAGAGAATAACCTATAAACTGCTGTTTTGTCTTTTACATGAAAATTTGTGGTAATGGTAGAGATTGGTGGTATACTTATTCACTCAGGTTCATACCTGGTCCATGTCAGCGAATTAAATGCAAATGAATTCCCTATTTAAAGATGAAGCCTTGTCAGTTGTATTATTTCTTCACCAAATAAGTGGGAAACACACTAATATATTAACCAAAGAATGACAAGCAAAATTAAGATTATATATTTTTGCATTCATTGAGAATCTGAAACCTCTTCTGGAAGAAAGATCAGGATGTAAGGAGCTAGGATAAAATGAGAATTAGATAATTATTAACTTTTTGCCAGAGAGCCTTATTTCTGTGCATGTTTGGTCTGTGTATAGGTATATGTTCCTTTATATTAATACACATGGAGGTCAGTTATCGACATAGGTGTCTTCCTCATTGTTTTCAGCTTTATGCTTTTGAGATAGGATTGGATTACTGGAGATTGGATTACTGGAGCTGCAGAACAGGGATTGACTGGGCAGTTGAACCCCAGATCCTCAGATCTTCACTCCCCAGGCCTGGTTCCCAGGTCTACCCTCTGTAGCTGACATTTTCCACAACAAAGGGGATCCAAACCGAGGTCCTGATGTTTAAGCACCTGATCTAGCTACTGATCTAGCTTCCCAGTGCTCATATGTTTGTAATTTTAAGTTTACTCCTACTATACAATGTCTGACAGAGAAAGTATATATGGCTTTGATGTATGTTCACAATACTTAACTCTCTACTTATCTTGACATTTCTTTTAATAGACTATTAAGTGACTGAAATAGTAACCTGGTCAGGTGTTTAATGCAAGATAAGTAGATATACATACTTCTTGAAAAGAATGATAAAGTTTAGATGATGTTGAGTTGATGGGTTTTGACATCATTTCTTGTTTTATAATTCATGGAATCCCCTATTATGTTTGAAACAAATTATCTTGCTGAATCTCTTAATACTTATTTAGATACATCATATAGAAATACAATATTTGTTAAGATATATATGTTTGCTCACCAGACAGCATACATATCATTTATTTTGTAACAGAAAAAGTTTATTTTACTCTGACATTTTCTGAAATTGCTTTATTTATGCTATGGAAAGTCCTTATGAATGACTTAAATTGTTAGAAAAATACCCTACCTCCTTTACTCAACAGAGATCTTTAAACTGTTTTGGATAGAACAAGGTCTCCTTGAAGAAATCCCATCCAAATTTTACTCAGTGTGAAAATACAGACTTTAAAGATGTGGGCCAGTTTGAGATCTTGAGGTAAAATGTTATGTTGGAATTTTAATATAAGTTCAATGAAAAAAGAAAGCAAAATCAGTGTTCTCTGAGGGGGAGGCAGAAAGGACGGAGTCATAGGAAGCGTAACCAGTGGAGAAGAGGTTGGAAAGAGGCCGTGAACATGCAAGAAGAGTGTTCGAGCTGCGGAGCAGGGACTGAACACTTAGCAAACATGAACAACAGTCATCTGAGGAATGCTGGGAAAATTCCAAGAGACTCCACTTCTTTTCCTTCTCCTCTTACAGAACCCCTTCCAGCCAAGCGAATGGTATACTCCACTGTACCAGGAAGGGATTAAAAGTTGGCTACTTTTACTTTGTATTCTTTTAGTGTTACCCTCTTATAAAATACTTTAGCTCTAACTTAAAAATTGATTGATACCCACTGACTTGGATAAACTATACTGTAGTTATGTTCTGAAGCAGTTGAGTATAAAAACAGTCAGCTCTCCGCTAGATAAGGTTCCAGATATTTTACAAAATTATAATGCTACTTGTGAATATTGTATATGCAATAGTTTCACATACTAGCAGGATTTTATTGGATAAATTAGGGTTTACATCAAATTTCTCTGGTTCTGTACTAGTTTTTAAGAATCAGTAAAATATTATAAAGCCTATAGGTATGTATTCAGTAAATTTTCATGCACTTATCTTTTTTAGTAATACACAGTACAGCTTATTCTTACATTAAATCACTATATGATTGTTAGTCACAATTAATATACTAAAACTAAGAAGTTTACAATCTTTTTAAAGCATAAATATTAAAATTTTAAGATATCATTTACTATAATTATCCAAATACCTGCTCACTGTAGATTTCTTGAAAAGTAAAGAAATTACCACTTCTGACTATTGACACACATCTTCTATTAATGAAAATTATGTAATGATCACTTAGTATTTGCTGCTAGATTTAAATAATATTTAGATATACTTTTCACCCAATCTCTTCGATGCAATACATACAGGGTAGACACATGCGTCTTATTTAGTTTTGCTTGTGACAAAGTATGAGTAAGTAAGCCTGATTCAGCTGCATGTGAGCTCCTACTGCCCCAGGTCCCGCTATGGTGGAATCGCAGTCATTCACTTCCACATGTGCGTTTTGTTCACCTGTTTCTGTACCCAGGAACAAACACTACTCAGAACACAAACAACCAAGACCTGACTGAAAGCATCCCGGTCTGCTCTGAAGTTCTGAACAAGTGCAACACAGAAAGGGCTGAATGCTCAGCAGAGTTTCAGGTGTCACAAGAAGCCACCCAGGAAGCGGAGACCTTTCCATTTACTTTGCTGTTCTGTGAAACAGCTACATACTCGAACAGGAGGCTCTCTGATTGTTTGCAATTCTCCATGGACCTAAGGCAAAGCTTTTGATGTCAACAGACACACATAATCTGTGGCTTAAACATAGAGTCAGCTCGCAGGAGAAACGACTACTCACATTTTCTCACCATGGCCAATCCAGCAAATTTGGCACTTGATGGGGCATGGGTAATATTACTGAAGAAAGAGATTAGGGGGATTTCTGCCAGAGTGAGAATAGGCAGTTTGGAAAAAATGATGTAAGATACATTGTCCTTGTTAATGTCTAAAATAAAATGTTCAGAAGAACTTAGAAATAGATCATTTTGTAAAACTGGGTATTACGGAACAAATACAGCAAGAAATATTTATGTTAACAATGTTTGTATTTTAGGGAATGCATCTAATTTAAAAATTTACTTCAAAGATACTTTGTTTAGTGTCCAAGTAAGTGCCCTCCCCAATCCCTACCCCAGTGTATAACCACTTACAGATCTTAAGCAATCTATCATACTTTTAATTAAACTTAGTGAATACTTTTATTTCTCCATTTCTCTGTGCGTTTTCTCCAGATAATGATAGTTCTAGGTACTAGGAAAGAAGCAATCATTTAACACTGCACTGATTCATCAAGCATTTTCTTAATTATATAGAAAATATTCACAGATGCTTATTTCTTACAACTTTATTAATTTGTATTAAGAAATTGCAAACGCTTTTATTGTGAAGAATCCTGGTTATAACAAGAAATGTTTAACTGTTGCCCTAGAAGAAGGTAGTTCTGGATTATCTACTATAGAAAAACTTCTCTGAAAAATTTCAAGTAGAGAATTTTAAAGTAACTTATTTGAGGGGTGTGTGTGTGTTTTGTGTGTGTGTGTGTGTGTGTGTGTGTGTGTATTTCCTTCCAAATCCAGCAAATTGGAGAGGTTGGGTTAGAGATAGGATCTCATATTGTAACAAAGGCTAGCCTGGAACTCACTATGCAATCTCAAATTCTTAGCATTTCTCCTTGACTCAGCCTCTCAAATACTAGGGTTATAGATTGAACCATTTTTCCTGACTTGCTGTATCATCTAATGTTTTGAAAGCAAGGGCATACTTTTCCATGGACTTAGCTACCTGAACAGGATGCAGTAAAGCATTTAAATCTTTGAGGCCCTGAACAACATTAATTTCGTAAGTGTGATGCACTCGAACCCTGAGCCAGCTCCATTTGTACAAAAATTTGAATTGTCCTTTCGTGGTCCTGATAGTAAGCACTTGATTTACCAGGTCAGGAATGGTATGGAAGGGCCTGGGTCCTAGGTAGCTAAAATAGCAGGATTAACAGAGCTGCAGACTTGAGGGAGGGAGGTGGGGACAGCAGAACAAAGTCTGCCAATTCCAGGATGTACACCTTGCCCAGGTTACAGGGAAAGGGGAGATCTCAGGATAGCTTGGGATTGACAAACACCTAGAGAAAGTGAAGGGGGCTGGACTCAGCTGCTTCTGACCCAGAGGGCATCAGAGGAAGAGAGGCCCCAACCATTCTGTGCTATCCCACAGGTGACCTTGGCCTTGCTGAACTAGAGCCAGCTACACATTTCTGTAGCGACAGGGTCTGGTTGTGTGTGCTTTATGCCACACTAAAATCCTGCTTGGCAGGCTGTATTGGGAAGGGGCATAAGGTTACAAAGAGAGACCTGATGAGGTGCTCAGTTCAGCAGTAGCCTTTAGCTTCCTCTCTTGAAACTTTGAGGGCCGCAAAGACCCAGCAGCGCTTGAAGGAGTTTCGCATCTCATCCATGCCTGGGCACCCAGGACACTGTGTGCTAAGAACCTGTAGGAAGAGTCTAGGCGTCCCCCCCCCCCCCCCCCGCCCCACTCCAACCTCGCCAGCTGTTGCTATGACAACCTCTCTGTTTGAGCCTACAGGTCCTCAGGCTGCAGCACAGCTCCCCCTGGCGTAATGCCGAGTACCAATCACGCCCTGGAGGCCCACGGAAGTGAGGCCCGGCCTATTGGTGCAGGCTTTGGTCCTCCCAGCCCCCTCCAATGTTGCCATGGAGACCGCCGGGGCAACCTCGCCAGAACCGGCTGCAGCAGCCACAGTCTCTCTAGAAGAAACAACCTGAGACCTCCTTTGCCCCAGAGCCTCTTCCAGGAACTAAAACCCAGCAGCTGCCACAGCTAGCGTCCTACAGGAGGCAGGAAGTGAGAGGGCAGAAGTCCAGAATGGGCCAGTTCCTCCTCCACACCTTTCTTTATTCGACTTTCCATTCTGAATTTGATACCTTGACATCTTTTATGATATAAAGAGTTTCGAGGGAAAAATCAGATGATTCCCTTTATTCTGCCTGCTACATCTTTCCTGCAGCTTTTAATTCCACAAAACAATGGACCATGCTTAATCATTAAGATATTTTAACAGGCTCCTCCTTCCCTCTCTCCCCCCTCCCTCCCTCCCTCCCTCCCTCCCTCCCTTCTTTCTTTGCTCATTTCCTCACTTCCTATCTCCATTACATCAAATGCATGAAGTCCCCGGCTTTATTAATCAAAATGGACTATATTTATAAGACTGTCTTCCTGTTGTTAGGTACCAGTCAAAAAGGGTTTGTTTGTTCTTGACAAATATTTGATAGTGTTTTATGCTGGAGTATTCGTGGTTCCTGGAAGAAAAAGAGTGAGCCTTTTGGAAGCTCCTTTGCCATATTACTTCCAATTCTACACTCAATGTAGTGCCATAATCTCAGTTTTCTGGATTCTATTCCTTCTCTGTTTGGCATTGCTTTTGACATTTGCAAATGGTGGGGGTAGAGGTAAGGGTCCAAGGACTCTGCCTTTGGATTAAACACTCCAGACCAATCACAGTCAGCTCAAGTGCAAAATCTAGCGCATGGATGCATTTCTGCTGATTACACTCAGCTAAAGGGGACTGAACAAGTGGAGCCATCTGTGACCTTCTGTTGCCAGTCTTAACCTGGCAGGTTATGAACTGCCTTTGGTCAGAACCCTGAGCCTAGTTTTATGCCACTGTGTTTTAATGAGTTACAAAATTATTTCATTAAAAAAATTCAAAATGTTGTTTGTGCTCCCAATATCCCCTTGGTTCCCAAGTACTGACACTCGTCCCCTCCCACACGGCTTCCACAGCAGCACAGTTCAGCTGCCTGCTTCTGTGCCAGGTTTTAGTAATTACATCTTTCTCTTTTCACCCTTCTGTAAAACGTTTCAGATCTGCCATCTTGTCTGCACTCTTTTCTCTCCTGATGCTGCATCTTTACTTTCTCCTGGTTTTAATTTTTTCACTACAAATATATTTTTTTGGATTTTGTCCATAAGCCATCTTGTTCTTTTTTGTATGAAATTTGTGCTATCTTTTGAAGACTCTTCTGAGCTTTAGACTTCCTGTTTGAAAGTTACTTTAACCTATCCTTTCTGTATACATCTCAAGACCAACCTGCCCATCACTGAGCTGTGTCTACATAGAAAGTGGATGTACCTTCTACCTTGCTTTGTATCTCACTTAAGGATCTCAGGAAGTTCTAGTTAACTAAGATCAGCTAGATAAGAGTACTGTTTGATTCATTTGACCATACCAGATTTTCCTATTAATAATTTGTGTGTGACAGAAAAATAGTATCTTAAAAATTCACTCTAGCAGCAGAGAAAATGATATGTACATAGCTATGCACTTAAATTACAGGTTTTCTAAAGTCTAATGTAGACATGATTTGGATAGCAGTATTAAAGAACAAATTGGGCAGAGCTTTAGACACAATAACAGACTTATGTATTGGGACAATGAGAAAAATTCAAACATGTAAGTTTCTCAAAAAAGAATCATCAGCTAGAGGGAATGGTAAGAATAAAGATCTCATGGAGGTATCTTAGTCTTTTCATGCTTCTATGACAGAATTCCATAGACTGGGTGATTTTTAAAGAAAATAAAAAAAGTTTCTCACATTTTGTAAGTTGAAAGTCTGAGATCACAGCACTTTTCTTTTATGTCTATTAAGACTTATATATCTTCTAGAGGAGAGGACACTGTGTTATCACGTGGTAAAAGACAGAAGGGAAGGCAGAGAGGGACCTTTGTCCTCTGAAAAGTCTCACAAGAAGAACATCAAATTCTATTTAAGGCAGAAGAACTCCACCAACCTCATGCCTTTTCAATACCCATTGCTAAGCATCTTACCTTTGAAGAGATTCTATCGAACCATTGAATAGAGGGAAAGGTTGGCTGGTTTTAAAGGATTGACCTAAAATAGTGAAAAGAGGAAGTGAGCTGAGGTAGGAGTGGGAATGTGGGGGGATGGCTTTTGCAGGACTTTGTGGGACTCAACACTTTTGGCTTTCTTCCTACGTACAATGAGATGGCAGAGGATATATCTCTAAGGAGGGTGGCAGGAATTGTCCCTGTATTCTCAAAGATCATCTGCCTTTAGGGTGGAGATTGACTTAGAAAGGTGAGAATTTGGACATGGGGAAGAGAAGTAAGATGGTGCTTTTCCACGGATATCAGAGAGAGGGACATGGGGGGCGGTGAGGGAACAGACAGGGTATTTTTAGTGATCTTCCTCCCTTGTCATCCACTGTTGTGTCTTCATCTCATCTCTGTCCTTAGAGAACTCCACGCCATCTGGGGCTTTCCACATCCCAGATCCCTACCACAGAATTCTGATGGCTTTGATTCTGAATCTCCCTGGCCTCTCTCAATGGAATTTGCACATCATATGCTAAAGAGAAGATACAAGGCAATAATGAAGAAAATGGGCTTCAGAATTAAGCACTCCATACATATTCATGACAGGTGCCAATATATGTTAGCAGATGAGCTTGGTGCTTTAAGAAGCACGGAGTACTCAGAATCACACTCCAGCAAGCATCCTAGTAAACCACATGGGGAAGAGAAGCTTCACTATCTATGTAAAACTTAGAACCAAGACGCAGCATCTAAGTAGGGAGAATGCCATGGCTGGGGGTGGGGATAGGGGGCTTTAGTGGGTGATTGTATCTTCCGACTTCCCTTCCTGGGTAAATATTTGTCTAAGAAAATATTTGCTGTTGCTTATTGATTTTTAACTTCGCTTTATTTTCTTGGTAGTTATAGAAAAGAAAGTGGAGAAGCATTTTTCAATCATGAAGGGGAGATAAAACACTAAATAATATTATTAAAACAAGGAAATCCAGGCCACAGTGTTTTGTGGTGCTCTTCTTGATTTGCTGATTTCACAGTAGGCCTGCAGTTCCTCATCAGTTTCCATCTTGACATCTGATAGCATTGTCTGGTCAAGTACTCTCTCATCATTCTATATTCAATTATCAAGGCATCTCTGTATTGACTGAGTAAATCAATGAATTAATCCTTAATAAAGTATTTCAACTTTTTCTTTTAAACATGATTATTACTTTGTATCAAAATAGTCTTTTTCATTTTTCCCTCAAGGAATATCAATATAAATTGATACTGATATATAGATATAGAGAGAGATAGAGATAGAGATAGAGATAGAGATATAGATAGATATAGATATATGCATATATATAAATTGATAATAATGTGATATGATATATTATATATCTCCATTCAGATATTTACTTCTATTCAGATTTCACATATTTTTAATCCAGAGTCTTTCTGTGTTACTCAGATCGGCTTTATTCATAACTTTACTCATAAAGCTGGTACAGGATTAATATGCAGCTTGTTTAAAGAATTCATGTAAATAAGGAAAAGTCAAGTTAAAAACTGAGCAGCTGACAAGCAGAAACTTGGGGAGCCAGGTCTATGCCAATGATAAATGCAGATAGTTATTAGTCCTCACTTCAACCTCAAGTCAGCCAAGAAAGCAAGTGAAGGTCAGCGCTATCCCAAAAGAGAAAGGCAGAATGCCCGAATGGCATCATCATTCCGGTCAGAGAATAACAGAATGATCAACACCCCAGGTGTTGGTGGGAATGTTGAACAAGGAGGATGTATACTTACTGTTACAGGGACAGTAAATGGATATGACCTCTTGAATAAGTTCTTCAGCATTATTTATAAAAGTTAAATAAAGGCTGGAGAGATGGCTTGGAAGGTAATGCACTTGCTGCTCTTATAAAGGACATGGGTTAAATTCCCAGGACCTACATGACACAACATAACTGCCTACAACTCAAATTCCAGAGTATCTAACAATCTCTTCTGGCCTCTACAGGCTTCTGCATGCATCGGTATACACAAATTCACACAAGCACATACACATTAAAATAGTAAGAACCAGCGGAGATGGAGGACACCAAGGAAACAAGACTCTCTATATCAACATGATTAAAGATCATAAAAACTCACAGAGACTGAAGCAGCATTCCCAGGGCCTTCACTGGTCTGCACCGGGTCCTTGACATCCAGATGCTGCTGGAAGTCGCGGAGGAGCCCAGAACAAAGCAGGCCGGCAGGCTGAGGACCTTGACTCTCTGTTCCAGACTCCTCTGCTTGGTTTCCAGTGGTGATTGGACACTGGGGAGTGAGGGAGCCCCAGCTTTGGCCTCCTACATCTTAGGCTGCATTCCCACCCCATGATCCCTGTAACAATGGTGCTTCCCTCCAGCCCAGCACTGAGCAATATAGAGTAAATGCATTCTAGCTTCTCTGAGTTTCCCCTGCCCAAGTGGATTCCACACCCCAGCTGCAGGGTAAAATGCAAAGTCACAGGTCTCTGAATCTTGTGCCTTCTCTTGGGCTCTTTTCCTTCTTTTGGTCTTGTCCAACTCTGATGTATTATTGTTTTATCTTGTTATACTATATTAAATTTTATTATGGTCTCTTAGAATCCTGTCTGCTTTGTGATGAGAGACAGAAAAGGAATGGATCTGGATGGGGGTGGGGAGTGGGGAGAAACAGAGGAGTAGAGGGAAGGGAAACCATAATAAGATATATTATGTGAGAAAAAAAAAGCCTATTTTCTTTTTTTTTTTTTTTTTTTTTGGTTTTTTGAGACAGGGTTTCTCTGTATAGCCCTGGCTGTCCTGGAACTCACTCTGTAGACCAGGCTGGCCTCGAACTCAGAAATCCACCTGCCTCTGCCTCCCAAGTGCTGGGATTAAAGGCGTGCGCCACCACCGCCCGGCAAAAAAGCCTATTTTCAATTAAGGGAAAAAAGAAAAGAAAAAAAAAACTGAGAAACTAAGTATATATACACACATTTTGAAGAAATCCTACTACTTGACCAGATATTTGTACTGGCTAGTTTTATTGCAACTTTATACAAGCTAAAGTTACACTTGAGAGGAAAGAACCTCAAATGAGAGAATGCCTCCAGACATCTGGCTGTGAGCAGACACTTCTATAGGGCATTTTCTTAATTAGTGGACAGGAGGAGAGCTCAGCCCATTGTGGGTGGCAACGCCTGTGGGCTGATGATCCTGAGCTCTTCACAGGAGAAGGCAGGCTGAGCGAATTCCTCAAACCAGAAAGCAGCAACAGTCCACAGCCTCTGCATTAGCCTCCAGCTTCCAGATTCCCACTGTGACTTCCTTTGATGGTGTTTGGATGATAGATGATAGAAATGTAAGCCAACAAACCCTTTCCTCACCAACTTGCTTGGTGTTTCATTAGAACAGTAAGCCTCACTAGGACAGTATCAAAAAACAAAGAATAAAAGGCAGAGAAAACTCTTGCAATTGTATTGTTTCTGACAGCAGACAATAGGAGACCTTTCCAATACTTACCTTGAAACAAAGATTAAATTATAACAGATAATTTAATAAAACTGGTATATGCTGTAATACATACAGTTAGAATAATTCTCTGTTGAGCAGTGAGATACTGGTTGTCTTTGGGTTGGTAAGCACGAGCTATGACCAGCCACAACCCTGAGGAAGCTTGTGGAAACTACTGTCCTGTTCACTGGCCTGAGGATACCTTATATGTGTGCTTACTAGCAGAACTGACAACACACTATACATTTATAACTTTTGCATTTTTCTCTACATCTTATTTCATGTATTTTATTAAGGAGATTCCCCACTATTTCATTAGGCTGGTTTCTTTTAGCTAGATATTTGGTCCTCTTCCATTGGATTTCCACCTGCTTTTTTTTTTCCATTCTACTCATATGCTGTTGTTATCTTCATGTGTGTCCTGTGGTTCTAGCAGATTTTGATGGTAAATATGCAGAGACCTCCAAATGGTTCTTTATTGTCATTGTTTTGGTCATTTTGAGTAACAGCACATGCTGGATTTCAGCATGACACACGGCTGCCAGTGGCCTATCTTCTCTGTGTTCATGCACTCAGGCACACATGTATACTTCATAAGACGACCTTAGATATAGTTCTTTGGAAGTTCTCCACATTATTATTATTTTTTTGAAACAAAAACTCTAACTTCCCTGGTATTTGCCATGGAGTCAAGCAGTAAGTAGTCAAGCTAGCTGGCCAGTGAATCTCAGGACTCCATCTGTCTCTATGTCCCCAGTACTCAGAGTACCCTGTGTCACCATGCCAGTTTTGAAAACAGATTAGGGGACTCAAACTTGGGTCTGTACTTGCAAAGCAAACAGTGAACTGGCTGAGCTGTTCCCCAGCCCTGTGGAGCATCTGACTGCATTTTTCAGCTTTGCTTCTATACGTTGTCATTGTGAGATGACAAGATCCCATTCAGGCCTCTGGGAACAGTGGGAATTGTGTGATCTGCTCATTCCTTTTAGCTTCTCTTGAGGTTTCCTCCAGGCTGGGAGATAGTGATGTCTTGGAAAAGCCTGGAAAATACATGTTCCAAGTGCCAGAGATGCTACACTGCAAAGACATTTAAAAATTCTACTTTAATTAAGTTAAAATATTTTGAGTTTCTTAATTACAATATACCTATGTCTTAACATACTAAGGTCTTCCCAAACTCTGTGATTCCTTCGTATCTTTGGGTACCTGGTTAGGCTTATATCTCCTTCTGAGATGTCCTAGTTTACTGATTTAATCCAGGCTATGCTCTATTTGTTAGTCTACCTAGTGCAGTTTTGTAGATGTGGAATTTGTGGGACAGATCCATTTTTCTGAGCTTCATCATTCTTAACATAAAATGGGAATAGAATAGTCATTATGAAGTAACATTGATGATACTAGTGAGGGTTTAGCCTAGTCAACAAACTAAAAGTTTTAATAATCACTGATGACATAAAACTGAGGAGCAAACGAACCCTGTGGCTGCGAAGGAGGCCAGTGGTTAAAGTCCTGCTCCCCTCCAGAGGATCAAACTCTGCTCCTCAGTACCCATATCAGATGGTTCACAGGTACATGGAAATCCCACTCTATGAGACCTTACATTCTCTCCAGGTCTATATGCACACTGTCCCCATTTGCAAATATCCACATACAGGCACTTACATGGATAATTAAAAATAAAATATTAAAAAAAAGAATCACGTATCTTGTTATATAACTCCTGGCCTTCAATAAACTTATTATTTCATAGCATTTAAAGTGGTGTGTGAACACTGTTAAACTCTGGAACAGTGATTCTATTTCTGTGTTTGTAATCAGCACATGCATACATCAACTACACAAAACATACAATACCACAATGGTTTCAATAAGCACACATGGAAATGACTGAGTTATTTCCTAGATGAAGGAACAAAACTAGTTGTTAATTGTAGCCATTTTCTCTTCACTGTACAATTTCATTTCCTGTAAGACACTGGAAAAAATAACCTCTGGGGCCCAAGTGCATAGGAATAGAACTTTTCTATTACAGTGTACAAGGAATACCTCAACATCTCTAAGATACTACAAACAAATCACTTGGAGTTTTAGTATTCCTCCTCAGAGTCTTCTAGCAATTCTCAAGCTCCAGGACTTCCCTGAAGTTCTATAATAAGGTGATAACTGTTTTTAAAATTTGTTTGCCTGGGAATACTCATTCTTCAATCACGCTTTGCCTGTTCACATAAGCATCCATCCGTATAGGTTCACTCTCAGAGTTGTAGAGTGAGATTCCACTTCCTTCTGACCAGATTGAGGTGTGGCTGCTGACAACCTGTTAGTCCGTGAAACCGATCTGCTATCTCCATCTTGCTACTTTTAAATCTGGTTGTTCTGTGGCTATCTGCACTTCTCCTGTTGCTTATTCATGAGTAGATTCTTAAAAACGATATTGTCCTGCTTAGAGATGTATTGTGTTTTTTAACTCTGAGATCCATATCTCCTAAATTTTTCTTCTTCTTCTTTTTTAAAATAGAAACTCATTCCTTAGCCAAGAGCAAAGCTAAGCAAAACCTATCACCTCATTCTGCTTCTTTACAAGAAGATAGACCTGATTTTCTTCTAGTCCTCTGTGTTCAGGAGGACCTTGGTCTGTGAGTGTGCTTTAATGTTCAAGTACTTTTCATGTTTAGTACCCCATTACCCACAAAACCCTGGACGGTGCCTGACTTCCAGAGCTCAACAATTAAACATGCTTGATACTCAACTTTCTAGTTATCTCCTGGTGGAAATTTTCTTTTTTTTAAAAAAAAGAATATTAAAAAGTAAATATTTTAATCCCTGAAAACTTTGTTTTTAGTTTATTTTTGCTTTTATTTTTGAGGTGCATTATTGCCATATTTCTGAAGTTGGCCTCAAACTCAGCTTATCTACTTCTGTTCCCTGGGTTCTAGGATAACAGGAACATGCTGCCACACATGAATGGTGTTTAAAAAAAAAATCAAGAAAACACTTTTACACAACACACACACACACACACACACACACACACACACACACACACACTATACTGTGGACATAAATGTGTGGCTGATCTGTCTTACTTTTCTATAAATTTTCAATACTGTTGATTGAACAGGTTCCGTTTATGTGATTATGTGAGCTGTTTTTGGTATGCTTGCACAGCCTTTTCTCATTGTCATTCAGGACAGCACTGGATTTCCTCTCCATGGGTCTCTGCCCATTTTCTACCTCATCCTGCTAAAGATATGTGTATAGCAACATTAAGTAAACTGTGGCATTTTAAACGTGCTCCATCCCCATATGCTCATCCAGGCCAACACCATTAGGATTCCTAACCACCAGCAAGTCAATGATAAACCATCATCACCAAAAGGTCATAATTTACCCCACTCTATTTTGTCATGAGTGTAGAATGTCATGTATCCACTGTTATATTTAGTATCCGATGTAATCTGACTGTGCTAAAGACCTCTTCTACTTATTTATCCCTCTTCCCATAACTCCAGCCCACCCAGTTCCTCACTATCTATGTATACTTTGGTTGGTGGTTTAGTCTCTGGGAGCTCTGGGGGGGTACAATGAGTTGATACTGTTGTTCTTCCTATGGGATTGCAATCCCCTTCAGTTCCTTCAGTCCTTCCCCTAGCTCTTCCATTTGGGTCTCCCAGCTCAGTCTGATGGTTGGCTGTGAACATCTGCATCTGTATTATTAGTCAAGTGATGGCAAGCCTCTCAGAGGACAGCTATACCAGGCTCTTGTGAGCAAGCATGTCTTGGCGTCAGCAATAGTGTCTGTGTTTGGTATCTGCAGATGGAATGGATCCCCAGGTGGGGCAGTATGGCCTTTCCTTCAGTCTCTGCTCCATTTTTTTGTCCCCGCTCCATTTTTTTTGTCCCTGCATTTCCTTTAGAGAATTTTTTTTTAAATTTTTGAGATGGGTGAGTGGCTTCATCCCTCAACTGGGGGCCATGCCTATCTACTGGAAGTGGTCTCTACAGGTTCTATCTCCCCTTTGTTAGGTATTTCAGCTAATGTCATCCACGTTGGGTCCTGGGAACCTCTCCCTTCCCTGGTGTCTGGGACTTTCTGGTGGCTCCCTGCCCCTGTTTCCCACCACCCACTGCTACATATTTCTTTTCATTTCCTGACTCTCTGAACTCTCCTGTCCCTTCCCATACTTGATCCTGCCCTGATGTTTTTCTTCCCCCTCTTTTCTTCCTCCTAGGTCCCTCCTTCCCTCTACCTCCCGTGATTATTTTATTCCTTCTAAGTAAAATTGAAGCATCCACACTTTTATTTTCCTTCTTGTTAAGCTTCATATTATCTGTGAGTTGTACCTTGGGTATTCTGAGCTTTTGAACTAGTATTAGCTTATAAGTGAGTATACACCATGTGTTCCTTTTGTGTTTGGGTTACCTCATTCTGAATGGTATTTTCTAGTTCCATCCACTTGCCTTTAAATTTCATGAAGTCATTGTTTTTAATAGCTGATTAGTACTCCATTGTATAAATGTACCACATATTCTGTATCTATTCTTTGCATTCTTCTACATGCTGACCTCCAGTTGAACCAGCACCATTTGTTGAAAATGCTGTCTTTTATCCACTGGATGGTTTTGGATTTTGTCAAAGATCAAGTGACCATAAGTGTGTGGATTCATTTCTGGGTTTTCAATTCTATTCCATTGATCTTCCTGCCTGTCTCTGTACCAATACCATGCAGTAGAAGAGCTTGAAGTCAGGGACAGTGATTCCCCCAGAAGTTCTTTTACTGTTGAGAATAGTTTTCACAATCCTGTTTTGTTTGTTTTTTTCATTCCAGACGAATTTGAGAATTTCTCTTTCTATCTTTGTGAAGAACTGAGTTGGAATTTGGATGGGAATTGCACTGAATCTGTAGATTGCTTTCAGCAAGATGCCCATTTTTACTATATCAATCCTGCCAATCCATGAGCACGGGAGAACTTTCCATCTTCTGAAGTCTTCTTCAGAGACTTGAAGCTCTTGTCATACAGACCTTTCACTTGCTTGGTTAGAGTCACTTCAAAATATTTTGTATTATTTGTGACTATTGTGAAGGGTGTTGTTTCCCTAATTTCTTTCTCAGACTATTGAGCAAGTCCTAAGTCTGAATAAGGAGCTGTTGGTTACTGTCAAGGCAAGCATGTCACTTTTGTATTCTTAGAGCTATCATGCTGTGCTGGTCGTCCATGTGGTTCAAAGGACTCATAGCTGTATAGGACTGTTGTTTGACTGTCTCTTATGGAAGCTTGCATAATGACTACTGGTCCTATGAAAGCTAGGCCTCAACAAGGGGTAATTCTTGTCAGTTCTGGCTCAGGAGCCTCTGTTTTTGAAATCCATGGTATCTGCAACATTAGGGTCTTACCTTCCACCTATGGGGGTTAACAAAGAGCAACAGCAGTATTATGTTTGTTTTGGGTGTTTTTTGGACATTCCTGTCCAAGAGCACTTCTCAGGTCTCTCATTGGGGGTTGTGTTAAATAGTCTTTAGCTCTTGGGTCTAAAGCACAGTCAGCCTGGATAAGAAAAGTTCTTTCAACTATATACATATATTTCTATGAGGAATTTCATGTATTACAGTTTTTTTACTGGTAAATATCAGTATCATTCTCTGTGACTTTTTCAGATGTCCTTGTGTTTACCTACCTTCCTCTTTTTGTGTGTGCTACCCTCTACTATCACTAAAGAGCATCCTCTTCTATTCTCTATTTCCCCATCAGGTCACCTCTATCTTACTATTCCTTTTTACACATCACCCACCCCTGTGTTTAACTCCCTACCTGCCCTAAAGATCTTCCCTTCTTCCATTTTCCTGAGCAGATCACGAGTACCCTGCTATTTCCCTCCCTAGTTCTCCCTAACCTCCTACCTTGTAAATGGCCTTGTTTGCCTTTCCTGGGTTCTGTAGTTGTGGCACTCTATGTATTAACATCTGAAAAGTTAGAGCTATGAGCCCCTCATGATATAGAACAGGCAATATTTGATTTTATAGATCTAGATTATGTCACTGAATCTGATCTTTTCTAGTTCTACCCACTTACCTGCAAACCTCATGATTTCGTTTTTCTTTACAGTTGAATATTATTTCATAATTTATATGGGATATGATTGTAGAATATTTAGGTTGTTTTTATTATTTTAACTATTGTCCATAGAGCAGCAATGAACAAGGCTGAGCTAGTATTTGTGGAATAGGATGAGGAGACCTTTGGGCATATGCTAAAGAGTGGCATACCTGGGTCGTATAGTACGTTTATCTTTAGCTACTTGGGAGTTCTTCATTTGTTAACATTTGTTGAGTACTTCTTAAATTCCAGGCAAAATACAATTAATATTCAAGTAAAATCCACTGTATAATTGCTACAATTATTTTTTTATTTCAAATAAGAAAGCTTATATTTAGTTAAAAAAAAACATCATTAGGATATACTCTGTAGTTACTGAGGCAGTGAATATTGACGCATGGTAGTATGCTTCAGAGATGTATAATTATGTCTTGTTGCCCACAGATGAACCAGCTTCTGATAATGAAGTTCCATAACTTAGCCAAGTTATAGAGAAAAAAAAATGTATGTCAATTGGACTTTTATCAACCATGTCATACATACCTAAATATTAAATTTCCTAAGTATCAAATTTCTTTTTATTTCTTTTAAAAATATTTTATTCTTTCAAAGGTTGCATACATGTATATAATGTATTTTGGTCTTATCTATTCCCCACTATATTACCTTACAAGTCACCATAGGACCTACCACAACATCTCCATCTGAATTTCATGTCCTTCCCTCCTCCTCCTCCTCCTCCTCCTCCTCCTCCTCCTCCTCCATTTATACAAATTACATGCTAAAAGTCTCCAGTGAAACTCTTATAATTATGATGAACTTAGCAAAACAAAATTTTTCATTGCCTTGCACTTAGGCTTAAGAAAAAAGAATTCTTAGTATAAAGCCACATGTAGTCTAAGATACTACCAGAACTTGTCTAAAACAAAAAATCCTTTTTATTCAGGATTATGACTCATGAGTTGACCTTTGACTCTCAAAATTTAAAAGGTAGTATTTTATCCTTTTTCATTTATTCCCAAGTATATTCATGATGATGAATTATTTGCTATGGGACTATACACCTTTTATCCTATATTTGAATGTTAACGTTTCTGTGAATATTGGTCGCAGATGTTTTGTCTTCCCTGGTTCCTGGCTTCAAAGATGTGAAAAGTAACTTTTCACACTTTCACCCCATGGTTATGTAAAACAAAAATACAAGACACTTTCCAGCCACAGCCACTGAAGGATCTTGAGTGATGACTCAAAAGGACAGTTTGAAAGATTATGTAAAGTGGGGATGGTAAAATGACTTGGTTGGTATAGGCACTTTGATGCCAAATCTGATGGCTTGAATTCCATCTTTGGATCCCACATGGCAAGAGGAAAGAATCAACTTCTAAAAGCTGTCCTCTGACCTCCAAGGGTTTGTGTGACCTCCACTTTTCAACCTCTTCCAATAATGTATGTTTAAAAAAATCTTCAAGGAACACTAAATTTACATTAAATCGTAGGGAATTTTGGTCTTTGCTCTTTTGACAATTACATAAGCTGCTTACAAGTTTGTAACATGGGGAAAGGCACAGAAACATGCTATCCTGAAAAAAAAAAAACTACCTAATTAATGCCCCAAGATGCAAGTCATGCAAGCTTTAAGGAAGGGCAACAGTGTGCATCAGAGAGGGTTGACAGTCCCTGTGTAAGACTGTCTGGGGAGCAGAGCTCATGGTGAAGCTGTGTTTTCTTCCCAGTGTTCTCTGTGCTGGCAAGCCTGGGCATCCTGGTAGCACAGTCTTTGTTTGTGCTGAAAAGAGAATGAATACTCCATGTAAATAATTGTAATTATCGTCTCATCGAAGAAACATAAACTTGGAATGCAGAACTGTTACCAGGGTAAATTGTCAATTTTGGAATGAATAGGATTTTTTTTTTTACAAATTTCAAATGAATAGCTGATGAAAAATTAATAAATTTTGTATAGAGTCACGCCTTTTTTGTTTAGAGAGCTTTTTTTTTTTTTCCATCGATTCAAAACCTTCATTTCTTGTTACATGGCTTTTATTTTTGCCTGCCTTTCTTTCCCTGAAATATCATCCAGTTAAAATTCTGCTTGCTCTGTTTTTTTCTATTGCCAGGAGCTTAAGCTCATGAAAAGAGCTAGAAAAAAAAAGTGCACTGCAAATTCAAAATTATAGTTTGATTTATAAATGTATGGTTTCACACAAAGTTAGTGAATATCTGTAGTGATCAATACATAATAGTCAAAGTTTGAACCTTGAAACTTTCTTATAAATCGCTTGGCTAGATGCTTTATTGTTTGTTTTTGTAGTTATTCTGTCAACTGAAACTATGTATGTCGAATGCTAAGATACTTAGGGCGAAAAATGGCAGTGTAGGGTTTGTGATGTTCACTTTAAAATTAACTTTAAAATTAACTCTACTTGAATAAATAGAGTCTGTATAAGTAGAGTCTCACAGGTGACTGAGAAAATTAGACTATTTTGGTAGCCTTTGTGAGTTCTTGGTTTGGAATTCTTGAAAGGTGAGTGCTGAAGATTTGTATCTTCAATCCTCTCTCTCATTACATAGCCAATATAGTTGTTTCTAAGTTGGCAAAGGTTTCTTCTGCTTTGGATGTAATATTTCACTATAATTTCTGTAAATAACAATAGTTTCTTTATGATTATAATGATTTGTTTGCCAGTTCCAACATCTGTCTGATAACAGCTTAATTGAGGAAGGGAGTATGATAAATATTTTCACCCACTGACTTCTACACAGAAATTCGATGATATACTGAGCTTAGTTAATTAACTCAGGGAATTAATTATATGTGAAAACACAGGATGAAGTTGGTCAGAGAATTGTGTCATAAGTGCTACTGACATGCTTCCTTAACTTTCTCATAGTTGCTTAGATATCAAAGATATGAATATCAAAGATATTTCATAGGACCTTAAAGTGTCATGTTAGATGAATTCGTTCCTCAAATTTCTGGTTCTCTTTGCACACCTTTTATTTTAAAATTTATTCCATAAAATATTCTATGAATTATGCCATTCATACATCTTTTTTTCCCTGTTTGATGAGGACTTAAATTTTTTTTTAATCATTCCATTAATTTACATCTCAAATGATATCTCCTTTCCCAGTTACCCATCCACAACCCCCCTATCCCATCTGCTCTCTCCCCTTTCCCCTTTGCCTTTTATGAGGGTGCTCACCCTCCCACCCACCCACTCCTGTCCCACAGTTTTAGCATCCTCCTACGCTGGGGCATCAAACCTCCACAGCACCAAGGGCCTTCCCTCCCATTGATGTCAGACAAAGCCATCCTTTGCTACATATGTATCTGGGGCCATGGATCCCTCCATGTACACTCCTTGGTTGGTGGTCTAGTCCCTGGGAGTTTTGAGTGGTCCAGCCAGCCAACATTGTTCTTATGGGGTTGTAATCCCCCTCTGTTCCTCCAGTCCTTTCTCCAGCTTCCCGACCAGGGTCCCCAAGGTCAGTCTGATGGTCAGCTGTGAACATTCACATCTGCATTGGTCGGGTGCTGGCAGAACCTCCCAGTGGACAGCCACACCAGGTTCCTGTCAGCAAATGGCTCTTGGCAACACCAACTGTTGTCTAGGGGTTTGGTGTTTGCAGACAGGATGGATCCCCAGGTGGAGCAGTCCCTGGATGGCCCTTCCTTCTGTCTCTGATCACTTTTTTGTCTTTGTCTTTCCTTTGGACAGGAATATTTCTGGGTTAAAATGTTTGAGATGGTTGGATGGCCCCATCCTTGACTCAGGGCCATGCCTATCTACTGGAGGTGGTCTCTACAGGTTCTACCTCCTCTTCTCTGCGAATTTCAGCTAAAGTCATCCACACTGAGTCCTGGGAGCCTCTCTTGCTTCCCTGGCACTTGGGACTGACCAGTGCTACCCCCAGTTCCTCATCCCCCACTACTACATATTTTTATTTGATTTCCTGACCCTCTGTATCTCTCTCTCCTCTCCTCCAGTACCTGATACTGTCGTCCCTTATTTTCTCTCCTCTCTCCTTCCCAGGTCCCCCTTCCTCCACCTGTTCTCAGCTCTATGAAGGATTGAAGCACCCACACCCTGGTCATCCTTCCTCCATATGACCCATATAAGGTCAATATGGTCAGTGGGTTGTATCATGGGTATTGTGAGGTTTTGGGCTAATATCAAATTATCAGTGAGTACATACCATGTGTGTTCTTTTGTGTCTGGATTACCTCACTCAAGATGATATCTTCTAGTTCCATTCATTTGCCTAAGAATTTCATGAAGTCATTGTTTTTAATAGCTGATTAATAATCCATTGTGTAAATGTACCATATTTTCTGTATCCAATACTCTGTTTAAGGACATCTGGGTTCTTTCCAGCTTCTGGCTATTATAAATAAGGCTGCTATGAACATAGTGGAGCATGTGTCCTTGTTATATATTGGAGCATCTTTTGGGTATATGCCCAGGAGTGGTATAGCTGGGTCCTCAGGTAATACTATGTTTAATTTTCTGAGGAACAGCCAGACTGATTTCCAGTATGGTTGCACCATCTTGCAATCCCACCAACAATGGAGAAGTGTCCCACTTTCTCCACATCCTTTCCAACATGTGCTGTTACCTGAGTTTTTGATCTTAGCCATTCTGATAGGTGAGAGGTGGAATCTCAGGGTTGTTTTTATTTACATTTCCCTGATGACTAAGGATGTTGAACATTTTTTAAGTGCTTCTCAGTCATTTGAGATTCCTCAGTTGTGAATTATCTGTTTAGTTCTGTACCCCATTTTTAATAGGATTATTTGGTTCTCTGTAGTCTAACTTTGGCCAGCTAAGCATAGAAGTCTATGAAAACATCCTATGACAATTAGTTTCCTACATGGAATTTATCATGAAAGTATATGTAGTAATAATATTATTATCATATAATGTCATAAGCCATACATTTTATATGAATAAAGTTTATGATCTTCTGTAATTGTGCACCTATTACACCAGATATTTGCCTAGTGTTTACTAGCCCACCCCATACCTGCTTTTATTATAATATACTTTAGCCACATAGCAACACTTCTCAATCTTAATGTTTATGTGGATGGTTTGGTTGCATTGTGTGTGTTATCCTTCCATAATGCTGAGTGTCAAAACATATGGCCAAGTTCTTTGCTTCTGATCTACATAATGTCTCATCCCTTTCTCTTACTCTCTTTCTATACATCCTTGTAGTCTTTAACAGTGTTATTGAAAAATAATTAGGATGCCATATTGGTCACCATTTTAAGTGTAAAATTTGACGTTTTCAGAGTTGTCTAGCAAGTTCATGTTATACAATAATCTCTATCATCTAAATTTAGAATAATTTTATTTTTCCTCAAAGACCTTAATTATCATTAGTAGTAAGTCTTTGGTCTTACATTTCTAGCCTAGAATTGATCAAATTTATGCTTGCAGAATCTCTGTATGCCAGTTCTTTCACATGAATTGAAGCATACAATGCATGTTGTTTTGTTTCTCTAACTCAGTGGCTTATGTTCATTAATGACTTATTCTATTCAAAACTTCATCCTTTGTGTGTCAAAATAGTGATCACTTGTATGGTTATGCCATATGCATGCATTCCTCATTCCAAAGAAATTTAGATTTATACATTTGGATATTAAATTGGGCTAGTATTATGAGAGAAGAAACCTACAAATATGTCTTTGTGTTCATTTTCCATTGGCTGTCTGATCTTGGGTATGAAGACTACCCATAATGTATGTTTCCCCCAGTGAGACTCCTTAGGAGAAAACTAAATTTTAACTTGCAAGTCGTTATCAATTGAAGATAGCTCTGAGTTAGGGATCAGGGCATGTGCCTATGTTTCATTTCAGTTCTAGGACCCCCAACTGGTGCAGACCCATGCAGGCTCAGTACATGCTGTTACAGTCTCTGAGAGTTCATATATCTGTGTGATGATGCACTTAGAAAATCTTGTTTCCTTGATGTCCTCAGTCCTCTCTGGCCCTTACACTCGTTCTACCTCCTCTTCTTCAGGGTTTCCTGAGTCCCAAATAGAGAGAGTGAATGAAGACATTTTATTTAGAGTTGTTTTAGGGTCTCTCACTCTTTACATATTATTTGGCTGTGGATCTTTGTATTGTTCCCATTTGCTGCAGGAGAAAGCTTCTCTGATGATGACTGAGCCAGGTATTGATCTATAAAAATAGCAGAATACCATTTAGAGTTATTTTATTGCTAAATTCCTTCAGTAGAACAGTAATATTTTGTTTTAGCCTAGGCCCATGGGTATCTAGTTTCATGTTCTTGGTTGCCAAGCAACATTGAGTATGGATTCCATCTCACGGAGTGGGCCTTAAGTCAACTCAGATATTGAAAGGTTATTCCCATAAGCTCTGTTTCCCCCGTCACCCTAGCATATCTCGCAGGCAGGAGCACACCACTGTAGACTGAAAGGGCTGTGTTTAGGCTTCTCATTTGGTAGCATGCGGAGTATTCAGGTACCAAGAACACTACCCCACAGTGGTGAAGGCTCTAGTAGGCACCCATTTGACTTCCTTATGTTAAGTGAGTTGTATAGATGTTGTCTTAGCAATAGAGCCTTGTTGTCAGTGTGTAAAGAACAACTTACAGCTTTGAAGACAGCCTAGTTGTTGGGGGATTCTTATTGAACCTTTGTCCATCTACTCAATTATATATAACCCATTTTGATATTAGAAGCTTCATTTGGTGACAACACAATGTTATGTGAAGGTACTTTTTTTTTTGAAAAAAAAAAAAACTTTAATCTTTTTTCTTTTATAATCCAGTCTTTATCCCCTTCCAGTTCTGACCTCCAACAGTTCCTCATCCCATTCCTCGTCCCCTATCTCCAAGAGGATGTCTCCCCACCCCACCCCCACCTTGGTAGGCCTCCTCATTCCCTGGGGCCTCAAGTCTCTTAAGGGTTAGGTGCTTCTTCTCTCACTGAGGCCAAACCAGGCAGTCCTCTGCTATATGTTGGGGGCCTATATCAGCTCATGTATGCTTCCTGGTTGGTGGCTCAGTATCTGAGAGATCTCACAGGGGTCCAGGTAGGTTGAGACTGCAGGTCTTTCTATGGGGACACCCACCTCCTCAACTTCTTCCAGCCTTTCCCTAATTCAACCACATGTGTCTCTGAGTTCAGACCATTGGTTGGGTTTAAGTATCTGCTTCTGACTTAGTCAGCTGCTTGTTGGGCCTCTTGGAGGGTAGCCATGCTAGGCTCCTGTCTATAAGTAGGCCATAGCATTAGTAATAGTGTCAGGCCTTGGAGACTCCCTTTGATACAGGTCCCAATTCGGGCCTGTCACTGGATGTCCTTTCCTTCAGTCTTGTCTCCATTGTTGTCCCTGCAGTTCTTTCAGACAGGAACAATTCTGGTCAGAGTTTTTGACTGTGGAATGGCAACCCATCTCTCACTTGATGCCCTGTCTTTCTATTGGATCTGGACTCTACAAGTTCCCTCTCCCCATTGTTGGGCATTTCATCTAAGGTCCCTCCCTTTGAGTCTTTAGATTCTCTCACCTCTCAGGAACATTCTAGAGGGTCCCCTACCTCCCACCTCCGGAGGTTATATATTATTACTCATTTGACTGGCCCTAGGGACTTCACTCCTGGTCCCACCACCCCAAAACCTGATCATGTTTCTCTTTTCCCTTCTCCTTCCCTTCTCCCTCTCACCCAGTTCCTTCTTATTTCTCTCTCTCTCTCTCTCTCTCTCTCTCTCTCTCTCTCTCTCTCTCTCTCTCTCTCTCTTTCTCTCTCTCTCTGTTGGTCTCGCTGTGTATTTCTGTCTCTGTCTCTCTATCTCCCATTTCTCTCTCTCTTTTTCTCTCTCTTCCTCTCTCTTAATCCTATAGGTCATTTGCGTATATATTATGGCTTCCAGTTTTGTATTAATAGAATTCCTAAGTGTGAAAATAAGTGGCTCTCTGCATCTGTATCTTGTTTCTTGTGCCTTTTGGGGACTCTTACTTCTGCTCTGTTTGTTGTTGTTGTATTCCAAAGTGCTTATTTTGTTTTATCTTATTGTTGTACATTATTATTATTACTACATTATATTACATTATTATTTTTTCAAAGCATGTTTGGTTTTTTTTGGATATTTTATTTATTTACATTTCAGATGATATCCTCTTTACATATTCCTCCCCCAAATATTCCCTATCCCATCTCCCCTCCTCCTGCTGCTATGAGACTGTGTCCCCACCCACCTCCATTCTCACCTCCCCATCCTTGAATTCCTCCACACTGGGCATCCAGCCTTCACAGGACCAAGAATCTCCTCTTCTACCTATACCTGACAAGGCCATCCTCCCCTACATATACAACTGGAGTCAAGGGTCCCTCTCTATGTGCTCCCAAGCTGGTGATTTAGACCCTGGGAGTTCTGGTTGTTTGGTATTGTTGCTCTTCCCATGGGGTCCCAAACCCCTTCAGTTCCTTCAGTTTTCTCTCTAACTCCTCCATTGGGAACTCCTTGATCAGTTCAAAGGTTAGCTGTGAGCATTTGCCTCTGTATATGTCAGGCTCTGGCAGACCTCTAAGGAGACAGCTGTATCAGGCTCCTGTCAGCATGCACATCAGCTTCTGCTTTTGGTGATTGCACAAGGGATGGATACCCAGGTGGGGCTGTCTCCAGACAACCCCTCCTTCAGTTTCTGTTCCACACTTTGTCTCCATATTTGCTCCCTTGAGTATTTGGTTACTCCTTCTAAGAAAGGCCAAATCACCTTATACTTGGTCTTCCTTCTTTATGTGCTTCATGTGGTCTGTGAGTTAATCTTGGGTATTCGAGCTTTGGGCTAATATCCAATTATCAGTGAGTCCATACCATGTGTGTTCTTTTGTGATTGGGTTACCTTACTCAGGATGATATTTTCTAGTTCCATCCATTTACCTAAGAATTTCACAAAGTCATTGTTTATAATAGCTGAGTAGTACTCTACTGTGTAAATGTACCACATTTTCTGTATCCAATACTCTGCTTAAGGACATCTGAGTTCTTTCCAGCTTCTGGTTATTATAAATAAGGCTGCTATGAACAAGTGGAGCATGTGTCCTTGTTATATATTGGAGCATCTTTTGGGTATATGCCCAGAAGTGGTATAGCTGGGTCCTCAGGTGTAATACTATGTTTAATTTTCCGAGGAACAGCCAGACTAATTTCCAGAGTGGTTGTATCAGCTAGCAATCTCACCAACAATGGAAGAATGTTCCTCTTTCTCCATATCCTTGCCAGCATCTGCTATCACCTGAGTTTTTGATCTTAGCCATTCTGATTAGTGTGAGGTAGAATCTCAGGGTCGTTTTGATTTGCATTTCCCTGATGAGAAAGGATGTTGAACATTTCTTTAGGTGCTTCTAGCCATTCGAGTCCCTCAGTTGAAAATTCTTTATTTAGCTCTGTATTCCATTTTTATAGGGTTATTTGATTGTCTGGAGTCTAATTTCTTGAGTTCTTTGTATATATTTGCTATTACCCCTCTATCAGATGTAGGATTGGCAAAGATCTTTTCCTAATCTGTTGGTTTCCATTTTGTCCTATTGACAGTGTCCTTTGCTTTACAAAAGCTTTGCAATTTTATAAGATCCATTTGTTTGATAAGATTTGATTTATAAGATCTTTTTTGTTTGTTTTTTAAATTTATTTAATTATTTAAATCACATCACAATTTACTTATTCACACAGGGGTTATAAACACAAAAAGGCAGGATGTGGGGAAGGGAATGACACTGGAGCATAGGTATTCAGGGGGAGTACAGATACCATTCAGAACAGGGTATCAGGTGGGTGAAGGTTCAGGGGACAGGTCACTATGACTCTGCCTATGATTCACTTGTCCATATCTAAGTTGGTACTGTCCTATTTATAAGATCTATGACTACTCAGGCTGGTAAATTTCCACAGAAGCTGCCTGTTTACAATAGCTTATAGCCTTCTGTTTCAGTGTTTTTCCACAGAGACCCAAGACTTTGTGTAGGCATGTATGTATGTCAGGCCTATTGCTGATTTTAGGCCTATGGCTGATTTTAGGTCTTCGGTGTATAAGCAGGGCTGCTCCTGACATCTCCTCCCTTCTCTAAGTATAGAAGGGCCTTGGCGATTCTATTCTTGTGAAGGCGGGGATAGAGGCCTGACCTCCAATAATTGAAGGGAACATTGTAATGGCTCAGGTCCTCCTATCGTTGTCCAGTGAGGCATGAGGGCCATACCCATCCTGATGTCTTTTTCCTGGAGAGGGAATACTTTTTGACATCGACCCTATGCAGTCAGGTTTGTCTCTCAGGGAACCCAGACAGATATTTTTAACTTTTATTTATATTCCCTTGCAGTGCTTAGCCTCACAGCCTAAGCAAGAATTCAGATCACCAGTCAGAGGGGGTTCTGGGTAGCCCCTCTCTGCTTGGTCTAGGGTGGAAGTCCCCTCTTTTAGATTGGGTGGAGATGGGTTTTGGGAACACCCTGGATAAAAGTAACAACCTCATCTTGAGTCTCGTGGTCCTCCATAGCTAACTTATGATAATGTATCCGAATAGGTTTTGCTACCAAATTATCTATCTGTTGTATCACAAAGTTAGTCAGCCTATTTAAGCCTGGGACCAAAAGAAATCAGCAAAAATAACCTAATTAATGGTCCAAGATGGGAGGAAGTGGGGTTGACAACCATGGAGAGGTTGAAAACCAATCCTTGTACCAGCTCTCATCTTTCTCTTTCTCTCTCTGTCTTTTCTTGGGACTTTCTCTGACCTTTTTCATGTTCTCTTTAACCATCCCTGTCTTGTCTATGTAAGGGCAACATTCTTCTTTAAGGGCTGTACACAGTCAAGAGCTGTACACAGTTTTTTCTATTGTAAAAGAATAAGTCAATTCTTTTTTTAATTGCATATTTTATTTACATTTCAGATGTATCCCCTTTCCCCATTCCCCTCCCCCCAGAAACATGCTATCCCATTCCCCTCCTCGTGCTTCTATGAGGATGTGCCCCTACCTACTTCCACCTCACCCACCCTCGAATTCCCCCACACCGGGCATCCAGCTTTCATGGGACCAGGGATCTCCCCTTATGTTAGAGCATAAGCCATTGGTGTTCTGTTCAGGAACTTTTCCTCTGTGCCCAAGTATTCAAGGCTCTTCTCCACTTTCTCTTCTATTAGTTTCTGTGTATCTGGTTTTATGTGGATCTACTTGGACTTGAGTTTTGTATAAAAGAGATAAGAATGGGTCAATTTGCATTCTTCTACATGCTGACCTCCAGTTGAACCAGCATCTTTTGTTGAAAATGCTGTATTTTTTTCCACTGGATGGTTTTAGCTCCTTTGCCAAAGATCAGGTGACCATAGGTGCATGGGTTCATTTCTGGGTCTTCATTTCTATTCCATTGATCTTCTTGTCTGTCTCTGTACCAATAACATGCAGTTTTTACAGAGCAATCACTATTGCTCTGTAGTACAGCTTGAGGTCAGGGATGGTGATTCCCCCAGAAGTTCTTTATTGTTGAGAATAGTTTTTGCTATCCTGGTTTTTTTATTATTCCAAATGAATTTGAGAATTGCTCTTTCTATGTCTATGAAAAATTGAGTTGGAATTTTGATGGGGATTGCATTGAATTGTTTTCAGCAAAATGACCATTTCTACTATATTAAACCTGCCAATCCATGAGCATTGGAGATCTTGCTATCTTCTGAAGTCTTCAATTTTTTTTCTTCAGAGACTTGAAGTTCTTGTCATACAGATATTTCACTTGCTTGGATAGATTCACCCCCAAGGTATTTTATACTATTTGTGACTATTGTGAAGGGTGTCATTTCCCTAATTTCTTTTTCAGCCTGTTTATCTTTCACGTAGAAGAAGGCTACTGATTTGTTTGAATTACTTTTATATGCAGCACTTTGCTAAAGTTGTTTATCAGGTTTAGGAGTTCTCTGGTGGAAGTTTTGGGATCACTTAAGTAAACTATCATATCATCTGCAAATAGTGATATTTTTACTTCTTCCTTTTTATTTGTGTCACTTTGACTTTCTTTTGTTGTCTAATTGCTCTGGCTAGGACTTCCAGTACTATATTGAATAGGTAGGGAGAGAGTGGGCAGCCTTGTCTAGTCCCTGATTTTAGTGGGATTGCTTCAAGTTTCTCTCCATTTGGTTTGATGTTGGCTACTGATTTGCTGTATATTGCTTATACTATGTTTAAGTATGGGCCTTGAATTCCTGATCTTTCCAAGACTATTACCGTGAAAAGTTGTTGAATTTTGTCAAATGCTTTCTCAACATCTAATGGGATGATAATGTGATGGTTTTCTTTTCATTGAGTTTGTTTATATAGTGGATAATGTTGATGGATTTCAGAATATTGAACCACCCCTGCATTCCTGGGATAAAGCCTACTTGATCATGATGGATGACTGTTTTGATGTGTTCTTGGATTTGGTTTGGGAGAATTTTATTGAGTATTTTTGCATTGATATTCATAAGGGGGTTTGTTCTGAAGTTTTCTTTCTTTGTTTGGTCTTTGTGTGGTTTAGGTATGAGCATAATTGTGGATTCATAGAATGAATTGGGTAGTGTTCCTTCTGTTTCTATTCGGTGGAATAGTTTGAAGAGAATTGGTATTAGGCCTTCTTTGAAGATCTGATAGAATTCTGCACTAAAACCATCTGGTCCTGGGCTTTTTTTGGTAGGGAGACTTTTAATACTGCCACTATTTCTTTAGAGGTTCTGGGACTGTTTATATGGTTTATCTGATCCTGATTTAACTTTGGTACCTGATATCTGTCTAGAAAATTGTCCATTTCATCCAGGTTTTCAAGTTTTGTTGCATATAGGCTTTTAGTAGAATCTGATGATGTTTTGAGTTTCTTCAGTTTCTCTTGTTATGTCTCCCTTTTCATTTATGATTTTATTAATTTGGATACTTTCTCTGTGCCTGCTGGTTAGTCTAGCTAGCGGTTTACCTATCTTGATGATTTCCTCAAAAAAAAAAAAAAAAAAAGAAAAAAAAAGCTTCTTGTATTGTTGATTCTTTGTGTAGTTCTTTCTGTTTCTACTTGGTTGATTTCAGCCCTGAGTTTGATTTTATCCTGCCATCTACTCCTCTTGGGTGTATTTGCTTCTTTTTGTTCTAGAGCTTTCAGGTGTGTTGTCAAGTTGTTAGTGTTTGCTCTCTCCAGTTTCTTTTTGTAGGCACATAGATTTATGAATTTTCCTCTTAACAGTGCTGTCATTGTGTCCCATAAGTTTTGGTATGATGTGCCTTCACTTTCATTAAATTCTAAAAATTCTTTAATTTCTTTCTTTATTTCTTCCCTGACCAAGTAATCAGTGTGTAGACTATTGTTCAGTTTCTATTTGTATGTGGGCTTTCCATTGATTTTATCATTTTGAAGACCAGTCTTAGTCCGTGGTGATCTGATAGGATGCATGGGATTATTTCAGTTTTCTTGTATCTGTGGAGGTCTGTTTTGTGACCAATTATATGATCAATTTTGGAGAAGGTACCATGAGATGCTGAGAAAAAGGTATTTTCTTTTGTTTTAGGATGAAATGTCCTATAGATATCTGTAAAATCCATTTGGTACATAAGTTCTGTTAGTTTCACTGTGTCTCTGTTTAGTTTCTGTTTCCATGATCTTTCAATTTCTGAGAGTGGATTCTTAAAGTCGCCCACTATTATTTTGTGGGGTACAATGTGTGCTTTGAGCTTTAGTAAGGTTTCTTTTATGAATGTGGATGCCCTTGCATTTTGAGCATTTATATTCAGAATTGAGAATTCATCTTGTTAGATTTTTCCTTTGATGAGTATGCAGTGTTCTTCCTTATTTGTTGTGATAACTTTTGGTTGAAAGTCGATTTTATACAATATTAGAATGGCTACTCCAGCTTGTTTCTTAGTATCATTTGCTTGGAAAATTGAGGTAGTGTCTGTCTTTGTAACTGAGGTGCATTTCCTGTTTGCAGCAAAATGCTGGGTCCTGTTTACATATTCAGTCCATTAGTCTATGTGTTTTTATTGTGGAATTGAGTCCATTGATATTAAGAGATATTAAGGAAAAGTGATTGTTGGTTCCTGTTATTTTTGTTATTAGAGGTGGAATTATGTTTGTGTGGCTATCTTCTTTTGGATTTGTTGAAAGATTACTTTCTTGCTTTTTCTAGGGTGTAGTTTCCCTCCTTACGTTGGTGTTTTCCCTCTATTATCCTTTGTAGGGTTGGATTAGTGGAAAGATTTTGTGTAAATTTGGTTTTGTCATGGAATATCTTGTTTTTTTCTCCATCTATAGTTATTGAGAGTTCTGCTGGGTATAATAGTCTGGGCTGACATTTGTCTTCTCTAAGGTCTGTATGACTTCATTCAAGGATCTTCTGGGCTTTATAGTCTCTGGTGAGAAGTCTGTTGTAATCCTGATAGGTCTGCCTTTATATGTTGTTTGATCTTCCCCCACTACTGCTTTTAATATTCTTTCTTTGTTTTTTGTTTGTTTGTTTGTTTGGGTTTTTTTTTGCCTTTGGTGTTTTGATTATTATGTGACAGGAGGAATTTTTTTTCTGGTCTAGTCTATTTGGAGTTCTGTAGGTTTCTTTTTTCTTTTCTTTTTTTTTTTTGGTTTTTCGAGACAGGGTTTCTCTGTGTAGCCCGGGCTGTCCTGGAACTCACTATGTAGACTAGGCTGGCCTCGAACTCAGAAATCCACCTGCCTCTGCCTCCCAAGTGCTGGGATTAAAGGCGTGCGCCACCACCGCCCAGCTCTGTAGGTTTCTTGTATGTTTGTGGGCATCTCTTTTTTTTTAGGTTAGGGAAGTTTTCTTCTATAATTTTGTTGAAAATATTTACTGGCCCTTTCAGTTGGGAATCTTCACTTTCATCTATCTATACCTATTATCCGTAGGTTTGGTCTTCTCATTATGTCCTGGATTTCCTGGATGTTTTGGGTTAGGAACTTTTTGCATTTTGCATTTTCTTTGACAGTTTGTGTCAATGTTTTCCATGATATCTTCTGCACATTAGATTCTCTCTTCTATCTCTTGAATTCTGTTGGTGACATCTGTGACTTCTGATCTCTTTCCTAGGTTTTCTATCTCCAGGGTAGTCTCCCTTTCTGATTTCTTTATTGTTTCTACTTCCATTTTTAGATCTATGGTTTTGTTCAATTCCTTCACCTGTTTGGTTGTGTTTTCTTGTAATTCCTTAAGGGATTTTTGTGTTTCCTCTTTAAGGGCTTCTACCTGTTTACCTGTGTTCTCCTGTATTGCTTTAAGGGAATTATGTCTTCTTAAATTCCTCCATCATCAACATGAGAAGTGATTTTAAATCTGAATGTTGCTTTTTCGGTGTGATGGGGTATTCAGAACTTGCTATGATGGGAGAACTGGGTTCTGATGATGCCAGGTAACATGGTTTCTGTTGCTTATGTTCTTGTGCTTGCCTTTTGCTACCTGGTTATCTCTAGTGCTACCTGCACTCACTATCTCTGACTGGAGCCTGTCTCTCCTGTTATCTTGGTTGTTTCAGAACTCCTCAGAGTCCAGGTGTCTCTGTGATCGTATGATCCTGAGATCCTGGTTGAAATAGCTCCTAGGACTCAGGGTGCCTCTGGGTTCCTGTAATCCTTTGATTCTGGGCATGTTACAGCCCCTGGAATTCCAGCTTCCTCAACTTCTCTGAGTGCAGTAGATCCTCTGCTGCTCTGAGTGCAGTGGTTCCTCTAGGATGGGTCAGGATATGATGTCTCCATGGGAGCAGACCAGCTAGGAGTCTGCTCCAGTAAAAAGGACCAAGCAAGGGGTGAAAGGCGGCCTGTGTGTTTTCTGAGGACAGACAGGAAAGAGTAGATCCAGAAGGATGGGAGATAGGGAGAAACTGGGATGACCAGAGGAACAAACCATAATCAGGATATATTGTATGAAACAATCTATTTGGAATAAACAAAACAAAATGAAAAACAAAACAAAAGCCTTCATGATTAGCAAAAAAGTACAGCGAGAATAAGACAGTCAAAAAGAAGAAATGCACAATCTAAGTAATGTAAATGTGGAAAGAGATTTCTATACTATAGAAACTTAGCAATGAGTATGTATTCAGAAGAAGAAAGTGCACATAACTAATCTGAGAAACTTGAGATCCAAATGCTCAAAACCTTGGATTATTTAGGGAGTGTAGCTGTTCATCTATTATTGATTGAGTATAACTATCTCTTCACATATTCAAAGGAAATGTAAGATAATGGTATTCTTTCCAATACTTTGACTCAGCATCAGTTTTGTAATAAATTTATAATATACTAATGTACTAATTATTTTATGTTGCTATAATAAAATACCCTTGAAAGGAGAGGAGAGGAGAAGAGAGGGGAGGGGAGGGGAGGAGAGAGAGAGAGAGAGAGAGAGAGAGAGAGAGAGAGAGAGAGAAGAGAAAACAGCTCAGGAGAAGATGCCACTATTGATATTTGTGCAAATATTGTGTAGAGCCAGTTCATCATCACCCTTGAGTATAGATCTGTGTAGACAAGCTAATAATCTGATAAATCTGTTTAATAAATGTTGAGTTCCTATTGAATTATCAGCAGAGCCCCTGTATAATTTAGCATTTTAATCAGCGTGTATGAGGATTCTAACGTCTCTAAATCCTTATTACAGCTTTTTATTCTGGCAATGCCAGTGCACAGGAAGTGTCCTCTTCAGATGTTCGTTAATACTGACCTCTTTATGTTATGTTTATCTGAAATTTGAGCAGCATTCTAAGAAAAATTCTCACCACAATCATGTCACCTTTGGTTTTTTATCAATTACTCTAGGATTTCATACTGTATACTTAAATCATATTCTCTCACCCACACCTGGCTCTTCTTAGAACCATGTTCTCTTTCTTTCTCACATGCTTTTGTTCTCATGTTTAGTGTTGTTGTTGTAAAGCCCTTCCAGTCCAAATTGTGCTGTCCATGTACTCTTCATTGTATAGTCATCCACTCTAACAAGCTTCTCCTACCAGAGAATTATATCCTTAAAGAAAACTCACTTCACCTCTCATAGTAGCTCTTGGTTGCCAGTAACCCCTTGGCTAGGGGTAAGCCTTGATGCCCACATCCCTCTCCATGATGGAACTTGCCCTGTCTTTTGCTTCCACCTCACCATGGGAGCACTGACATTATAGAAGTATACTACTATGCCCGACTTTATGTGGTTTGGGGATTAAAATTTATACATCAATTTTTGAAAAATTCAAAATCAAAAATTCAGCTCCTCAAATTTCAACATCCAGCACTTTACCCCATGGGAGATCTTCTCAGTTCCTTAATAGATTTTAATACCATCATAAAGATTCTGACTGAGAGAGGCAAAAGAAAAGCATACAGAAGAGAGGAGAGTGTTGTGAATGTCTCAAGCATAGCATGTTGGCAACCAATCAGATGTAGAGGTTTGTTCACCTTTAGAGATTCCAGATGGAATGTAACTTTGTTGACACCGTAACTTTAAACCTCCAATATTTTGAAAGAGTAAAGTTCTGGTTTGTTAAACAAATGACTATAGAGAGTAAGGGAAATTTATGTCCCTGTAATCATTCCATCATTTCTTTAATATCTGTTTCCTGCACTGGACAGTGAGTATCAGCAAGTCCTCCTCCTCTTCCTCCTCCTCCTCCTTCTCCTATTCCTTCTTTTTCTCCCCCCCCCCATTCTGATAATTCTATTAAGTAATACAGGGTTATCAATATTTAGGTTTTTCAGATACTTGATAAAATGGATAGTTCAAAATTTTAGGGTTAGCCATGCAAATGGGTAAGAACTAAATGATTCTGAGAAAGCAATTACATTACCTGCATTTTAAATGATTATGTAAAGTATACATTTGGTTATTCAGGAAAGAGACAGGAATAGACACTGCACAAATTTTATGATGTATAGAAAAGCAGATAAAGTTTCATGGATGATTTTACTAGTGGACTCTATTAGAGTAGGAAAATGGGTATTTTCTGAGCATGGGAAGTACAGGCTAGTGTATTTAACAGACAACAGGTCTGTGATCAGTTGTGCCTCCCAGACAGTGTCTTTAAGCTGTGTGTTTTGAGGCAGGTCACTTGAGTTTCAAGTAGCCCTCGCTTTACATTGTTCTTGTGACACAGGGCAGAATGGTATAATTCTTAGGAACCCATTATAGAAGGGTACTCCAAAATTTTATAGAAGGGTGCAATATATAAGAAAAATATTAAAAGAGAGAAAAATAAAAGAATATGAGGTTGGGTGGTTACGGAAAAGGGAGAATCTGGGGGAAGTTCAGGGTGGGGAAAGACTATAATTAAGATATATCATAAAATAAAAACATAAAAATTAAGAACGAAAAATGAGAAAGATCTGAAGTCAAAATAGAAACTGTTTGTCAGCACCATAGGAAAAATGTAAGGGTACACTTCAAACTGAGCAGTGGTGAGACATCAGGCAACTGAGTCTACTGTGCAATCTCATATATGAAGCTCTTTAAGCATGCTGCTCTAGACTCTGCTACATACAAAGACTGCATCCAAGAAAATGCTAAATGCAAAACTAAAATATAGATGTTGACTGCTAGGGTTGCCATTGGAGACTCATTGACTACTTAGAAATTTCACTTGGAGTAATCACCCTATTATAGTATTATTTTTAATCTTTAAAACTTTTTTGATATTAAAATTATATAATTTCCCCTTCCCTCTCCGTTCCCCAAACCGTCCCATATATACACCCTTATTTTTCATATTTGTGGTCTCTGTTTTTGTGACACACACACACAGACACACACACACACAAAATTTTATAATATGTGTGCATCTCCTCCTTAGACTATATTACGTTACTTTATTTTTTTTTTCAGAACTTACCATTGGTTATTGGATAATCAAGACATGTACTTTCCTGAGGAATACTATTTCATATTGTTTTTAAGCAACAATGGCAAGGACATAGTACACCACATTTAAAAATTTCAGGATCCACTAAGAACACTATGTGTGTGTGATCATGCATATACTTTTGTGTATGAGTGCGTGCTTGGACGCCAATGTTGGTATAGTTGGGCCATCACATATGATTAACTTTTTTCATGGAATATTAATTTTTTTAGTATCTCAAGTCTACCACTTAATATGACTTAGCACCCTTTTCAACTCTTACTGTTGACTGGACTCCTCTCTGACAAGACTTTAAAACCTCATTGTATGTTGAGTTTTATTTCATCTAAGGAGCTACCTGAAAGGAGATAACATGATGATCCATGAAGCTCCCACAGGACCTTCATTATATTGTCATGTGATCATTAAGATGACACACGCTGTCAGAATTCATTGAGGGTTTATGACTGGACAGAGACTCTGGTCATATGCTTACATATCTGATTTCCCTTAGTGCTCACACAATATTCTTGTGAAACAGCTTCTATTGTCTCCATTTTGCAGCTGTGAAAACTTGAACTTAGAGATGCAGAAGTAATTTGCTCAAAAAATAATTCAGTTCTTATTTGAGAGACCCAGTGTTCATGCCAGGTATCTTGAGAGCAATGGCTCTCATCCTTCGTAACTCTGACCCTTTGATACATTTCCTCATGGTGGGATAACTCCAACCATAAAATTATTTCATTTCTACTTCATAACTGCAATTTTGCTACTGTCATGAGTTGTAATGTAAATATCTGATGTTCAGGCTTTTTGATATGAGATCCCAAAGGGATTGCTACCACACAGGTTGAGAAATGCTGCCTTGAACAATGGCCTTTAAACTCTTTGTCCATGTGCCTCTTACTCTGTTGCTAGAGAGAGATGCCTAGAAATGCATTTATTTTTTACGTTATGATATTTGGGGGAGAGGCCCTATATTATTGTCTTTGTCCTTTATTAACTCCATACAGCAGGTATGACCTAGCAACTCAAATATTGTTTTCACAGATTGAGGAGGATCTAGACTTACACAAATGCAGTAAAAATCACCAGGTGCTAATTAAATTACCATGTAATTTAATTTATGCTCATGACTAGGAATCATATGAACCCAAAAGATGGAACTGATGAATAAATGATTTACTTAACATTAACTATGTTTTTGCTAGCATTTTATAATTCAGTGTGTGTAATACAGAGTTATGGGATTGCTAGGTGTGGTAGTGTCTGCAGTGGGCCTGAGAGATGGAAGCCAGCCTGGGCTACATAGAAAAATATTGTTTAGAAAGAAGAAAAAAGTATGAACTTCATTCAAGCACTTTTAAAATTTTTCTTGGAGATGATTTGTTTCATTTTACTAAAATATTTTGGTTTAATCAATTAAATCTGTTAAGTGAAAATAATTTCATTAATCTTATGTGTTTCTGTTTGTTTCTTTTGTTCTTTTTTGTTGTGGATGTGTTGTTTCATCTCTAGGATGGCGTAGGAGTTGATGAGAAGCTGTCGTTAAGGCGAGTGGCTGTGGTTGAAGATTTCTTTGACATTATCTATTCTATGCATGTGGAGACAGGGCCGAATGGAGAACAAATCCGGAAACACGCTGGGCAGAAGAGAACTTACAAAGCAGTAAGTGAGAGAGAGAGAGAGAGAGAGAGAGAGAGAGAGAGAGAGAGAGAGGGAGGAAGCATGCATTCTGAGTCCTGTTACTATGTTTGCATGTTAACATGAGTGCAAAGAGTTAGTAGTACCTATCATGCAGCACAGCCTTGATCACATCAGGGCAGAACAAGTACTTATGCCATAATTTATTATTGGTTGTTTTAGTCATAGGTTCGTAAGTCTATTCCATTAAGTATAAGCCTGTCTGTAGAATTCTTACATTATATTCTTTAAATATATATAAAACATAATATTCCCAGTTAGATACCTATACAGAGGAAGGCATATTTGAAATGTATGTTCAATGTGCCATAATATATAAATTATGTGCTGGAAGATAAGAACATTTTAACAATCATTCAATTTCTTCCATCTAAAGTCATACCATTGTATTTATATATTTTCTATTCCATCCTATAGCAACATTGATAAGAAAAACATACATAATTTTATGTTAATTTATAAATCTTAATTTTCATGAACAGAATATTAAAATACGTTATTTTCATAATACCATGCCCTTGAACTTTTAAAAATTTGAAATATATGATTTAATTGTAAATTATGTGAAAAGTATATTTAATTAACTATTTGATAGTGGGATATATATTGTCAAAATGGAGTTATATTTTAGTTTTTAAGTTATTAATTAAACCTGCAGTTTGATATACACATTTTAATCTACATTTTATTTAATTAAAACTTTATTAAACCATATTACTATAGATATTTTACCCACTCTAGCAAAATTGAAGAGTTATTACCTTTTGCCAATACAAGCAAAGTGTACATTGTAAGAGCTTTCTCAGCAGTGGGGATACTGTTCTTTTTATGAATTCTTATTGAAGTTCGCTTTTGGCTACCGTTATATGAACTGTTTTCAGCTATCTTGATACACAATATCAGTCTGGATCCATTTTTTTTTCAGATACAGAAAAATGTGTGAAATGCTCAAAGTTTCAAATACAGGTACATATGTTTGAAAATTAGCTCTGAGCATAAGAAATAGCTTCTTTTCATAACTATTTTTTGCTATCTTGCCAGGGTCATATTGAGTCTTTGTAGTTGCATAATAACCCTTAATACAATGTTATTTATCCCTCTTTCTATTCGGTTTTGTTTCTTGGCTGTTTCTAAATTGCATGGTTTGTGGGCAGCCCCAGTGTAAGTTTCCTTATATAATTCTGCCACAAAAACTTCCTTTTGACCTATGCACCCCAGGAGACGTCCTTACCATGACTAACGAAAGTGACCAAGAGTCTTAAGACATTTTATGTAGACTAATATTACTGAAAATTACCCATTCCTCCTGTCTGCTAAACCACGACTGTTCTTCTGGATAGTAATAAAAAAAATTATATCTTGATCTACTAATATAACTAACTGTGGACTTTTGGGGTAATGCATTTTCATGAACTACCTATGTGAACTTGACAGGATTTTGTGTAACAGGAATATATAGATTCGATTGTATTAAATGAAAATAAACATCCAAAGTAAAACAAAAAGACAAATGAGGGGAAAGTACCTTCATTGTTAGTAGTGGCAGCTAGTCACCTAACCCTTAGGTACCAAAAGCAATTTGAAATAACTTAGCTTTTAAAATGAATTTATCAAGAGTCCTTGAATTCAAATATAAGCATGATCCAAGCTTTTGCCTCATGTTTACTTAAGTGACTGTGGATAATCTAATTTATGTCCATTACTCATACTAAACATTTACAATGAATAATGAACTGTGTTTATTGATACACATCCAATTTAGTATCAATATCTCATGAAACATTTTCTGCATTGTGGGGTTGGAGAAAAGCCTCAAAACTCCAAACAGCACCAAAATACCTGATTCCTCTCAAGAATGCCTCATTAGATGATCCTCTGACTCCTCAGGCTTAACTTTTATTTCCACATTAAAGTTTTATTTCTGTGTTCTAATATCAGCAAAGTTCTTCTTAACTTAAGCTCTTCCTAGTGATCCCTCTCAAGTGGATTTTAATTAGGAAAATTTCCATTTTATATAGCTGTAATTCAATGTAGGAAAAATATTCTATAGTGACAGTGAAACTGTGCACATGACTAGACAATGAGTAGAATGCAATGATAAAATTAATATAAATGTGCAATTAGTGGAGCATAAAGCTAAAGTACAATTGGAATGGAATGACATAGGTTCCTCAAAGTCTGAGGCTGTTAGGCCAGAGCTTAGTTCTCAGCACTACCACTGGTTTCTTTAGCTTGAAACCCGTTGCAATGATAAGGGATCCATTAGGCTTCAGTTTCTTTCTTACTTCTAACACATTAGCACATAGAGCATGCATAGTTATGTTTGTTGACTCTTTTCTCCCCTTTCTACATAGCCAAGAAACCATACTTGTACAACTAATCATAAAAGCATACCATGTTTTAACAATATTATGAATAGATTTAGTGGTCATTTTATTTACTTTGCCTTTTTGCAAATATTTCTTCTATGTTTCCACTCTGCAGGAAATGGTGATCTTTTAATATTGAATTAACTATTGAATGCTATTTGGTTTTCTATCTGCAGCAAATCATTCCTTGAAATATCTAGGCATTATACCAATTGCAGTTTATTTCAATCTAATTTGGCTAAAGAAAATTTGGAAAGTGTATAGTATAACTCACGAGCTCTGAAAATCCACAAAAATGACACATTTTTGGAATATCTAAGGTCTTTATAATTATTTAAGCAGTTATTCATTATTTTTGGGATGTTCTTATATTTGAAAAAGTTTATATATTAATAGTTACTATAGCATTGTATGTGTTTCCTGTAATGAATTTGACTATAGTCAACTTATAATTATCTACAATAACATTATGGACCATTTAAGTAGCACTTAGGCATGAGCTATATCTTTGTATGGATTTTTGAATGCAGAAATATATTTTAGTGGTGTGTATAGTACTTCAAAATTAATGATACAGTAATAGTATACATTTGTGATTTAGATATCTCCTGCTCTCCATGCTTAAGTGTACTTAACTTTGTCCTAGATGATTCCAGAATGACACATCACTGTCCCCAGGTGCCTTTTGCCACTCCCACTTCATCACAAGCTAGTACATAGTAGTATGTACTAATTAGTAGTATTAATCAATAAATAGCACACACACACATGACAGTAATGATTTTATTTATTTCATGGTAGAGGCATATGCTTAGTAAAAAGAAAAAGAACTTCTGGTAGCTAGACAGAAATAGTTCTAAAACTCAAGTTAGCCTTGATTTGCTATCTGTGTTGTTGTAGGCAATTAATTCATTTTCTTTCTGCCTTTGATAAGAGGTAGTGATATGTGTGGTGTAGTAATGGCTTCCTTGTGTAAATGGATTGACACATGTTGACTTTGTGCTGAGTGCTATTTTTTTTTCTCTACTCAATCAGTCCTTGGGATTCTACTAGAAGGGTGTGTGCAAGACAGGTCGCCTAACTCAGCTCTGCAAACACAAAGAGGTTATGGGATTTCAGTCCCTTGATTTTCTGCTTCTAAAGTCTTAAGATAACAATTTTTAATATTTCAAAAATTAGTTTTTACTTATTATTGTTTTCCCAGGAACTTATCAGTTAAATCTTCTAAAATATATTAAAACTGGCTTTTTTACTTTTGATATACTTTCTTAGTATATCTTAGTTATACTGATAGTGAAATTTATTATAACCTTTTCATGTATTCACATAATAAAAGAAGCATACTTTCTCACCCATTATCCTCCCTTGTCCCCCTCTCTTTCCCATGATTCCCACTTTTATTTTCCTATCCTTTTCTTTGATGACTGAATGAGTGCCTTTAGGCTTGTTAGTAAGAGCTTCCAAGGGAGTTGGTTCACAGCAGCACATATACCTCAAAAGCAGCTACACTTCTAGAAAAACAAAGTCTTTCCCTCTCTCATCAGTCAAAAAAATTGCTCTTTAAAGACTTGCTCTCAATAGGAATGGAAGATCTCATTTTAGACAGCCTGTCTAGAGTTGCCCCCACAGACTCCCCGGAGCTTCCCTTGTCCCAGGTCTCACACTAGTCCCAGAGATACCCTGTCTTTCCCTCTGCCAGCCTTCTCCTGGCCACCCTTCCCACACCTGATTGCCATCCTGGTTCCCCTCCTTACCTCATCACTTACCCAGTTTCCTCCCTTTATCCACCTCTGATATCTCCTTTATATTTTTTTCTAGCATCCTCCCCTGGGACCTTCTTATTATTTAGTTTCTTTGGGCCTGTGGATTGAAGCCTGATCATTCTGTACTTTATGGCTAACATACATTTGTGAGTATATAATATGTTTGTCTTTCTAGGTCTGGGATGGTATATATCACATTTCTAAAAAAAAATACATTCTTCAGTTGAGAGACATCTAGGCTGTTTCCAGTTTCTAGGTATTATGGATAAAGTTACAGGAACATAGTTGAGCAAGTGTGCTTTTGGTGGACTGGGGAATCTTTTAGTTAATATGCCCAGAGTTGTAGAGCTGGGTCTTGGAGTAGAACTATTACCAATGTTCTGAGAAACTGCCAAATTGATTTTCAAAGTGGCTGTACAAGTTTGATCTCCTGTGTGTTATGGAAGAGTGTCCCCTGTGCTCCACATCATCGCTGTACTTACGTGTGCTGTAAGTTGAGTTTTGATCTTAGACATTCTGATTGATGTGTGGTGGAATCTCAGTCATTTTGATTTGCATTTCTCTGATGACTAAGGATGCTGAACATTTCTTTAGGTGCTTCTCGTTCATTAAAAATGACTCTGCTGACAATTCTCTGTTTAGCTCTCTACCCCATTTTTTAATTGGGCTATTTGGTTTGTTGGTGTCTAGTTTCTTGAGTTCTTTATATATTTTGGATATTAATCCTTTGTCAGATGTAGAGTTGGTGAAGATCTTTTGGTGTTTTGTCCTACTGATAGTGTCGTTTGCCTACAGAAGATTTTAGTCCCATTTATCAACTGTTGATCTTATTGCTTGAACCATTGGTGTTCTGTTTAGGAACTTGTCTCCTGTGCCAATTTAAGACAATTCCTCATTTTCTCTTCTATTAGATTTATTGTGCCCAGGTTTATGTATAGATATTTGATCCACTGAGACATGAATTTTATGCAGGTTGATGAGTATGGAGAACCCTCTAAGAAATAGCATACTCATGCAAGACTTCATTCCTCTCATGACAATTTCTAGGGGAATTGTATAGTATCTAGAACACATAACTTTCAAGCCTTTCTTCATGTCAGTTTTTTCCTATTCTTTTGATAAATATCTACTGATTTCATAGCTCTGCTTTTAAAAAGGATATTTTAACCTGTTTCGGTGTGGATAAACTAAATTAAGCTAAAACATAATAAGTCCTAATGTATTCAAAATCTTTTTGACTTAAGAAGCTGCTGACTCATGAATCAAACAGGGCAAGGCTTTATTCCACTTATCATTCAAATGGTTTATAAAGTGATGGTAGTGTGTGAGGCCATTGCAGTCCTTGAGAACAAAAAAATAGAAATATTCACTAAAGTAAAGCAAACTGGTGCATACAAGCCATGGCAGAGCACGTGGAATGCTCTTGGCTTTCGTAAAAAGCAGATTGACTGACAAGTATTACTCAGAGGTAGATGAGCTTTCCTGCATTGGTTATCTAGAGTTTCACAGGGATGCTGCTGCTGCTGCTGCTGCTGCTGCTGATGATGATGATGATGAAATGGGTATCTGGTGTGCTTTCACAGTTGTGTGATTTTTAAATAGTAATCAAAGAAGAAAGACCTAAACATTCCTATGTCCACAGACTGTCCTTCTCCCCCACTTTTTTCTAAATTTTGTAAGGTGCTTTGGCCCTTCTTGCAAAGGGTAACAAAATACTCATGGGAGCAAATATGGAGACAAAACATGGGATAGAAACTGAAGGAGGGGCCGTCTGGAGACAGCCCCACCTGGGTATCTTCCCTTGTGCAGTCACCAAAGTTAGATGCTGATGTGAATGCCAGGAAGTGCATGCTGACAGGAGCCTGATATAGCTGTCTCCCTGAAATACGCAGAGATGGATGCTCACAGCTAACCATTGAGCTGATCAAGGGTTTCCCAATGGAGAAGTTAGAGAGAAGACTGAAGGAGCTGAAAGAGTTTGTGGCCCCATGAGGAGAGCAACAATACCAACCAACCAGAGCTCCCAGGGTCTAAACCATCAGCTTGGGAGCACAAAGGGAGAGACCTATGGCCCCAGCTGTATATGTAGGGGAGGATGACATTGTCAGGCATAGGTGGGTGAGGAAGTCCTTGGTCCAGTGAAGGCTGGATGCCCCAGTGTGGGGGAAATCTTGGGTGGGGAGGGGGTGTGGAGGGTGGGTGGTGGCATATCCTTTGAAGAAACCTTTTAAAGGGTCTTGAATGCAATATTTTCAGATAAGATCATTAGATTAAAAAACAGAGAAATTGAGCAAGTGTCCTTGTAGATGGTGGAGCCTAGTAGCCAATGGAAAGAGATGCAGAGACTCACACCTAAACATTAGATTGTGCTTGGGAGTCTATGGAAGACTTGGGAGAAATATTGAGCAACCCGAAAAGGACATGGACTAGAACCCTGCACATATGTAACAGATGAACATCTTAGTCTTCATGCAGATCCACCAAACAACTGGATTAGTGGCTGTCTCTAAGCCCCTTGTTGCCTGCCTGCCTGTCTGTGGATCCCATGTCCCTAAACAGATAGCCTTGTCTTGCCTCAGTAGAAGAGGCTGTGCCTAGTCCCACATTGACTTCATGTTAGGGGGTGTTGACGTCCAGAGGGGGTCTTCCCCTTCTGAAAAGAAAAAACACAGCTTTGAAAGAAAAGGGGAAGAAGAAATAGGGGGAGAACCTGCATGAGGGGTTACTGGGAGGAGCAGAAGAGCTATTGGGTTGTAAAGGGAATAAATACATTTAAAATAAAACCAGGAAAATTAAGTACATTTCTCAGAAAATCTTCTTTGTAGGTGTGACACACTAATAAAATGAATACACTGTGTGTGTGTGTGTGTGTGTGTGTGTGTGTGTGTGTATGTGATGTGTAAAGTATGTCTGTGCTGTGTTTGTGTGGTATGTGTCTGTGGTATGTGTGAGTGGTATGTGGTGTGGTGAGGTCTGGTTGTGTGTGTTGTATAGTGTGTCTGTGGTATGTGCGTGTGTGTGGTATATGTGCGTGGTGTGTCTGTGGGTGTGTATGCTATATGGTATATATCTGTGGTATATGTGAGTAGTGTGTGGTGTTATGAGGTCTGGGGTGGGTGTGTATGTAAGAGAGAGAGAGAAGAGAGAGAGAGAGAGAGAGAGAGAGAGAGAGAGAGAGAGAGAGAGAGTTTTCACTATGCTTCCTCTTTTGAATGTTTTCATTTTTTTTGCCGTAGATCCAGTATAAGAATAGTTTACTGCTGAAGTAAAAAGGTGCTCAGGAGATGTTCTATGAATATCAACTAAGTTCATATCTGTAGGCCACATTCTTTGACTTGTGAAAAGAGACTCAGCACAAAATAATGTAACAAACAAATGAATGTCCTGCTTACTTTATTTATAAAAAAATCATTTTCATTTCATTTATTATTGGAGATTGCAATTCTTCAATAAAAAGCCATCTTAATATTTGAGGTAGGGAAAAACAATACTATTCCAAATTAATCTACACCATTAATATATAAAATAAAGCAGTTATCTGAAGCATAGTTTTATAGTTTGCTTGGAGAGTTTATAGGTAAATATTGTTCAACTACAGATAGATGGCAGGAAATTCTGCGAGTCTATTTTATTTACTTTTATAAATGGCTAAGATGGAGAACCCATATTTTCCTGACACTGCTGTAAAACACAGCTTAGCAAAATGCCTGACTCCTATGGCATGCTTAGTAAATGCAGAAAGGAGAAACTAAATCTATAGAGATTTTCCTTGTTGATCAAATAACATGAATATTTAGATAAAACAGTAATAATGGGGTAAGTCCTGAATACAACCAATCGCTGTGAACATTGGGTGGAACACTTGGTACATAATAGTGCCTCTTATGTCATACAATTATGAGGCACCACACAAACAGAAATTTAATATAGGGCAGGAATTTTTCCTTGAGTGATTCTTGGAAATATTTGATTCCTCCACTTAATACTGAAGGTGGCATGTGGACATTTGTGACTATCCCTTGAATTGACTGATTTGCTTCAGTTGTACACATTAAATAATGGTGCTACTTCTGAGGTTCATTTAGTCAGTTATGACTTTTGCATGCATCAGTGTATGTATTTAAGTAACCTGCATGCACACAGACACAGACACGTGCACATACTCACACATGTGTATGGCACACACACTCAGACACACACACATGCCAATATACACAGACATGCATACTAGTGTTTTACCCATTTTGTTCTATATATATATATTAGGAAAAGCTTAAATTTAAAAATCACATGCATGATGTTGGCTCCATTTGTTAGGTTAGGAAAGTCTGTCTGGTGACAGCTACAACTTACTGAGTCAACCTATCACAACACGTGTAGAAAAGACCTAAGGTGTGTGGGGGAAACTAACAAAACAAAACAAATCAGTGATATGACCATTTAATTTCTCAACTATTCATCGTATACCAGGAAGTAAATGTGTTTCACCTATCAATACTGACTTATTTCACACCCAGGAAAAGTGTCACCATCACAGTGGTAGAATGGAGTCACACAGATCTTGATATTTTGGAGCTATTTTATTGGCAGTAGATAGTCAAAAGATATGAGGGCTTACAGAAGCCATTTTATCATTAATTAACATCACATTACATGTCATCCACGAATTTCTTTTTTTTTCTTTTCTTTTTTAATTTTATTTTTTTGCTTATTCACTTTATAACCCGTCCCATTCACCCCCTCCCACAATCCTTCCCCATCTCTTCTTTTCTGAGTACCCCCTCCTCCTGTATCCCCCACCCTGCCACTTTAAGTCTCTGAGAGGCTAGGTGCTTCCTCTTCTATTGAGGCCAGATGAGGCACCCATCCACGAATTTCTTATTAAATAATAGTGTCCAAATGAACATTCCTTGAAGCAAATCAAACTTTGTGTCTACATAGTAAATTGCGACTTTAGTGCACCCTAGTGGTGAAAGTAAGATACTGCGGCTTTAAGAAGTACTAGGAGCAGTTAATATTCAATGGGATTTTTGCTGAGTTCAGAGGTGTATATGGCTACAAACCCTAAAAATAAAAATAAAGTAAAAAAAAAAAAAACCAAAACCACTCTGAATTCCTCCTGGAAAATATGTGCATATGTCTAAATGTCTACCTAGATATAGAGTATAACATGCTGTTAAATGTAATATGGAATATGATTGCAGGAAGCTGTGTGATAAGGAGGGCTTGAGGAAGCGAATGTTACTAGCTATAATGCCAATCAAGTCCGAGTTTAAGTCCTGAGAGCCATAAATCTGTGCTGCTGCGTTCTAGGCATGTGATTACTTCAATGTTGCTATTCGGAGGACCATAATTCGTATATGTAAAGGTTTTTTAACACAGTGCTTCCTTTCAAACACTGTAGTCATGATTAAAATGATATAAATAGATATTTTTCCTAAAAAAACATTAAGAATTGTTTATCTCTAAACAAGTGAGAGAAATAGGATATTTTCTATTTATATATTTTGCAAAACTATTTTTCTTCTGTGTCAACTACACTTCGCTGACCTGCAGACATCAGATCCCCCGGGTCTGGAGTCACCAGTGGTTGTTAGTCACCCTTTGTGGGTGCTAGGAACTGAATCCTTGTCCTCTGCTTGGGCACTGAGGACTCCTAACCACTGCACGTATCTCCAGCCCTAAGTACCATCTGCTTCCATCACGATTAGATTGCTAACTTGCTCATTCTGAGTGTCTGCAGTAACTGTATACTTGACATGTATGCATCCAGGAAATTGCTGATGTGACTAGGAAAAGCACAGGCTTAGAGGGGAGCTACAACAAGAAACCTCGAGAACATGAATGTGACAGAGAACACAAAACCAGAGAACAGTCTGTCTGTTATTCTTCCCTAGCTCCAGCAGCACATGACTGCATCATATTCTACACACTCCTCATGGGGAAAGTAGTGTATTTCCACAATTATATAAGTAATTGTGTATTTTAATTCGGTTCTTTCCAGTGCTGGGAATCCTATAAACACTGGCTTTGCTGAGTCTTATTTTCACTCAATATTTAGGGATTCTCTGATCTTACTATTAGGAAACATGTACGAACAAAGCCTTTTCCGGGGCCCATCTGCTCATATTTTATTCATCAAGTGTCAGAATTCTTCCAACAATCTGTTCCTAGAAACCCAATAGTCTTCATTAAGAATTGACACAAAAAAATGGTATTCTTAACTTTAGGAACACACCTTTGGTTTATGTTTATTTGAATTATGATATTGTCACACTTGATTAATTATTGTAAAATAAAGTTCCATATTATAAGAAAGTAAAAAGTAGAGCTCTTGAGTCAGTAAGGTGTGTGCAATATCTAATGACCTGTTATCGGTCTGTAATACCTTGTAAAAACAAACAAAAAAGCAAAATGACAACAACAAACACTCAGGCTTGTACTGCCAGACATGGGTGCAGACACAGACGGTTTCTTAGGCTCTCTGGCCACCACCTTAGACTGCATGGACAGCTCCAGGCCAGTGAGGGAATCTGCCTCTGAAGGAGGTAAACATCACTTAGTGTTGTCCTCTGGCTTTCATATATATGCATGTAAATCTGCACATGTGCACATGAATATGTAAACAGAGGAGACCTTTTCCTTATGCAGCAATGTGTCTAAATTGGATGTATAATTAATAAAGCAAAGATATTTCTATACAAGTACTTACCATTTAACTTGAATAACATTTTATTTTTCCTTCTTGGGAGAATTATGTAGTCAAAGACTCATCTCCTATGGCTCTGGGATGTGTTTCTGCTATGTGTTGTCCTCTAGTGGGCTCTTGGGGGCCCACAGTAACTTTCTGAGCCTTTCTATGTCTCTTTAGAAAAATGATTTTTTTTACCCCTATACCACATTACATTATTTCTTGCATCCCATACCACATTTGAAACATTTGCCTCAAATCTTCCAATTTGCTTTTAGCTGTCTAAAAAAAATGACCCGAACTGTCTAAAAATACTCCTGCTCACTTTAGTCCTCTGTTGGCTTTGCCAACTTTCATTTTAAATCTGGCCACTTATCACTGTCTTCTCTCACCACTGCAAAAAAAGAAAAAAAAGGAAAAAAAAAAAAAAGCCTGTGGCTGGACAGATGCATTTCAAGTAGTGTTTTCACATCACATGATTTATCCCATTAGAAATCATCAGACAATAAGTAAAATGCAGACTGGAAACAAATAATATGTCACAAATATATCGTTTTGTCAGTTTGGAGTGTGCAATAAATGCTCTAAAGGTGTAAAACATTAGTTTGTACTCCTGTGGTTGTTCAGATTCCCTACAGGTGTTCCCGTATTGCTTCTGCACACCTTGATGCACACTTCTGTTCTTCTCATATTCCTAGATGTTCCTGACCAAGTAATTTGTTAGAAACATGAAACACTCATCACTTTCAGACCTAAACCCATATTCGCAGATATCAAATGAGTTGGATTTCTTATGTTTTGTCTAGCAGTCTTATTTTTGTCTAACATTCAAAGTCTGGAGATGTAGGCATAAATTTTTTGCAACCTACTTTTAATAAGGGTTCAACCTCTCCTCTAGCCTACCACCCAGCAGAGGTAGAGGAAAAGTTGTCAGGATATGGGGGAAGTGGACCTGTTAGCAATAGTTCCTTGGGGGTGAGATCGATCTTCTTTGGCAGCAGTTCAGTCCTGTAGCAAACACCAACTACAACTCAGCAGCTGTAGACCAGTCCTCTAGGCAGACAGACACCAGGTATGAACGAGCAGGTACAATCCAGTCCTTTCTGCAAGCAGACACCATGCACTAACCAGCAACTGTAGTTCAATCCTGAAGAAACCTGCAAGGCTCGCCAACCAGTCTGAGATGAGGCTGTGGAAGCAGCAAGCTGCTGCAAGAATGTCACAAGCATTTCTTGGGCAAGTTTGTCTCAATGGTGGTGTTATCACAGGGCTATGTAAGACAAACCAATATATATGTGTCATTAGCAAAAACTGCAAGGTGGAGCAAACCAAGCCAACGCTCAGTGCTTGTTTCCCACTGTCTGTGGGGTCATATTTATACTCCTTCATCACAGGTCCTTTCATGTATTTGCTATATCAAAATATTCCTTGACCTGTGTCTGTTTCAGGAAAACATTCTTTCACAAGTCTGTTTTAGCAAGACATCCTTTCACCTGTGTGCCCAGCAAAACATCATTTGACATAACTAAGTTTCCACTTCATGGAAAGATGGCTTAAGGGCTCAAGGGTTGATAGGGGTATTCTTCTAGGCATTGTGATTTTGTTGTTCCCAGAACCTGTGTCAGATAACTCACAACCATTTGTAACTCCAGCTCCAGTAGATCGAATGCCTTTATTTGTACTCTGTGGATACTAGTCCACACAAGGCATAATGTATATGTGTATGTGTATGTGTTGTGTATATGATGTATATGTATATGTATGCATATACACACATAAACACATATACATGCACACACACACACCACACAAATAAAAAAAAAAAAACTTCTAGATATTTTGGGTAGGGCTAAGTCATCCCCTGCCCCTGCCTCAACTAAGTACAAAAGATCAGAGGAACTGATAGATGAATGAGAAATTAAATATAGAAAGTGATTAAAGAAAGAAAAAGTAATTGTGGGTAAAAGTAGCAAAGTGGAGAAATATAATAGTGTCAAGGCAATGGAAACAAAGCCAGTAGTGCTGTAGGGCTGAAAGGAACAAAATATGATCTCTCCACGGGCCAGCAGTAGGCTTGGATTGATAGGGAATGCTTCGTACATCCTAGTTTTGACATTAGACATCATAAAGATACAGAAAGTCAGTTGGTCATTAGCACAGATTTATAGAACATTTAGATACAACAGAGCATAGCCATTCTGAAAGAGATTTGAAGGTAAATTCAAGGTCCCATGTGATCACATTATGATTGGCAGGTTGGCAGGTCTGGCTTTTGGCTTAACAACTGTGGTATGTCTGTAATTTTTCCTTAGCAGACCTTACATGTTGAGACCTAATAAAAATTAATCAAGTAATCATGAATAGGTGATTAAACTACTTTGACCTATTTAATCACATTAGTTTTTAGAACCTTACCTAGTGGTATTAGCTAATAATTACAGTGATTATCCATTCAATAGATAGATGTGGAGCAACTACATCTTACCTGAGAAATATCTTTGTATTTGCATGTCTAAATCCTTAAATATCCTTAAAGATTTCTTCTGTAGAAGCACAATGGTGCACACATCTTTTCATAGCATTTCAGTTTTTTAACATATAGAAGTATGTCATATCTGTGGATATATGTCAGTCACCACATAAAATTTCACTATGTGTCAAACATGAGAGCATTATGGGTGCATTTAGTCTTAAGTCCCTTCTATGGGATGTACACACATAATATGTAAAGTAAAAGGCTGAGTCTTTTATTTAATTAGCAATGTTGCCCAGAGCTAAGGTCTCTTTTCTTTAGACAAGACTTTCTATACATCACTTTGTGTGACTTTACAAATATGAACAAAACTTGGATTTATATACTCTTTTCAATTCTAATTAACTGTATTCATGTTTTTTTTAAGGAAATAATCTTTCCATAGCTGCATCATCCCATTATATACACTGTAGGTTGTTTATTCTCAAAGGTGGAGAAATGAATTTCACTGGGGGATTATTATGTAATTTATTCTTTACCTACGATGAATAAGGTTCCATGGAAGAAAATGACAGTATTTGACCTCTAAAGGCAAAGTTTTACAAGGAACCACTGGGTAATATTTCTGCATAGCTGTGATTTTTAAATGTGTTATTAATTGTAAATATATGGAGATTTTAAAAAAATTATATGAAGCTTTTATTTCTCTCTGGTGTAGTATCTGAAAAGGGCCACATGTTACTTCGTCATCACTGATATGGCTCAGTGGCAGAGTGCTTGGCTACCTTCCCACATGAGTGACAGTATGACTGTTGTTTTCTTTCTTTTTTTTTTTTATAATGTGTGAGTAATTTTTATTTTATTTTTTCATCCTTTTTTATTGGATATTTCATTTACATTTCAGATGTAACCCCTTCCCCCCCAGGAACCCCCTATCCATCCCCCCTCCTCCTGCTTCTATGAGGATATACCCCACACTCACCCTCTCACTCTCACCTCCCCACCCACGATTTCCCCTACACTGGGGCGCCCAGTCTTCACTGGACCAAGGACTTCCTCACCCACCTATGCCTGACTGTTGTTTTCTAAGTGCTGTATAGCCATGGTATACTTGAGTCAATATGGTATAATATTGCGTACAGAATTTGTGGTTTTCTGAGCTCTGTTTGTTGCTCTATAAATTGATAGTCACAATTCACTGTGATTTATCTCTATTTCAACTCATGCATTAATTTTACATCTTAGGCTAAAATTGTCAGCTAATCAGTAGACATCTTTATTCTCCTTCTTGTTTTGTTTTCAAATTAATATTACTGTGAGTTGATGTACAAAACAGTGTGTTTCTGTATGACAGTTTCACATATATATCTATATGTATGAAAACACACACACACACACACACACACACATCATGGTCAGTATTAATGACCTCCTCCCTTTTACTCTCTCCTCCTTCTGGCTGACCCTCTCTTGTCCCCAAATACTACCTCTCCTGCTTCCATGTCATATACACAAATGACATGAGTGTTTCTGAAATTACATAAAAATGCATAAACTTAGAGAAAAACATTTGTTGGATTCTTTCTTTCAGCACATTAGCTCTCCCTCTGGTTCAATACTTCCCTTTTCCAGCTAATCTTCTTCTGTTTACATGACACGTGTATGTACAAACACAAATGCACATATATATGTGTGTATACCTGGTTAGTTCATACGAAAAACACAAATATTTGTCTGAGTGCATTTTGTTTACAGTTTTCCTGCAAATAACACACTCTTCCTCCTCTTCTCCTCTTCCTCCTCCATGGCTCTGTCTAAGCGCTGTATTCTCCTTATCCATTCATCTGTTATTGCATTCCAGTTTGCTTGCTTATTTTGGCCATATGGAATAGTGCTGCAGTAAACTTGAATGTGCAAGGATCTCCATGATATGATGACTTTGAGTCTTTCAGATATTTACCCATCAGTGCTGCATCATACATGATACTAATTTCTACTCCATTGATGAACATTCATACTGATAGCCTTGGTGGTACTAATAGTTTACATTCTGGCCAGTTGTGTGTATACGTTCCTTGTGACTTTCATCTTAACACCATTACTGTCATTTTTTCTTTCTCTATCCTCCCTTCCACCCTTCATTCCTCTGTCCATTCCTCCTTCATCCCTTTTTCTTTCTGTATTGAAACAAAATTTCACTTTATAACCAGGTTTGCTTGGAATTCATCATCTTTATCATGCTGGCTTCACAGAAATTCTCTTTTCTCTGCTTCCTGAGTGTGGGGATTACAGACATGGGCCTCATTTTAAACACTACTCATTCTAAGAAAAATGTATTTCAATGTAGTGTTACTATGTCTGTCCTTGATTAATTAAATAGACCATGTGGAAAGACTAAATGTAACTTCCCAGTGCAGTGATGGGATCTTGTTCCCTGAGAGAAGAAGACAACTTCACTCCACATCCTGTCTGCTAGCTCCTAATCGTATTCATGATTTCTTTTGTTTGACAAAGTTTTTAAATCTGTTTGCAATCTCATTTTTCATTGATTTGATTTTGATTTTGAGATCATACCTAGAAATCTATCACTCATTGTCAAGATATTTACCTCTTTTTCCTTTCTGCATTTCAAAAATTTCAGGTTATCTAAGTCTTCCATTATTGTTGAGTTGTTACTTCAATACAAGAGTGGTCTAAATTTTTCTTCCGTATTTGAGTGTATGATTTTATATTTTGTATTTATTGAAATGATTTTCTTTTCCTCATGTGTGTCATGTGTGTTTGTGGGACATTTTTAGAAGACAAGTTTTTTGTAACTCTATGGATTCATGTTTAGGATATTCTGTTCCTAAGATCTATCTGTGTATTTGTGTCACTAGCAGACTGTTTTGATTCCTATAACCTTTGAGGATAGATTGAAATCAAATAGTTTATGCCTTGAGATTCACTTCTTGCTCAGCTGCATTGACATTTCAATAGTCTCTGTGGTTCCATACAAATTTAAGGTTTTCTTTTTTAAAAATGATTTTATGAGTACCATTGACATTTTATAGGAATTACATTAAAACTGTAGATCATTTTGTGTGGTAGGACAATAATAATTCTTTCAGTCATGAACATAGGATAGTTCTCCATTAATTGGAATTTTTAATTTTCTTCATCAGCTGTTATTAAGGTGTATATAATAGCCAATGCTTGTATTCTCAGTGTTTGGGAGTCAAAGGCAGGATTGTCACGAGCTTGATGCAAATCTGGGCTAAATTTTGAGTTCTAGTCAACTTGGGCTGTAGAGTAGAAAACTGACTCATAAATGAAAACATAGTTAGTTTTTAACACCTGAGACTTTACAGATCTATATTAAGTATATCATTTATTTTATTTTTGCCACTATTAAATTATTTTTATAAAATTGAGGATAGTTTACTATATGCAGAGATGCAACTTTTTAAAAGTTTTATCTCTTATCTTACTGCTTTCCTTAACTTGCTACTAATTCTGTCTGGCTGAATCCTACAGTTTTGTGCACACATAAACATCATGCCTACTGTAAACTGAGACCATTTTGCTTTCTTAACTTTCAAATGGTTGTTATTTCTGCTGCCTCTTAGTTTCGGTTCATTCTTCTCTTTCATCCCAGTGGCTGCTTTCCTCATTCTTTTAGGGTTGGTCTGGTGGGCATGAGTTCATCTAGTGTTTTTATAGCACAAAACTTTTCTTTTTTCTTCAACCATGTTTGATAGTTTTGAATTCAATTTGTTTTTTTTTCCCCTACATTTTTCTTTTCTTTCCTTTTATTTCTTTCTCTCTTTTCTTCTTTTCTTTTTCTTTTCTTTTCTTTTTCTTTTTTTTCTTTTCTTTTCTTTCCTTTTTTTTTCTTTTTTATTGCAGTGAGTTTGGACTACAGTGCATTTAATCCTGGCGGCTGGCGTGAACCACCTGCCCAGGAGCTATCCTTGGATGCTGGAATTAAAGACACACACAGATTAGCTTAATTTTAAAATGCCTTGGCTACCACAAAGGCTAGGCACTCCTAAACCTTCCTTTGCTGCCCCAGGCCAAATTGGGGAAGTGGCCAGTATGCTCTTACATGGATTCTTTCCATTTTCTTTTAAATTTTTTTAATCTTTTTTTTTTTTTTTTACAGCCCAGTCGTTATCCCCCTCCCAGTCCACCCTCCAACAGTTCCTCATCCCATTCCTCCTTGTCCATTTCCAAGAGCATGTCCCCACCCTTCCCCCCCAACCCCCCACCAGGCCTCTCCACTTCCTGGGGCCTTAAGTCTCTTGAGGGTTACTTGAATCTTCTCTCACTGAAGCCAACCTGGCAATCCTCTGCTGCATATGTGTCAGGGGCCTCTTACCAGCTGGTGTATGCTGCCTGGTTGGTCGCTCAGTGTCTGAGAGATCTTGGTGGTCTAAGTTAGTTGAGACTGCTGGTCGTCCTATGGGGTTTCCCCTCTCCTCAGCTTCTTCTAGACTCTCCCTAATTCAACCACAGGGATCCCCGGCTTCTGTCCATTGATTGGCTGTAAGTATCTGCATCTTATCTGCATCTGTCTTGGTCAGCTGCTTGTTGGACCCCCTCAGAGGGCAGCCATGCTAGGTTCCTGTCTGTAAGAACACCATAGCATCATAGTGTCAGGCCTTGGGACTCCCCTTGAGATGGATCTCAATTTGGACTGGTCACCTTTATTGATCCATCAAAAACAAGTGGGGACAAGGACCTTTAGCATTTGGACACACAGATTCCCGTTTTGGATCAAAGCATTAGAACCAATTTCCCTAGATTTTTCAGGTGTAAGAATGCTGTTTTGAAATCTTTCCTTTTTCATCATTATGTAGGTGCTTGTCGTTAGCACTTCTCTATTAGAACTGCTTGTCTTGCATCTCAACAGTATAATGATTTGTTCTTCCATTTCAGTTGTTTCAAAATATTTTCCATTTCCCTTTAAGCCATTTTTTCTTGCTCATTTCTTAGGAATGTGTTGCCTAATTTCCACGAACTTCTGAACTTTCCAACATTTCTCCTATGGATATTTTTTTTCTTTTTAGAAAAGATTTTGATTTCCTTTCTCTCTCTCTCTCTCTCTCTCTCTCTCTCTCTCTCTCTCTCTCTCTCTCTCTCTCTGTGTGTGTGTGTTTGTGTGTGCATGCGTGCAGTATGTGTTTATATACATGTGCTTACAGATGCCAAGAGAAGGCTTTGGTTCCGGTTTGCAATCGGAGTGGCAAGCTATTGTCAACTGCCTGTTGTAAGTGCTGAGACATGGATGCTATTACTCTGCAAAAGCAGCAAAAGCATTTAACCATTGAGCTATCTTTTTAGTCCCTCCTGTTGACAATGTCTGATGTCAACATCAGCATTTGGAAAAAATATAGCTTTGTAGGGTCTCAGTCTTATGTGGCCACACATATGTGTTCTCTCCTGGAAGCTGTTTTGTGTACTTGAGAGGGATGTCATTCTATTGCCATGGTGGTGCAATGGCATGCTTGTATCCACTCTTCAAGCTAAAGTGTCACTCAAGTCTACTGCTTCCACCCTTTGTTCATAGTCAAAGGAAGGCACTAAATCTCTCCATTGTTGTTCCATAGTTAGCCCTCCACTTATGCAAAGTTTACATCCATAGATTGAACAACAGTAGGTGAAAAGCATTTTTTTTAAAACTTGTGTTTGACCAAACCCATGCAGACATCTTTCTTGTCATTATTCCATGGAACAGCTCATTATGCCAATGATAAATGCATAGGATTTATCATTTATTATTTGATGTTTTTAGTCAAGTCATAGTATGTAGCCTTGACCTACCTGGAACTGGCTAAGTAGACGAAGCTGGTCTTGAATTCATGGAGATATGCCTTCTCCCTAGTGCTGGGATCAAAGCTATGCACCATCCACTCCAGTTTGTATAATATTTAAACTGTAAAAAGCAGTGCAAATATTTATTGGTGATTTAAAATGTCTGGGAGGATCTGTATATCTAATATAAATATCATACCATTTTGCATGGGTAACTTGAATTTCTGTGGATGGACTCATAGGGATGCTAGACCTATGCATTAATCAATAAAATGGATGGCTCTATTGTTGTTGCCATGCTCTTTAGTTATGTTAGTACTTGTTTTATGTTTTCAAGTTCTATGCTGAGTATTCATTCATTTAAATACTGTACATCTTTGATAATTAGTTCCTTTATAATGTTATATTGAATTTTACTTGTTATGACAATTCTATTGTGTCAGATACACATATAGCCACCCATCTCTTTTTGTTTGTCAGTTGCATAGTTTTAGACATATTCATTTTCAGCCTATATGCATTTTATATTTAATAGAAATCTCTTATGGATTGATGATATATATGAATTTCTCTTTCTTTTGCCTATTCCACCCTTTGATTTTTTTTACTGTGAAAATTTAATCCATTTGATTTGGGATAATTCTTTTGATAGGTTATGTGGATTTCATTTTTCGATTCTCATTTCACAGCGTTTTCACGCATTTACACTACTTTCTCAGAGCCCTTTTGTCAGTCTTGTAACTTTTGTGTTGTATGTTTTGTATTTTGTTTTGTCAAGGGCTTACCATACTTACAAAGTGATTACTATCATTTTAGCCCAGATTACAACAACTTTTTGCCTAAATTTTTTGGAAGTTGAGGGTAGTTCTACTGCAGTTAAGACTGTTACCCTTCTCTCTCCACTCTAAGCTTCGATGATGGATCTGAGAATACTTGTAACATGAATTGAAATTTTCCTGAATTGCTGCTTCCTTCCTTCCTTCCTTGGTTTGTTTTTTCCGTTTCTATCATGGCTTCTATTGCAATGTAATTTTAATTGAAGGATATTTTTTAAGAAATGTATTGTTTCATATAATGATATAGTCAGATTCATTCATCCTTCTTCTCTCCTGGTGATTCCATGGGATTATTTGGAAGGCTTGGATGAGAATGTTAAGGTATTTAAGATAAGATAATATTAAGAAAAAAACCTTCCATAGGCCATCCTGAAGCTATGGTCTGTGGTCCTAGAAAAAAAAGCCACTGGAAAATCCTGTTGAAATCCTGATGTTCACTCCAGTACTTCCAAAAGGTTAAAAGTTCAGATTCCGTGCAGCATGCGTCACAGTTCGTTATCTGAGCTACTCAAACAGATTTTGTTTTATGGCAGCATGATCAAACAGATTCAAACATGAATTTTACGATATGGGAATGAATAGCCACTATCACTAAAAATATGGTGTTATTAGGATTGAGAGCAAATTTTAAAAATGAAGCTAAACTATATCGAAGAAGCTAATGTGGAACGAAGAGTAAGAAAAAGCTAATTTTGTATGTGATTTTGATGTACAAATCCTATTTCTTCACTCAGCACAGGCTAACAATAGGCTACCACACTTATTTTCTTGTAACATTTTAATTTCCTTCTAAGTGTCATGGTATATCACAACACATCTATCAATAACTATCACAGTTACAAACTTATAAGGGAGCAGGGACAGATAAAGCAAATGAAAACAGGTACAGAGTTGCCCATTTTGTTACCCTTGACACCATATTTTCCTTAAAAACACAGTTATCATGTAGATTGAGAAATCTTTTCCTTTATGAAGCTTCCTGACATTGTATTATCATCTAATTTTTCATTACCCATGTTTATATGGAATATATTTTATAATCATCACCATATTGTCTTAGTCTTCAGCATGCAATGGGACACACTGAAGACAGGATAGCTCTTTAATCCCACCTTACTGTGCTTATTGGTAAACTATAAACAGATCTTTCCAGTACTTCTAAAAATTCAGTCACAGAAATACAAGATAATTTCCTGATACGTAATCTTAAATCTGAATGGATCCAACTCACTGTAGATTTCAACAGTGCTAGGTCTCTGTAGAATTATTGTTCCAAACTTTATTGGACCTCAAAAAACAAACCTTATCAATAGGTCCTTCCCCAATGTTTGGAAGCAGATTGCCATTCCTGGGGCATCTTTGCACAGACACTGCAGCAGACATTGTCCTCAGGAATCATTCTGTGTAAGTCCCGTCTGTAGAGAAGTTCTGTGATAGACTAGACCATAGGAAGGACACATGAGGCTGGATTCCCTTCTAAAGTCACAGTATTTTTCTCTGCCTGATTCAGGAACAAATAGATCTAGTTTGGGAAAAATGCTTTCAAACTGTTTTGCTCATTTTTCTCATATACTTGCATTTTGAAGCAGGATAGTCTACCATCTACATATCTTAGCTTTTAAATACATTTGGAAAGCCAGGGATTTAGATTCAGTCTTAGTGTTGAGTTTTACTTACTTGTATCTGACTAAGCCACAATAGTGTTTAACGTAAGATTCTTTCTCATCTTTGATTTTTTACACATTTTAAAAATTCTTTCCTTTTTTTCTTGCATATATTTTTCAGGTTATAATTTTATTATACCACGCTCTCTTCCCTTTCCTTCATCTGAATACTCTCATATATCTCTCCCCATTGTCTCTCAAACCCATAACGTCTTTTCTCACTAATTGTTATTGCAGGCATGTATGTATGCATATATACATATATAATCCTAAATATAACAGGCTGCATTCATATAATGTTACTAGTGTGTATGTTTCACAGCTGACTGTTTTACACAGAGTAACTGATTGCTTTGTTGTTCCCTGGGAATAACGACCTCCCTCTCCTGACTTTCCTTGGTTACCTATAGCTACTTTTATAGAGAATATGCCTCCTGGCTGGTAGTCCATCTTGTTTGGCATATTCATTGATGTCTTTCTTGTTCAACTCATGTTTGGCAGCCATGATGGTAAGATTTTATGAGTATAGCTTCTGATGTTGCTGGGCAATAGAATCTCACAGCAGAGTACCTGATCTTCTGACTCAGTGGCCTTTGAGGAGTATCTCATAGATATATTGTTGGCACTGGGCTCCACAACTCCTCAGTTTGATTGGTTTTGCATTTTTTAGATTGGATTCCATGTATTGCAAAGAGAAGTTTCCTTGATAAAAATTGAAGACTACACTTATCTGTGGGTATGAGGACAAATATTTAGATTGGTATTAGGAATTATACTGGCTTAGTAAATTAGTGGTTGTAGATTCTCCTCCAATAACCACGATTTCCCTAGCACAGAGTAGTTAGGTTTCCAGTACTAGGTGTGGTGTCCCTCTTGGTGAGCAGACCTGAGGTCCCATTAGAGAGCTGTTGCATTCTTTCTTGCAAAGGATGATGGGTATCCCTGAGTAAGGCAAACTGACAGCAGTGTCAAGCTCAGAATTCATGACCTTTGCAATGTTTGACTTCAGTGTATGGTTTTTTTTATTTTTTCAGTGCTGTGCTCCTTCTGTGGGATGGTGTAGCCAAACAATGACCTCCTGATGAGTAAGGGCATCGGTACACACTTTCTCTCAATGATAAATTGGCTATCCATTTTCTTCCCCTTACACTATCGTGAAACTACATCAGTGTTTGTAACAACCAAGCATATACCTTAGAAATTATCTCACACATTTACACTCAATCTATAACTCAGTTGTTCCTCCTACTTCCCTCATCATCTTCTCTCATCATGTCAGTGATAGAACATTGGAAGAAATCTAAATGTCTGCATCAGATTTCTTGGTAGCACTGCTTGAGTCAGTACTAGCGGTCATAGAATGAGGCTTAAAATCCAACTGTTTTCCATCACTGTCATTTGCTTTAGTGAGAAAACACTTTTATTGAAAGGTTAATATTAAGCGAATCATCACAACAGGAGTATCAATTGCTACCTTAAATCAAGATCATAGTTAGGAACATAAACTTTTGTATAAGGTATAGGAAATACTGCTCTGGCGATATGAGCTATTGCAGACATAAATTATGCAAGTTGAATAAAAGAAGTGATCCTGATGGCCCAGCTTATTCCCAAGTGTGTCATTTTTTTGTGGAGAGGATAATTGACTGCTGCAGTATATCCATGATTTTGACTTTTATTCTCTTAAAAAGTTTTAAAGCAATAAGGAGAAGTTATCAGTGCAGAATCTAAAGTTCCTTGCCTCTCACTGAGTCTAAATTTTAAAATGTAGAGATGAGATGAGGCAAAATCTGATTGCGCTATGAGTAAGTGTAAAGAGCAATATTCAATAATGAGGAAAATCGACAAGAATATCTACACATTGGGATTATTTTCCTCAAAGCAATGCAGAAACAAACAGCATTTATCTACACAGATGCAGCCAATGGTTTGTCCATCAAATGGCACTGTTGGCTGATATTTAGAGCCACTCGAACAAGCTGGATAGATATTTCTTGAAATGATGCATGGTTTGCCGTGCATGCCTTCATTGTGCTTCCTGCCATCATGGAATAAATAACGAGCCTTACTGGGAAGACAGTGATTATTTCTGTGGGGTCTTGCTCTGTCAGCTGCTATAATAACACTGATATTTTGTGAATCATTTCAGATTTCAGAGAGCTACGCCTTCCTACCAAGAGAAGCGGTGACACGGTTTCTAATGAGCTGTTCCGAGTGCCAGAAAAGAATGCACTTGAACCCAGATGGAACCGATCACAAAGGTAGCCACAGTGCCCAATAGTGAGACTTGAAGTAATTTTTCTTCATGTTAATTGTATCTTACATTTTTATGAAAACGTGGAAGAAAAAAGTTTCACAAGTCATGTTACCTCATTTATTCAATGGAAACAGTGGATTCGGAACACCCACTGACTAATTAATTCAGGATCCACTCATGGATGGCAGTTTCAACTGTACAAGTATCTTTTAAGAAATACGTATGTGTGTTTGGGTGCGTGTGCATGTGTATTAATGTTTTAATTTTCAGCATAGTATTATTTCATGGTATTTTAGATATACTTAGCATGAAAGTTCAACACTAAAAATAATCCTTTAAATCTACAGATCCTTACTTCCAGAAATAAAAAAATTACGTGAAATACCTTCAATTAAAATTTTTATAAGCATAATTTGGCTTTACCCTGCATTGATATTACACAGATAATTTTCCTAAGCACAGTTATCTTTAATAATTAGATTTATCTCATAGGCACTTTTAAAATCCTGCCATAGGTTGGGAGATAATTGACCTAACTCCTATAAGAAAATAAAAGATAAAAAGCTTTCTTTCTTTCTTTTTTTACTTCCAGTAATTTATATATAAAATAGCTTGCTTTGAAATATTTTTAAAGTGCTTAATCATCATATTAGTTTTATTTGTTGTTTTTTAAAATATTTAAAAGTCTCTTTATAGTGAGATAGAGTGGATCTGTCCATTCTGTTAAGTGGGGCCAATACTCTTGGTGGAAACTTGCATGGTATATTTCATGCAGTTCATTTATAGAGGTTTCATGGCTTTCAATCATTAACGTGCTGAAGACTAAACGTTACTTAGACATACTGGCTCACCTTGAATGTGCATCTGGAACACAGTGTTGCATTTATCACAGATTTAAAATGTTCTGTTGCAGATAATGGAAAGCCTCCTACACTGGTGACCAGCATGATTGACTACAACATGCCAATCACCATGGCATACATGAAGCACATGAAACTGCAGCTGCTAAACTCACAGCAAGATGAGGTAAGCTGGAAACACACGATTACATTACCCACAAATGGGAACAAAGCTTCAGACCCATGACTAAAGGGTTAAGTGTAATGGCACATGCAAGCTGTAATTTATATTGTGAATGAAAAGAAATGTCACCAGAACCTTACTGATTTGGAAAGCAAAGGTGTCCACATCCTAGATGCAGAGTCCCTGGATGAATCCATTTTCCTTAGTGCTATGTGAGGAAGTCTCTTTTTCTCACTAAATCTACACTGAGGCTGTCTCATCAAAGAGCTAGAAAGTCCTGGGCATCTAAGGATGGGGAAACTCTGAAACCATCTTCTCTGAGAAACCGAAAAATCAATTTAAGTTGATTTCAAGTACAACTGTTTCCTTAACAGTCACATTTAAGTCGTTTTAGTCTTTCTAAAATTCTATTTAATCATGTTATGTTTATATATCTTTATTTTTTGAGAGAAAATTTCTCATAATTCCTTTTAATTACAGATATTTTCATATTTCAGATTATATGTCATTTTAATATATCAGACACCACGTTTGTGTTTATTGATATTTTCTAGAAGTCTAGTTTCCGTTTTGGTAAAAGAAATTAAGTGTGTGTGTGTGAATGTGTATGTCTGAGTTTTCATTTGTGTATGTGTACATAGGTGTTTGTGTGTGAGTGTGTTTATGTTTGTGTGTGTTTCTGTGTTAGTAAGGTTGAATGTGTGTCTGTGTATGTATATGTTTATGTGTATGTCTGTGCATAAATATGTGTGTGTGTGTGTGGACTACTTGTATTCTACATAAAGAAGCAAAGACTCTGAGAGTTAAGTAAATTCTCATCAACTAGTTATCAACACTAATGTGTAGAAACATTTATATTATCTGTGTTGGATATAGACCTTTGGACTTTCCCTGTAACAGGAAATGTGGTTAGGAGTTTCCTTTTTAAAAACTAGATGATTTGTAGAACACATAGCTTTTTGGACACTTTATTCATAAAATGTAATCTTTTTTGTTTTTTCTGTACTTGGTAAAGTTTTAATGTTGATCAGTAGATTTTTATCTAGTGTTCACTCTCTAAGAATATCCATGAAGTGGCTATATTGTATTAGATATTACTAGATAACTAACAATAAATGATTGAATTAAAAATAATAAAGTCATTATACTAAAGGCCCAAAGCCCAATTTTGAAAATGTCTCTGTTCCCAAGAATGAAATAACTGACACACAGTTATTGCATAACTGAAAGAAGTAGTAACACCTCATAGAAATGCTAAAACCCACACAGTATTTGTAGAAAGTTAATTTGGAGGTCAAATATGTTTAGTTCTACCCCAAATTATGATTAGCTTCATGCCAATCATACGGCCCACATATTAAAAGTCCTTTTGGATCTAAAGCATCACACACATTTTGAACTAAAAAGTATAGCCTTCAAAAATTATAATTAGGAAAATTATCCTTATCACAGTTTGAAAATATTAAATTGGATGCATACTGTTAAAATATTCAAAGAAATTACTTGTTAGAGTGTTTATAAAATTTTAGAAAAAAAGTAATTATTACAGGTTTGGGAAGTTGAATAATATAAGCATATTTAACTAAAATGATGAGGTAAATTTTGATTATAAGTTATATTTAAATTTAAATGAGATTAATCCAATAAATTCACCAATATGTACTGAGTACTTTTCAGTAATCTTAGAAACAAATTAACAAAAACTCTGTATTTTTGAAGCATGTCTTCCAGTGAGGAGTTAAAGACAATAAAGAAAATAAACAGTAAGACTAGGCAAGTAAAATGTTGCTGAACTCTATTAAAAGAAGAAAGGAATGTTAAAAGGAATTCGTTCAGAATGCAAATCAGTAATACAAAACTCACCTCCAGCACATGAGGTCCTGGATTCAATGACAAGTACCCAAAATGAATAAATGAAGAGATGGGTGACATAATGCGAACAAAACTGAAAGAAATGAAGTTTGTTGTTAGTTACTTCCTATTGCTGTGATAAAACACCATGACCAAGGCAAGTTATTGAAGAAGGTTCTTGGAAGTTTATCGAAGAACATTTAGTCTTATAGTTCCTTAGGGTTAGAATCTACGATAACAGAGACAGGGAAGTAAGGAGCAGGTAGCTGAAGGCTCCCACCTTGAACTGAGAAAAGTAGGCAGAGTCCAGGTACTGATGGCTAAATAGAATCCTCAAAAGTTAGTGGATTAACACAATTTTATTATTTCTTTATATTCTGTGGATAAAAAAATGAACTTTTCTGGGGACTCTACTTGTTACTCAGTTATCCTTTCTCAGTAGAGACAATATTCCGAGTGGTATGAAAGCATTGTTGTAAATATGTAGATCAATACAAACAAAAAATCGTAATTCTTAATATATAAACCAGAAATATATATCTTCATGATGCTCCTTCCTTGTAATCTTTTACAATATACATTCATTTATTTATTAAAAATTCCATACATGTATACATGCATTATGCATTTTGAACAAGTCCATTCCTTATAGCTCTCAATTTCCCTTAGACATCCTTCTTTCTCCCTCCCAGTTTTGTGCCTTCTGTTTTAACTCAATGAATCAAATTAGTACTGCCAGTAGATACATGGATGTAGGGCCATCCACTGAAGCATGTGCATCTTACCTAGGGCCACTGTCTTTCAAAGAACACTCTCTGTAATGGCTAGCCTAGATACATACCCAGCACTCTGCCCTCTGGGGAGCCAAGCAAGTTTTAAAACTTGAGCAGAACATAGGAAAGATATTTGATACCATGAAAAGGATCTAACTACAAATTGTGAATCTAGAAGGAGGGGAAAAATGATTATCAAAAACTTATGGAAGATATTTGTTTGCTTTCATAAGAAAGTTAGCTATAGAGACGGATGCAATGCAGGAAGCAATATAAAGATTAGAATATTTAAAGTACTATTATGGACAGTGAGTGACCTAATTCACTTTTAAGACTTAATGATGAAAGATTACCATTGTAATGATTAGATCACTTATATGATGCAGATATGAGCTATAATTAAGGAGTAGAGAAGAGACACATTCAGAAAAGAGAAGATGAATTGTCAATGACGTTTACACAGGACTAAGGACTATGGAGGTATTTCAATTACATGAGGCATGGATTTACCCATACAATTAACCCTGGATATCTTACAACACCAAGCAGTTGTTTATATAGAAAAGTTTTCATATGAGAGTTTTCAAAATGAACCTGAAGAAAGAGCTATATAATAATAAATAATAATAATAATAATAATACACTGTCTAACCTCAGAAAAATCTTCCTTTGAAAATTTAACCTCTAGAATGTCATTTGCTTTATTCTGCATAGTTAGCATTATTTACATGTTAATAAAATAGTTATCTTGTATCCTATAATTCTTTTCCATTTCACTAAATAGAATAATTTAATTAAGAATTGAAAAGTAATTGGAATAAAACTATAGAATGGGTACATGCTTTTAGTTGAATTCAGGCTATATAAATGTGTAAAAACTAATACTGGAATAAAGAGAATTATGCTAAGTCATATACTTCACAGGGTAAGGTTAAAAGTAATTAAAAATTTTTAATTATTAATTCACAAAGGATGACAAACACATTGAAGCTGGTGGGAGGCTTGCCATTTTTGTCTTTTTATTTGTGTTTTTTGTTTTCTTTTACTTATTAAGTTGTACATATGTTTACATTTATATTTATTACCTTTTACTGTACAATCAATTTTTAATTTATTGGCCTTTTAAAAATTATTTTTCAAGATTCTATTTCTACTTATTCAATGATTAGTTACAAAATTACATAACATTCTACAAAATGTAATAATCTTTTTTCCAAACAGAACAAGAATTCCAGAAGTCAGTTTTCATTTTTTTCTACTCTTCCATTCTATTGTTTTATATATATTTTTATAAATTTTATACATAAAATTTTATTTTAATTCATGTCCTGCTCACTGACCCCCTCCAGGTCAACCCATCTCACAATCTTTTGCCCCATACTCCTTCCCCTTTTCCTCTAAGCGGGTGGGTTCCCCCCCTGGTATCTACCCACTCTGGCATATCAAGTCTCTGTGAGGCTAGGAGCATCCTCTCCCACTGAGACCAGACAAGGCAGCCCAGCTAAAAGAACATATCCCACATACAGGCAACAGTTTTGAGGATAGCCCCAGCTCCAGTTATTCAGGATCCACATGAAGAACAAGGTGCACATCTGCTACAAATGTGCGGGGAGGCCTAGGTCCAGCCTGTGTATGTTCTTTGGTTGGTGATTCAGTCTCTGAGAACCCCAAGGGTCCAGGTTAGTCCTCTATGGCATTTCTATCTCCTTCAGCACCCACAATCCTTCCTTTTATTCTTCCATAGAGTTCCTAAGCTCCATCCTGTTTGGCTTTGGGTGTCTGCATCTGTCTGAGTCAACTGGTGGAGCCTCTCAGAGGACAACAATGCTAGATTTCTGTCTGCAAGCCAAAGAGAGTATCATTAATAGTGTCAGGGATTGGTGCACCAAAAAGGAGTAGAAAACAGGAAATAATCAAAATCGGGGCTGAAATTAATCAGTGAGAAACAAAAAAAGCAATATAAAGAATCAATGAAAGGAAAAGCTGGTTCTTTGAGATAATTAACAAGACAGACAAATGCTTATCCAAGCTAACCAAGTTAGAGAGACAGTATCCAAATAAACAAAATCAGAAATGAAAAGGGAGACATAACAAAAGAAACTGAGGAAATCCAAAGAATCATTAGTTCTTACTTTAAAAGCTTGTACTCTAAATAACTGGAAATTTTAAATAAAATGGATGATTTTCTAGACAGATACCACTTACTGAATTTAAATCAAGATCAGGTAAACTATTTAAACAGCCTTAAAATCCCTAATGAAATATAAACAGTCATTAAAAGTCTCCTAACCACAAAAAGCCCAGGGCCAGATGGTTTTAGTGAAGAATGCTACTAGACCTTCAAAGAAGAGCTAATACCAATATTCCTCAAACTATGCCACGAAATAGTAATAGAAGGAAGGCTGCCAAACTCATTCTATGAAGCTATAGTCACCCTGATACTTAAACCACACAGAAACTCAACAAAGAAAGAGAACTATTTCTCTTATGAACCTTGATGAAAAATACTCAATAAAATACTTGCAAAACAAATCAGGAACAAATCAAAAACATCATCTGTCATGATCAAGTAAACGTAGTGTTTTTATAGAGCAAAAATACATGTCAGATGTGCTGGTTGTTTTTTGTTAATTTGACTCAAACTTAGATATATCTGGGAGGGACACCTCAATTAAGCAAATGCCTCCATCAGATTGCTTGTAGGCAAGCCTGTGAGGCATTTTCTTAATCAATGGTTGATGTAGGAGGGACCAGCCACTGTGGGTTGTACTATCTCTGGGTAGGTAAAACCACAAACTAAGCAAGCCATGGGGAGCAAGCCAATAAGCAGTGTTCCTTGTGGTCTCTGCTTCTGTTCCTCTTGCCTCCAGGTTCCTGCCCTGGCTTCTCTCAGTGCAAAGTGACTTGGGATATGTAAGCTGAATAAATCCTTTCATTGCACAAATGGCTTTTGGTAATGGTCTTTATCACAACAGTAGAGACCAAACTAGGACAATAGGTATATTTAACCAAAAGCTTACAATCATGTGTCCAAACTTTTACAAAAGTATGTTGACATAAATTCTATCTATCTATCTATCTATCTATCTATCTATCTATCTATCTATCTATCTATCTATCTATCTATCTATCTATCCTTCTATCTCTCTATCTCTCTATCTCTCTACTCTCTATCTCTCTATCTATCTATCTATCTATCTATCTATCTATCTATCTATCTATCTATCTATCTATCCATCCATCCATCTATCCATCCTTCTATCTATCTATCTATCTATCTATCTATCTATCTATCTATCTATCTATCTATCTATCTATCTTTCTTTCTTCTATCTATCTATCTATCTATCTATCTATCTATCTACTATCCATCATCCATCCTTCTATCTATCTATCTATCTATCTATCTATCTATCTATCTATCTATCTATCTATCTATCTATCCATCCACACCCTCCCTCTTGTTTTGGAGACAGGGTTTCTCTTTGTATCCCTAGCTGTCTGGAACTTGCTATGCAGACTCTACAGGGATTCATCTGTCTCTGCCTCCTGAATGCTGAGATTAAAGGGGTTTACCACCACTCCCAGCTTCAAATGTTATTTAATGATGATAAATGTATACTTATTAACTACAATGATAAGCAACTTTTACTGTCATTTCATGGAATAAGGAACATTATTGAAACTTCAAATCTAGCTCTTCTTTAAACACACACATACACACATTTTACACATACATAAATTCTATAGAAATTTTACTCAGATATCATCAGCTGTGTTATCTATAATAAATACTTGGTCTGGCAAGATAGTTAAGTAAGTAAAAGGTGTTTCCTACCAAACTCGATTACCTGAGTTCAGTCCTCAGGATGAAGTCACAGGATGGAAGGAAGCAAAGGATTCGTGCAAGCTGTCTTCTGACCTGACAATAACTCCCCCAAAACACCATGAACCAATGAAAAGTGATTATTATAAATACTTACAATTATAAATATATTTATGGTTATAAATAAATTTATATAAGTAATAATTATAAATTAAATAATAAATTAACTGTCTTTACTTATAAAGACAGCTTTTAGAGTTGAAAATGTGCTTCAATCTATAAAGTACTTCCCTCATAACCATAAAGTATGACCAGTATGGTTTCCATCCATACTAACAAAATTCAGAGACAAAACCAAGAGAATCCCCAGGACAAGGTGGCTTATAAGACAGGCCAAGTCATATGAAGAAATTGAAGACTGAAGGAATAATTTCTTTGAGTAGGAAAAGTTCTTAGTTTGTTTAAAAAAAGAAACCCACAAACCCAAAAGGATGCTTTAATTAGCAAGGAAGTTAATTTGGATAAGAAATAAGAACTTTGAAGTAAAATGACAAATTCCTTTCTTCAGTAAAATCAGAGCAAAGGATCCTAGTTTCAGGGTGAGGGATGAGGATGAGGGGTGAGGATCACACTTACCTGTGGAAAGGATAAACGTTTAGGTTGTTGTTAGGGTGATTATGCTGGTTTAGTACATTAGTGGTTGTAGATTCTCCTCCACTATGTATGACTTCACTAACTATGAATAGTTAGCAGGTTCCAGTACCATGCACGTTTCCCTCTTGCTGAGTAGGTCCAAAGTGGAATTAGAGAGCTGCCCATTACCATCATTGTATGCATATTTAGTATATTTAGTATGCTGGTAGTTGATGCTGTCATAGTGTCATAGCTGGGTAGGTCTCCCTCCTTTGGAAGCTTATAAGGAAGGCCTCAACCTTAAGCATAAACAGACTAAAGAATGCTGAGAGTTGGAGAAATAATCTTCCCTAGGGAAGACCACACCAACTCATTTTCCATTGCCAAATGGTCATTCCCTGAAAACATACATACAAGTAACATCATATAGACTGAGCAGGTATAGTTAAGAAAGTATATGTTTATCCACATAGGTACATACATTTAACAAAAGCTAATGAAAAAGGAGGCCATGAATTTGAAAAGAGCAAGGAGAGGTATATGGGAAAATTTGGATGGAGGAAGGGGAAAGGGACAATATAGTAATTATTTTATAATCTCAAAAAATAAAGAAGTATACCAGTTTCTGTATTAATTGTTCACAACTGACATTTTCCTGAATTAATCATTTGGTAGATTTTTTGTCACCTTATTTTTAGTGAACAAGTTTTACACAATGTTATATAGAAGTCCTTTTATGAATTCAGTGCTCTGCCTATCAAATATCTTCGTAATATTTATCTATATATAATTATCTACCTCTCCTCTATGAATCAACTATATCATGCCTATATAATCTGCCTCTCTTTCTCTCATCTCTTTCTATCTACCTATAATCTATATGTCATCCGTCATTTATTTCATCTAGCACCAGTCTACCTCTAATCTATTATATATCTATAATCTACATATATCATCTTTATTTGTATAATATATTAAGAATTCATTTCTCTATATCAAATGAAGACATCAAATCTATGCATGTATCTTAGTTTGTACTTGGAACCTATCCTGTTATTTGATGAAAAATTCTTACTATGTTATACAATAAATGTTTATAAATATGTTTATGTGCTTATTATATTTTACCAAGTCATTTTGTTTATAGTAAAACTTAAATTTTCCTTTCCATCATGTTTAATGATCACTCTTTAAAAACAAATGTATTAAGAATTTGTAATATTCATTAAGAATAGCTCAGTATTTAGGCTAATTCCCAAACTACTTCCTCTATAAACACATTGCTCTATCTTTAAAATGGGATTCTGCATAATATGTTGTTTGAGTACCCAAATTTTTTAACATTTTTTGAAAAAAGAGTTTCATCATTTGTTGTTCCACACATCTATTAGTATGCCCCATGCTTTGCAGAGTCTGATAACAGTTTATGAACTGGCTAACATTTCATTAAGCACATAGGTAGAATAGTTATTTTTGCACATGGTTAAATTTTACAATACCTAATGATATTTTTCAACCCATTTCAGGATGAAAGCTCAATAGAAAGTGATGAATTTGACATGAGTGATTCAACACGGATGTCTGCCGTGAACTCTGACCTTAGCTCCAATCTGGAAGAAAGAATGCAAAGTCCCCAGACTCTCCATGGCCAGCAGGATGGTAAGTCTTTTACACTGAACAAATGAATAGATAAAGCAGTGAGACCCAGCAATGAGTAAGAATCCATTAAAATCACAAGCACCTCTTCACACTTGTGTCCGTTTTTAAAAAAAAATCTGTCTCTATGGAGACATTTTCTGGGCATTCAGGTTATGTCATCCACTTTATTATTTTTAGATTTAAGTACTCTTTTCAAAATTAAAGTGTTAGACTGATTTATAAAAAGATGTCAGTTATGAAATCCAGGCATATCTATATTTTTCTTTTCAAATATAAAATGTGCTACAGGAGTGCAGTTGGATATCTACGATAATATCTTCTGGCTTTGGTTTTTATGTCATCACTTATTTTTGAGAAAACAAAGAGCTTAAAGACGATTACATTTTCTTTGACCTAACAGCCAAGTTCCAAATATAAAGGAAATGATATTAAAGACAACTTTCTCAAAGGCATGCTGTAGGAAAAAGGTACTATGCTGTGGTCCCTAACTCCTCTCTTACTCAAAAGAAAAAGAAGGTTGTCATTCCTGTTCTACAATCTCAGATCCCTATGTCTCCCCCTTGTTGATGCTGGAAATAAAGCTGAATGGTACAAAGTCGACTGATGTTCAACACATTAGGCCTGATATGCTCAAGGAACGTAGAAACTTTGAAGATTTTGTCTTTGTATTAAATTTGATGCAAATTAATATAATAGCTGGCGTAAAATTAAGTTTTATAAATAGAAACCAAAGAATTCATTCAAAATTGGTATGATTTCAGTCATGTGTAAGTTTATGTGGCTCTTTTGACTGGTAAGTTTTTTTCACTTTATCAGTAGATAGGGAAAAAGGCTTCCCTTTTATTTTTTTTTTTTATTTTTTTATTTTTTTAGAGACTTGCTATTAAAACTTAGTTTTAGAAGTTGCCAGTGTTCCAAACTGATGTTGCATTCTATTTATATCAGAAAGACTTAAGATATCCCTAGTTTTAAATATGCAAATGTCCCCATCATGGGCACTTCTCTTTTTCACATTTTAGAAGAGTCTGAGTGGAGTAGAAGTTACATCATTGTAATTTTAAGAAAGAGAAGAGAACTTTGAGTGTGACTTCAAGCTTATGTCTGACTTGCTATACAACAGCACAGTTCTTCAGTAGAGAAAGCTTTCATGTGGGAATACTATGAAGAAATTCTTGTCACTTTATTATAAAATAGATATTCCTCACACAATAATGGTACCAGCATCAGAGATTAACTGGCACACACACACACACACACACACACACACACACACACACGCGCACTTTGCCTGTTTACATTCTCATTCTGCTTACATATAATTCTGAAGAATGTGAAGAATGAACAATTCAGGACTGTGTCTCTAATCATGAAAACTCATAACTTTCTTGATTGAAATTGCCAGTTGTAGTTCTTTGGCTGGGGGGAAATGCATGTAAGAAAATCTATTTGACTTAATAAGATGCTATGGAACAATATGGAAAACACTCCTCTGTGTATTGATGGCTGCTGCCATGGACGTTAGTTAGATCTTCCCCAGCTTCCCCCTAACCCTACTTGAGGCCTTAGGAGTTCACCCTTACATTGCCCATTGAGTTCTCTTTGGCATCATCTCTCCTGGTCTATTGAGAGGTTTTCTCCATCCTGGTAGATTATTAGAATCACCGCCTGAAATTACATAACAAGCTCTTTGCTTTCTCTGAGAGATCCTCCCCACTTTCTGCTCACAAGTGTTGGGTTTATTCCTTAGCTTTGTCCACACATTCACCACTTGACAGAGCAAATCTAATCATGTTACTTTCAGTCCCATCTGCATGCACACAAACCCCTAGTTTTCTTCTACAAGCCCTTCTATCTGTAAAAGAACAGCTGCTAATGCCCCACCTCCCTATATCCATCTCCTAATTGTTAACATTCCTTAGAGATCTTATTACCATTTGAAACGACATTATTTTCTCATTCATTACTCTTTCCTCTTCTATATTGCACAAATTATTAACTTATAAGTGTTCTCCCACTATGAGTTTCCTGTCATGTGCTCCATTTCAAATTCTTATTACATGTCCCATTATTTAAATAATTAAGGTGTAGCTTTCCAATATAATTATAATTTGTAAAATGAGTTTTACATATTTTCTTTCCTTTTCCCTGATAATGGTATTTTCTTAAATTATCCCTGCTAGCACCACACTGTGCATTTCCCTTTACCCCATGAGTGCACCCATGTGTATACACACACTCACATGCACAGCCCTATACACACTTGTACTACTTCATTATATTTGTTTTATAATTATGGTGTGCTCTTTATCTTTATCTTGTGCTCTTTATATTTAATTATTTTCTTTTGCAAGTTATATATGTATATGTGTATAATCATAGTGTGCACTTTATTTTGTGCCATTTATACTAATTATTTTATTTACAAATTATATATGTATATGTGTATATGCATACATTTGTGTGTATAAAATATCACCCTATACGTATAAATATATGTGTGTTGGTGTTTGTATGGAATGCTGAGCAAATAAATATATAAGACATTTTTACAAGCATAGCCCCAACTCATGTGAGATATAATATAAAGAAAGTGATCTATCTAATGTGTATGGGAAGCTACTTTGCTCTTTAAAAATGAAAATTTAATTATTTATCTTTTTTTAAATACTGAGATGTTTGAAGAACTAAGTCTTGGTTAGCTTGGGATATGTTAGTTCCTTGTGGATGGTATACCTTAATCTTTAAAGAGTGTAAGAAGGTAAGGAAATATGGTGTAGCCTATCTAACATTGGGTAAGCATCCTGATGTGGGTCCAGTATAAAGTTCATGGGGCAGAACTTCCCAACCTTCACACAGTTGATCCCTGACTTGGTTTTGGTAAATATTTAGCAGCCTCTTTCCAACTACTGACTACATGGTAGTACATGGAGACTAGTGTACCATCCCTGGATATGACAATGATGACTTTGCTTGGTAGGAGTGCAAATGGCTCAGCAGTCACAAATGACCAACATAGACAAAGAAGAAGAGCCTGTACAGACAGAGGCTATCAGAGTAGAGTCCACAGGGAGATGCTTTAAGGGAAATATGGAGAAAAGAAGAGAGTGAGTTATGGCAGACACACATGAGGATGGGAATTCTCTTTGATTATGCTCTTTCATATAGTGAGCACTGTCCATGCAGTAGGCTTGACTTACAGTTGTCTGAGCGAGGAACATTTTCAGTATTAATAGTATATAATTTAAGGTTGAAGAGCTACGTGTGATAGCAAACTGTGCAAGAGTAATACTTTATTGTGACAGTGTGAGCTCTTTTGTCTGTACTCATAAATCAGATGTGTAAAAAGCATTGGGAGAAATGGTGGGTTAAACTCCTGTTGTAATAATTTGTTAAAACTGCCATTTTACCAAGTATAATATTTTTATTGTCACTGTATGTTTTTGCATGTTATTTGGTTTTCACACGGTTTCATGCAGCCCAAGCTAGCCTCAAATTCCCAGTCCTTCTGTCTCAGTCTTACCCTGATCAGTTAAAACCGAAACAGACGCGATTTCTAAAATCTGAACAAACAAAAATTTAAAAGCTAGAGTAAAATATTCTAATTTCCTTTAGCATAAAGTTGCAAATATTCACCAAAGAGGCTGAAGTGTAGGAAGTTGTGGTTCCTTGAAATTTCAGAAATTGTAACGTAGGCAGGTTTACATGCTGTATTGAGCACCATATACAATGGGATTGAAGACTTAAAGGCTTTCTTTTCTGTTTCTATTTCAATGTATTTCTATTTCTATTTAAATCACAGATTTAAAATGTAGTCCTCAATTTCTGGTGCATTGGCAACAGGGAGGAAAGGAAAGAAAATGTTTTGCTCTGGGTTAGATAATTAAGCAAAGGTCAAGAAGACAGAAACTGAATAAAAATTTATGAGGAGATACTTCGAGGTCAGCATAGACTAGTAAGTTTTTTTTGCTTATTTGAAGTTCATGTTGCTTTCCTCTCTCAGTAAAAATATAAAAAGATAAGAAACACAAAGACTATGTCTAAAAACAATACCAAAAATATACAAAATACATAAAAGTCAGTCTTTGCATAGGAAGTATTTTACACTTGATTTTGGTTTAAGGAAACCACATTACAGCATCTAAACAGTTTAAAAGACTCTCTTTGCGTTAAATTCACCTAATGGCTCTGCTTACCTTGAGTTTGCTCCTGTAAGCATGTGGTCCTCAATGCTGCTATGAAGGTTAGAGAGCTTGTGAATACAAGTTGGTGTGCAGTGGCTGTGGCTCACAGAGTTCCAGGAAACATGCCTGGATCGAAGAGCCCACAGCCTCGTGGACGTCAGAGACAGTGCGTTTGTTAAGTTTCATGCTATGGCATCCATTTAAATAGATCCTAGGTAAAAAATAAATGCCACCCATTAAGTTCTTACTTTAAATCTCAGATCCTACATTTCCGGAAGTAGCTCTAAACAGCATTTCTCCCTCTGAGTTGTTCCTTTGCCCTGAGATGCCTGATGCTTCTGACCCTTGCTTTCTGAGGTCCTATGACAAAGAGCATGACAAGAGCATCAGTCTTTAGGACAGACCTGAAGCTTCGGTTTAAGCAAGTGTTTGATTCCCTTTGATAGAGTCAATTGTTTTCTATAAAGCAATCTACTTGATTTTCTAAATTAAATATTGTATGCAAACCACTTCTGATAAATCTTGCTATCTTCTAAGAAGATAATTGTACTTGATTTAACTAAAAAAGTCTGTTATATCAGATGATTTCTCTCCTTTTGTAGTCATGGTGAGCTGTTGCTTTTTCACTTTTTGCCTTAAAAAAAGATAACAGGGATGCCAAAGGAAGCTGAGGAACATTGCCTTTCATATTAATCAGCCTTAAAACCAAAGATTTACAACCAAAATGAGTATTTCCGTTCTTAACACTTTTGTTATTTTGGTATTAACACCATGCATATAGTGTTCTTGCATAGCTGGTCATTGTCTTGTGACTGTCGTATGTAAACTCAGTCAATGCTACAAACTAGAGGTTTTATTTCCAGGAACATATGATTTTGTGTCTTGTTTGGTATAGTCATTCAAAGACACATTCTGAGAAATGTATCACTAAGTGATTGTATCATTGTGTAAACATCAGCATGCTTTCATAAATGAAGGCAGTGCTGATGTCACTGAACGATGTGCTCTTCTGAACACACACCATCACACATGTGCTTTGCCATCTACTGAATGTTATGTAGCTTATGACTACTACTTCATTATCAGATAAACAATTTGTTAACAGTATCTGTGTGGCCATGCTCATAAATGTGGAAGTGTAGAAAAAGAAACGGGGAAGAAGGTCTTACAGACTATGTTTTCAACAGCTACTTAAACGTCTACCTAATATTAGCTTGAAATATACATAGTGTAGGCAAATACTTTTTATTCAAGAATAGACTTGATAATTCTGTTAACATTTAGAAATGTATGATTCATTCAATATAATGATATACTTCAACTGGTCAGATGATTTGAAACATCCTCTTGGAGACAGGGAGAGGAGGAATGAGATGAGGAAACTGTGGTATGGTAGCCTAGATCTGCAGGAACTCTTGAGGTTGAGAATGGAAAATCTAGAGTTTAAGATAAATCCAGGCTTCAGTGTGAAATACTATCCCTTTAAAACATCAAATAGAGTCAGCTGCATTCCTTATTTAAGTAGTTAGTTTTCACATTGAAGTAACAATATCACATGATTAGTAGGCGATATTGCAGTGTCTGTCACAGTTTTTGAGTAGATACAATATATCCCAGTAGGGTAGGTATAGTGAGGGAAGGCAGCAAGTCAGAAAGAGAAGGATTCTGCTGCTTGGCTCTTTCTCTTTTTTAAAATCAGTTCAGGACTCTGGCCCCTGGTCTTGTGCTGCTCACATTCAGAAAGATTTTCTTCTTAAGTTAATCAAGTCTTGAAATAGCCTCAGTGATGCACTCGTAGGTGTGTCTACATGGTGATTCTAAATTGGAGCAAATTAACAATGGAGAGTAACCACTATACCTTGTGTTATTTATACACAGGTTATTATGTGAATGAAACATCTGGTTAATATTTGGCCCCAAAGGTTTCAAATTTTTTCTTCTGAATAGAAAGCACAATTTCCCTATTAAACTGTGACTTTCCAGGTTAAAATTCAGAAGACAGTTTCTCAGACGTTGATGTCTCTTACTTTGATTACCCTCTGGGCAAACTAATCCTGGGAAAAGGATACTTAGTCCTATAAGGCCTTGTTAAGTGAGAACAAATGGTCTCAAGAGTAACTTTTAGAATCTAGGCTGGGATTGCTACATTGAGGCTATTTGGGTATTTAATATTGTAACATACTAATGAGAGAACTTCCTTCAAATAATAATGTAGGACAGTAGACCTAAAATTTATTCCTAGGAAATGCTTTTAAACATTTATATATCAATTATTTTCAACTTTCTTTGTTTCCTTATTAAACTTTATCTTTGAGTCAATTTGCTTCCACAGTGGGCATTTTTCTTTCCCTCAAAAACATATATCATGTAGAATATGCCCTAAAGAGGAAGAGTGTTCAATTGTTGGGTAATAAAAAAGAAACAATGTATCATTCAGAGTTAAAATTCTGAAAAGTAACTGTTTGTACTTTAAGTAGAAGGTGGACAAGGGTAAGTGGCTGGAAGTGTAATCATCTCCATCAATTCCACATGTGACCTGAATCCCAGGTAGAAAATGGAGTTACCAAAATAAACAAAACGTTTAGAACTCTGTGAAATTGCCTCATTCCATTAGTCCATCCTAAAAAGCTCTAAAATAACCTGAACATTAAGAATGTCTAATCAAATCATTTTTGAGATTGGGTGGGTTTCTATTTCAGTTAGCAGGAATTCCTATACAAGTGAAATGACAGTAGCCCTGGGGAGTATGAATGGAGTCGATTAAAAATAGAATGCTCTAGTTGTGTGATAAACAAGTAAGTAGAGAGGTATGGAATACAGTCCCACATTTTCATCTATTTAAATTTAGATTGTGTGCTGAACTGGCAGAATAATTCTCCTGCATTACAATTCATCTTAAAATATACAGACTGTTAAGAGCTACCTTGCATGCCCTTCTGAAACCTATCAAACTAGACAAACATTGCAAATCAGTGCTTCCAATGTTACCTCTTCTTCCTTCTCCATTCTTGCTCCTAAGTTCCACAATGGCAGCCTGTCAAGAGCAAAGCCTCATGCTCAAACCCCATTCAACGTAGCATTTTTAAAGTTTCTCTCAGAATGAGAATTCATTTGTGAGGTCATGCAGGGTTCAGCTCTGTCCTTTCTTAAGACAGTTGCGATGGGTGGCAGGTTTTTTTTTTTTAATAGTTTATAAAAATGCATCTCTCAGGATCTAAGAAGAATAGTCTGTTTGGGATTAATTGCTGAAAACTGCACATACTGTATATTAGCTAAGAACATGCACATACTGACATGGCATATAGCTGCTCAGTGTTCATGTTCAATTCTATTTTACTGCTCAGTGAATATGTGAGTCAAATTTTAGTAAAAATAGGCTCTGGATTAAATTGCATCTATTTTGGCTGAATCCAATAGTTTTGTGTATGATTATTAAGGCATAGGAACTAACAATAAAAGCACTGACTGCATCGCCATTTACTTTAGTTGGGAAATCTAATAAAACATATTTTTAATAAGAATGATATAAAACTATACTTAGTGGGAAATTAAATTTGGTGGTTAATTTTTTATGAAGCTGAGTTTTAATTAGAAAACCTATTAACATTGTTTTCAGTCTGAATGCCAAATTTCCCAGAGAGCCTACTGTCTTATATTATTCTAATTATTTTTGCTGAACTTTAAAAAAAAAATTACTTAGCATTTTTTGGGATTATTTTGAAAAAATTGTGTGGGCTTAATTTTTTTAACACAAATATTATACATTTAACTTTAAAATTAAACCAGCTCAAAAATGTGTATTTGTTCTCTGTGATTAAATCCCAAACATTTCTCTATTTAAGATACCTGGAAATCCAACAATGCTGCCATTTCATCTTCATCAAGTTTCTTTAATACCAAATTAAAATGATTTACATGATAAATTTATTTAATTATTATTCTCAGTCAAGGTACTTAAACTAATGAAGCTTTTAGAATGTGCTTTTAATGGCAATTGCTCTATAAATAATCAGATCATAATTTTCAGAATTATAGACTAACTTTACAAGTAATATAAAAGGAGCAGGCAATTAGAACGCGATTTACTATGAATTGTAAGGAATTTTGGTTCTTAAATCCTTTAGCTATATTTATGTGTGTATACTTGTGTGCACATGTATATTTAATCATTTGAAATTTCTTATAAATGGTAATTATGTTTCTAAAAGCAGAAGGAAGAAAAATTTGGCTTGTATCTAAAGCCTAAGTATTAAAAATAATAGTTTAAATTTGCATTTACTTAAAATATATTTGGAGAATCGTTGTGTGCCATTCATGTAGACTTGCATTATTAAAAAATCTGTTCTACTTTCCCCAGATTAAAAATGCGTGTCTTAGCATCTCTTCATATTATTGAAGTGGTTTTACGTAAATAAGTATGTAAAGAGTTACCTTGTACTTCATCTGTATCTAGGATCAAGTCATACCCCTAAAACCAGCCCCTCTTGTCTAGATCCTGCTCTAACTCAGGAAGAGCTTAGGACCAGGTTGGCTGTAACACCTACCTTCTCAGATCAGCAAAGGATGTCAAATGACTCAGGAGTTTTGCTTCTAGCTCAGTTATTTTGAGATGTTGTACTTGAGGTTTGCTAGTATTTTCATGACCACATTTTCTATTCTGTGAATTACTATGTGAATTAGAACCTTGGGAGATGACAGAATCCTGTTAAAACAAGAATCAAATTCAAGATCTTTTCAGTCTGAACATTAAGTCCTATGTGTCTCTCAGTGTGCAGGTGAAGTTAGAGTTCACATGATTTTTTTTTTCTTTTTTCTTTTAATTCTTTAATCTTTTTTTTTTTTTTTTTTTTTTTACAGTTCAGAGTTCATCCCCCTCCCAGTACACCCTCTGACTGTTCCTTGTCCCATATCTCCCTCACCTAGTCTCCAAAAGAATGTCCTCATTCCCCACCCCCACACACCAGACCACCCCACTCCCTGGGGCCTCCTGAGGGTTAGGGGAATCTTCCCTGACTGAGTCCAGCCCTGGCAGTCCTCTGCTGTGTGTGTGTTGGGGGCCTCATATCAGCTGGTGGATGCGTCCTGATTGGTAGCCCAATGTCTGAGAGATCTTGGGGGTCCAGGTGAGTTGAGAATGCTGGTCTACCTATGGGGTCACTGTCCTCCTCAGCTTCTTCCAGCTTTTCTCTAATTCAGCCACAGGAGTCACTTGTTTGGGTGTAAATATCTGCATCTTTCAGCTTGTTGGGTCTTTCAGAGGGCAGTCATGATAGACCTCTTTTTGTGAGCACTCCCTAACCTCAGTAATAGTGTCAGGCCTTGGGGTCTCCCCTTGAGCTGGATCCCACTTTGGGCCTGTCACTGGATCTTCTTTTCCTCAGGTTCTTCTCCATTTTTGTCCTTGCAGTTCTTTCAGACAGGAACAATTCTGGGTCGGAGTTTTGCCATTTCACATGACATTTTGTGCTTTTGTGTGTGTGTGTGTGTGTACATGTGTGTTTGTGTATATGTGTGTGAGAGAGAGAGACAGACAGAAGAGAGAGGAAGGAGACAAAGTAACACTTTTGCTGTGTATCATTGACTAACATGTAACTTGCTATGTAGCTCAGACTACCTTGAAATTAGATGTTATCCTTTAGTCTCAGTATGCCACTTGTGATTAGTCATGAACTACCATGCTTAGCTTACTCAAATATATCTTGAGCCTATCCATATAAGTCATTCTTTGAGCCCTATTCCAGTGTGAGAACTACCTAGATTTCCCTTACGTGATTATCTTGTGCAAAAAATTTCTTTTCTCTAATTCTTATTTTTTGATTTTATACCACACAAGTATATTTTATAAACTTTCATAGAAAGGCAAATTAATGCTATGTTTCTTTACAATTTTCTTGTGCTTGTTTGGGTCAGCTTTTTTTTTTTTTTTTTTTTTAAGAAAAAGAAAACAAGTCTTAGTCTTTATGCAATTCAACAACTCAGTAAGTTGAGTGTTGAATTTGAGGGTAGAGTTGTTTGACGGCTGGGCAAACAGATAAATCAGCTACACATAGAGGTAAATTGACAATAAAACTCTTGATTAGCTGGGTTAACAGGAATTGTAGTAAGATTTTGGATGATAAACAGAAAGAACAGCTTGAAGGTATTGATAGAATGATCAGAAAGTGTATTTCATTGTATTTATTGTGGCATAATGGTTTTCTTATCAGTCTCACATCTCCATTTGACTGGGTGTGTCTTGGGGCCAAGAAAGGATCCTATCTTATTCATCTTTGCACACCCACTTTAAAGTGGGACATCTGGAAAGTAAAAGTAATTTTTGAGCTGAAGTCAGGTTTTGACATGTCTTCATGTTTTGCTTGTTTCTGTAATAAGATAAATTCAATCTTCATTCAGTGTCTTTTGCCCAAGTGTGTGGGGATGTGTGCTTTCTGGTGTTTACCTCCCAGGTCAACCTTCAAACAACCACTCTATAGAGTAGTGTATGCACTTAAATTGAGGTCTTTAAGAAGTTAGTGTAAAGAGATTGTTCAATCAAATAATTTGTTAATGATATTTTATGAAATGATTACTTTTAATAACATGAACGTTTACATTAGTGTTTGCAAACATACTACATCCATCTTAAATTTATAATGAAAATAAACAGTAACAGTTTTTTAAAGGAGCTAAACTGAGACAAAATGACCTGTGCTTACTCTGGCAGTAACATTTCCAGTTTCATGTATTTGAGAATCATTATTTTTCTCTGCACTGTGGATGAGTTAGAGCTCTTTAAACTATAAACATGTACTAAAGGATTATGGGATGTTGGAAAGCTTATCCCTCTCCTTCTCCCAGCCTGTCCTTTCTCCTTCAAAAAGCCATTTGAATAGCTAGATTATATATATGAGGAGTACTTAGAAAGCAGGGAGATTGTTGAAGGAACAGACTAAGTTTCTTCCTATAAAATAATTCTGGACTCCTTGCCTTCTTTTCTTGCCATCCACCCTGAGTTGTTAAACTCTACAGGCAGAAAAAAACCTCACTGTTTTTTCAAGAATGTTATTGAAGGTACACTTTCCTTCTTCTTGTAGAGACACACATAATGTTAGCTTTCCATCTCTGTGGCCACACACATAAGATAAACAACTTAAAGCAGACAAAATTTGTTTAGGCTCATATCTCAGAGGAATCAGATCACCCATTAGCTCTATTGATTATAGGCTCCCAGAGAGGCACTAAATCAAGTAGGAAGGAGCCGATGGCTGAGGCTACTCATTCCATGGTGTACAGGAGGCAGAGTAAGGAAGCATAGAAAAGGTCAAGGAGAGTACAAAAGACAAAAAAAAATCAGGAGTGGATCAACTCTAGAAGTCCCCACATAACATTCTCCCGAGGTGAAAATTTTAAACTCCCAGGAATAAAAAATTCCATACCTGTAGTGGGGGGGTATTAGAAAAAGGGGAAAATTTGGCTTGCTTCCGGCCTTTCTGCCCTGGTTTTCTCTCTAAGGGCTATCTGTTTTCAGCAAGCTCTCCAGCGGCTGGAGCTCTCAAATGCAAAACACTGGGCTGTTCTTAGTTTCTCCCATAGCGATCAGTGACCAGTCGCTGTTTTTTCCAGCTCCGGTTAGCTCATCTCTGGAGCCTCTAGTTCCTTACAGCCCGGTTGGGGGGAGGAGCACTTCCCGTAACCCAGTAAATTAAAATTTAAAAATTATCCAAATAGATTTATATATCAGCAAATATTCAATACTCAAAATTTTCCCCCATAATTAAAAGGGTTTTTATCTCAATTATTTTAACCTTATATGACTAACTACCCTTTGATTGCTAGAGACAAAAAAGGGTAGCATTACCACCATATTCCCTCTGCT